>JAHIAL010000063.1:1200000-1800000 GCA_021605145.1 Aegilops bicornis | reverse complement strand
AGTTCGATGTGCCATGCTTTACGGTTTGGAACCGGGCCTTCAACGACGTTTTGAGCGTCATGGAGCATATGAGATGTTCCAGAGTTGAAGTTAATAATTCAAGCAAATTCCCGGATTGAGAGATATGAAGTCTCCAATAAGTTCTATAGCTGTAAGATGGAGGAGAATAGTTACGTCGTTGAACATATACTCAAAATGTGCAGGTATAATAATCACTTGATTCAACTGGAAGTTAATCTTCACGATGATAGTGTCACCGATGCAAAATTCTTCATCATCGCCACCAAGCTACAAGAGCTTCGTGATGAACTATAATATGCAAGGGATGGACAAGACTATTCCGAGCTCTTCGCAATGCTAAAAGCTGCGGAGGTAGAAATCAAGAAGGAGCATCAAGTGTTGATGGTTAACAAGACCACCAGTTTCAAGAAAAGGGGCAAAGGGAAGAAGAAGGGGAACTTCAAAAAGAACAGCAATCAAGTTGCTGCTCAAGAGAAGAAACCCAAGTCTGGACCTAAGCCTGAGACTAAGTGCTTCTCCTGCAAGCAGACTGGACACTAGAAGCGGAACTGCCCCAAGTATTTGGCGGATAAGAAGGATGGCAAAGTGAACAAAGGTATATGTGATACACATGTTATTGATGTATACCTTACTAATGCTCGCAGTAGCACCTGGGTATTTGATACTAGTTCTGTTGCTAATATTAGCAACTCAAAACAGGGACTACGGATTAAGCGAAGATTGGCTAAGGACGAGGTGACGATGCGCGTGGGAAATGGTTCCAAAGTCGATGTGATCGCGGTCGGCACGCTACCTCTACATCTACCATCGGATTAGTTTTAGACCTAAATAATTGTTATTTGGTGCCAGCGTTGAGCATGAACATTATATCTGGATCTTGTTTGATCCGAGACGGTTATTCATTTAAATCAGAGAATAATGGTTGTTCTATTTATATGAGTAATATCTTTTATGGTCATGCACCCTTGAAGAGTGGTCTATTTTTATTGAATCTCGATAGTAGTGATACACATATTCATAATGTTGAAGCCAAAAGATGCAGAGTTGATAATGAAAGTGCAACTTATTTGTGGAACTTCAGTTTAGGTCATATCGATTGTAAAAGCATGAAGAAACTCCATCTTGATGGACTTTTGGAATCACTTGATTATGAATCACTTGGTACTTGCGAACCGTGCCTCATGGGCAAGATGACTAAAACACCATTCTCGGTACTATGGAGAGAGCAACAGATTTGTTGGAAATCATACATACTGAGATGTATGTGGTCCGATGAATGTTGAGGCTCATGGCGGATATCGCTATTTTCTCACCTTCATCGATGATTTAAGCAGATATGGGTATATCTACTTGATGAAACACAAGTCAGAAACATTTGAAAAGTTCAAAGAATTTCAGAGTGAAGTGGAAAATCATCGTAACAAGAAAATAAAATTTCTACGATCTGATCGTGGAGGAGAATATTTGAGTTCTGAGTTTGGTTTACATTTGAAACAATGCATAATAGTTTAGCAACTCACGCCACCGGAACACCACAGCGAAATGGTGTGTCCGAACGTCAGAATCGTATTTTACTAGATATGGTGCGATCTATGATGTCTCTTCTTGATTTACCGCTATCGTTTTGGGGTTATGCTTTAGAGACGGCGCATTCACGTTAAATAGGGCACCATCAAAATCCCTTGAGACGACCCCTTATGAACTATGGTTTGGCAAGAAACCAAAGTTGTCGTTCCTTAAAGTTTGGGGCTGCGATGCTTATGTGAAGAAACTTCAACCAGATAAGCTTGAACCCAAATCGGAGAAATGTGTCTTCATAGGATACCCAAAAGAGACTATTGGGTACACCTTCTATCACAGATCTGAGGGCAAGATTTTTGTTGCTAAATTTGGATCCTTTCTAGAGAAGGAGTTTCTCTCGAAAGAAGTGAGTGGGAGGAAAGTAGAACTTGATGAGGTAACTGTACCTGCTCCCATATTGGAAAGTAGTTCATCACAAGAACCGGTTCATGTGACGACTACACCAATTAGTGAGGAAGCTAATGATACTAATCATGAAACTTCAGATCAAGTTACTACTGAACTTCGTAGGTCTACCAGAGTAAGATCCACACCAGAGTGGTACGCTAATCCTATTCTGGAAGTCATGTTACTTGACCATGGCGAACCCGCGAACTATGAGGAAGCGATGATGAGCCCAGATTCCGCAAAATGGCTTGAGGCCATGAAATCTGAGATGGGATCCATGTATGAAAAAAAAGTATGGACTTTGGTTGACTTGCCCGATGATCGGCAAGCCATATAAAATAAATGGATCTTCAAGAAGAAGACTGACGCTGATGGTAATGTAGCATCTACAAAGCTCGACTTGTTGCAAAAGTTTTCGACAAGTTCAAGGGGTTGACTACGATGAGACTTTCTCACCAGTGGCGATGCTTAAGTCTGTCGAATCATGTTAGCAATTGCCGCATTTTATGATTATCAAATTTGGCAAATGGATGTCAAGACTGCATTCCTGAATGGATTTCTGGAAGAAGAGTTGTATATGATGCAACCAGAAGGTTTTGTCGATCCAAAAGGTACTAACAAAGTGTGCAAGCTACAGCGATCCATTTATGGACTGGTGCAAGCCTCTCGGAGTTGGAAGAAACGCTTTGATAGTGTGATCAAAGCATATGGTTTTATACAGACTTTTGGAGAAGCCTGTATTTACAAGAAAGTGAGTGGGAGCTCTGTAGCATTTCTGATATTATATGTAGATGACATATTGCTAATTGGAAATGATATAGAATTTCTGGATGGCATAAAGGGATACTTGAATAAAAGTTTTTCAATGAAAGACCTCGGTGAAGCTGCTTACATATTGGGCATCAAGATCTACAGAGATAGATCAAGACGGCTTAATTGGACTTTCACAAAGCACATACCTTGATAAAGTTTTGAAAAGTTCAAAATGGATCGAGCAAAGAAAGGGTTCTTGCCTATATTACAAGGTGTGAAGTTGAGTCGGACTCAATGCCCGACCACAACGGAAGATAGAGAGAAAATGAAAGATGTTCCTATGCTTCAGCCATAGGCTCTATCATGTATGCAATCTGTGTACCACACCGACGTATGCTTAGCAATAAGCTTGGCAGGGAAGGTACCAAAGTAATCCAGAGTGGATCATCGACGTGGTCAAGAACATCTGAAATATACGAAAAGGACTAAGGATATGTTTCTCGTTTATGGAGGTGACAAAGAGCTATTAAGTAAATGGTTACGTCGATGCAAGCTTTGACACTTGATCCGGACGATTCTAAATCGCAAACCGGATACGTGTTTTTATTGAGCGGTTGGAGCTGTAAGTTGGTGCGGTTCTAAACAAAGCGTCGTGGCGGGATCTACATGCGAAGCAGAATACATAGCTGCTTCAGAAGCAGCAAATGAAGGAGTTCATCTCCGATCTAGGTGTCATACTTAGTGCATCGGGACCAATGAAGATCTTCTCTGACAATACTGGTGCAATTGCCTTGGCAAAGGAATCCAGATTTCACAAGAAATCCAAGCACATCAAGAGACGCTTCAATTCCATCCGGGACCAAGTCCATGTGGGAGACATAGAGATTTGCAAGATACATATGGATCTGAATGTTGCAGACCCGTTGACTAAGCCTCTTCCACGAGCAAAACATGATCAGCACCAAGACTCCATGGGTGTTAGAATCATTCCTGTGTAATCTAGATTATTGACTCTAGTGCAAGTGGGAGACTCAAGGAAATATACCCTAGAGGCAATAATAAAGTTATTATTTATTTCCTCATATCATGATAAATGTTTATTATTCATGCTAGAATTGTATTACCCGGAAACATAATACATGTGTGAATACATAGACAAACATAATGTCACTAGTGTGCCTCTACTTGACTAGCTCATTAATCAAAAATGGTTATGTTTCCTAACCATAGACATGTGTTGTCATTTGATTAACGGGATCACGTTATTAGGAGAATGATGTGATTGACTTGACCCATTCCGTTAGCCTAGCACTTGATCGTTTAGTATGTTGCTATTGCTTTCTTCATGACTTATACAAAGTTCCTACAACTATGAGATTATGCAACTCCGTTTACGGAGGAACACTTTGTGTGCTACCAAACGTCACAACGTGAATGGGTGATTATAAAGGAGCTCTGGTGTGTCTCCAAAGGTACATGTTGAGTTGGCATATTTCGAGATTAGGTTTTGTCACTCCGATTGCTCTGGAGAGGTATCTCTGGGCCCTCTCGGTAATGCACATCACTATAAGCCTTGCAAGCAATGTAGCTAATGAGTTAGTTACGGAATGATGCATTACGTAACGAGTAAAGAGACTTGCCAAGATGAGATTGAACTAGGTATTGAATACCGGCGATCGAATCTCGGGCAAGTAACATACCGATGACAAAGGGAACAACATATGTTGTTATGCAGTTTGGTGATAAAGATCTTCGTAGAATATGTAGGAGCCAATATGAGCATCCAGGTTCCGCTATTGGTTATTGACCGGAAACAGTTCTAGGTCATGTCTACATAGTTCTCGAACTCGTAGGGTCCGCGCGCGTAACGTTACGATGACAGTTTTATTATGAGTTTATAAGTTTTGATGTACCGAAGGTTGTTCAGAGTCCTGGATGTGATCATGGACATGACGAGGAGTCTCGAAATGGTCGAGATATAAAGATCGATATATTGACGACTATATTCGGACACGGAATTGTTCGGATGATTTGAGAAAACGAGTGCCGGAGGGGTTACTGAACCCCCGGGAGTATTGGGCCTTAGTGGGCCCGAGGGAGAGAGGCAGCAGCCCAGAGGTGGCGCCCCACAGGGAGTCCGAATTGGACTAGGGAGGCGCGGCCCCTCTTTCCCTCTCCCTCTCCCTCTCTTTCCTTCCCCCTTCCTCCTTCCTAGTTGGACTAGGAAAGGGGAGTCCTACTCCCACTAGGAGGAGGACTCCCCCCTCCTTGGCGTGCCCCCTAGGGCCGGCCGGCCTCCCCCCTTGCTCCTTTATATACGGGGGCAGGGGGGCACCCCAAGACACACAAGTTGATCTTCGTGATCGTTCCTTAGCCGTGTGCGGTGCCCCCCTCCACCATATTCCACCTCGATAATATTGTAGCGGTGCTTAGGGAAGCCCCGCGACGGTAGAACATCAAGATCATCCTGCGCCCGTCGGGCCGACGGAACTCATCCTCGACACTTTGCTGGATCGGAGTCCGAGGATCGTCATCGAGCTGAACGTGTGCTGAACTCGGAGGTGCCGTGCGTTCGATTACTTGGATCGGTCGGATCATGAAGACGTCTGACTACATCAATCGCGTTGTTATAACGCTTCGCTTTTGGTCTACGAGGGTACGTGGACAACACTCTCCCCTCTCGTTGTTATGCATCACCATGATCTTGCATGTGCGTAGGAATTTTTTTTGAAATTACTACGTTCCCCAACATTGTCTACGTACCCTAGACCGAAAGCGGAAGCATTATGACAACGCGGTTGATATAGTCGTACGTCTTCACGATCCGACCGATCCTAGCACCGAAGGTACGGCACCTCCGCGATCTGCACACGTTCAGCTCGGTGACATCCCACGAACTCTAGATCCAGCTGAGGTCGAGGGAGAGTTTTGTCAGCACGACGGCGTGGTGACGGTGATGATGAAGTTACCGGCGCAGGGTTTCGCCTAAGCACTATGACGATATGACCGAGGTGGAAATCTATGGACACTACTAGGGAAAAGCTTATAGTCAGACGCTTACTAGTAGTGCAGGTTTATACCCCTCGCTATGCTACTTACTAGTAGCGCGGGTTTTTACCCCTCGCTATTACAAGTTGATAGTAGTAGCACGGGTTTTTAACCCTCGCTACTACTAAGCGGTCTCTACCATGCCCCCCGAGACATGCCATAGTAGTAGCGAGGGGTATAAACCCGCGCTACTACTAAGTTGATAGTAGTACCGCGGTTTTATACCGCTCACTACTACTAAGTACGAGGTAGGTGAAGTCCCCATATCCTCAGCCGAATCCCCATCTCCTCCCCCAAATCCCTCCTCTCTTTCGCCACTCTCTCCTCTCTCTTTCCATACGCTCTCACATGGACCTCTTGCCCATGCGCCCCTCCTCCTCCATGGGGCTGAAAGAGGTCGCCGCCTCACGCCACCGGCGTCTACGAGCTCGCCGGTCTTCCATTGACATCTAGGAGGCCGCCGCCACGCGCCACCACACTGGAGCACCTCACCACCGGTGACTAGCTCCGTTGCTCCCTCCATCACCTTCCTCTCTCCCTCAGATTTCCTTTTCTCTCTCTCCCTCTGGTTTGACTCACCCTCCCATGTCCATGCCCGTGCAGGTCGTCGCCATGGACGACCAGGAGCTATCTAGCATTGTCGGGAAGAGGAGCCCTGATACTTCTCCAACGTATCTATAATTATGAAGCATTCATGCTATTTTATTATCTGTTTTGAATGTTTATGGGCTTTATTATACACTTTTATATTATTTTTGGGACTAACCTATTAACCGGAGGCCCAGCCCATATTGATGTTTTCTTGCCTATTTCAGTGTTTCGAAGAAAAGGAATATCAATCGGAGTCCAAACGGAATGAAACCTTCGGGAGCGTGATTTTTGGAACGAATGTGATCCAAGAAACTTGGAGTTGAAGTCAAGGAAGCTTCGAGGTGGCCACAAGGGTGGGGGGCGCGCCCAGCGTGCCCCCCTGTCTCGTGGGCCCCTCGAGGCTCCCCTGACCGACTTCTTTCGCCTATATATTCCCATATACCCGAAAACCATCTAAGAACAAGATAGATCGGGAGTTCCGCCGCCGCAAGCCTCTCAGAGTCACAAAACCCTCGAGGCCTGTTCAAGACTGCCGGGAGGGGGGAACCCATCACCGGTGGCCACCTTCATCATCCCGGCGCTCTCCATGACGAGGAGGGAGTAGTTCACCTTCGGGGCTAAGGATATGCACCAGTAGTTATGTGTTTGATCTCTCTCTCTCTCTCTCTCTCTCTCTCGTGTTCTCTCTATGGCACGATCTTGATGTATCACGAGCTTTGCTATTATAGTTGGATCTTATGATGTTTCTCCCCCTCTACTCTCTTGTGATGAATTGAGTTTTCCCTTTGAAGTTATCTTATCGGATTGAGTCTTTAAGGATTTGAGAACACTCGATGTATGTCTTGCCATGCTTATCTATGGTGACAATGGGATTTCATGTGACCCACTTGATGTATGTTTTGGTGATCAACTTGCGGGTTCCGCCCATGAACCTATGCATAGGGGTTGGCACACGTTTTCGTCTTGACTCTCCGGTAGAAACTTTGGGGCACTCTTTCAAGTACTTTGTGTTGGTTGAATAGATGAATCTGAGATTGTGTGATGCATATCGTATAATCATGCCCACGGATACTTGAGGTGACAATGGAGTATCTAGGTGACATTAGGGTTTTGGTTGATTTGTGTCTTAAGGTGTTATTCTAGTATGAACTCTATGATAGATTGAACGGAAAGAATAGCTTTATGTTATTTTACTACAGACTCTTGAATAGATAGAACAGAAAGGATAACTTTGAGGGGGTTTCGTACCCTACCATAATCTCTTCGTTTGTTCTCCGCTATTAGTGGCTTTGGAGTGACTCTTTGTTGCATGTTGAGGGATAGTTATATGATCCAGTTATGTTATTATTGTTGAGAGAACTTGCACTAGTGAAAGTATGAACCCTATGCCTTGTTTCCTACCATTGCAATACCATTTACGCTCACTTTTATCATAGTTACCTTGCTGTTTTTATATTTTCAGATTACAAAAACCCATATCTACTATCCATATTGCACTTGTATCACCATCTCTTCGCCGAACTAGTGCACCTATACTAATTTACCATTGTATTGGGTGTGTTGGGGACACAAGAGACTCTTTGTTATTTGGTTGCAGGGTTGTTTGAGAGAGACCATCTTCATCCTATGCCTCCCATGGATTGATAAACCTTAGGTCATCCACTTGAGGGAAATTTGCTACTGTCCTACAAACCTCTGCACTTGGAGGCCCAACAACGTCTACAAGAAGAAGGTTGTGTAGTAGACATCAAGCCCCACACCGCTGCCTGGATCTTCCATAGAAACGGGCCCTCTCCAATAGCCACCGCCGGATCTGGTCTGCCGTTGTCCGTTCATGCCTCCGGCGACCCCAACCATCGCTAGATCGAACCACTGCTGCCATTGACAACATGCACGGGATCGAGATTTTTTTTGTTTTTGAAAGTAATAGAAGTAGCGCGGGGTATAAGACCCGCCATGCATAATTAGCAATAGCGTTATGCGCAACTCACGCCACAGCTAACCATGTATAGCGATAGCGTGTCAACACGCCGCTATTGCTACAAGTTAGGCTGTGGCGCCAGTATCAGTAGCAGGCACCCGCGCTCTTGATACACCCAAAACTTCAGCGCTATTGCTAGGCTTTTCCCTAGTAGTGGGAGGAGGGCACCACACTGCGGCTAAAAGATCAACTTGATCAACTTGTGTGTCTATGGGGTGCCCCCTCCCCCGTATATACAGGAGTGGAGGAGGGGGCCCGCCGGCCTCAAGGGGTGCGCCCCAAGGGGGGGGGAATCCTACTCCAAGTATAGGAGTAGGTTCCCCCTTTCCAAGTCCAACTAGGAGGGGAAGGAAGGAGGGGAAGGAGAGAATGAAAGGGGGGGCGCCCCACTAGTCCAATTCGTTTTGGGCTAGGGGGGGCGCGCCCCACCTTGGCCTGCTTCCTCTCTTCCACCACTTGGCCCATGAGGCCCAATAACCCACCGGGGGGTTCCAATAACCCCCCGATATTCTTGTTTTATCCGAAACTTCTCCGGAACACTTCCGGTGTCTGAAGATACCAATATATCAATCTTTATGTCTCGACCATTTCGAGACTCCTCGTCATGTCTGTGATCACATCCGGGACTCCGAACAACCTTCGGTACATCACATCACATAAACTCATAATACCAATCATCATCGAACGTTAAGCGTGCGGACCCTACGGGTTCGAGAACTATGTATACATGACCGAGACACGTCTCCGGTCAATAACTAATAGCGGAACCTAGATGCTCATATTGGTTCCTACATATTCTATGAAGATCTTTATCGGTCAAACCGCATAACAACATACGTTGTTCCCTTTGTCATCGGTATTTTACTTGCCCGAGATTCGATCGTCGGTATCATAATACCTAGTTCAATCTCAATTCTTGGCAAGTCTCTTTACTCGTTCCGTAATACTTCATCCCGCAACTAACTCGTTAGTTACAATGCTTGCAAGGCTTATAGTGATGAGTATTACCAAGAGGGCCCAGAGATACCTCTCCGAAACACGGAGTGACAAATCCTAACCTCGATCTATGCCAACCCAACAAACACCTTCGGAGACACCAGTAGAGCACCTTTATAATCACCCATTTACGTTGTGACATTTGGTAGAACACAAAGTGTTCGTCCGGTATTCGGGAGTTTCATAATCTCATAGTCTGAGGAACTTGTACAAGTCATGAAGAAAGCAGTAGAAATGAAACTGACACGATCATAATGCTAAGCTAACGGATGGGTCATGTCCATCACATCATTCTCCTAATGATGTGATCCCATTCAGCAAATGACAACACATGTCTATGGTTAGGAAACATAACCATCTTTGATTAACGAGCTAGTCAAGTAGAGGCATACCAGGGAGTATATGTTTTGTCTATGTATTCACACATGTACTAAGTTTCCAGTTAATACAATTTTAGCATGAATAATAAACATTTATCATGAATTAAGGAAATAAATAATAACTTTATCATTGCCTCTAGGGCATATTTCCTTCAGTCTCCCACTTACACTAGAGTCAATAATCTAGATTACATAGTAATGATTCTAACACCCATGGAGCTTTGGTGATGATCATGTTTTGCTCGTGGAAGAGGCTTAGTCAACGGGTCTGCAACATTCAGATCCGTCTGTATCTTGCAAATCTCTATGTCCCCTTCCGACACTTGATGACGGATGGAATTGAAGCGTCTCTTGACGTGCTTGGTTCTCTTGTGAAATATGGATTCCTTTGCCAAGGCAATTGCACCAGTATTGTCACAAAAGATTTTCATTGGACCCGATGCACTAGGTATGACACTTAGATTGAATATGAATTCCTTCATCCAAACTCCTTCATTTGCTGCTTCCGAAGCAGCAATATACTCCCCTTCACACGTAGATCCCGCCACGACGCTCTGCTTGGAACTGCACCGACTGACAACACCTCCATTCAATAAAAATACGTATTTGGTTTGTGACTTAGAGTCATCCGGATCAGTGTCAAAGCTTGCATCGACGTAACCGTTTATGACGAGATCTTTTTCACCTCCATAAACGAGAAACATATCCTTAGTCCTTTTCAGGTATTTCAGGATGTTCTTGACCGATGTCCAGTGCTCCACTCTGGGATTACTTTGGTACCTCCTTGCTATGCTTATAGCAAGGCACACATCAGGTCTGGTACACAACATTGCATACATGATAGAACCTATGGCTGAAGCATAGGGAATGACTTTCATTTTCTCTCTATCTTCTACAGTGGTCGGGCATTGAGTCTGACTCAACTTCACACCTTGTAACAGGGAAAGAACCCTTTCTTTTCGTTATCCATTTTGAACTTCTTCAAAACTTTATCAAGGTATGTGCTTTGTGAAAGTCCAATTAAGCGTCTTGATCTATCTCTATAGATCTTGATGCCCAATATGTAAGCAGCTTCTCCAAGGTCTTTCATAGAAAAACTCTTATTCAGATATCCCTTTATGCTATCCAGAAATTCTATATCATTTCCAATCAACAATATGTCATCTACATATAATATCGAGAAATGCTACTGAGCTCCCACTCACTTTCTTGTAAATCTGAGCTTCTCCAAAAGTCTGTATAAAACCATATGCTTTGATCACACTATCAAGGCGTTTATTCCAACTCCGAGAGGCTTGCACCAGTCCATAAATGGATTGTTGGAGCTTGCACACTTTTTTAGCACCCTTTGGATCGACAAAACCTTCTGGTTGCATCATATACAACTATTCTTCTAGAAATCCATTCAGGAATGCAGTTTTGACATCCATTTGCCCAATTTCATAATCATAAAATGCAGCAATTACTAACATGATTCGGACAGACTTAAGCATCGCTATGGGTGAGAAAGTCTCATCGTAGTCAACTCCTTGAACTTGTCGAAAACCGTTTGCAACAAGTCGAGCTTTGTAAACAGTAACATTACCGTCTGTGTCGGTCTTCTTCTTAAAGATCCATTTAATTTCTATGGCTTGTCGATCATCTGGCAAGTCCACCAAAGTCCACACTTTGTTCTCATACATGGATCCCATCTCAGATTTCATGGCCTCAAGCCATTTCGCGGAATCTGGGCTCATCATCGCTTGCTCATAGTTCGTAGGTTCATCACGGTCTAGTAACATGACTTCTAGAATAGGATTACCGTACCACTCTGGTGCGGATCTTACTCTGGAAGACCTATGAGGTTCGGTAGTAACTTGATCTGAAGCTTCATGATCATCATCATTAGCTTCCTCACTAATTGGTGTACGAATCATGGGAACTGATTTCTGTGATGAACTACTTTCCAATAAGGGAGAAGGTACAACTACCTCATCAAGTTCTACTTTCCTCCCACTCACTTCTTTCGAGAGAAACTCCTTCTCTAGAAAGGATCCATTCTTAACAACAAAGATTTTGCCATCAGATCTGTGATAGAAGGTGTACCCAACAGTTTCCTTTGGGTATCCTATGAAGACGCCCTTCTCCGATTTGGGTTCGAGCTTATCAGGTTGAAGCTTTTTAACATAAGCATCACTGCCCCAAACTTTAAGAAACGACAACTTTGGTTTCTTGCCAAACCATAGTTCATAAGGCGTCGTCTCAACGGATTTTGATGGTGCCCTATTTAAAGTGAATGCAGCCATCTCTAAAGCATAACCCCAAAATGATAGTGGTAAATCAGTAAGAGACATCATAGATCACACCATATCCAATAAAGTACGGTTACGACGTTCGGACACACAATTTCACTGTGGTGTTCGAGGTGGCGTTAATTGTGAAACTATCCCATGTTGTTTCAAATGAAGACCAAACTCGTAACTCAAATATTCTCCTCCACGATTAGATCGTAGAAACTTTATTTTCTTGCTACGATGATTTTCAACTTCACTCTGAAATTCTTTGAACTTTTCAAATGTTTCAGACTTATGCTTCATTAAGTAGATATAACCATATCTGCTCAAATCATCTGTGAAGGTAAGAAAATAACGATACCCACCACGAGCCTCAATACTCATTGGACCGCATACATCGGTACGTATTATTTCCAACAAGTCAGTAGCTCATTCCATTGTTCCGGAGAACGGAGTTTTAGTCATCTTGCCCATAAGGCACGGTTCGCAAGCACCAAGTGATTCATAATCAAGTGATTCCAAAAGTCCATTAGCATGGAGTTTCTTCATGTGCCTTACACTGATATGACCCAAACGGCAGTGCCACAAATAACTTGCACTATCATTAT
This sequence comes from Aegilops bicornis, assembly GCA_021605145.1. NCBI lineage: Eukaryota > Viridiplantae > Streptophyta > Magnoliopsida > Poales > Poaceae > Aegilops > Aegilops bicornis. Next base: position 1,787,381 of record JAHIAL010000063.1, on the reverse strand, counting down.
TAACTTTGCATCTTTTGGCTTCAATACTATGAATATGTGTATCATCACTATCGAGATTCAACAAAAATAGACCACTCAACAAGGGTGCATGACCATAAAAGATATTACTAATATAAATAGAGCAACCATTATTCTCTGATTTAAATGAATAACCGTCTTGCATTAAACAAGATCCAGATATAAAGTTCATGCTTAACGCTGGCACCAAATACCAATTATTCATGTCTAAAACTAATCCCGATGGTAGATGTAGAGGTAGCGTGCCGACGGCGATCACATCGACCTTGGAACCATTTCCCACGCGCATTGCTACTTCTTGAGCTTGCGTTGGTTTTCCTTGAAGAGGAAAGGGTGATGCAGCAAAGTAGCGTAAGTATTTCCCTCAGTTGGGAACCAAGGTATCAATCCAGTAGGAGGCTCCTCAAAAGTCCCACGCACCTACACAAACAAACAAGAACTCGCAACCAACGCAATAAAGGGGTTGTCAATCCCTTCACGGCCACTTGCGAAAGTGAGATCCGATAGAGATAATAAGATAAGATAAATATTTTTGGTATTTTATGATATAGATTGGAAAAGTAAAAAGATGCAAATAGAAGTAGATTGAAAGCTTATATGATAAAAGATAGACCCGGGGGCCATAGGCTTCACTAGTGGCTTCTCTCAAGATAGCATAAGTATTACGGTGGGTGAACAAATCTTGTCGAGCAATTGATAGAAAAGTGAATAATTATGATATTATCTAGGCATGATCATGTATATAGGCATCACGTCCGTGACAAGTAGACCGACTTCGTGCTGCATCTACTACTATTACTCCACACATCGACCGCTATCCGGCATGCATCTAGAGTATTAAGTTCATAAAGAATGAGTAACGCATTAAGAAAGATGACATGATGTAGAGGGATAAACTCATGCAATATGATATAAACCCCATCTTTTTGTCCTCGATGGCAACAATACAATACGTGCCTTGCTGCCCTAACATCCTTTGGGAAAGGACACCGCAAAGATTGAACCCAAAGCTAAGAACTTCTCCCATTGCAAGAAAGATAAATCTAGTAGGCCAAACCAAACTGATAATTCGAAGAGACTTGCAAAGATAACTTAATCACACATAAAACAATTCAGAGGAGATTCAAATATTTCTCATAGATAAACTCGATCAAAAACCCACAATTCATCAGATCTCGACAAACACACCGCAAAAAGAGTTACATCAAATAGATCTCCAAGAAGATCGAGGAGAACTTTGTATTGAGATTCAAAGAGAGAGAAGAAGCCATCTAGCTAATAACTATGGACCCGAAAGTCTGTGGTAAACTACTCGAAACTCATCGGAAGGGCCTTGGAGATGATGTAGAGGCCCTCCATGGTCGATTCCCCCTCCGGTGGAGCGCCGGCGAAGGCTCCAAGATGGGATCTCGCGGATACAGAAGGTTATGGCGGTGGAAATAGTTTTTCGTGGTCGCTTCTGATGTTTTCAGGGTACGTGGGTATATATAGGAGGAAGAAGTTGGTCGGTGGACGCTCGAGAAGCCCACGAGGGTGGGGGACGTGCCCACCTGTAGGGGGCGCGCCGGGCACCCTCGTGGCCACCTCCTCTGTTGCTTGACGTCCACTCCAAGTCCCCTGGATCACGTTTGTTCCAAAAAGATCGCTCCCGAAGGTTTCATTCCGTTTGGACTCTGTTTGATATTCCTTTTCTTCGAAACACCTTTGAAATAGGCAAAAAAAGCGATGGTCGGGCTGGGCCTCCGGTTAGTAGGTTAGTCCCAAAAATGATATAAAAGTGTAAAAGTAAAGCCCATAAACATCCAAAACTGGTAATATAATAGCATGGAACAATAAAAAATTATAGATACGTTGGAGACGTATCAAGCATCCTCAAGCTTAATTCCTGCTCGTCCTCGAGTAGGTAAATGATAAAAACAGAATTTTTGATGTGGAATGCTACCTAGCATGATTCTCAATGTAATTTTCCTTATTGTGGCATGAATATTCAGATCCAAATGATTCAAAATAAAAGTTCATATTAACATAAGAAATAGTAATACTTCAAGCATACTAATCAAAGCAATCATGTCTTCTCAAAATAACATGGCTAAAGAAAGTTCATCCCTACAAAATCATATAGTTAGGCTATGTTTCATTTTCATCACACAAAATACTCCCATCAAGAACAACCCCGGTTTCAGCCAAGCAATTGGTTCATACTTTTTAACGCTTCAGCCTTTTTTCAACTCTCACGCAATACATGAGCGTGAGCCATGGATATAGCACTATGGGTGGAATAGAATATGATGATGGAGGTTGTGTGGAGAAGACAAAAAAGGAGAAAGTCTCACATTGACGAGGCTAATCAACGGGCTATGGAGATGCCCATCAATTGATGTCAACATGAGGAGTAGGGATTGCCATGCAGCGGATGCATTAGAGATATAAATGTATGGAAGCTCACCAAAAGAAACTAAGTGGGTGTGCATCCAACTTGCTTGCTCACGAAGACCTAGGGCATTTTGAGGAAGCCCATCGTAGGAATATACAAGCCAAGTTCTATAATGAAAAATTCCCACTAGTATATGAAAGTGAAAACATATGAGACTCTCTATATGAAGAACATGGTGCTACTTTGACGCACAAGTGTGGAAAAGGATAGTAGCATTGCCCCCTTTTTTCTTTTCTTTTCTTTTCTTTTCTTTTTGGGCCTTTCTTTTTTTTCTTTTGGCCTTTCTATTTTTTTTCTTTGGCCTTTCTTTTTTTGGCCTTTCCTTTTTTTTATTTGGGGACAATGCTCTGATAATGATGATCATCACACTTCTATTTATTTACAAGTCATGAGTTACAACTCAAAACTAGAACAAGATATGACTCTATATGAATGCCTCCGTGATGTACAGGATGGGCAATGAATCAAGAGTGACATGTATGAAAAATTATGCATGGTGGCTTTGCCACAAATACGATGTCAACTACATGATCATGCAAGGCAATATGATAATGATGCTGCGTGTCATGAAAAACAGAACGGAACGGTGGAAAGTTGCATTGCAATATATCTCGGAATGGCTATGGAAATGCCATAGTAGGTAGGTATGGTGGCTGTTTTGAGGAAGATATAAGGAGGTTTATGTGTGATAGAGCGATCGTATCCACAGGGGTTTGGATGCACCGACGAAGTTTGCACCAACTCTCAAGGTGAGAAAGGGCAATGTACGGCATCAAGAGGCTAGCAATGATGGAAGGGTAAAGTGCGTATAATCCATGGACTCAACATTAGTCATAAAGAACTCATATACTTATTGCAAAATTTTTTTTAGCCCGCGAAGCAAATTACTACTACGCATGCTCCTTGGGGTGGTGGTTGTTAGGTGTTAACCATCGCGCCCACCCCCCCCCCCCCCCCCGCCCCCGACCTCCACTCAAGGGAATGCAATCAAAAGAGCGCCCTATGCAATAAATTTGTGACACAACTTTTACCATACGTGCATGCTACGGGACTTGCCAACTTCAACACAAGCATTCTTTAAATTCACAATCACCCAACAAGCATGACTCTAATATCACTACCTCCATATCTCAAAACAATTATCAAATATCAAATTGATCATAGCATCCAATTCACTTCCTATGATAGTTTTTATTATACCCAACTTGCATGCCCATCTTTCTAGGACCCATTTTATAACCATAGCAAATACCATGCTGTTCTTAGAGACTCACAAAATAATATAAGTGAAGCATGAGAGATCAACAATTTCTTCAAAATTAAGCCACCGCCGTGCTCTAAAAGATTTAAGTGAAGTACTAGAGCAAAACTATCTAGCTCAAAAGATATAAGTGAAGCACATAGAGTATTCTAATAAATTCCAATCAAGTGGGTTTCTCCCAAAAGGTGTGTACAGCAAGGATGATTGTGGTGATCTAAAAATCAAATACTAATATCATACAAGACGCTCCAAGCAAAACACATATCATGTGGCGAATAAAAATATAGCTCCAAGTAAAGTTACCGATGAACGAAGACGAAAGAGGGGATGCCTTCCGAGGCATCCCCAAGCTTAGGCTTTTGGTTATCCTTGAATATCTTGGGATGCCATGGGCATCCCCAAGCTTAGGCTCTTGCCACTCCTTATTCTATAGTCCATCAAATCTTTACCCAAAACTTGAAAACTTCACAACACAAAACTCAACAGGAAATCTCATAAGCTCCGTTAGTGCAAGAAATAAGAACCACCACATAAGGTACTGTAATGAAATCATTCTTTATTTATATTGGTGTTAAACCTACTGTTATTCCAACTTCTCTATGGTTCATACCACTTAATACAAGCCATAGATGCATCAAAATAAGCAAACAACACACGAAAAACAGAATCTATCAAAAACAGAACAGTCTGTAGCAATCTGTAACTCTCGAATACTTCTATAACTCAAAAAATCCTACCAAAATAGGACGTCTTGGGCAATTTATCTATTGATCTACAGAAAAAAGAATTAAAAGCAAAAGCACGTTTCTGTGAATTACTAAAATTATTTTCATGCGCGCAAAGTTTCTGTTTTTCAGCAGAATCAAATTAACTATCACCATAGGTTATCCTATAGGTTCTACTTGGCACAAACACTAATTAAAACATGAAAACACATCTAAACAGAAGCTAGTTGAAAATTTTATTACTAAACAGAAGCAAAAACAAAAAAACAAAAATAAAATTGGGTTGCCTCCCAACTAGCGCTATCATTTAACGCCCCTAGCTAGGCATAAAAGCGAGGATAGATCTAAGTAGTGCCATCTTTGGCACTCAATTCCTCAATAGAGCACTTATAATCTTTAGGGGTTTCTCCCTTTTTAGAAATTATTAAGCCCTTAGGCAAGAATTCAAGAAATTCATTTGTAGCAAAAGGTTCCTTAACGATAGAGAGACAATTGGGATGAAGACTTATTGATTTGAGATCCGCATTTCCCTTATTAGAAGATTCACCCTTATTTTTAGGAATATAAATAAATTTTGTAGTTTTGGTAGGAGGATTTGGAGTGTTTTTCATGGATGAAAAGGCCGACCCTAAGTTGGAGATAATATCCTCAAGTTTACCAATTCTCGTAGAATCTAGATCTATTCTTGCATTAACTATAGGTTCTTTATCTTTAAAAAAATTCAAAGTAACTCCAACCCTAGATCCATATTGGGTAATTTGGTTATGAATCCTTTTTCCAGATTTTCAATTAACTCAACTGTGGCGACTTTATTTTCAATAATTTCAAGCCTTTGCATCACATGTTCTAGAGTCAAAATAGTCCCATTAACCAAGAGAGGAGGTGGACCAAACAAATCCAACATAGAATTATAAGCATTAAAAGTATGGCTATCCAAAAAATTCCCTCCGGTAATGGTATCAAGAATGCATCTATTCCAAGGAGTAATGCCTACATAAAAATTGCGAAGAAGAACGGAAGTAGAAAGCTTCCTAGTAGATCTATTTTGAGCATTGCAAATTCTATGCCAAGCATCTTTTAGATTTTCTCCCTCCCTTTGCGTAAAATTAAGAATTTCATGTTTAGGAGTAATAACGAGGATAGGAGGACTAGCCATGACGACGAGCAAACAAAAGACAAGCGAAAAAGAGAGGAGGTTGGGAAAGAGAGGGCAAATAAAACGGCAAGGGTGAAGTGGGGGAGAGGAAAACAAGAGGCAAATGGCAAATATAATGTAATGCGAGGGAGATGAGTTTGTGATGGGTACATGGTATGTCTTGACTTGAGCGAAGACCTCCCCGGCAACGGCGCCAGAAATCATTCTTGCTACGTCTTGAGCTTGCGTTGGTTTTCCTTGAAGAGGAAAGGGTGATGCAGCAAAGTAGCGTAAGTATTTCCCTCAGTTTTGAGAACCAAGGTATCAATCCAGTAGGAGGCTCCTCAAAAGTCCCCGCACCTACACAAACAAACAAAGAACTCACAACCAACGCAATAAAGGGGTTGTCAATCCCTTCATGGCCCCTTGCGAAAGTGAGATCTGATAAAGATAATATGATAAGATAATATTTTTAGTATTTTTATGATATTGATTGAAAAAAGTAAAAGATGCAAATAAAAGTAGATTGAAAGCTTATATGATAAAAGATAGACCCAAGGCCATAGGTTTCACTAGTTGCTTCTCTCAAGATAGTATAAGTATTACGGTGGGTGAACAAATTCTTTGTCGAGCAATTGATAGAAAAGCGAATAATTATGACATTATCTAGGCATGATCATGTATATAGGCATCACGTCCGTGACAAGTAGACCGACTGCGTGCACGCATCTACTACTATTACTCCACACATCGACCGCTATCCAAAGCATGCATCTAGAGTATTAAGTTCATAAAGAACAGTAATGCATTAAGAAAGATGACATTATGTAGAGGGATAAACTCATGCAATATGATATAAACCCCATATTTTTATCCTCGATGGCAACAATACAATACGTGCCTTGCTGCCCTAACATCCTTTGGGAAAGGACATCGCGAGATTGAACCCAAAGCTAAGCACTTCTCCCATTGCAATAAAGATCAATCTAGTAGGCCAAACCAAAATGATAATTCGAAGAGACTTGCAAAGATAACTTAATCACGCATAAAAGAATTCAGAGGAGATTCAAATATTTCTCGTAGATAAACTTGATCATAAACCCACAATTCATCGGATCTCGACAAACACACCGCAAAAAGAGTTACATCGAATAGATCTCCAAGAAGATAATGAGAACTTTGTATTGAGATTCAAAGAGAGAGAAGAAGCCATATAGCTAATAACTATGGACCCGAAGGTCTGTGGTAAACTACTCACAACTCATCGGAAGGGCCTTGGAGATGATGTAGAGGCCCGCCGTTGTCAATTCCCCCTCCTGCGGAGCGCCGGCGAAGGCTCCAAGATGGGATCTCACAGATACAGAAGGTTACGATGGTGGAAATAGTTTTTTGTGGTCGCTTCTGATGTTTTCAGGGTACGTGGGTATATATAGGAGGAAGAAGTAGGTTGGTGGACGCTTGAGGGGCCCACAAGGGTGGGGGCGCGCCCACTTGTAGGGGGCGCGCCGGGCACCCTCGTGGCCGCCTCCTCTGTTGCTTGACGTCCACTCCAAGTCCCCTGGATCACGTTTGTTCCAAAAAGATCGCTTCTGAAGGTTTCATTCCGTTTGGACTCCGTTTGATATTCCTTTTCTTCGAAACACTGAAATAGGCAAAAAAACAGCAATTCGGCTGGGCCTCCGGTTAGTAGGTTAGTCCCAAAATGATATAAAAGTGTAAAGTAAAGCCCATAAACATCCAAAACGGGTAATATAATAGCATGGAACAATAAAAAATTATAGATACGTTGGAGACGTATCACGCATCGTCACCTCGTCCTTAGCCAATCTTCGCTTAATCCGTAGCCCCTGTTTCGAGTTGCAAATATGAGCAACAGAACCAGTATCAAATACCCAGCGCCATCTGCGAGCATTAGTTAAGTACACATCAATAACATCTATATCAAATATACCTTTCACTTTGCCATCCTTCTTATCCACCAAATACTTGGGGCAGTTCCGCTTCCAGTGACCAGTCCCTTTGGAGTAGAAGCGTTCAGTTTCAGGCTTAGGTCCAGACTTGGGTTTCTTCTCTTGAGCAGCAACCTTTTTGTCGTTCTTCTTGAAATTCCCCTTCTTCCCTTTTCCCTTTTTATTGAAACTAGTGATCTTGTTGACCATCAACACTTGATGCTCCTTTTTATTTCTACCTCCGCAGCCTATGGGAATAGTCTTGTTCATCCCTTGCATATTATAGTTCATCACGAAGCTTTTATAGCTTGGTGGCAGTGATTGAAGAACTCTGTCAATGACACTAGCATCAGGAAGATTCACTCCCAGTTGAGTCAAGTGGTTGTGGTCCCCAGATATTCTGAATATGTGTTCACTCACAGAACTATCTCCTCCATTTTGCAGCTGTAGAACTTGTTGGAGACTTCATATCTCTCAACTCGAGCATTTGCTTGAAATATTAACTTCAACTCTTCGAACATCTCATATGCTCCATGACGTTCAAAACGTCGTTGAAGGACCGATTCTAAGCCGTAAAGCATGGCACACTGAACTATCTAGTAGTCATCAACACGTGCCTGCCAGGCATTCACAATGTGTGCAGTTGCGGGCGCGGGAGGTACACCTAACGGTGCTTTCAGGACGTAATTCTTCTATGCAGCAATGAGGATAATCCTCAATTTACGGACCCAATCCGTGTAGTTGCTGCCATCATCTTTCAATTTAGCTTTCTCTAGGAACGCATTAAAATTCAAAGGAACGGTAGCACGGGCCATTGATCTACAACAACATAGACATGCAAAATTCTATTAGGTAGTAAGTTCATGATAAATTAAATTTCAATTAATCATATTACTTAAGAACTCCCACTTAGACAGACATCCCTCTAATCATCTAAGTGATCACGTGATCCAAATCAACTAAACCATGTTCGATCATCACGTGAGATGGAGTAGTTTTCAATGGTGAACTTCACTATGTTGATCATATCTACTATATGATTCATGTTCGACATTTCGGTCTCAGTGTTCCGAGGCCATATCTGCATAAGCTAGGCTCGTCAAGTTTAAACCCGAGTATTCTGCGTGTGCAAAACTGGCTTGCACCCGTTGTATGTAAACGTAGAGCTTATCACACCCGATCATTACGTGGTGTCTCGGCACGACGAACTGCAGCAACGGTGCATACTCAGGGAGAACACTTATACCGTGAAATTTAGTAAGGGGTCATCTTATAATGCTACCGTCGTACTAAGCAAAATAAGATGCATAAAGGATAAACATCACATGCAATCAAAAAATGTGACATGATATTGCCATCATCATTTTGTGCTCATGATCTCCATCACCGAAGCATCGTCATGATCTTCATCGTCACAGGCGCGATACCTTGATCTTCATCGTAGCATCGTTGTTGTCTCGCCAACTATTGTTACTACGACTATCGCTACCGCTTAGTGATAAAGTAAAACAATTACATGGCGATTGCATTGCATACAATAAAGCGACAACCATATGGCTCTTGCCAGTTGCCGATAACTTTGTTACAAAACATGATCATCTCATACAACAATTTATATCACATCATGCCTTGACCATATCACATCACAGCAAGCCTTGCAAAAACAAGTTAGACGTCTTCTACTTTGTTGTTGCAAGTTTTACGTGGCTGCTACGGGCTTCTAGCAAGAACCGTTCTTACCTACGCATGAAAACCACAACGATTTTTTGTCAATTGTGCTGTTTTAACCTTCAACAAGGACCGGGCGTAGCGCGGTCGATTCAACTAAAGTTGGAGAAAGCAGGACACTCGCTAGCCACACATTGTGTGAAACGCGTCGGTAGAACCAGTCTCGCGTGAGGCGTCTGGCGTAATGTCGATCTGAGTCGCTTCATCCAACAATATCGCTGAATCAAAGTATGACATGCTGGTAAGCAGGATGACTATTATCGCCCATAACTCTTTGTGTTCTACTCGTGCATATAACATCTACGCATAGACCTGGTTCGGATGCCACTGTTGGGGAATGCAGTAATTTCAAAAATATTCCTATGAACACGCAAGATCTATCTAGGTGATGCATAGCAATGTGAGGGAAGAGTGTTGTCTACGTACCCTCGTAGACCGAAAGTGGAAGCGTTCTGACAACGCGGTTGATGTAGTCATACGTCTTCACGATCCGACCAATCCTAGCACCGAAGGTACGTCACCTCCGCGATCTGCACATGTTCAGCTCGGTGACATCCCACGAACTCTAGATCCAGCTGAGGTCGAGGAAGAGTTTTGTCAGCACGACGGCGTGGTGACGGTGATGATGAAGTTACCGACGCAGGGCTTCGCCAAAGCACTACAACGATATGACCAAGGTGGAAATCTGTGGAGGGAGGCACCACACACGGCTAAAAGATCAACTTGATCAACTTGTGTGTCTATGGGGTGCCCCCCTCCCCCGTATATAAAGGACTGGAGGAGGGGGCCGGCCGGCCTCAAGGGGTGGGCCCCAAGGGGGGAATCCTACTCCAAGTAGCAGTAGGATCCCCCTTTCCTAGTCCAACTAGGAGGGGAAGCAAGGAGGGGAAGGAGAGAAGGAAAGGGGGGGCCACCCCCCTAGTCCAATTCAGTCTGGGCTAGGGGGGGCGCGCCCCACCTTGGCCTGCTGTTGGTGTCAAAACAGGCGGATCTCGGGTAGGGGGTCCCGAACTGTGCGTCTAATGGTAACAGGAGGCGGGGGACACAATGTTTACCCACGTTCGGGCCCTCTCTATGGAGGTAATACCCTACTTCCTGCTTGATTGATCTTGATGATATGAGTATTACAAGAGTTGATCTACCACGAGATCGTAGAGGCTAAACCCTAGAAGCTAGCCTATGATTCTGATTGTTGTTGTCCTACGGACTAAACCCTCCGGTTTATATAGACACCGGAGGGGCTAGGGTTACACAGAGTCGGTTATAGAGAAATGAATCTACATATCCGAATTGCCAAGCTTGCCTTCCACGCAAAGGAGGGTCCCACCCGGACACGGTACGAAGTCTTCAATCTTGTACCTTCATAGTCCAACAGTCCGGCATAAGCATATAGTCCGGCTGTCCGAGGACCCCCTAATCCTGGACTCCCTCAGTAGCCCCTGAACCAGGCTTCAATAACGATGAGTCCGGCGCGTAGATTGTCTTCGGCATTGCAAGGCGGGTTCCTTCTCCGAATACTCCAAAGAAGATTTTGAACACAAGGATCGTGTCCGGCTCTGCAAAACAAATTCCACATACCACCGTAGAGAGCACAATATTCCATAAGTCTAATCTGCTAACAACTTTTCATAGCATGATATCACGCCGCGGCCCGGTCATTATTCGAACCGTTTTTCTCAACCCGCTACTGCACATCTTGCGAGGCGGTTTCATAGGCACGTCTTGTCGAAGGAGAGATCGTGTCCCCTTATCACAAGATTCTCATCGATACGTGTGTGGGTAACACAACCGCGCCATTAATCACGGTGCTTGGGGGATAAGCGAGCTTCCAGGGCAAGTGGGAAGGCGCAGGAACCCTGCTGCCTTTATAAGGAGATAAGGACCCCCCCCCCCCTTTTTTTTCACCCACGCCTTCTTCTTCCTCTGCTCATCCATTCTCTGTTGCTCGAGCTCCAGTGCCCAAGCGTTCGCCTTCTCCGCCCACCAAGACTCTCCGAAAATGTCCGGAGCCGGAGCAGGAGGCAAGTGGATGGCCTCTACCGTCCGAGAGAATCAGCCATCGTCTCCCGACGATGGGACAGATCGTCCCTACTCCGGAACCCCGCGAGAGGGTTGTATTCCTCCCTCACTTTGTCCGCGGGCTAGGGTTTCCCCTCCACCCATTCGTTCGCGGCATTATGTATTACTACGGGACCGATTTTCATGATCTATCCCCCCAATTCCTTCCTCAACATCTCGACATTCATCGTCGTGTGCGAGGCCTTCCTCCGCATCTCGCCACACTTCGGCTTATGGCTGAAGATTTTCAATGTGAAGCCCAAGGTAGTGAGCGGCGAGCACGCTGAGTGCGGAGGAGCCATGGTGAGCAAGATGCCCAACGTCACATGTCCACCAGGTACCTTCAGTGACTCCGTCAAAGGGTGGCAACAACAGTGGTTCTATGTCACTGACCCACGCGGCGCAAAATGGGCCGCAGCTCCTGAATTCCGATCCGGAGCTCCACTGTGGCTTACGTCCTGGCCCAAGAAGGGCCTGAACTGGTCTTCGTCCCAAGAGTTGTCGGTGCTCCAGACGCGCGTCAAGGGTATGGAAGACAATAATATTAAACTCGTCAATGTAGTCCAGGTAATGTTATAGTTCGCCGGATTCTCCCTTGTCAACACAGGGCTTGCCATTTATGGGAGTACGACCCGGCCAAGCACCAGACCCTACTAGGGTTCTTCGACTCATCGCATGAAGACATCTGGAAAGTGCTTTTTAAGTCCGAGAAATCGTGGCCGGAATCAGCCGAGGACCGCGGGTATCAACTATCCCGCCCTGCAAGTTCGGTAAGTCTCCGTATGTTGGCAAGTCACATGCTTTATCTGTATAATCCAAGGGAAATGCTCAATGTATTTTTCCACAACTCTCCTAGGGCTGGACGAAGAAGGCAGGGCAGATCTACTACCCGGACCTGCTGCCAGAAGAACCAGCCGGCCCACTTCTGACGAAGATGCTGGTCCCCGCGCCTTACAAGGCGCCGAAGAAGAAACCCGAGAAAGAGGTTAAAGAGACCAGGGGCGGCCATCATCACCGAGGCACTTCGGACACAGTATCCGAAGACTCCGAGGCCCGCTCTTCCTCCAAGGAGGACGAGGACCAGGAGGAAAACCAATCCCCCCCAGCGAGGGGAAGAAAGAAAAGGACGGCCTCCACACACTTGGAGGCTGAGTGCATCTAAGAAGGAAAAACTCCTTAGGAGGAATCCGCCACCGCTTCTCGATAGCAGCCGGTGGGATCGAGGTCCAGCCTGGTGAAATCATGAGTATATAAAATCCGGACACGTTTGCGCACCCTGACTCACTATTGTATGACGTTTAATCATTGAGCCACACTTTTTTTGCAGTCCGGCGAGGTCCCGCGCCGAACAATCCTCATCGGAGGATTTATTGGGCTCGGATGCTCTGAGACGTGGGACACCCCAAAGGCCCCCTCCCCAAAACACGTGAATGACACCGAGGCATCGTCCCAGAGGGACCCAGGCCAAGGAGGGGGTGAAAAGACCGTCAAGGCGGCGCCAGGGGGTCAAACTTCGGTGGCCGGACACACGAAGAAAAGGCTCCCATGGACACCGACGGCGGGGGATATCTCAATTTGGCCCCTCACCGGACACAATTCCGGAGATCGTCACGGCTCAGAATCGAGCGGGCAGCCTCCCTCGGCGGGAGGTGCGCTGTTCCACCCGGCAACCTCGCCCAACCAGAGGTGCCGGATAGTCTCAATGGCGTGAAGCGCGCCTCCATTGTTGAAGAACACCGTGCCCTTATGGGTGCGGTGATTGAGAAGATTCAGTCCGCTGAGAGCGGCCTGAATGAAGCCTACATCAGCCTTATAATGGGCTTTGAGGTATGCTTGTGAGGTTTCAAAGAGTGTTATAGTATAGGTAGTAGCTCCTGATACACTGTTCGGTGTTCGAAAGAAACAACGAGATAGAGGATCACATACATGTTCGCAGGAGACTCACCTTATGGCACCTCTCCCTCTCTCTTTTTTTATAAGCAGGCATCTGTAGCGACTGTCGCCTCTCATACTGCGGAAGTCTCCGGACTGAAGCAGAGTCTGGAGCGGGCCGAAGAAGAACTTGGCCAATTGAAAAAGCAGTTGGAGGATAACCAAGGTATGCAAAAAAACCTTGTTCGCGCTTAGCGCGAATGAATAATTGAGTATGATGAAAATATTTTCATGATGTGCTCTAGGGGCGATGGCCGAAGTCGAGGCTCTTAAGAAGGCTGTGGTCGAGGCCGAGAAGAAGGCAGCCGCAGAGCAGGCTCTTCATCAAAAGCATGAGGCCAGGGTTATTGAAGCTGGGCAAGAGCTCCAAGAGGCCATGAAGAAATGCGAGACCTTGGAGCAGAGTTTAACGGAGAAAGAATCCGAACTCACCAAGGCTCGTCAAGCCGCACGCGATGCCCTGGGGGAAGCCCAAGGCGCCCTGCAGGAAATCCAGGAGGCGAGGAAGATCGCGGCGGGTAAGGATTTTGCTATGCAAAGCAAAGATTTGAAGGGAGAAAATCACGTTACTAATTTGAATTCGGATTTCTCCAGGGGTATTTGCGGAGCTGCCACACAGCGTATCTGATGCCGTACAATTCTATCGAGCCGAAGAAAGGAGCATTGCGGAGAAGCTCTTCCAGTCGCAGTATTTGGCGCCAGAGTATCCAGTATTCTTTGCCGATCAACTGAGGCAGCTGATCGAACTGCATAAGGCGGCCGAACTAGCCATGAAGGATTTAATTATCCGGCTATGGCCTGCCGAGCCAATTCCCAGTAGCTACTTCGGGCTCGTGAAGCGGCTTGTGAGTGCTTGCCCTCGACTTGTAATCATCAAGCGGTCGGTCTGTATGGAGGGTGCGCGAATGGCCTTCGCCCGCGCGAAGGTGCACTGCGCGAAGATGGATGCTGAAAAGCTGATGACCGAAGGACCGCCGGAGGGGAAGGAGCACCGCAAGCCCGAGTTATATTATGATAGTGTCCTGAAAGGAACCCGCCTTGTAGCGGAGCAATGTGCCAAGGATATTATATTCCCCTGAATACATTCATGCTATCCCATGTAGTGTTGAACAAGGTCACTTAAATGATATAATGCATGTTATTTGAAAATTTTACCTCCTGTGCGGCCGTTTTATATATTAATCACGAGAGTTGGCGATCGTCGGCCCCTTTACGTAGAAAATACGGGGTGTTCGGGATAAACTGAGCACTCTTTACCCGATTTTGGGTCCTTGAAGGAGGTGTTCAGGCAACAAACCGAGCAATCGGACTATAAGGCTTTATCACCCTCACTTAGCCATAGGAGTTTGACAAAAGAAATGTAGGCGCAGCCCACAATTCGTGAAGATCGCACTAGGGGCTCGATAAGCACCTGATCGGGAGAGGAAGCCGATCCATCGCACGTTGCATTAGTTATCGCATAGTGCGGAAGAAATCCTTAAAGATTTTGTAACCTCTTGAATAGCTGACCAGCTCTCGCCGTATCATGACAATCATTTTTCAGCTTTCTCTACTGAGGTTCTCGTCCGGAAGAACCGGGATGCAATCGCAGTAGTTCTCCCTTTACTACCCTAGCCGATATAGCGGAACGTAGGGTAGCAAGCACAGGAGGGCAACCCAACTATTGACCCAAGACATGATTCGGAGCCGATGCATATAATGCTATAAGTTCGGGGTGCCAAACGACCGTGAAGGTGTTTGGACTTTATTGCCGTATTATGGGTACAACGAGGCCCCTGGCATATTAAGGCATATCGTAGTGTACGGATGCCATTTGACAAAGAGTGTCAATAAGAAACAACAGTAAATAAGCGTCATATAAAGCCACATGTTGTAATTGAATAATACGTCGATGTGTACGAGTACAGGTAATGTGATTAAAAGAAATATGACTTTGGAACTTGCTGAGACCAGGCGGGAGAGGCTGTGTGCCGATCCGTGTTGTAATCGGATGGTCATCGAGGGGAATATCTAAGGATTCCCTTACGCGTTTGAGTTGTTTCCCTTCCTGGTATATTCGTCCGTTAATGGGTGTGGTCGCCATGTCGCTAGTCATGGCCTACACAAAAGTGGACCTGCAAAGAAAATGCAAAAAACGTTTGTGTGCCACGGAGCGGTTAAGCCGCATTGTGTGGCCTATCCTAGCTTTGATTTCGTCTACTACCGGAGTGTTTAATTATGCTCTTGACGAGCCGGGCTATCCTGCCGCGAAGTAGTTCGGACTCCTTTGATGGTGTCCGGGAGCTTGGAGGTCGACTCAAGGTTCGATTGAAAGATGCCACTCTGTGCTTCTACTGTTAAGGCGGCGGTGTACTCTTCGGCGCGGAGGAAGCATTCGGCCTTGCCATTAACTGTTATGACGCCGCGCGGACCGGGCATCTTGAGCTTAAGGTAGGCATAATGTGGCACCGCGTTAAATCGAGCAAACGCGGTTTGTCCGAGCAATGCATGATAGCTGCTGCGAAAAGGAACGATGTCAAAGATTAACTCTTCGTTGCGGTAGTTATCCGGTGATCCAAAGACTACCTCCAGAGTGATGGAGCCTGTACAATGGGCCTCCACACCTGGTATAACACCTTTAAAGGTGGTTTTAGTGGGTTTGATCATTGAAGGATCGATACCCATCTTGCGCACTGTGTCCTGATACAACAGGTTTAGACTGCTGCCTCCGTCCATCAGGACTCGTGTGAGGTGGAATCCGTCAATTATTGGGTCAAGGACTAGTGCGGTGGAATTGCCCTGACTGGTATTGGCCGGACGATCCGTACGGTCAAAGGTGATTGGGTTGGACGACCATAGGTTATATTTTGGGGTGACTGGCTCTGTTGCCTCGACATCCCTGAGTGTGCACATCCGCTCCCGCTTGGGAATATGGGTGGCGTTTATCATGTTCACCATTTTGATTTGTAGGGGAAACTTATTTTGCCCGCATATGTTCGGTGGCCGGGGCTCCTCGTCGTCGTCATCGCTTTGTGACTCCTTCTCCTTGTTTTTGGCACCTGACCAACCGGCTTGTTTGAAGACCCAGCATTCTCTGTTGGTATGATTGGCTGGTGTTCCTGGGGTGCCATGAATTTGGCATGGACGGTCAAGTATACGGTCCAAACTGGACGTGCCCGGACTATTTCTTTTGAATTGTTTCTTCCTTTGACCGGTAGTAGAGCCGCTGAATCCAGCATCGACGGTCGTGTTTTCGAAGTTGTCGCCATTATTACGACGCTTGTGTTTGCTGCGTCTGGGCTTGCCGTTGTTATCTCTTGGTTCAGAAGTCTCAGGCTTGCTTGAGACGATGTTGCTCTGACTACCAGCTGTCCTCGCCCGCCTGAAGCGGGTCATGAGTGTCGTAAGGGCTGCCATGGATTTCGGCTTCTCTTGGCCAAGGTTTCGAGCAAGCCACTCATCACGGATGTTATGCTTAAAGGCTGCTAGGGCTTCGGCATCCGGACAGTCGACAATTTGGTTCTTTTTAGTTAAGAACCGAGTCCAAAATTTCCTGGCTGACTCTCCGGGCTATTGGGTTATGTGACTTAAGTCATCAGCGTCCGGTGGTCGCACATAAGTGCCCTGGAAGTTGTCAAGGAATGCGTCTTCCAGGTTCTCCCAACTGCCAATGGAGTTTGCCGGCAGACTATTCAGCCAATGCCGAGCCGGTCCCTTGAGTTTTAGTGGGAGGTACTTGATGGCATGCAGATCATCGCCGCGGGCCATATGAATGTGGAGAAGGAAATCTTTGATCCATACCGTGGGGTCTGTTGTTCCATCATATGGTTCGATGTTTATGGGTTTAAAACCTTCTGGGAACTCATGCTCCATTACTTTGTCAGTGAAGCATAGGGGGTGTGCAGCGCCTCTATGCTGGGCTATGTCGCGACGCAGTTCCAACGAGTCTGGTATGTCGTATTCGGCCTGGACAGATTTGTATTTAGTATATCCGGCGTGGCGGTCATTGTCACGTGTTGGGGCGCACCCCCGCGATCCGTAGATCGATCTTGACTGTCCTGCTTTGTTTTTCAATTCGTCTCGCAGGTCATGCGTGTAGCCCCGGGCCTTCGTGTTTTTATTTGTTTGGCGACGGGGTGCAGGCTGGTGTTCGAGCTGATATGCCGCTTTGTCTCGGCCACGAGGTGGTCGGTCAGCCGCATCCTACGCTGGTAGTGTAGGCTCTAGTGCCTCATCCTCGAATTGAGGTAACAACCTGCGCCTCGGGTAGCTTTTGGTTGGGCGCTCGAGTTTGTATTCCTCGGCTGCCAGGACCTCGGTCCATCTGTCAGTAAGCAGATCTTGATCAGCTTGAAGCTGCTAATGTTTCTTCTTCAGGCTTTTTGCAGTGGCTATAGGCCGGCGCTTGAAGCGCTCCTGCTCGACGGGATCCTCAGGCACGATAAATTCTTAGTTGCCGAGGCCCACCTCATCTTCGGAGAGGGGCATGTAATTGTCGTCCTCCGAGTCTCCATTCATTGTCTGTTCATCAGGGCTAGCTTGCCCATCCTCCCGTCCGGCTTGCTTGAAGCTTGGCTGGGCGGGATTGTTTTTGTCTTTGGCATCGTCCGGAGTACTATTGTCTCTTGTGCCAGTATCGTTGTTTTTGCTATGGCGGGATTTAGAGCAGCGCCGCTGACGTCGGCGCTTGGTTTGCTTCTAAAGAGGATCATCCTCCGCTGCATCCTTTTGATCCTCGCCATTATCTCCTTTCGGTGTGTCCACCATATATATGTCGTATGATGAGGTGGCTGTCCAGCGCACTGTGGGCGGTGGTTCCTGTTCTTCTCCGGCATCGTCGTCCATACCGTCGATGTCTTCGGAGTCGAAATCAAGCATGTCAGTTAAGTCGTCGACAGTGTCTATCAAGTGGGTGGTGGGTGGGTAACGAATTCCTTCGTCGTCTGCTTCCCACTCAAGCCGGACATAGTTTGGCCTAGAGTCTCCTGACAGGGAGAGAGATTTTAATGAGTTTAGCACGTCAACAAAGGGCGAGTGCTGAAAGATATCTGCGGAGCTAAACCCCATGATCGGTGCCCAGTCATGTTCGATGGGCACAGATGCACGCGGTTCGGAGCCTATGGCCGGAGACGAGTCCGAGGGTCCGATGACACAGACCTCACTGGAGGCGAAGTCTGTGTTCAGCTCTATCGCCGCTAAGTGTGCGGCCTCCGTGGCGGGGTCCATCGACCCGTCCTCGGATGGCACGATCTGCTCCAGATTTAAAGCCAGGGCAGTTGCAGGTGCGAACTCCTGAACACCGTCCGACGGCCGATCTAGGTCATGCTCGTCGCGACTGTAGGGTGTACCTGTCATGGGCTCGAATCCATTGAAGATCAAGTCTCCGCAGATGTCGGTAGTGTAGTTCACGCTTCCAAACCTGACCTGATGGCCAGGGGCGGAGCTGTCGATCTGCTCTAGATGGCCAAGCGAGTTGGCCCAGCGGTCTGGCCGCGAATCTGAAGATCTGTCCGGGGAGGAAAACCTCACCCTGGGTCGCATCGCTGTAGACGATTGAAGGAGCCATCAAGCCTTATGGTGACGACACAGTGGAACTCTCAATGAAAGCACCAATGTCGGTGTAAAAAACGGCGGATCTCGTGAGGGGGTCCCGAACTGTGCGTCTAAGGCTAATGGTAACAGGAGGCGGGGGACACAATGTTTACCCAGGTTCGGGCCCTCTCTATGGAGGTAATACCCTACTTCCTGCTTGATTGATCTTGATGATATGAGTATTACAAGAGTTGATCTACCACGAGATCGTAGAGGCTAAACCTAGAAGCTAGCCTATGATTACGATTGTTGTTGTCCTACGGACTAAACCCTCCGGTTTATATAGACACCGGAGGGGCTAGGGATTACACGTAGTCGATTCTGAGAAAGGAATCTACATATCCGAATTTCTATGTTTGCCTTCCACGCAAAGGAGAGTCCCACCCGGACACGGGACGAAGTCTTCAATCTTGTATCTTCATAGTCCAACAGTCCGGCATAAGCATATAGTCCGGCTGTCCGAGGACCCCCTAATCCTGGACTCCCTCACCTGCCTCCTCTCTTCCACCACTTGGCCCATGAGGCCCAATAACCCCCCGGGGGGTCCGGTAACCCCCCGGTACTCCGGTTTTATCCGAAACTTCTCCGGAACACTTCTGGTGTCCGAACATAGCCGTCCAATATATTAATCTTTATGTCTCGACCATTTCGAGACTCCTCGTCATGTCCATGATAACATCCGGGACTCCGAACAACCTTCGGTACATCATATCACATAAACTCATAATACCAATCGTCATCGAACGTTAAGCGCGCGGACCCTACGGGTTCGAGAATGATATGACCGAGACACGTCTCCGGTCAATAACCAATAACGGAACCTGGATGCTCATATTGGTTCCTACATATTCTACGAAGATATTTATCAGTCAAACCGCATAACAACATACGTTGTTCCCTTTGTCATCGGTAGTTTACTTGCACGAGATTCGATCGTCGGTATCATAATACCTAGTTCAATCTCGTTACTGGCAAGTCTCTTTACTCGTTCCGTAATACTTCATCCCACAACTAACTCATTAGTTACAATGCTTGCAAGGCTTATAGTGATGAGTATTACCGAGAGGGCCCAGAGATACCTGTCCGAAACACGGAGTGACAAATCCTAATCTCGATCTATGCCAACCCAACAAACACCTTCCGAGACACCTGTAGAGCACCTTTATAATCACTCATTTACGTTGTGACGTTTGGTAGCACACAAAGTGTTCCTCCGATTCGGAGTTGCATAATCTCATAGTCCGAGAAACTTGTATAAGTCATGAAGAAAGCAGTAGCAATGAAACTGACAGGATCATAATGCTAAGCTAACGGATGGGTCATGTCCATCACATCATTCTCCTAATGATGTGATCACGTTCATCAAATGACAACACATGTCTATGGTTAGGAAACATAACCATCTTTGATTAACGAGCTAGTCAAGTAGAGGCATACTAGGGATTATATGTTTTGTCTATGTATTCACACATGTACTAAGTTTCCGGTTAATACAATTCTAACATGAATGATAAACATTTATCATGAATTAAGGAAATAAATAATAACTTTATTATTGCCTCTAAGGCATATTTCCTTTAAGTGCATAATTGCATACCTTGTTTATTTGATTATTAGTTTTATTTGTCAAATGATATTTAATGGGGTAATGCTTCTTGAAAAATGATATGTCATTTGTCTCATCGGAGTATACAGAGTGTGATCTCTTTATATCCTCTTATTTTGTCTCAATGCATGTTCTCACTGGATAATGATCTGATCATGCTTATTTCCAGTTTACAGGAAAATTTTAATGCAGGCAAGCTCCAAACAAGAGGAAATATTCAGTGACATTAAAATGTGTGTCTGTACCTTTGAATGGGCTAGGCTTAATTCACTACAAGTCAGATGTGCTAGAGTTTGACGCAGGGGCGAGTTAATGGGACGCTTAATTCACTTCAGCGCTCGGGTGAACACTTCCATGGGCCCGCCCAATTTAGCACTCGCTCGTTGACACTCCTTGTAAGAGAAACGCTCGCATGTATTATTTTTCTCTTTACTCTACAGAAGAGCAACAATTATTGGTTTAAAAAAAGTATATGTCTGCCAGTCTATTGAGGATATAAAAGTAGTATGAAATAATAGAATTTTTGCAATGGAAAAGCGTTCACAATTGCACAAAATGTTCATTAATTTGGAATTAGTTCATGAATTTAATAAATGTTCATCCTTTAAATTCTTTGTGAGATTAAATAATGATCAAGAATTTGAAATATATTAAATTTGAAATTAATAATGAATTTGAATATATATTTGTGAACTTAAAACATATTCTTGAATTTTTAAAATGTTAGTGGATTAAAAATCGTCACAATTTTTAAAAATACCAAGTACTTGTCTCAAATTCCATGAGTTTAAAGATATTTAGAAATTTTAAAAATGTTCACGAATTTAATTGAAATCAAGAATTACATATGAAAAATAAAATATTAAAGAGAAAACTTAAAAAGCGGAAGTAAAACCAAAAAAGGACCAAAGAAAAAACACTAAAAAAAGAGAAGTAAAATCCACGTGTGGAACCCTCTAGTAACTCTCAAAGAACTGGGTGGGTAAACCATACAGTGATATCTTGGTTATGTTTCAACCTTATTGAGATATTTTTTTTAGCTTCGGTTTTAGACTGCTGTGATGGTGCATGTTCAGGTTAACTGTTGGCTTTGAGTTTCGTCCCGAATGTTGCATGATGTTAGTCTTTTTGTTTGGCAGCTGTTCGTTGTAAGAAGAGTCCTATATGGTTTCTCTTTAAATCGGAGAAACCCCTTTTGCTAAAAAAAACACGAATGGAGGAGTGTGCGCCTCATACTGAATTCGCACTCATAGTGCCAAATATAATTTTCACGAGTTAAATGCTGGATAGATGTAATCGGCGAGTACTGTGCGGTCTTCTCTTCCAGTGTTGGTCCAACATCTGACACTCGCAATTAAAGCCCAAGAGATGCATTACACGGCTCGGACCCACTTGTTTTGTGGTGTGACTATGTCTTCCTTCTAGCGGGATAGTAGGATCGCTCGCCTCAAGCGCAATCTGTAGTGGCTCAGCCAAGTAGGGAACTTCCATCCTTTTTTCCTTCTTTTTTTCAGAGTAAGGCTTGGGTTGTTTCTTTTTATTTTTTCTTACTTATATTTATATTTGAAAAAATGTTCTCTCTCTCTCTCTCTCTAACTATTTACCACGCATACTCTAAAAATATTCGGCCAATCTAAAAAGTTTGTTATCCTGGTTTAAAAACATATTCACAAAAAATTTCAGCAATTTTTAAATATTTTCAAATATATTAAAAAATGTTCGCCACAAAATTAAAAAGATTTTTTTTGCGTATTCTTGAAAAATGTTGGTACCATTCAAAAAATACCCATGCTTTTACATAATATGTTAATGACATTTACAAAAATATTCATGCACTCTAAAAACATGTTCGAGTAATTTTGGAAAAAAACTTCATAACATTAAAAAATGTGATTATAACACTTTAAAAAAAATTTGCACATTTCAAAAAAAAAATTGTTCATGATATTTTCGAAAAATTTCAGCGTGTGTCTAAAAAAAATTCACCATGTATTTAAACAATGTTCAATGTGCATTTGAAAAAATGTTCAACATGCTTTTGGATAAATGTTCAATATGTACTTGAAACTTATTGAGTTGTGTATCTGTTAAATATTGAACATGTATACGAAAAATGTTGAACGTGTACTAAAAAAAGGTCGGCATGTATTTGTAAACAATGAAAAAACAAAGAGGAAAACCCAAATAACCCTGATAAAGCCAGTAGACACAAACACACACACAAAACCCGGTCAAAACCATCATAAAACCGACAGAAGGTCCCCAAAACCATGTGTGTATTGGTTTTAGAAGCTTCCAGAACCAACACTATTGGCTGGCCCATCAGAGCAAATGATGTACACAAGACTGCTATGGGACATAGCGGTGGTGATTAGTTCATGCTCACAAGTAAATTTGTGGACAATCTAAAAAAAGTGAGTTTGTGATCACCAACTGTGATGTATTAGGGCACATGAAATAAAAGTTAATGAGGGCAGAGTAGAGCAGGCAACCGTTTTCCTCTCCCAACGTGAACTGCCACCCAAGGTCTCCTTCACGCCACTGCCTCAGTCTTCCTACTCTACCTGGTGCGGCCTCATCCGCGGCCAGAGGAGTGGGGAGCACTTTTTTTTCCTTAGTTCTAGTAGGTCCTTATGTTTTGGTTCCCATGCGAAATTAGCGAGGTGGCGGTGGAATAAGAACTCTCTAGCCTCTCCCTATCACGAGCACGCCTGATTTAGTGTCGAAGAAGGGCATGTGAGGACATGTGTTGCCAGATGTGTTGGCTCTCTTACAGTTTGTGTGTCTGTCGGGAGGAGCAAGTTGTTGGCTCTTGTGTGACGATTTAACATCTTCTTTCGATTTTTATGTTGCGTGGCCTGATTTCTCTAACCCCATCTAGCCACGCAACATAAAAATCAGTGAATTATTGCAATCCTGTGATGCATAGGATGGTGCCCGGATTGACGTTCTTTCAATAATGTCTACCGCAGTCTTCAAAGTTTGGTATGACGAGGCTGTTTGCAACGGTCATCATAGAGGAGGCTCCTGGTGTTGGCGCCAGCATCCGACGTGTATGACTAAGGGATGCAGTAGAGTTTCGCTGCCTCCGTCTAGCATCGGGGTAGTGGCTCTGACGATATGGTGGATAATACAGTGTGACTCATATCATTGTGCAGTGGCAGCGACCAGATCTGCACCGAGACATGGGAGCCCTCATGTCTACCGTGAAGGTTGTCTAAGGTGGAAAGACATCTCACCAATATTCTAGTGTCTTTTTGGCCTGGCATGGATTATTGGCGGATGGGACTGTCAAACGATCTATCATCAAGATGTTGACTTGAATGCCGCTTCATGCTCGGGCTGAATTATTTTGCCCTGATCTTTATTGATCGACCTTAACAGCGACGAATTTGCATCATTACCCTGTTGAAGGCGTTGCCAGTATGAAAAATACTTGTTCAAGCCATCTCCGGTCGGTCGGACGTGGCAACGATGGCATGAGGATGTTCATAGCGTTGATGTGTAAGAGTTCAACTTATTCATTGGTGTTATCTTTATATCTTCTAATTTTCATTGTGGTTACCTTTGTTATGTAATCTATTTAATAATCAATAATATTACATGTGTGCATCACGATGACAAAGAGGCCGATGTACCTCATTTTCAAAAGAAAAAACTTAATGTACATGCTTGTAATTGTGTTATGTGTGACTTTAGTTTCCGACTTTCTATTTTCTGGTTTCAAGGTTGGGAAATAGTCACACATTGTCCCCTACGTGTGGGTTGCACTCTTTTCTCCGTCTTGTGAACTGCCGGCCATGTCTGCAGTGCACGGTGAGATGACTTCAGCTTCTTCCTGATACGAGGCACGAGACGCTGGCCATACAGATTATTCAACGAAGCGGGGGACGTTGCATATGAATGTCGAACCCATCTGGGATAGCTCTCTATCCCTATCCCTTGGCATGTCCCGCGCCTCCTCATCCTTCCTCTTGGTCAGCTTCCCGTCTCCGTTGCCACCCCTTAGGCGTAGTCGTGTTGGTTTGCTCCAGCATCTCAAATAGTACAACACTAGCATTTTTCATTGAGGGATTCATCTGTTTTTCCATGGCAAGATCAGAGTGAACTTCGTTGTGAAGTTATATAGAGGGAGCAACATCAGAAAAGAAGTTAACGCCCATTCACGCATACAGTGTGCCAGCTCTCACTCACATTTACTCATCAACTCATCTTACTGTTATGGTTGGTGTTCTGTCTTGATCATACCAAATGTGTTTGCCAATGAATCAGCTATACACTCATGCTTCGAACATGAGAGCCATAATATCATATATGCTTATTGTGTTACCTACACGATAGCTGTTATACACCAGTGGTGTCAGAAAAAACTGCTATACACCACACTAGGCATGGAGTTTACAACCAGCAATAAATGTCTACCCCCTCAGTAAATTAATAGGAGACAATTTTTGACCCTGTTATAGTGTAGAAGACGTCTTATATTAAGTTACGGAGGGAATATGTGTTTTTCATTTTTTTTCTTTTTAGCCTTTTGCTTTTCACGTTAGTGGCATGTCGGCACGTTCGTCATCATCATGCCATTCATAATTGTATTCACTCAGTGCATGATATTCATATAGATAATAAAAGGGAGACTTAGGTTGAAGCATCCATTAATTGAAGACAACACTGTGCAACACCCACAATCGAAAAGGAAGATGATTTTGATTTTTTACATTTTTTAAAAATTCATCGAAACATAAACAACATTGGAAATACAATGGCTAAATGGTTTGCAACTTCACTATCCGCTATCTAGCGAGTTGGCACATCTATCACTCACTAAATCACAAATGCGTACCTATCGGAGTAACCAATGGCGTGTTCACCATGGAACATGCCACTGGTAACATGTCAAAACACCAGTGGGGCGCGTGAGGTAGGACATGCCACTAGTAGCTGGACAAGGCCTACCTTGGATCAGGGTTTTTTTTTTCTCACCTGGGATTTTCAGAAACGGGTCAAAAACTGGCATTTCCGCTACCCACCGAGAAAACTCGATACTTCATATTTTTTTTAAATATAGAATTTAAATTGCGTGGACGGTCATACTTCACATTTTTTTCAAATGTTAACAGACAGCTCCTTCTATCCCAAGTGTAACCCACAACCATGCGCTTCATGAGATCGCGAGATCAAGCTCCCTCTAGTACAAACTCGATGAGGGTCATCCGAAACACCATCTCTAAAAAAACTCTAACATAAACTACTAGCTGGACTGAGGCATTGGGACTTCGCTCCTCGCTGTCGACTATCGAAGCGGCAAGGGAGGCGAATCCAGAGGCTCGCCAACTAGATTTAAGGACCAAGTTTTGGTTTCGTCATGTTGTCGGAAGAGGGGAAGGAATAGAGCAGTTTGGTTGAAGATACCCACGATTGTATTTGCAGTGGTTATTTTTTGCGTTTTATAAGTCGACAGAGGCCTTGTACAATGCAAGGTGCTTAGACAAATAAATCAGTATTTCTGAAGCATCGGTCTTGTTAGATTGTTCTTTGTACTTAAGATCACCTTTCCCTAGTGCTAGATAATTATCTCCAACCTTCCATGGTGTCTCTCACACGAGTTGATTTGAGATTAGAAGATAAGGGCATGTTCAACGCCAGCCCTCGAAATGCTTGCATACGTCCAGACCGAGTGCGGACCTGTAGGTGTTCGATAATGGCTTTAAAAATAATCGACTGGTCAGCAATCCTATGTTTCTTTCATACTAGTGAGTTGCACGTGCTTTGCACATGAGTTGTGAGATATCATTACAACACAATGTTGATAGACAACTGACACTTACATATTACGCTATTGAAAAGAAAAATCTTAGCGCCATAGTGTTCCAATACATGTATATAACACTTTATATGTATGCACTAGTAGAAAAACGACCTTACGTTCACCTCATTAGTCCCGGTGTGATTACGGCCCGGTACTAATGTGACCATTAGTCCCGGTTTCAACGGCTAGGGCGCGGGCATCATTAGTCCCGGTTCGTGGCGGCTCCAACCCGGACTAAAGGGGTTCTGCAATTTTCGAACTCTACCCCCCCCCCCTCTCGTATCGCCTTTTCAGTTAAAAAAACATAAAAGAAAATGATAAAAACTTCAAAATCAAAATCCTTCGAGATGTAGTTATGTTACTACATCTACTAGTTAGGAAAACTAAAAAACATAAATTTTGAAATGTTTTTGCAAAAAAGTGTTAAGAAAAAGTAAAATGGCTATAACTTTTGCATACGATGTCGAAAAAACGTATAAATATATCAAAATGTTCAGCAAGAAAAGCCGGTTCCGATTTTGACCGCTGTAGGCCGTTTTGAATTTTTTTTAGAATACTCAAATTCTGAAAGGAAAAAAAGTTATCCTCAAATTTAACTTTTTTGAATTTTTGGTCAAACTGTGGTCAAACTACTTATTCAAGAAATATTAGTGTTATGAAATAATTATTGTTTTTTAGAATAATAGTTTCAAACTCAAACGGTGAAACGTGTGACTTCTTACTCAAGCTAAACTCCTAAGGGTTAATAGGATTGACAGCTTACTATTGTCAGGAAAACAACAAGTGCGGACTTGGAAACTAGGGGGAATAGAACTCGAAAGTTAAGTGTTCTCAGGCTGGAGTAGTGAGAGGATGGGTGACCGGCCGGGAAGTTAGACGATTTGGAATGAGTGCTCCACACTTGAGCAGTGATGAGGGATGATTAGAGTTTAAGTTGTCAAATAATTTAGAAATTTGAAAATCGGAAAAAATTCAATTTTTTTCAAAATAAATAAAAAAAATACCTTTAGTCCCGGTTGGTGTTACCAACCCCCAGCCCCCGGAGCGGGCTCGTGCCACGTGGTGGGCCTTTGGTCCCGGGCCGTGTTGAACTGTGACTAAACGGGGACCTTTAGTCACGCTTTAGTGCGATTGCGAGCCAGGACTAAAGGTCCTTACGAACCGGGACTAAAGCCCGATTCTGCACTAGTGATAGACCTTAAGTTTGAATTCATGAATATGCAAAGATAGTGCTGTGGCATTTGGTTGAAATTCTCTGAAAAGATATATGGATGTAAGAAATGGTTCATCAGAAGTCTTTCACCATGAGTAAAAATTCACAAATAATCTCATAAATGGATACACTTTTATTCAAGCGAGAACTCTAATTGAGAAAGAGCAAACATGAAAGATTCTAGACTAAATCATAAATGGATACACTTTTATTCAAGATAAAAACTCTAATGGAGCAAGATCATGCATGGAAGGTTCTAGAATAAATGAGAAGTGTGTAAAGATAGTATATGTGACAAGTACAAGGGTGCACTAAGTTTTAACTATTGGAAACTTTTAGATATTACACATGGCAGAATCTGTTGTAATTGGTAGCAAATCGAATGGTTGGCAACGCTCGAATTTGCCACCTCTT
Organism: Aegilops bicornis; assembly: GCA_021605145.1. Lineage (NCBI taxonomy): Eukaryota > Viridiplantae > Streptophyta > Magnoliopsida > Poales > Poaceae > Aegilops > Aegilops bicornis. The sequence goes on along the minus strand of JAHIAL010000063.1, from coordinate 1,759,528 downwards.
GACCGTCGGATTGAGTTCATCCAATGATCCGTATTCAAACTTATTCACACACTATATAGTGGTATAGATATTTATTTATTTTTACTTTCATGTGCGTTTCAACTTCTCAGGTCTCTTTGACAAAAGGAACTGGAATCTCTACTAGATCCCCCGTTCGCCGTACCGTTGAAGTACACACTTGGAATCTTCTGGCAGACAAATAAAATATCGTCGTCCGATTGTGTACTCTGTATAGCAAATTGATCAGCCGTCCGAGTCAGCTCCACCCACCAGCAGGACCAGGAGCGGTCTCGTCTCCCCCGGTTCGGTCCTTAGGATACCGGTACGTCTAGATGGACATCCCCTATCCAGCCAGGTCATCCGCAACGACGATATTTACAACAGCTCATCAGTTGGCGCTTGCAACCGGGGAAGGCCGCAACCTCCAGCCCGGCCGCCGGCAAAGTCGAAATGGCACCGGCATGCCAGCGACAAGCCGTCACATCACCATTCCGAAACTGTGTTCGTTTCTGGAGCCGCACCGAAGCGTCTGAGGCGCATGGGGATCGGCAACGAGACGTCCGAAACGAGTCCTTGGCGATTGTGATTTTGGAGTAAAATTGATTGGCCGTCTGAGTCAGCTCCACCCACTAGCCGTCACATCTCTATCCTCTTCTGTCCACGAAGATCATAACGGCACGCCTATACGTTGCGTGGCACGTCATCATGTTGTGTAATGATCGGCAAGGTTCTCGGTCTTTAAGGCGGGTGCCAATGCATGGGTGCTTAGATGAGGTGTTAAGCATATTAAATAAACATGATTTATCTTTCACGTCGTAGAATCTAAACTTATATTCTTAAAATTTTGGTCATGATGGCGAAACGTAGGTAGTAAGCTTCTGGCACTTTTCAGACTATTCTACCTCCATAGTGGGTAGGAGCGTCATGTATAAATGCAACGATGTATTTATTAGGTTATAGACTCATTGTTTCTTGGGTGTGTGATGTTAGGTAACTTAGCTAGTTCTGTGGCACATCTCTCTTCATTAAATATGTGCCACATAAGTAAAGTTGTATTGGAGTGTGTGATGTTACTCCTAAGTTCCTCCCCATTGTGACCAGCCTAAGCTTGCTTCATTTAATGATTTAGCAACTAAAGCTCTTCATGTATTGGTGGACTTCTTTTCTTTAAATATTTGGACTAGGTTCACGCGCTTAGCATTGTTTCTTCGCAGGGTCCACACTCATCTCTCTCTCTTAAATAACTCCACATCGTGATTTTTAGCACTGCATAAGGTGGAGCATTGGGAGGTAGGTAGTAACGTAGATCTTGGCATAAGCAAAAATGTTGATGTGGCGAGTAGTTAATGAGGAGAGAGAAGAAATAAAAGAACCTAATATATTACCATCACATGACTTTCCGTCTGAAAATGAGTGCAAGAATGATAAATGGCGTGTGTATGTTACTACACATATGACACTTTCCACTATAAGAGTAGTAACATAGAGTAGTAACGTATGCATGTTACTACTCTAAGTTACTCCCCACTATGACCAGACTACAGTAGAGAGTCGCAACAACGATACCAGTTGGTTGGTTCTCAAAAAAAAAACGATACCAGTTGGCGCTCGTACCCAGGGAAGGCCGCAACCTCTCGCTCGAACGGCAGCGCCAAAGCCGTCACATCACCATTCTGAATCACAGTCGTCCGTCTGTTTGTTGTGCTTGCCTGTTGCAGTAGGTAGCACTAGCCGGTGCGCGCACGCCACGGGCGGCGAAGCATCAAGCATTACGAGCCCGGATGCTTGGCCGGGTGGGGATCAGCATCGATTGATAGCGAGCGAGGACGTCGGCGTGGAGCTGTGGTATAGGCAGAGCGCGTAGGGGTACGTGGCGCGGCTCCCCTCCTCGGGGTAGAGCAACCAGGCCACGGTTCAAGTTTGGCCTTTTGGTTTCCTGCTCTTATGATGCTTGATCATTTGTCTTCTGGAGCGTCGCATGATCTACGTGCTGGTTCTGCATTGATATGCAAATGGAGATCGATGGACTCTGCTAGAAGTGTCCGATTCTTGACAGACAGGACAAAGATCACAATTTGGCCAGCCTCTTTTGGCAATCTATCGGCCGTTCAAAGTCTATCTTGAGTGGCCAAGCGAGCGAAGAACTTGACCTTAGTGTGCCTAGGGATTTTCTTGGCCAGAATTTTCTTATGACTGCATTGCACGCCAAATTTCAGTGTCATAGTGTGCCTAGGAATTTCTTGCATTATTAAGCATATTATTAATTTTCTCAGAAGAATAATCTGTCTGGGTTATAGCAGTCGAATTACGATGAATAGATGGATGGGCAACTCGGTCAATCAACAGACAGTCTTAATTCGGTCAATTTGTTCATCTCAACGAGGAAAAGTTCATCCTATGCAGAATAGTTCATCAGTAAAGGGCGGGAGTAGAGACTACATACATTGCACGCCATACTGTAGGAGAGATGTACTATTCATTCAGTTGGAAGGGAGTAGAGCTTCAATGTAAGGCACCACATACTCACACAAAGGGCGTGCAATTCCTTCTAGTCGGAAGGGAGTGGAGACTCCCTTGATTTTCCAGCGAGCTACCTGTTTCCTCTAAATAAATTAGGCGCGTGCGTCTCTTCCCTGCTCTTCACTCAACACATCAAGATGTGGAGAGAAGAGTTTTCCTTTTTTCATATTTCTTACCGCAGCCATACATATCGCAGGTGCGCATCCGGATTGCGAGGAACAGAAGCATCACATGGATACTGCAACATAAATGTAAAAGGGACTAGAACTCGCTTTGGTTTGCTCCAACATTTCGAATACAACGCTAAGGTATTTCTTCAGGAGATGCATCTGTTTCTCCATGGCACGAATAAGAGTAAACTTCGCAGTGACTTGCGGGATTATATACAGGGTTCAACCGTGCGAGCGTTCAAGAAAAATAAGTTGATGCCATTCATGTGCAATGTGTGCCAGCTCCTTGACGCTCGTCGACTTACTTTCAGGTCATCCTACTGTCATGACTAAATATGTGCTTTGGCGATCCGGCTGTGCACCCATGCCAGAAGGGTGAGGCATGAATCAGTGATGTAGATCGATCATGCAACTGCAGCAACAAATATCCAAGATTTCCTTGATAGTTTACCCGTTTTGCCCTTCACATAGTGGCAGATCGGTACGTCCTCGTCGTCGCGTTATCCAAATCTGACCAAGTTGTCGGCCTTGTGCTGATCCGCAACGGCAACAGAATGGGGAGCCCCATCCCGCTCGCACCCGGGGAAGGCTGCACCCTCATCACTCACGTACGGCCCCGCCCCGCCCAGCCACCGGCAAAAGCGGAGCCACACCAGCGCGGCAGCGACACACCACCAGTCCGCATTTGTTTTCTTGCCGCACCACCGCAGCAGTGCAGGCCGGCCGGGGCTCCCACCGCACCACAGCACACGGTGGCGGAGGGGAGTTGAGGAGAGGCGAGCTAGTTCTTGGCAATGGGTATCCACCTGCTGGCGTTCGCCGGGGCGAGGATCTTCGTGCAGGTGTTCCAGGTCTCGGCGCCGCTGCTGTGGCCGCTCAACCTCTGGCTTCCTCTCGCGCGCCGCCTGCCCGAGGCCTGCGCCGTCGCCCGCGCCGCGCTCGCCGCCCATGTCGCCTGGCTGCGCCGGGCATGCCGCCCCGGCGCCCCGTCTGGAGCCGCCGCGACGACGGGTCCACCGCCGGGCGGTGCTCGACGTCGCCTACTACTGAGAGTCTGAGACGCTGGAACCGTTCGAGACTTGAGGCAGTAGCAGTGATTGATTTTAAATTAGAGTAGTGGTTAATTTCAGTTTGTTCCTTTTTAGGATATTTTGGTTTTCTTTTCTTGGGCTAGCTAAATTAGCTTGCTTGTGTCTTCCGAGCAATGCCTGATGTGAGTGTGGGTTGTAATTAACCAGGATTCTCAAGTAGTACTCTCTCCGTTCGGAATTACTTGTCTCGGAAATGGATGTATCTAGACAAGATTCCCAAGTAGTACTCTCTCCGTTCGGAATTACTTGTCTCGAAAATGGATGTATCTAGTGACGATGAATACAATGGAACGCTAGCTGCCACCGGCAATTTCCAGATCGGTCCATTGAAAGCACTATACTATGATATGCTTCCCGCACATTTTTATCCACACAATTGGGATATGATGAAGACCGACATTATAAAAGTGGTAACTCTATTTTTTTTCAGACCACCACTACTATTGTGTTGATTCGCAAATTAGAACACCAAGCGAGAACTATTGCAGTAGAATAGTGGCCAGGAGGGTTTGGAAGGGCATTATGGAATTATGATTTTCAAGGTTTAGCCAAGTCAAGGAATTTTTAAAAGAACGGCAAAATTGGTACTCCCTCCGTCACAAAATTAGTCTCTTTGATTTAGTACAATTTTGTACTTATTTTGTTTTAAGTCAACGAAGGGAGTATTTCGCTTGTTGTGAAAGCATCCACTGCTGGCAATGCACTCAAAGTTGAAGCCCTTGGCCAGCTGGTCAATGTTGATAAATGCTCTTTGATGTTTGGCAAGTCTTGCCCGGCTGAGGTACAAGAGGAAGTAAAAGCTATGCTACAGGTCACACAAGTAGAGTTTGAGCCCAAATATTTGGGTCTCCCTACCCCAAAGGGTCGTATGACTAGAGGAAAATTCCAAAGTATCCAAGAGAAGCTATTGAAGAGAATGGTTCAGTGGGGAGAGTACTCTAGTGGCGGCAAAGAAATCCTTATTAAGGCAGTAGCACAATCCTTGCCAACTTTTCTGATGGGGATTTTCAAACTTCCTGATGGGTTGTGTGAAGATCTTATGAAAATGATAGGAGAGTTTTGGTGGGGTGCTAGCAAGAATCAGCGACGCACACACTGGATCTCATGGGATTGCATGATCAGACCAAAAATTTGTGGGGGAATGGGATTCCGAGACTTACAACTTTTCAATCAAGCTTTGCTTGCTAAGCAGGCATGGAGGTTAATTGAATACCCCAATAGCCTTTGTGCCCAAGTACTCAAGGCTAAATACTATCCTAATGGGCTGTTGGTAGACACGGTATTCACAGGCAACGCTTCGTCAACCTGGAAAGCCATTGAGTATGGTCTCGAACTGCTCAAGAAAGGGATTATTTGGCGCATTGGCAATGGAGCAAATGTCCGGATATGAAGAGACCCATGGATTCCCCGTGGTCCTTCCTGTCGACTCATCACTCCTAGAGGTTGGTGCCGCCTCAGATGGGTTGCCGAATTGCTACATACTGACGGAACATGGAAATTGGGACTACTACAACAATTCTTTCACCAAGCTGACATGGAGGAAATTGTGAAAATCAAACCGTCGCAGCGGCTCGTCTCAGACTGTGTGGCATGGTTCCCGGACAAACGTGGCTCATGTTCTGTGAAGAGCGCTTACTCCCTTGCCTTACAGGAGAAAATAAGTGCAAGTGGCCTTGGTGCCTCCAGTGTCCGTCCGGATGGCCGACGACCTGCGTGGGATTTAATCTGGAGGAATCCAGCTCCACCTAAGGTACACATCTTTGCATGGAAATTGGCACATGAAGCCCTGGCTACTGAAGCGACCAAAAAATCTAAACACATGCAGAATGAGCAAGCATGCACCATCTGCGGACATGTTACAGAGGACGCCCATCACGCCCTTGTCCGCTGCCCCCATGCTGCTGGACTATGGAACTCCATGAGAGAAATCTGGGACATTCCAAGCGAGGAAGAAATGCATGATACAGAGCCAGAGTGGATCTTTCGTCTCCTTGAGAAACTGAACGAGACACAGCGAATGATGGTTTTGATGATTCTCTGGCGAGCGTGGCATGTGAGAAATGAAGTTACACACGAAACCGGCGGTTCCAATCGAGGTCTCTCGACGGTTCCTCGCTAGCTATGCCATGTCCCTGTTGTCGCTACAACAGCAGCACCCAGACGCAGACCCCATCAAAGGTAAACAGGTGGTCGACTACTTCGGCGAGCCTGTGCGGAAGCAGAACCCCATATGTCATGTGGAACATTGGACACCTCCGGTGGCTGGCTGTGTGAAACTCAATGTCGACGGTTCCTTCCAGCCAACTGACGGCATGGCCGGAGCGGGGATGATCCTACGTGACCACCTGGGGGCTGTAATGCTGGCAGCGATAAGAGGGCTTGGGAATTGTGCGGACGCCCTGGAAGCCGAGTTGGCAGCAATCCATGAAGGAATTACTCTGTCTCTTAATTTGACTGAACTAGATATCCTTGTGGAGACTGACAGCGCTGATGCGGTGCAACTAATTTCAGCAGCCGGAAAAGACCGTTCAGCACACACTCACAAAGTAATGGAGATCAGATCAATACTGTCTCAAGAAAGAAGGATTCAAATTATGAAGATCAAGCGGAATGTTAATGTAGCTAGTCACACTCTCGCTCATATGGGACGTACACAACAGCGTACTGCTTGCTGGTTGCGTTCTCCCCCGGACGAGATTGCGAGCATTGTTGCCGCTGATTGTAATTACATTTCCTGATGAATGAAATCCTTTTTCCTGCAAAAAAAAAGTTGAAGCCCTTGATGCAATATAGACGAGCTTGCGTAGTCTGATTTCCACCACGAGTTACGGGAATTCAGGCCAATTGCCTTCCTATGGTTTGTAATATTGTGGGGACGTGCTTAGTGAAGTGATTAAGGCCGATTTCATTCGCAGAAAAAAAATATTAAGGCTAATTTTCTTGTTTGCAAAAATAAAAAATCCAAGTACATATAATGCATTCATGTTGAAGTTACCGTGTCAACCCATGGTCAAAGGCAAGGTGGGCGATACTCTCCTTTTTATTTTCTGTTTTATGGTTGGCGGGCTTTCGCCCAAGGTAGTATAGGTTGATCATATTTTTCCCGTGAAACAATGTCATTGAAATTCTGGTAAATCTCAGCTCCTGTTCAGGATGGATGTTCTTGCGTTAAGGCTCAATGACTGTATGGATAAGAGAACAATAAGTGTGTGGAGCATAGCACAAGAACAAGGACAAGACGAAAGAGAAAGTCACCGAGGCGGATATAAAGGAGTGGATGCTTTCATATTTGGGAATGTACAAGGAATCACACACGCCGAAAGTGATTGAGGAGATAGGTCCTCTCGTCCCTTGATAGTGCCTACTATTTGCACATTTTTTGGAAGGCTGCTCATGATGCATCTCCGTTGGCAAGAGTTATGGTGATGTTGGGGATATCGTCTTTGTTCAGAACAAGGCACATCTGATGACTTAGGCGGCGTGCCTTGATACCTATCTATCTTTGTCGGTTTTGCTAGTTCTTTCTCAATTGACCAAGCTTATATTTTTTTGGATCTTGTTTTCCTCATTAACAAGATCAACTCTGTTTTTATATGGCGATGAAGGAAACCCTACTATGAGGTGTCAGCAAAAGAAACAATTGTGATGACATGTGCTCGTTCAGCATTCACTCTAAAAAAAATTGTAGTCTAAACATTTGTAATGATAGTTGTTAGTAAAATCCTCCCTTCTTGCCACAAAATAAACTTATGCGCCCGGGTCGTATGCACCAATCCTGAAGACCCACATCCGCATGCGGACACCTGAAAAACCAAATCTTAGAGCAGCAACCATCGTTCCCCTTTGCCAAATCCTAATTTCTGTAGCCCAGGGTCGATGACTGCCGGTGCAACTCCCCAGCTCGGCGCGCTCCATCCCCGCCAACAACGACCATGTTCGGTGGCAATCTAGCTTGCATCCCCGCTCTATCTAGTTGCCACATCACGAGCATGCTCCTCCCTTGCTCATGGTGCTCCATCCCTGTCGGAAATGACCATGTTCGTCGGCGACTGAGCTCGCAGCACCACCTCGGATGCTTGTCCCCGTCAACGAGTAGACGTACAAGTTGTGGGCAGAGGAGGTTCCGGTTGAGAGGTTGACATGTATGTTCTTTAGTGCCTTTCGCTGTGGTCTTCGGGCCATGCCATACTTTATACCATTGCTGGCGAGATGGAAAGAGATGACTATGGTTTTTCTAAGCCTTGTGAATTAGGGTTAAGTTGGAAACGATGACCTCTGCTTTGAAATTCAGTTCGTCAAGTGTCACGGGTGGAGGTAGGGGATTTTTTGTCCAAAAAGACAATCTGCTCAACCAGAATTAATAAAAAAAAATGGCGCAAATGAAATTGACAGAAGAGACCACCCGTGGTGGCGGCAGGCATGCCAGCCTGACGCGTGCTTTTCTTGTTGGGGATATACATAACAGGTAGGCCCAAGAAGGGTCGAGAAATATCATGAAGCATGGGGTCCACACAACATGTGGGTCAGGTCAATTTCATATGACATACTATCGCTCGGACAAGCGGCATACTATCCACTCGGCCAAGCAACATACCATCCACTCGGATGACGATTCGCACCACTTTCGGCCGTCGACTCACTCCGGATATCTGAAGACGGCGAGGCAGCAAAGCGATCGGCATCATTCTAATAGTGAGGGCTTAATAGTGGAAGTGGCATTACGGCATTCATACCCGGCTTTGTAACATAGGAGGTGAGGGGTGGCGCACTCTATATAAGCCACCCCACCACTAGACTAGGGGGTCTTTTCTTCCACCTCTCTCTTTTTCACCATTAGTCTCGGGACTTAAGCTCGTGCATGGGGATCCGTTCCTCTCTCATACACACATTGTAATCTGGATATATACTCGAGATAAAACAAAGACTCTCCTGAGCACGAGGCGTGGGGTTGTTATCTCCACCGTGAGAGGCCCGAACTTCGCTAAAACCACCGTGGTCACCCATATGCATCTCGATAGATCATGCTCGTTATCCTACCCTCTCTTCTTTGTCGGAGTCGTTCCCACGACAGTTGGCGCCCACCGTGGGGCATGGCGTCTATCGAACCATGATGCGAATGGGGCGAGGAGATCAGCCCGTCCGACTCCCGGAGCGGTGAAATGCTCTACCGCACCCAGCATCGTCCACGCTTGCCGCCCATGACGCTCAGCCATCGCCCGGCGCCACCGGCTCCCCGCTTGGCACGCTAACCGGTCACCTGCATCTCCTTCGTCTGCGTCATCTACATCAAAGGGATCGTCTTCGCCTCCTATGCGAACACTGTGTCTGCTATTCCTCGCATGGTTGCCGCATGTGCGGATGAAGGGGCGAGGAGATCAGCCCGTCTGACTCTCGGAGCGGTAAAATGCTCTGCCGCACCCAGCATGGTCCACGCTTGCCGCCCCGCGACGCGCTCACTGGCCCAGCGCCGCGCTCGCCGGCCCTGGCTTGGCACGCTAACCGGTCACCTGCATCTCCTTCGTCTGCGTCATCTACATCAAAGGGTACGTAGCCCACTATCCCGAGCGCATAACTAGCGCCTCATAATCCTTCGTTAATTTAATCACCTAATTAAGCGGTTAATTACCGCAGCTCATTAAGCGGCTCGTTAAGTGGTTAATTAATGCAGCAAATTAAGCGGCTCATTAAGCGGTTAATTACTGCAGCAAATTAAGCGGCTCATTAAGCGGTTAATTACTGCAGCTCATTAAGCAATTAATTATTGCTGCCAAAACTTCCGCGGTTCCTACACCAATTAATTATGCATGCATGCATAACCATCCCTGGTCTTTAATCCTTGCAAAATAGCATCCGTGCAGGGACACTTTAGTCCAGCAAAACAATATTCGTGGCTACTAACCTGCAGGGCCACTCGTCCGTCATGGTTCTCGGACGGCAGTTCAATCAGATGGGCGTTTTGTTTGACGACTAACACTACATAAAGGTTAACTCAGATGAAATTTGCGTCGGGCGACTAATGTGCAGTGACTTCGGCCGCCCTGCACACTGTCACTCTGCTGGGCACATTCGTCAACTTACGACTCGACCGCCGGCGTGTCGCCACTCGATGAGACACTTTCGACCGCCCAGCGTTGTCGTCATTTGGGCGCCCAGCGCATTGTCACTCCGTGGGACACGCGTCTACATCACTTTCGGGCATACCGCACACCGTCACTCTGCTGGACACATCTTCATCAACTTATCATTCGGCGGCTCGCTAGCGCGTCGCCCACTTAGTTGGTCACCTTATAACCACTTTCGGCCGCTCGGGCGTCGCCCATCGGTTAGTCACCTCATCACCACTTTCGGTCACCCGTGACCACGGTTTCTACAATCTCATAAATGATTGTTATTCTTTTTATATGCTCTAAATCCCCAGTGGGTGACTTAGTTTCGAATCCGTCTCGCCTAAGTTTCAAAAAATCCTGCCGAGTGGAGAGCAACCTCTCCACTCGGGGGCTTAGCTGCTGATCGATGCTCGCCTAAGTTTCAAAAAATCCTGCCGAGTGGAGAGCAACCCTCCCACTCGGGGCTTAGCTGCAGTCGATGCTAGCCTAAGTTTTAAAAATCCTACCGAGTGGAGAGCAACCCTCCCTCGGGGGCTTAGCTGCAGTCCAGTACTGCATAAGTTTTAAAATCCTACCGAGTGGAGAGCAACCCTCCCACTCGGGGGCTTAGCTGCTGCAGTCCGATACTCACCTAAGTTTTAAAAAATCCTGCAGTGGAGAGCAACACTCCCACTCGGGGGCTTAGCTGATCCGATGCCTAGCCTAAGTTTTAAAAAATCCTCTTGAGTGGAGAGCAACCCTCCCACTCGGGGCTTAGCTATGATCAGTACTAGCCTAAGTTTTAAAAAATTCTACCAAGTGGAGAGCAACCCTCCCACTTGGAGGGCTTCTGCCGATTCGAGTACTCGCCTAAGTTTAAAACCACCACTCGGCCACGCCCAGCCATCAGGTTAGTCACCTCATAACCACTCGGCCGCCCCGCGCGTCGCCACTCGGTTGGTCACCTCATAACCACTCGGCCGCCCCGCGCGTCGCCACTCGGTTGAGTCGCCTCATAACCACTCGGCCACCCAGCGTCCGCCACTGGTTGGTCACCTCATAACCACTCGGCCGCCCACGCGTCGCCACTCGGTTGGTCACCTCATCACCACTCGGCGGCTCCAGCGTCGCGCTTCGGTTGGTCACCTCATCACCACTTTCGGCCGCTCCGCGCGTCGCCACATGGTTGGTCACCTCATCACCACTCGGCTGCCCCGCGCATCTTCACTCGGTGAGACACATCTACATCAATCGGCCGCCCCGTGCGTCTCCATCGGTTGGTCACCTCATCACCACTCGGCCGCTCCGCGCGTCGCCACTCGGTTGGTCACCTCATCACCACTCGACCTTTCCGCGCGTCGCCACTCGATTAGTCACCTCATCACCAGGCGTTCTGCGGCGTCGCCACTCTGTTGGTCACCTCATCACCACTCGGCCGCTCCGCGTCGCCGCTGATTGTTCATCTCATCACCACTCGGCCGCTCGCGCGTCGCCCACATGGTTGGTCACCTCATCACCACTCGGCTGCCCGCATCTTCACTCGGTGAGACACATCTACATCAATCGGCCACCTGCGCATTGCCATCGGTTGAACTCATCTTAGCCGCCAGCCTTTCGGCGCTCCTTCAAACAGCTAAGTCATTCTACATGCGCTACATTACGCTATTTACGCCTTCCCGAGTATCCCATAATTCACACATCACGTTCACTCGGAGACCACGCCACCGAGTGTACCTCTACGCTTCGGTTGTTTATTTTCACATACTTTCTTAATCTTGGTTATGTGACTCCAGTCCAACTTCCATTTTTCGCATACATCATTCCACGAACACCATGTGTCATTCTTCATTTCAATTTGCATCGGTCCTCCGGGGCTGCAACTTTCGATCGAAACACTACACTACATTTTATTTGAGCCAGTATTCCAATGAGTTCAAGAAGATCCGTCGCTTCGGAAGTTGAATGGATCCTTCGGCTCTTCGAGACTCTTGCTGGTTAACCAGCAAGCCATTTACACTCGGTAGGTGTCTATGGGTGCTATTCACACAAATCATTTCAGCACACATCAAATTTCCTCGAGAAATTATTTCGTTGGCTTGTGTCATTTTTACACAAATTCTGCGTTCACCAACTGACCCTATCGCCAACTCCATCGCTGCTCGGACTCGGTCTCCATACTAGCGCACCACAACACCGACCTTGTCGCTCTATTGACTTCAAACACATCTGGCCAACCCTTACATGGAATCCTCTTCGCATCATTATCAATGATCTGAGACCTTGTCGAGACATGAGACAAATAAGTCCCTTTTATAATTAAACTTCACACTTCACTCTTTTGGGAGTTTGCCTCTTTGAGCATCACTTTCGAAGCTTCTCCTCATCTTTTCCCAAGTCCGACTCAATGAATTGCAAATCATCCATTCAAAACTATATTTCGTATTCCGACATATCCGTTATCGAAGCACATGTAGTATGCTCGGGGCTACTACGCTTGCACCCGAGGCTACATCTCATTTGGAATGACACTCTCACGAGTGGTGAGTACTTCATCACCGATCAGATCCTTCACTTCAACAAGTGCATTCGATCCGCCACTTTGACAAGTTTAGTAATCATGCAGACGCTTTCTGCCGCCATCTTCATTCCTACTCGAAATCGGTTGGCACACGGTCTTCTCGCGCGCAACCACGTTATAGCTGACCTCGTCACTACATAAGCTTCGAAAGCATTCGACTAAGTCCTCAAGGACCATTTTACGCCGTCCGTGGCACACGACTTCGCCTTTAGCCGCCCAGCGCGCCGCCACTTTCGGTTGTGCGTCTTCACCACTCGGCTGCCCCGCGCATCTTCACTTGGTTAGATATGTAGTCCTACATTTGACCACTTCACACGTCATCACCATTCGGCCGCCCCATGCCTCGCCACTCGGTTGGGCACGTCTTCACCACTCGACCGCTCTGCGCGTCCCCACTCTGTTGCGCGCGTCTTCACCACCTTTCGACCCGGCTGCAGCGTCGGCTGCTCTAATGCATGCGTCTTCACCACTCGACCGCCCGTGCGTCGTCACTCGATGTACATCATCGCCCCTACTCTGCCGCCTCGCGTCACCATCGATTGGACATGTCTTTACCTCTACACTGACCGCGGGAGCGACTAAGTTACTCATATGGTCAAACCTCATATCACACTCTATAGCAAGCTTACCTCCTTCGAGCATCACTCGGGGCTACATACGACAGTTGGCCATATCACCCTCGGGAATTACGCCCATTTGGTCAACCTATTGATCACATCGGGAATATTCTTACGACCATACATGCTCGGTTGGCGAAGATCTATAAGTGAAGCACGTCCACTCGGACAAATACCCCTTTCACGCCAAAGGGTGAAAGCGAAGCTCCTCTACGGATACAATATACTCTTGCAAATACCCTTTCACGCCAAAATCTAGCGGTCGATATAAGAAGCACTACTAGAGCGATTACTCCCTCGAGTGTCGAGCTTTTTCTCTGATCGGCATTTTCAAGGCCGTATTCATTCATCTTGCTTAGGGTGCACAAAGATCACTTGATTGATCCAGTTCAGATTGAATTTATTTACGATTGCCAAGTGCACGAAGATCAGTCCCAACGACTTAGCTCCAAGCTGAGCTTATTTGCCATGCCAAGCGCTTGAAGATCCATCCGATTGACTCAATTTCAAACAAAAGATATTTACCGTGCCAACGCATGGAGGTTCATAGGAAACTTAAACCCTCTGCCGGACTCACCTAGTCAGAGGCTCGGGGACTACACCCGGTGGGTGCACTCAGCGTGCCCCCTTTGGAAGAGAATTTCGAGAAAGAAACATTTTGCTCGATGCAAAACCAGCTCGATTACTCGACCTCGAGTTAGAGAAGAACAAATTCGTCTGATTACCCACTAAGAAGATTTTAGTTCTCTCGAGACCCCCTCCATTGCCGCGCGATCGGCGGCGATCTCGGGGACTACACCTAGCAGGTGCACTCAAGCGTGCCCCCACTGGAGTAATCTCCACTTTCGATATGGCTTTGACCGGTCGGGGCTCTAAGACTCCGCCGATTGCCGCATGATCGGCCAGCGATCTCGAGGACTACACCGGTGGGTGCACTCAAGCGTGCTTACTGGAATGGTATCCACTTTCGGAGCAGTCCGCTGGTCCGAGTGACGGCTAAACAACAAAAAAGACATGTTCGAGGCGTGAAGAAATTCCGAGTAATCGGTTACTCGATGCAGGCCCAGCTCCAAATCACTCCAAAAAAATTCTATAAAAAAGGTGAGTTTAACGCTCCTCCGTGGACCTGTTTTGAGCCTTCTTCTAGGACTCAAAGCGTGAAACTCACAAGTGTGGATCTAAAACCGACTCGTATTGGCGTTCCTCCGGGATAAGAATGGCATCTCTCTAAGAGAAGCAGTCCATGTGTCAATGCAGTTGCTGCAGATTTAATGACACACCCATACTCAGATCACGAGTTAACCTCTTCCAAGAGATGAGCGAATGTCACCAAGTTGCTCCTCCGGACACTTACCTCGATCGGTCCCGGGCGTGGTGCGGAATCCATTGAGATTTTGTTCAAACCTTGGTTGTCACGAAAGCTGACGACATGTGCAGAGTATTTACGTAATCACTCGGACCAAGCGTATCTTACACCAACTCGTTACGCAAAATCGCAATCGATTCGGGGGCTAATGTTGGGGATATACATAACAGGTAGGCCCACGAAGGGTCGAAATATCATGAAGCATGGGGTCCACACAACATGTGGGTCGAGGTCAATTTCATAAAGACATACTATCCACTCGGACATGACATACTATCCACTCGACCAAGCAACATACCATCCACTCGGATGACAGTTCACCACTCGACGCATTCTGACTCACTCGGATATCACGAAGACCGGCCGAGCAGCAAAGCGATCGACATCATTCTAACGGTGAGGGCTTAATAGTGGGCTGGCATTATGGCATTCATACCCCACTTTGTAACATTGGAGGTGAGGGGTGGCGCACTCTATATAAGCCACCCGCCCACTAGACTAGAAGGGTCTTTTCTTCCACCTCTCTCTTTTCACCATTAGTCTCGGGACTTAGCTCGAGGCATGGGGATCCGTTCCTCTCTCTCATACACACATTGTAATCTTGGATATATACTCGAGATAAAACAAAGACTCTCCGGAGCACGAGGCGTAGGGTTGTTATCTCCATCGTGAGAGGCCCGAACTTCGCTAAAACCACCGTGTCACCCATATGCATCTCGATAGATCATGCTCCGTTATCCTACCCTCTCTTACTGTCGGAGTCGTTCCCGACATTCTGCCGCCACACCGGCAAAGCGGCAAGACTTGCCGCGACATGCCCGGCGCCTAGGCGCATAACTTGACTAGCCTTGTCCAAGGCGGAACGGGATACTGCATGTGGCCCTGCCGCCCTAGCGGCGTGGCCGCATGATGCTTTTTGCATGCACTCTTTGCATGCTACTCATATTTTGTTTCATCCACGTTTCGTTTCATCTGCGTTTACGTTTGGTCGGCGAATAATGTCACAGATTCGTATACTTATGATGTTGATTCTAGGCATGCGATTACACTTGTTTTTACAAATAATGTCGTTTATTTACAAATAATAATACAAGCCTTCATCACGGGCCTCGCCATCGTTGGCCTCCTCCGGCGCGGGCGATTCTCCCGATGGACCTTCACCGCGCTTGAGACTCGCCATTCGGCCTCCTCGCCACGGACGAGTCACGAGGAACCTTCACCGCAGAGTCTCATCGTCGACCTCTTGGGCCGGCCTCGCCGCTGGCGGACCTTAGCGCGGCGAGCCTCGTCATCGGCCTCTCGTGCCGACATCGCCGGGCGGACTTGCTTTCCGTCGTCGCGGGCCTCATCGTTAGCCTCAACGTCACATGCCTCCCTCGCGTACGCCGCGCCCGCATGCCTCTCATCGTTGACCTCCTTGCGCCGACATCATCGCCCGGTCGTTGAGGCGGCGAGGAGGCCGACGATGAGGCCCGCGACGGGAGCGGGTCCGGCTAGCGGCGATGTCGGGCGCAAGGAGGCCGACGATGAATTCAAGGGCGGCAAGTTCCGCTGGCACGAGGCTTACGAGAAGAGCCCGACGGCCGAGGCCGGCCAAGAGCTCCGACGATGAGACCTGCGGCGAAGGTCCACGGGCGATGAGGCCGACGATGAAGCTGCGGCGGCAAAGATCCGTCGGCGATGAGGACGACGATGAGACCCGCGGCGGTGAAGGTCCGCTGGGTGACTTGCCCGGTGCGAGGAGACTGACGATGAGGCCTGCGGCGGTGAAGGTCCGTCGGCTGAATCGCCCGGCGCGATGAGGCCGACCATGAGGCCCGTGACGGATGCTCGTATTATTATTCATAAATATACGATTATTATTTGCAAAAACATTGTACTGCATACCTAGGAATCAACACTACAGGTATACGAATGTGTGGCATTATTCGTCAGACGAAACAAAACGCTGACGATTTGCAAAAACATTGTACTGCATACCTAGGAATCAATACTATGTATATGAATATGTGGCTTTATTAAATCGAAGAAAGCGAAACGCAGACAAAGCGTAAACGCCAAACCAAACAAAATGATAGTAGCATGCAAAGAGTGCATGTAAAGCAGTGATAGTGCCATACGCTCGCTAGGGGGCAGGGCCACATGCACTCTCCCGTTCCGTCTGAGGGAGTGGCTGGCTGTTATGAGCTTCTGCACGGGCATCTGGCGGCAGTGCTGCCGCTTCTGCCGGTGTGGCCAGTCATGCCACGTCGGTGGCCCAGCTGCCGCTTATTGGCGGTTGAGGTGGTCTTTTCTGTCAATTTCATCTGAAGATGGTCTTTTTTGCCAATACCGTTGAGCAGATAGTCTTTTTGGACAAAAGATCGGGTGAAGGAGGGTCTCCTGTTTGGCCGTTTGGGCACGTACGACCTGGTTATATAGTGGTTTCCCCCCTATCCCATATTGCCACTTGTTGCCTTGGAAATATGATCATTGTACTACTACTAGTCGAAATATGTTGTTCCCCCCCCTCCCCCTAAAACAAAATGTTGCTGTTTGAAACAGTATAAAACTTTTTTTGTTTGCGTAAAAGAAATAGTACGGAACTTATGTTGCCGACTTCTTTCTCTTGTCGACCGGCCGACTCACCTCCAATTAGGCCCGGCCGAGTGCCGACCCACCAGCGGTAGCAGGAGCCGTCACATCTGGTAAAACGCCAAGTCGAAACGTCATATTGCTCGTCACCATGTCTATCCAGGTTCTCCATCTCAGCGCGCGCTAACGACATTAAAAGGTCGTTCCCGGGGAAGGCCGCAACCTCCCCGGCAAAAGCATAACCACACCAGCGCAGCAGCCACACACCACCATTCCGACTTCCGAACCAGACATCACATTTGTCGCTCGCCCTCGCCGTCGCCGCCGCAGCACCGCGCAAACGCAGGGAGTCGGTCAGCGTCCCAGGGCTCCAGGCGATGGGGATCCACCTCCTGGCGTTCGCCTTCGTGCAGGTGTTCCAGGCCTCGGCGCCGCTGCTGTGGCCGCTCAACCTCTGGCTGCCCCGCCACCTCCCCCAGCTCTGCGCCGTCGTCTCCGGCGAGGTCGCCGCCCACGTCGCCTGGCTGCGCCGCGCCCACGCGAGGCGCCACGACGACGACGAGGAGGGCCGCCGCCAGGGGCTGCTCTACGCCGTGTACTGAGCTGCTCGGACCGGACAGTTTCTTCAGTTTGCATTTTTAGTCGATTTCTTCGAGCGCTAGCTGCGGAATATGTGTGTATGTTGGTTGTAGCATCGATCTGTAAATATACTGGTAGTAATTTCTGCTAGAACCGGCTGATTCTTTCGGGATTGTTCGCTCTGTTTTGCTGCAGCATCTCAAATACAAGTGTACAGTTGTTCTTCAGGAGATTCATTTGTTTTTCCAGGCCAAGAACTGGGCAGAAGCAAACGTCCTTGTGATATTATGGAAGGTGCATTCACGTATACAATGTAAAGTACTTGTCATCTACTTGTCGGTTCAAGCAAGTGTCGTGATTAACTAGAATTCAGTCAATTCGTAAAAAAGAACAAGTGTTCAGTATGTGCGTTGCTGAGTCAGCCACACCACCATGCTTAACTGGAAGCATGACAGACATTAATTTAGTCGATAGATCTTATGCATAGTATTGCATACTGCATGATCTGCAATTTTTATGCAACCGTAACAAATATCTGAAATTACAACTGGGAGCCCACTTAAGTTGACAGACCGAGCAGTTTCCTCCATTAGCCTCTTTCTTTCCACACCACAGAAAGCCTCGGCAAATGCGAACCATCGCTGATAACGTCTTGGGGTAGATCCAGCGCAAGCATGGCATGAATGGGGATCGCACATAGCACTGATGTAATTAGTATTAGCCGTCCACTCTTCGGCATTAGTGCTGCCCGCCAGTTTGGGAGGCAGTTTGCAAGTTGGTCCACGAGGCCTTGAAGCTGCGCCGCTGTTTGTTTGCGAATTGTTAGCGGCAGCCCCAGGTACTTGCAAGGGAATGCCCACTTGTACAGCCAAGCAGAACGCACACCGCATTGAGGTCCTCCTGAGGGCATCTTATGCCCATTGCTGCACTTTTTGCCATGTTCACACATAGTCCAGAAGCGTACCCAAACTCGTCTAGTATGGCTCTGCACACCCTGGACTCCAGTTCCGAAGGCTTGAACAAGACCATCACATCATCCGCAAACATGGACACCCTTTGATGTGTGCAGGAACGGGCCAATGGTGCTAGCATTCCTCTGGCCGCGGCCATGTTGAAGAGGCGCTGAAGAGGCTCCATGCATAGTATGAATATCATTGGGGACAGCGGAGCCCCTTGCCTTAGCCCTTGACAGTTGTAGATTGGCTTTCCTGGAATCCCATTTATCATGATTCGTGTGGAGCAGGTTGCTAGCAAACCACACATCCAAGAGATCCACCTCCTCCCGAAGCCCAAACATGCCAAGACCTCAAGAATGAACGGCCACTGAATGGAGTCAAACGCCTTGGATATGTCAAGTTTAAGCATGATCGTTGGCGCCTTGAGCGCATGTAAATGCCTTGCCGTGGCTTGCACCAGCATGAAATTGTCATGCAAGGAACGGCCTCGGACAAAAGCACTCTGGTGGTGCCCGACCATACTCGGCAACAACGCGGCCAGCCTCGTGGCCAGAAATTTCTCGAAAATCTTGACCGCTCCATGCACTAGGCTCACCGGTCGGTAGTCACGTATATCCACAGCCCCTTCACGCTTTGGTAAAAGCGACACTATCGCCTTGTTTATGCTCTGCATTCCTCGCATATCTCCACGGAAAAAATCATCAAGTGCTCGCATGAAGTCCCACTTGATTATATGCCAACAAGTCGCGAAAAACCGGCCAGTGAATCCATCAGGGCCTGGCAACTTGTCCAATGGCATGGATTTAACTGTCTGCTCCACCTCCTCCATCGAGAAAGGGGCCTCAAGGTGCAGCAAGTCGATTTTTTTTCAAAAGTGTGATATATTTTATAGCATTTTCGGAAACTATAGGACGTAATGCAAAAAAACCAAAACTAGTAGCCCGTCGGCCATCTTACGGCGAATGCGATTTTCGCTATCTTTTGGCCGAAGTAGAGGTTTTCGGCCACAGTTAGGCCGAAGTAGGGTTTTCGGCCATCACTTTGCCGAAGAGTGGGGCACCTGGCCGAAAAGTTACATTTTGGTCAACTGTAGGCCGAAATAGACTTTTTGGTCAAGTCTAGGCCGAAAAGTACTACCGCCGGTCTCATGTAGGCCGAAGTTGCATGGCTCATGCTGAAATGTTCCGCCCGCCCTTCCGCCATATGTTCCCGCCACCCGTTTCCGCCAACCCCTTACCGCCATATGTTCCGCCACCCGTTTCCCGCCAATCCCTTCCGCCTTATTTCCCGCCAACCCTTTCCCGCCATACCGCATGATTATTCTTTCCGCCATTTTCTCCTCTCGTATCTATAAAACCCCTTCGGTGAAGGTGGATAAGCATTCGGTGAAGTGTAGTCGAGATGTCCCATTATCCATTCGATCGTAGTTTTCACCACGGGATGAGCAGCACTCTTCGAGTCTAGTTACCGATTTGGGATGGACAATAGGATAGTTCCATGGGGCGAACTCACCCCAGGTAGTGACACCATAATGAATGAGTTGGCTCACCAATTACGTAGAGTGCAGGTGGCCTGAAAGGACCTATGAGGAATGCGTCAAGAACTTCTTAGGTTGCATGAAAGGTGGAAGAAGGTAGTGGAGCCGAAGAGTGAAACTTTTCGGAAGGACTGCAGCAAAGAATACATTTTTATGGGTGAGGAGAGCGAGGGCGACCAAGATATCTTCATGCCGCCGCTTCCGGGTTCTGCATCGTCGAAGGGCAAGAGTTACGCATCGTCCAAAGGCAAGACTTACGCATCCTCGAAGGGCAAGAGTTACGCATCCAGCAAGAAGGGCAAGAGTTACGCATCGACGGAGGCAAAGAGGACTGCATAGTCGAAGGGCAAGAGGGCTGCATCAACGGAGGATGGCGATGATGACTTCATGTAGTATGTAAGATGTATTCCAGTTGTACCGTTTCATTCAGATGTATTTGCATTATTAGTTTGTATTTTATTATTGTAGGGCATTATGTTCTATCTGAATTTCATTTTGTAGTATGTAAGATGTATTGCACAAGTTCAGCCGCACCGTTTAATTCAGATGTACTTGTATCTTAATTATAAACATAATCTATTTGGAAATGTAACTGGAATAAGAATGCGAATTAATAGTAATATGTCTCTCGCATACATAAAATAATATATGTCTCCTGATCAGATAGAAGGAAGTGCGATAGTAACACATACATGAAGCATGTTGTTGGAAATATGCCCTAGAGGCAATAATAAAAGCATTATTATTATACTTCCTTATTCATGATAATTGTCTTTTATTCATGCTATAACTGTATTATCCGGAAATCGTAATACACGTGTGAATACATAGACCACAATATGTCCCTAGTGAGCCTCTAGTTGACTAGCTCGTTGATCAACAGATAGTCATGGTTTCCTGACTATGGACATTGGATGTCATTGATAACGGGATCACATCATTAGGAGAATGATGTGATGGACAAGACCCAATCCTAAGCATAGCACAAGATCGTGTAGTTCGTTTTGCTAGAGCTTTTCCAATGTCAAGTATCTCTTCCTTAGACCATGAGATCGTGTAACTCCCGGATACCGTAGGAGTGCTTTGGGTGTACCAAAGCGTCACAACGAATCGGGTGACTATAAAGGTGCATTACAGGTATCTCCGAAAGTGTGCATTGGGTTGACACGGATCGAGATGGGATTTGTCACTCCATTATGACGGAGAGGTATCACTTGGGCCCACTCGGTAGTGCATCATCACAATGAGCTCAAAGTGACCAAGTGTTTGGTCACGGGATCATGCATTACTGATGAGTAAAGTGACTTGCCGGTAACGAGATTGAACGAGGTATTGGGATACCGACGATCGAATCTCGGGCAAGTAAAATACCGATTGACAAAGGGAATCGTATACGGGGTTGTTTGAATCCTTGACATCGTGGTTCATCCGATGAAATCATCGAGGAGCATGTGGGAGCCAACATGGGTATCCAGATCCCGCTGTTGGTTATTGCCCGAGAGCCGTCTCGGTCATATACGCATGTCTCCCGAACCCGTAGGGTCTACACTTAAGGTTCGGTGGCGCTAGGGTTGTATGAATATGAGTATGCAGCAAACCGAATGTTGTTCTGAGTCCGGATGAGATCCCGGACGTCACGAGGAGTTCGAGAATGGTCCGGAGGTAAAGATTTATATATAGGAAGTCTTATTTTGGTCACCGGAAAAGTTTCGGGCATTATCGGTATTGTATGCAGGAGTGCAGTAAAGAGTCGAGGTCCACCTGCCCTGGGGGGCCACATGGGCTGTAGGGGTGCGCCTTGGCCCATATGGGCCAAGGGCACCAGCCCCAAGAGGCCCATGCACCCAGGGATAAGAAAAAGGGAGAGTTCAAAGGGGAAGGCACCTCAGGGTGCCTTGGAGGATGGACTCCTTCCCCTCTTGGCCGCACCCCTTCCTTGGAGGAAGGGGCAGGCTCGCCCTCCCCTCTTTTGCACCTATATAAAGGGAGGGAGGGAGGTGGCCGCACCCATAAGCCTTGGAGCCTCCCTCCTCCTGAAACACCTCCTCCTCCTCCCGTAGTTGCTTAAGCGAAGCCCTGCTGGAGTTCTGCTGCATCCACCACCACGCCGTCGTGCTGGATCATCATCAACCTCTCCTTTCCCTTGCTTTGGATCAAGAAGGAGGAGACGTCATCCGCTCCGTCACGTGTGTTGAGCAGCGGAGGTGCTGTCCGTTCGACACTAGGCCATCGGTGATCTGAATCACGGCAAATGCGACTCCATCAACCCCGTTCCATTGAACGCTTCCGCACGCGATCTACAAGTGGTATGTAGATGAAATCACTCTCCCATGACTCGTTGCTAGATGAACTCATAGATGGATCTTGGTGAAACCGTAGGAAAATTTTTAATTTTCTGCAACGTTACCCTACAGTGGCATCATGAGCTAGGTCTATGTGTAGTTCTCTTTGCACGCAGTAGAACACTGAGCAATTTTGTTGTGGGCGTGGATCTTGTCAACTTACTTGCCGTTACTAGTCGTATCTTGCTTCCGCGGTATTGTGGGATGAAGCGGCCGGACCAACCTTACACGTGCGCTTACGTGAGACCGGTTCCACCGACTAACATGCACTAGTTGCATAAGGTGGGTGGCGGGTGTCATCTCTCCCACTTTAGTTGGAAGCGGATTCGATGAAACGGGGTCCTTATGAAGGGTAAATAGAAGTTGACAAGATCACGTTGTGGTTATTCGTAGGTAAGAAAAGCGTTCTTGCTAGAACCCAATTGCAGCCACGTAAAAGATGCAACAACAATTAGAGGGCGTCTAACTTGTTTTTGCAGCAATTGTTATGTGATGTGATATGGCCAAGTTGTGATGAATGATGATATATTGTGATGTATGAGATCATGTTCTTGTAATAGGAATCACGACTTGCATGTCGATGAGTATGACAACCGGCAGGAGCCATAGGAGTTGTCTTTATTTTTTGTATGACCTGCGTGTCATTGAAGAACGCCATGTAACTTACTTTACTTTATCGCTAAACGCGTTAGCCGTAGTAGTAGAAGTAGTCATTGGCGTGACAACTTCATGAAGACACGATGATGGAGATCATGATGATGGAGATCATGGTGTCGTGCGGTGACGAGGATGATCATGGAGCCCGAAGATGAAGATCAAAGGAGCTATATGATATTGGCCATATCATGTCACTACTTTATAATTGCATGTGATGTTTATTATGTTTATGCATCTTTTACTTAGAACGGCGGTAGTAAATAAGATGATCCCTTAGAACAATTTCAAGAAGTGTTCTCCCCTAAGCGTGCACCGTTGCTACAGTTCGTAAACTTCTAAACACCACGTGATGATCGGGTGTGATGGATTCTTACGTTCACATACAACGGGTGTAAAGACAGATTTACACACGCAGAAACACTTAGGGTTAACTTAGCGAGCCTAGCATGCAGACATGGCCTCGGAACACGGAGACCGAAAGGTCGAACACGAGTCGTATGGAAGATCACGATCAACATGAGAATGTTCACCGGCGATGACTAGTCCGTCTCACGTGATGATCGGACACGGCCTAGTCGACTCGGATCGTGTAACACTTAGATGACTAGAGGGATGTCTAATCTGAGTGGGAGTTCATTTTAATTTGATTAGATGAACTTTATTATCATGAACTTAGTCTAAAACTTTTGCATAATATGTCTTGTAGATCAAATGGCCAACGCTCATGTCACCATGAACTTCAACGCGTTCCTAGAGAAAAACCAAGCTGAAAGATGATGGCAGCAACTATACGGACTGGGTCGGAAGGCGAGGATCATCCTCATAGCTGCCAAGAAACAATATGTCCTAGAAGCACCGCTAGGTGAAGCACCCATCGAGAGAACCAAGACGTTATGAACGCTTGGCAGTCTCGTGCTGATGATTACTCCCTCGTTCGGTGCGGCATGCTTTACAGCTTAGAACCGGGGCTCCAAAAGCGTTTTGAGCAACACGGAGCATATGAGATGTTCGAGGAGCTGAAACTAGTTTTCCAAGCTCATGCCCGGGTCGAGAGATATGAAGTCTCCGACAAGTTCTCTAGTTGTAAGATGGAGGAAAATAGTTACGTCGGTGAGCACATACTCAAAATATGCAGGTTGCACAACCGCCTGTCCCAGTGGACATAAACCTCCGGGACGAGGCGGTCATTGACAGAATCCTTGATCGCTCCCACCAAGCTACAAGAGCTTTGTGATGAACTACAATATGCAGGGGATGGAGAAAGACCATTCCCGAAGTATTCTCAATGCTGAAATCAGCAGAGGTTGAAATCAGGAAAGAACATCAAGTGTTGATGGTCAATAAAACCACTAAGTTCAAGAAGGGCAAGGGCAAGAAGAACTTCAAGAAGGGCGGACAAGGAGGTTACGCACCCGTAAGCAAGTTACCCGGAAGAAGAAGTCAAAGAATGGACCCAAGCCTGAGACAGAGTGCTTTTATTGCAGGGAAGGGCCACTCGAAGCGGAACTGCCCTAAATACTTAGCGGACAAGAAGGCCGGCAACACTAAAGGTATATTCGATATACATGTAATTGATGTGTACCTTACGATTACTTTCGTAGTAACTCACAGGTATTTGATACGGTGCGTTGCTCATATATGTAACTCACAGGCGAGGCTGCGGAATAAGCGGAGGCTGGCGAAGGGCGAGGTGACGATGCTTGGCGTCGGGAATGGTTCCAAGGTCGATGTGATCGCCGTCAAACACGCTACCTCTACATTTACCCTCACGGGATTAGTTATAAACCTTAATAATTGCTATTTGGTGCCAAGTTTGAGCATGAACATTGTATCTGGATCTCGTTTAATACGAGATGGCTACTCATTTAAATCCGAGAATAATGGTTGTTCTATTTATATGAGAGAAATGTTTTATGGTCATGCTCAGATAGTCAATGGTTTATTCTTAATGAATCTCGAGCGTAATGTTACACATGTTCATAGTGTGAATACCAAAAGATGTAAAGTTGATAACGATAGTCCCACATACTTGTGTACTTGCCGCCTTGGTCACATTGGTGTCAAGCGCATGAAGAAGCTCCATCTTGATGGACTTTTAGAGTCTCTTGATTATGATTCATTTGACACATGCGAACCATGCCTCATGGGCAAGATGACCAAGACTTCAGTTCTACGGAACAATGGAGCGAGCAACCAACTTATTGGAAATCATACATACCGATGTGTTTGGTCCAATGAGTGTTGAAGCTCACGGAGGATATCGTTATGTTCTCACTCTCACAGATGACTTGAGTAGATATGGGTATGTCTACTTGATGAAACACAAGTCTGAGACCTTTGAAAAGTTCAAGGAATTTCAGAATGAGGTAGAGAATCAACGTGACCGAAAGATAAAATTCTTCTGATCGAGATCGTGGAGGAGAATATTTAAGTCACGAATTTGGCACACACTTAAGAAAATGTGGAATGGTTTCACAACTCACGCCGCTGGAACACCTCGGTAAAACGGTGTGTCCGAGCGTCGTGTCGCACTCTATTGGATATGGTGCGATCTATGATGTCTCTTACCGATTTACCGCTATCTTTTTGGGGATACGCTCTAGAGACAGCTACATTCACTTTAAATAGGGCACCGTCTAAATCCGTTGAGGCGACACCGTATGAATTATGGTTTGGAAAGAAACCTAAGATGTCGTTTCTAAAAGTTTGGGGATGCGATGCTTATGTCAAGAAACTTCAACCTGAAAAGCTCGAACCCAGAGTCGGGAAAATTGCGTCTTCATAGGATACCCTAAGGAAACCCTTGGGTATACCTTCTACCTTAGATCCGAAGGCAAGATCTTTGTTGCCAGAAGCGAAACCTTTACGGAAAAGAGTTTCTCTCGAAAAGGAGTAAGTGGGAGGAAAGTAGAACTCGATGAAGTACTACCTCTTGAACAGGATAGTAGTGCAGCTCGGGGAAAATGTTCTGTGATGCCTACACCAAGCGAGGAGGAAATTAATGATGATGATCAAGGTGCCGGATCAAGTTGCTCTTGAACTTCATTGGGTCCACTAGGACACGTTCCGCACTGCAGTGGTACGGCAACCACATCACCGGAAATCATGTTGTTAGACAACGGTGAACCTTGAACTATGAAGAAGCGATGGCGGGCCCGGATTCCAATAAATGGCTCGAAGCCATGAAATCCGAGATAGGATCCATGTATGAAAACAAAGTATGGACTTTGACAGACTTGCCCGATGATCGTGACGATAGAAAACAAGTGGATCTTTAAGAAGAAGAAGGCAGACGCGGATGGTAATGTTACCGTCTATAAAGCTCCACTTGTCGCTAAGGGTTATCGACAAGTTCAAGGGATTGACTACGATGAGACTTTCTCACCGTGGCGAAGCTTAAGTCCGTCCGAATCATGTTAGCAATTGCCGCATACTATGATTATGAGATATGGCGGATGGACGTCAAAACAACGTTCCTTAGCGGATATCTTAAGGAAGAGCTGTATATGATGCAGCACGAAGGTTTTGTCGATCCTAAGAATCTTGACAAAGTATGCAAGCTCCGATGTTCAATTTATGGGCTGGTGCAAGCATCTCGGAGTTGGAACATTCGCTTTGATGAGATGATCAAAGCGTTTGGGTTTATCTGAGACTTATGGAGTAGCCTGCGTTTACAAGAAAGTGAGTGGGAGCTCTGTAGCATTTCTCATATTATATGTAGATGACATACTTTTGATGGGAAATGATATAGAACTCTTGGACAACATTAAGGCCTACTTGAATAAAAGTTTTTCAATGAAGGATCTTGGAGAAGCTGCTTATATATTAGGCATCAAGATCTATAGAAATATATCGAGACTCCTCATAGGTCTTTCTAAAAGCACATACCTTGATAAGATTTTGAAGAAGTTCAAAATGGATCAGTCCAAGAAAGGGTTCTTGCACGTGCTACAAGGTGTGAAATTGAGCTCAGCTCAATGCCCGACCATGACAAAAGATAAAGAAGAGATGAGCGTCATCCCCTATGCCTCGACCATAGGATCTATTATGTATGCCATGCTGTGTACCGGACACGATGTAAACCTTGCCGTAAGTTTGGTAGGAAGGTACCAAAGTAATCCCGGCAAGGAACACTGGACAGCGGTCAAGAATATCCTGAAGTACCTGAAAGGACAAAGGACATGTTTCTCGTTTATGGAGGTGACGAAGAGCTTGTCGTAAAGGGGTACGTCGGCGCTTAGCTTCGACACAGATCTGGATGACTCAACGTCACAAACCGGATCGTGTTTATGTTGAATGGTGGAAGCGGTGAGCTGGTGCAGCTGCAAGCGGCGAAGCGTCGTGGCGGGATCTACATGTGAAGCGGAGTACATGGCAGCCTCGGAGGCAGCGCATGAAGCAATTTGGGTGAAGGAGTTCATCACCGACCTAGGAGTCATACCCAATGCGTCGGGGCCGATCAAACTCTTACTGTGACAACACCGGAGCTATTGCCCTTGCCAAGGAGCCGGGTTTCACAAGAAGACCGAGCACATCAAGCGTGCCGCTTCAACTCCATCCGTGAAAATGTTCAAGATGGAGACATAGAAATTTGTAAAAGTGCACACGGATCTGAGATGTCGCAGATCCGTTGACTAAACCTCTCTCATGAGCAAAACATGATCAACACGAACTCTATGGGTGTTCGATTCATCACAATGTAACTAGATTATTGACTCTAGTGCAAGTGGGAGACTGTTGGAAATATGCCCTAGAGGCAATAATAAAAGCATTATTATTATATTTCCTTGTTCATGATAATTGTCTTTTATTCATGCTATAACTGTATTATCCGGAAATCATAATACACGTGTGAATACATAGACCACAACATGTCCCTAGTGAGCCTCTAGTTGACTAGCTCGTTGATCAGCAGATAGTCATGGTTTCTGACTATGGACATTGTATGTCATTGATAGCGGGATCACATCATTAGGAGAATGATGTGATGGACAAGACAATCCTAAGCATAGCACAAGATCGTGTAGTTCGTTTTGCTAGAGCTTTTCCAATGTCAAGTATCTCTTCCTTAGACCATGAGATCGTGTAACTCCCGGATACCGTAGGAGTGCTTTGGGTGTACCAAGCGTCACAACGTGGCGGGTGACTATAAAGGTGCATTACAGGTATCTCCGAAAGTGTACATTGGGTTGACACGGATCGAGGCTGGGATTTGTCACTCCGTGTATGACGGAGAGGTATCACTGGGCCCACTCGGTAGTGCATCATCACAATGAGCTCAAAGTGACCAAGTGTTTGGTCACGGGATCATGCATTACAGTGCGAGTAAAGTGACTTCCGGGTAACGAGATTGAGCGAGGTATTGGGATACAAGCGATCGAATCTCGGGCAAGTAAAATACCGATTGACAAAGGGAATCGATATCTGAGGTTGTTTGAATCCTTGACATCGTGGATCATACGATGAAATCATCGAGGAGCATGGGGGAGCCAACATGGTTATCCAGATTCCGCTGTTGGTTATTGCCCGAGAGCCGTCTCGGTCATGTCTGCATGTCTCCCGAACCCGTAGGGTCTACACACTTAAGGTTCCGGTGGCGCTTAGGGTTGTATGAATATGAGTATGCAGCAAACCGAATGTTGTTCGAGTCCGGATGTGATCCGGACGTCACGAGGAGTTCGAGAATGGTCCGGAGGTAAAGATTTATATATAGGAAGTCTTATTTTGGTCACCGGAAAAGTTTGGGCATTATCGGTATTGTACCGGGAGTGCGGAAGGGGTCGAGGTCCACCGGGGGTCCACCTGCCCGGGGGGCCACATGGGCTGTAGGGGTGCGCCTTGGCCCATATGGGCCAAGGGCACCAGCCCCAAGAGGCCCATGCGCCTAGGGATAAGAAAAAGGGAGAGTTCAAAGGGGGAAGGCACCTCAGGGGTGCCTTCGGAGGATGGACTCCTTCCCTCTTGGCCGCACCCCTTCCTTGGAGGAAGGGGCAAGGCTGCGCCCTCCCCTCTTTTGCACCTATATAAAGGGAGGGAGGGAGGGGTGGCCGCACCCATAAGCCTTGGAGCCTCCTCCTCCTGAAACACCTCCTCCTCCTCCCGTGGTTGCTTAGCGAAGCCTGCTGGAGTTCTGCTGCATCCACCACCACGCCGTCGTGCTTGGATCATCATCAACCTCTCCTTTCCCTTGCTGGATCAAGAAGGAGGAGGCGTCATCCGCTCCGTGCACGTGTGTTGAGCAGCGGAGGTGCTTGTCCGTTCGGCACTAGGCCATCGGTGATCTGAATCACGGCAGTAATGCGACTCCATCAACCGCGTTCCATTGAACGCTTCCGCACGCGATCTACAAGTGGTATGTAGATGAAATCACTCTCCCATGACTCGTTGCTAGATGAACTCATAGATGGATCTTGGTGAAACTGTAGGAAAAATTTTAATTTTCTGCAACGTTACCCAACACATGTGTCATACATAAATACTGACACGCATATGCGAATAGTCTGAAACTAACAAAGATAAGGAGTAATACATAGATACATAAGCATATCATTTGCGGGACGGCTGACAGTGCAGGTCTTCCTCAAGGCGAGGACCGGAAGGCGATAAGGCCGAGGCGGTGGGCGAGGCTCGCGATAACCACGACCATAGTTAACCTCGTCATCACGGTCTATGTCTCCTGCGTCGGTGGTGGTGGTGGAGTGTGAAACACTGTCTGCGAGAAGCCATAAATGTTTGTAGCATGGTCATCATCCTCGCGTCGCCCTCAAAGTAATCAGCACCACCACTAAGGATGGGTGGCTGCTCTGAATGCATGAGCAGTTCTGTTGGTTGCCGCTGCAGTAAAGTAAAAACATGTAAAATTGATACAAATGCATGAGCGATTACTACTCTGTTGAAAAGAATGTAGTGAGTAGGGTTACCTAGTTCCATCTGCTGATGCGATGGCGCTCCCTAGCTGTGAAGGAGGTGGCTCATGCCGTGAAGAGCTCCACAGGCTGTGAAGGAGGTGGCTCATGCCGGGAAGAGCTCCACAGGCTGTGAAGGAGGTGGCTCATGCCGGGAAGAGCTCCCGGCTGTGAAGGAGGTGGCTCATGCAGGAAGAGCTCCACGGCTGTGAAGGATGAGGTTACGCACGGTGCCTGAGAAGGTCGTGGTTGTGAGCAGTGCACGAGGGTCGTGGTTACGAATCTTTGTCTGAGAGGGGCGTGGCGGACGATGTCTTTGGAGGAGGAAGTGCAACATCCGAAGACCGTCTGCACGTAACACTGCGTAAATCCAGCGTAGCTTGTCATCAAGACGCCTCAACCATGAGGCGCCCTCTCGCGGTGGGATAGTTTCTCCCCTCTGAAAGCGCCGCATTAAAGCGGAAACCTCCTCTCGCGCTGTCTCTTGTCAAGTCACCACAGCAGATGAAGAGTTAACCAATTATATCCTCGTTGTATGATAGACACCACGAATAGACACCCAAGCGAATATGTCCGGATTAACAAAAGACTCAACATATAAGAACCAAGGCATTTACCGGCGTGGTGTCTGGTTCCCACAATAGAGCGAGTTGGGTACATATCGGCTGGTGAGAGGGGCTTCGATCTGATCGAGGAGCGGTGATGGAACCAAGTAGATCCTTGTTGTATGCCGGTAGCAGCTGCCAGATACAACCCGAACATTTCGATTAAAGGCGAACCTCACCCCGGTATTTGTCGCAGCCCGGTAGTCCATTCGTCAGCGTAAGGGGTAATGCTCTTAAGCCGGTAAGCCATGGACTTGCTTCCTCCTAGGCGCATCGTCTCCACGATATTGACATGTCTGGCGATACATAATTAGGTATATTATGAATGTATAGTACGACAACTAAAATAGTATTAGTACTTACTTGTGCACGTGGTTACGGCAAGTGTGGAATATCTGGAATCTCGGGCTCTTGATATAGACCGAACTGTCTCATCACCCTATGAAGAGACATCTCCTCAACCGTCACATCGAACACCAACTTGGCCTTGGTCATCCAAAATGCCGATCTCTAGTGCACAATCCAGAAATCCCAACTGGGTACCTCGATGATATAGCCTCGGTAAGTATGGCTCCAGATAACTTGATCCTCGTGCAAACTATCAAGCTGCGCCGTGAAGGACGGGTAGCATCCCCTAACACGACTATGCAAAGCTGTCTCTGTGCATGACAACAAATGAGCATTAGTAATACTATTGAATTGCAAGAAATAATTGAATTAATTGTTACTTAATATAAAAAGTACCTCTCGCCCGTGCCCAAACAGATCCCATAGTAGGTAAATCGCCGATAGCAGGCACATAAGCCCAGCCTAAGTCCTCCAAACCAAAAGGTTTATCAGCGTAGACATAGGGTCATCCAATAGGGAATCTCGTATGACCCGAGCTGCAACAATAATGGACATCCAACAACACCAGATTTTCTAGACTTCAACAAGCAAGCTTTGCACGGGCCTGCAGACGTGGCAGCTAACACAGCAGAACCAAAACTCCTGCAGTAGAATATCCGGCGGAGCGGCGTCGTCGACTATCTCTCGTGCAATACCGATGAGTCGCATCGGCGGTGGTCACGTGGTTCTCCGTAAACATCGTCTTGCCGAACAGCCAAAGAATATATGCCTCTAGGGACCGGTTAATCTGTGCCTCGACAAGCCCGAACATCGGGATATCCTAACGAGACAATCTACATAGAAACGTAATAGTTGTATGAAAATCGGGCAACTAAAAAACAACATTTGTTTAAGTGGCCGTGATGGTTACCTGAAACTGGCTCAACCATCTAAAAAGAGGTCCATGAGGATCGTTGTCTATGGCCCTAGCAGTCGGGACCGCAGCCAAAAAATGGGTCTGCATCGCTGTTTGCCACCCAGATTCTGCCTCTAAAGGGACCTATGGCAGCACCGGCGAGAGGTAATCCCAACAAGCACGACACATCCCGTAAAGTAGGCGCCATCTCTCCCCATGGAAAGTGAAGCGTATGTGTCTCGGCCTCCATCTATCTACTAAGCGGGTAAGGAGTGACTTGTCGAAGAGAAAGCGTTTCACTTGCCTCTTGTGTAAGCTGACCGGTTCACCTGCCTCATCTAAGTCCGGACCATCAATCCACTCATCCAATGTACCCTCAACCAGCCGTGCCAAGGGTAGAAGTCAGCCCAACTTAACCTACAAAATAAAAAAGATTGTTAGCGGCTATGAAAATTATGTCAAACATAGTAAGTCATTATATGGACTCCATTATATGCACACATACCTATCAACCCATGAATCGTGTATCGGCCAGTTAGTCTTTGGGGTACAGTGACCAACACGTCTAAGTTGTTGCCCGCTTCCAATAAAGGCGCCCGGTGCTTTCTATCGATGTTGCCATTAAGCAACGGATACAAAAGACATATCTGCAATTCAAACAACAAATCTCGAGGTGCAAATAAAAACATAAATCGACATATTACAAATTAAAACATAGTCCACGACATAAATGCAATTAAAACATAGTCCATGAGGATTTACATATTAAAACATAGTCACGACATATTACAAATTAAAACATAGTCACGACATATTACAAATCAAAACATAGTCACGACATATTACAAATTAAAACATAGTCACGACATATTAAAACCCACTACGACACATTATATAGCTTGTGAGTTATTTCTTCCTCGTCGCCCCTTCGGCCTCATTGCCACGACCACGTCCACCTCTTGCTCTTGTTGTCGCAGCCGTCGATGTGGAAGCACTAAATCGATCTTGCGAAGCACCATCTTTGTTCAGGTCGGGACAATATTTCATCCTATGCCCATAAGCCGCGCATAACAAACATTGCACTGGTTGCTCCACCGACCAGACCGGTCCATATCGTTCCGGATCGTAGACATACATCTGCCCCTACTTGTTCGGGCAGAAGGTGCGGATGCGGGATGTATACTCTCTCACCGTCGTTTACCTTGTTGAAATTGCCGGCGACTCTAAACCCTGTCATCTCGCCTGTCCAAGTGTTCAACCTTGCCTCTTTTCAAATAGTATGGGGACACGAAGGAGATAGCATCCAACTCAATCAGCCCACAGGCAGCCAACACATGAGAGCAAGGTAGGTGCAACAACCCGGTTTGTTGCATGTACACTCTACGTTGCATAAAATTCCGTTCCAATTTTTACCTCGTGTGTCTTCACCTCATTTCGAACCAAAACCATCGGTGGGAAGCTGAACCTCATACCTCCTTTCTTGATTCCCTATGAGTCCGGCGGTTGTGCTTCTTTGCTTTCTCTATCTTCTTTGCCATGTATTCCATGACACGGCTACAATAAGGTGTGTTCTGATTATCTTCAATATGCTTCTTTGCTAACTCGTGCCTTTCTCTGAAATATCTCAAAGTGCCATGGAAAACAGCCTCCACAATAGGCTGTGAGTGGCAATGCTCTATTCCCTCTCGACACAAAGTTATACACCTCTGCAAGATTGGTTGTCATGTGGCCATACCTAGCTCCATGTGTGTCATGCGGCAAAGACCAATTCACTTTGGAGGCTCTTTCTCTATCCACTCAGGAAAAATTCTTTATTGCCCTTCCCTTCTTTCTCGTAGTATTAGGAGGGTCAATTCTTTGGCAAGTCACAAAGACATCTTGGCTCCTCTAGCTCATGATGAGTGCTGCTAATTTAACTTGATCTTCTTCCATTTTCTTCCTCGCACGGACCTGCTTCTTAGTAAACTCATCTAGTTTTGACCAAATAAATTACGTATTTAGCGCTGCTGGCTCACCTTGCATAATTTTTTGAACAAGTTCATCAACCGCTTGTTCTTGAGCTGTGAGAAAAATTAGCCCCAAGATGGCGCATGCACCACCGCTCTGCAAGTCCCTCCAAGGTGTTGGTTAAGTCATCTGTTGGATTACGAAGTGTCTTCCACGGCCTTCAATATACCAGCATGTCTGTCATATGAATGACACACACGTTTGGTCGGTCCTTCACGATGGCAATTTTCACTTGGCGGAAGAACCATACCCGGTGAGAAAGTTCTCACCCTCCACAAATGCCATGGCAAGTGGGATGATTTGATTGTTCCGTCCACACCAATAGCGATCAGGATTTGCCCTCTATCTTGACCGATTAGGGAATGTACCATCCACAAACATAACAGGAGGACAATGCCGGAAAGCTTCGATGCACATATCAAAAGAGAAGAACACTCGTTTCAACACCTTGAAATCTGGTATACTTTCGGCAACCTCATGTGTTATGCGTTCACATAAGTGCCGGGATTCCTCTCCTTGATATGCCGGAGGCGGACAACATTATCATATGAGTCGAAGAACGTCCCAAACCTTTCCTCCATAGCCTTACCTTAGCCCTCCAAGCCTTCCCATAAGGAATGACATAATTCCATCGACCTTCACTGCTGTCCGGATGTGTTTTGCTTCCATATCTTTCTTCTCTACTATCTCGGTATACATGAGTTGCGCAATGAGACTTGAAGTCATGTTGGATGCTTCACCAAAGAGTTCTTCCTCACACAATTATGTGGGATGACAATGGTGACAACCCGGTGGATGTCATACTTGACGCGTGCTGCGTGCACCTTCCCTGGACAACCTACTTCAACACATTTCACGGTATAGTTTGTTGGACTTGATATGTGTGTCTTGAAAACCCTCTGCGTAGACATAGCCCACTTTATCACCGCATACTTCAATTTTTCTTTGTATCAAACATAGCCCCTATTTGTACTTGGTTGATTATCTTGCCATGGAGTCTCATGGCCATCGTTCTCACCGTAAGGCCGGTGGATATGTCCTGCTCCCATGCGAAGGAATCGGTACCTCAACTTCATCCTCGAATTTTCAGAATCCGGTTCCTCCACCAATCCATCCTCGTCCTCTTCCTCCATCACCCCTCGCATTTCATCCCCTTCCTCATCCCCCATCAGCAAAACCAGAACCAGCTAATATTATCGATGGCTACTCGCGATATTAGGACCACAAACATTGTGTGGCACGTGAGTCCGACTCTTTCTCGGGTTGGCTAGCATCCACATCTTGTGGCTGTGACCCGGATAAAACAATCTCGTTAGCCACTTCCTTTGCCTTGGCCGGGTTCATACCCCTGTGGAGTTATGCGGTATTCTCCTCCTTCGGCGCAGGTTGCACAAGTGCATATGGGTGGATTCTTCGGTCTCGGCGGCGTCTTAACAGGGACAACCAATGCTGGCTCCTATCTACGGCATCAACTCCCACTTGACATTTTTACAGGATTTGGTCCACAATGCATGAATCTTGTGAGAACATAATTCGGGATCCAGACCGAAACTAGTTGTCAACCAGTACTTCAAGCTGTCTAATGTCGGTCATGCAGGTCGACTAGTGTCATGGCGCCATTTTTAAACTCACTAAGATCAACCCCCAACTCATTATATCGAACATTACCAGCCGTAGTAAGCAGTCAGATTCTTGATTCAGACATTTTCACACTGTCGAGACATTGTCATCCTCTCATTAATCACAACAAAGACTAATATTACCCGTTACACTAATTATGCACTAAAATGCCTCCACAAATATATTAACACTGCACTTCACAATATGACTTATCTAAACTAATTAAAATATACAATTCGGAGAAAATTTGTGATGGCATGGTTATACCTTCAAGCGTGTGTCCCTAGCTTCTTGCTCCTCCCTTTCACTCGGTGGCACTGCCACCTCATGGAGTACTTGCACCACTGGGACAACGGCAGCGCCCGCCTCGATGACCGGAGGCTCAACTCCGGTCACCCCCCAAGCCGCACCTCCTCGTCGACAGCAGCTCCTCCTCACCACCACCTCCTTCCCAACCACACCTTCTCCACCCCACAATGGCTCCTCCCTCCAAACGCAGAAAAAACTATCCCATACCCAAAAAACACCGTGAGGCTGTTGGAGAATGGTATGATCTATCTAATACGTGTCTTGGATGTGAAAATGGGTGCAAAGTGGTGGAGATCGGGCATGGGCTTTGAGGTTGCTGAGAAGAACGAGAGAGAGAGGAGGAGAAGCAGTGCGAGCAGCGGAGGAAGGAGGCGGCTGGCGAGCCTTATCCCGAACTCTTCGGTCAACTCTTGGCGAAGAGCTCTTCCGCCAGCTGGCGAAAGAACCCACCGACCTCGCGTGGGCGAAGCCTCATTTTCGGCCTGCCCGCCTCAACGCCACCTCTTCGGCCCGGCGAGCCCTACTTCCGGTCAAAGCCGGACGAAAAGTCCTTTTCGCCAAACCCGGGCGAAAACAACCACTTCGGCCAGCGCCAGGCCGATGGGGTCATAGTTTTGATTTTTTCGCGTTTAGTGCTATAGTTTCCGAATTTGCTGCACAAAAAGTTATAGTTTTGAAAAAAAAATTCAAAAGTGTGATATATTTTATAGCATTTTCGGAAACTATAGGATGTAATGCAAAAAACCAAAACTAGTAGCCCGTCGGCCATCTTCTGGCGAAGTAGCGATTCGGCCATCTTTGGCGGTAGAGGTTTTCGCCACAGTTAGGCGAAGTAGGGTTTTCGGCCATCACTTTGTCAAGAGTGGGGCACCTGGCGAAAAGTTACATTTTGGTCAATCAGAGGCGAAATAGACTTTTTGGTCAAGTCTAGGCGAAAAGTACTACTTCGGGTCTCATGTAGGCCAAGTTGCATGGCTCATGCTTTGAAATGTTCCGCCACCCCTTCCGCCATATGTTCCCGCCACCCGCTTTCCGCCAACCCCTTCCGCCATATGTTCCCGCCACCGTTTCGCTTCCGCCAATCCCTTCCGCCTTATTTCCCGCCAACCCTTTCCGCCATACCGCAGTTATTCTTTCCGCCATTTTCTCCTCTCAGATCTATAAAACCCCTTGATGAAGGTGGATAAGCATTCGGTGAAGTGTAGTCGAGATGTCCCATTATCCATTCGATCGTAGTTTTCACCACAGGATGAGCGGCACTCTTCGAGTCTAGTTACCGATTTCAGGATGGACAATAGGATAGTTCCATGGGACGAACTCACCGGTAGTGACACCATAATGAATGAGTTGGCTCACCAATTACGTGAGAGTGCGGGTGGCACGAAAGGACCTATGAGGAGGTACGTCAAGAACTTCTTAGGTTGCATGAAAGGTGGAAGAAGGTAGTGGAGCCAAGAGTGAAACTTTCGGAAGGACTGCAGCAAAGAATACATTTTTTGGACCGAGGAGAGCGAGGACGACCAAGATATCTTCATGCCGCCGCTTCCGGGTTCTGCATCGTCGAAGGGCAAGAGTTACGCATCGTCCAAAGGCAAGACTTTTGCATCCTCGAAGGGCAAGAGTTACGCATCCAGCAAGGGCAAGAGTTCTGCATCGACGGAGGGCAAGAGGACCGCATCGTCGAAGGGCAAGAGGGCTGCATCAACGGAGGATAGCGATGATGACTTCATGTAGTATGTAAGATGTATTCCGGTTGTACCGCTTTCATTCAGATGTATTTGCATTATTAGTTTGTATTTTATTATTGTAGGGCATTATGTTCTATCTGAATTTCATTTTGTAGTATGTAAGATGTATTTCACAAGTTCAGCCGCACCGTTTAATTCAGATGTACTTGTATCTTAATTATCGGTTGTAATCTATTTGGAAATGTAAGCTGGAATAAGAATGCGAATTAATAGTAATATGTCTCTAGCATACATAAAATAATATATGTCTCGATCAGGATAGAAGGAAGTGCGATAGTAACACATACATGAAGCATGTGTCATACATAAATCTTGACACACATATGCGAATAGTCTGAAACTAACATAGATAATGAGTCATACATAGATAGATAAGCATATCACTGCGGGGGACGGCGACGAAGTCTGGTCTTCCTCGGCGAGGACGGAAGGCGATAAGCCGAGGCGGTGGGCGAGGCTCGCGATAACCACGACCATAGTTAACCTAAATGTCACGGTGCATGTCTCCTGCGTCGGTGGTGGTGGTGGAGTGTGAAACACTGTCTCATGCGAGAAGCCATAAATGTTTGTAGCATGGTCATCATCCTCGCGGTGCGCCCTCAAAGTAATCAGCACCACCACTAAGGATGGGTGGCTGCTTTCTGAATGCATGAACGGTTGCGGCCGGTTGTCGCTGCGATAGAAAGTAAAAAACATGTAAAATTGATACAAATGCATGAAGGATTACTACTCTGTTGAAAAGAATGTAGTGAGTAGGGTTACCTAGTTCCATCTGCTGATGCGATGGCGCTCCCTAGCTGTGAAGGAGGTGGCTCATGCCGGGAAGAGCTCCACAGGCTGTGAAGGAGGTGGCTCATGCGAGGAAGAGCTCCCCGGCTGTGAAGGAGGTGGCTCATGCCGGAAGAGCTCCACAGCTGTGAAGGAGGTGGCTCATGCCGGAAGAGCTCCACAGGCTGTGAAGGATGAGGTTACGCACGGTGCACGGAAGGTCGTGGTTGTGAACGGTGCACAGAGGGTCGTGGTTACGAATGCTGCATGAGAGGGGCGTGGCGGACGATGTCTTTGGAGGAGGAAGTGCAACATCCGAAGACCGTCTGCGTAACACTGCGTAAATCCCGCGTAGCTTGTCATCAAGACGCCTCAACCATGAGACGCCCTCTCGCGGTGGGATAGTTTCTCCCCTCACGAAAGCGCGCATTAAGCGGAAACCTCCTCTCGGCGCTTTGTCTTTGTCAAGTCACCACAGCAGATGAAGAGTTAACCAATTATATCCTCGTTGTATGATAGACACCACGAATAGACACCCAAGCGAATATGTCCAGATTAACAAAAGACTCAACATATAAGAACCAAGGCATTTACCGCGTGGTGTACGCTTCCCACAATAGAGGCGATTGGGTACATATCGCTGGTGAGAGGGGCTTCGATCGATCAGAGCAGCTGATGGAACCAAGTAGATCCTTGTTGTATGCGTGTAACGCTGTAGATACAACCGAACATTTCAGATTAAAGGCCCGAACCTCACCCTGTGTATTTGTCGCAGCGGTAGTCCATTCGTCAACGTAAGGGGTAATGCTCTTAAGCCCGATAAGCCATGGACTTGCTTCCTCCTAAGCATCGTCCCTCGATATTGACATGCGCGATACATAATTAGGTATATTATGAATGTATAGTCGACAACTAAAATAGTATTAGTACTTACTTGTGCACGTGGTCCGGCAAGTGTGGAATATCTGGAATCTCGGGCTCTTGATATAGACCGAGCTGTCTCATCACCCTATGAAGAGACATCTCCTCAACCGTCACATCAAACACCAACTTGGCCTTGGTCATCCAAAATGCCGATCTCTAGTGCACAATCCAGAAATCCCAGCTGGGTACCTCGATGATATAGCCTCAAATGAGTATGGCTCCTAGATAACTTGATCCTCGTGCAAACTATCAAAGCTGCGCCGTGAAGGACGGGTAGCATCCCCTAACCCGACTATGCATAAGCTGTCTCTGTGCATGACAACAAATGAGCATTAGTAATACTATTGAATGGCAAGAAATAATTGAATTAATTGTTACTTAATATAAAAGTACCTCTCGCCGTGCCCAAACAGATCCCATAGTAGGTAAGTCGCCGATAAGCGAGGCACATAAGCCCCAGCTAAGTCCTCCAAACCAAAAGGTTTATCAACATAGACATAGGGTCGTCCAATAGGGAATCTCTCGTATGACTAGAGCTGCAACAATAATGGACATCCAACAACACCAGATTTTCTAGACTTCAACAAGCAAGCTTTGCACAGGCCTGCATGCGTAGCCGCTAACACAGCCAGAACCAAAACTCCTCTGCAGAATATCCGGCGGGGCAGCGTCGTCGGCTATCTCGTGCAATACCGATGAGTCGTGCATCGGCGGTGGTCACGTGGTTCTCCGTAAACTTCGTCTTGCCGAACAGCCAAAGAATATATGCCTCTAGGGACCCGGTCAATCTGTGCCTCCGACAAGCTGAACATCGGGATATCCTAACGAGACAATCTACATAGAAAGCGTAATAGTTGTATGAAAATCGGGCAACTAAAAAACAACATTTGTTTAAGTGGCCGTGATGGTTACAAACTGGCTCAACCATCTAAAAAGAGGTCCATGAGGATCGTTGTCTATGGCCCTAGCGATGGGACCGCAGCCAAAAAGCGGGTGCGCATCGCTGTTTGCCACCCAGATTCTGCCTTTAAGGGACCTATGGCAGCACCGGCCGAGGTAATCCCAACAAGTACGACACATCTGTAAAGTAGGCGCCATCTCTCCCCATGGAAAGTGAAACGTATGTGTCTCGGCCTCCATCTATCTACTAAGCAGGTAAGGAGTGACTTGTCGTAAGAGAAAGCGTTTCACTTGCCTCTTGTGTAATCGCAGCTGGTTCACCTGCCTCATCTAAGTTCGGACCATCAATCCACTCATCAATGTACCCTCAACCAGCCGTGCCAAGGGTAGAAGTCCAGCCAACAACCTACAAAATAAAAAGATTGTTAGCGGCTATGAAAAGTATGTCAAACATAGTAAGTCATTATATGGACTCCATTATATGCACACATACCTATCAACCCATGAATCGTGTATCAGCCAGTTAGTCTTTGAAGTACGAGTGACCAACACGTCTAAGTTGTTGCCCGCTTCCAATAGGGCGCCCGGTGCTTTCTATCGATGTTGCCATTAAGCAGCGGATACAAAGACATATCCGCAATTCAAACAACAAATCTCGGTGCAAATAAAAACATAAATCGACATATTACAAATTAAAACATAGTCCTCGACATAGTACGAATTAAAACATAGTCCATGAGGATTTACATATTAAAACATAGTCCCGACATATTACAAATTAAAACATAGTCACGACATATTACAAATCAAAACATAGTCACGACATATTACAAATTAAAACATAGTCGACATATTAAAACCCACTACGACACATTATATAGCTTGTGAGTTATTTCTTCCTCGTCAGCCTTCGGCCTCGACCGCCACGACCACGTCCGCCTCTTGCTCTTGTTGTCGCAGCCGTCGATGTGGAAGCTTACTCGTCGATCGGAAGCACCATCTTTGTTCAGGTCGGGACAATATTTCATCCTATGCCCATAAGCCGCATAACAAACATTGCCTGGTTGCTCCACCACCAGACGGGTCCATATCGTTCACGGATGCGACGGGCCTTCCGTCTCGCCCTACTTGTTCGCCAAGGTCTGGATGCGGGATGTATACTCTCTCACCGTCGTTTACCTTGTTGAAATTGCCGACGACTCTAAACCACATCATCTCGCTTTGTCCAAATGTTCAAGACCTTGCCTCTTTTTAAATAGTATGGGGACACGAAGGAGATAGCATCCAACTCAATCAGCCACAAAGCCAACACATGAGAGCAAGGTAGGTGCAACAACTTCGGTTTGTTGCATGTACACTCACACGTTGCATAAAATTCCGTTCCAATTTTTACCTCGTGTGTCTTCACCTCATTTCCGTAACCAAAACCATCGGTAGGAAGCTGAACCTCATACCTCCTTTCTTGATTCCCTATGAGTCCGACAGTGTGCTTCTTTGCTTTCTCTATCTTCTTTGCCATGTATTCCATGACACGGCTACAATAAGGTGTGTTACGATTATCTTCAATATGCTTCTTTGCTAACTCGTGCCTTTCTAGAAATATCTCAAAGTGCCATGGAATACAGCCTCCACAATAGCTGTGAGTGGCAATGCTCTATTCCCTCTCAAAGACACAAGTTATACACCTCTTGCAAGATTGGTTGTCATGTGGCCATACCTAGCTCCATGTGTGTCATGCAGCAAAG
Source organism: Aegilops bicornis (assembly GCA_021605145.1). Lineage (NCBI taxonomy): Eukaryota > Viridiplantae > Streptophyta > Magnoliopsida > Poales > Poaceae > Aegilops > Aegilops bicornis. Next base: position 1,717,681 of record JAHIAL010000063.1, on the reverse strand, counting down.
ACCAATTCACTTGGAGGCTCTTTCTCTATCCACTCGGAAAAATTCTTTATTGCCCTTCCCTTCTTTCTCGTAGTATTAGGAGGGTCAATTGGCGGCAAGTCACAAAGACCTCTTGGCTCCTCTAGCTCCGCGATGAGTGCTGCTAATTTAACTTGATCTTCTTCCATTTTCTTCCTCGCACGGACCTGCTTCTTAGTAAACTCATCTAGTTTTGACCAAATAAATTCGTATTTGCGCTGCTGGTTCTGCTTGCATAATTTTTGAACAAGTTCATCAACCGCTTGTTCTTGAACTGTGAGAAAAAATTAGCCCCAAGATGGTGCATGCACCACCGGCTCTGCAAGTCCCTCCAAGGTGTTGGTTCGTCATCACATTGGATTCTGAAGTGTCTTCACGACCTTCAATATACCAGCATGTCTCATGAATGACACACACGTTTGGTCGGTCCTTCACGATGGCAATTTTCACTTGGCGGAAGAACCATACCCAGCTGAGAAAGTTCTCACCCTCCACAAATGCCATGGCAAGTGGGATGATTTGATTGTTCCCGTCCACACCAATAGCGATCCAGATTTGCCCTCTATCTTGACCGGTCAGGGAATGTACCATCCACAAACATAACAGGAGGACAATGCCGGAAAGCTTGATGCACATACCAAAAGAGAAGAACACTCGTTTCAACAACTTGAAATCTGGTATACTCAGCAACCTCATGTGTTGTACGTTCACATAAGTGCCGGGATTCCTCTCCTTCAAGATGCCCAGAGACGGACAACATTATCATATGAGTCAAGAACGTCCCAAACCTTTCCTCCATAGCCTTCGCTTAGCCCTCCAAGCCTTCCCATAAGGAATGACATAATTCCATCGACCTTCACCGCTGTCCGGATGTGTTTTGCTTCCATATCTTTCTTCTCTACTATCTCAAGATACATGAGTTGCGCATAATGAGACTTGAAGTCAGGTTCGGATGCTTCACCAAAGGGTTCTTCCTCACACAATTATGTGGGATGACAATGGTGACAACCACATGGATGTCATACTTGACACGTGCCCGTGCACCTTCCACTCGACAACCTATTTCAACACATTTCACGGTATAGTTTGTTGGACTTGATATGTGTGTCTTGAAAACCCTCTGCGTAGACATAGCCCACTTTATCACCGCATACTTCAATTTTTTCTTTGTATCAAACATAGCCCCTATTTGTACTTGGTTCAGATTATATCGCCATGGAGTCTCATGGCCATCGTTCACCGTAAGGCCGGTGGATATGTCCTGCTCCCATGCGTATGAATCGGTACCTCAACTTCATCCTCGTAATTTTCGTAATCCAGTTCCTCCACCAATCCATCCTCGTCCTCTTCCTCCATCACCCTCGCATTTCATCCCTTCCTCATCCCCATCAAAGAAACCAGAACCAGCTAATATTATCGTGGCTACTCGCCCAAAGATCGGGACCACAAACATTGTGTGGCACGTAGTCGACTCTTTCTCGGGTTGGCTAGCATCCACATCTTGTGGCTGTGACCGGATAAAACAATCTCGTTAGCCACTTCTTTGCCTTGGCCGGGTTCATACCCCCGTGGAGTTGTGCGGTATTCTCCTCCTTGACAAAGTTGCACAAGTGCATATGGGTGGATTCTTCGGTCTCGAGCGTCTTAATAGGGACAACCAATGCTGGCTCCTATCTACCGCATCAACTCCCACTTGACATTTTTACGAGTTTGGTCCACAATGCATGAATATCGATGTAACATACTTGAGGATCCGCATCAAACTAGTTGTCAACCAAGATTTCAACCTGCCTAATGTCGATGCATGCAGGTCGGCTAGTGTCATGACGCCATTTTTAAACTTCGCTAAGATCAACCCCCAACTCATTATATCGAACATTACCAGCGCCGTAGTAAACAGTCAGATTTACTTATTCAGATATTTTCACCTGTCAGACATTGTCATCCTCTCATTAATCACAACAAAGACTAATATTACCCGTTACACTAATTATGCACTAAAATGCCTCCACAAATATATTAACACTGCACTTCACAATATGACTTATCTAAACTAATTAAAATATACAATTCAGAGAAAATTTGTGATGGCATGGTTATACCTTCGAAGCGTGTGTCCCTAGCTTCTTGCTCCTCCCTTTCACTTTCCGGCACTGCCACCTCATGAGTACTTGCACCACAGGACAACGGCAGCGCCGCCCCCTCGACGACCGGAGGCTCAACTCCGGTCACCCCCCAAGCCGCACCTCCTCGTCCACAGCAGCTGCTCCTCCTCACCACCACCTCCTTCCCAACCACACCTTCTCCACCCCACCATGGCTCCTCCCTCCAAACGCAGAAAACACTATCCCATACCCAAAAAACACCGTGAGGCTGTTGGAGAATGGTATGATCTATCTATTCTGTGTCTTGGATGTGAAAATGGGTGCAAAGTGGTGGAGATCGGTGGAGCTTTTGAGGTTCTGAGAGAAGAACGAGAGAGAGAGGAGGAAGCAGAGTGCGAGCAGCCGAGGAAGGAGGCGGCTGGCGAGCCTTATCCCGAACTCTTCGGTCAACTCTTGGCGAAGAGCTCTTCGGCCGCCCGGTGGCGAAGAACCCACCGGCCTCGCGTGGGCGAAGCTACGATTTTTGGCCTGCCCGCCTAACGCCACCTCTTGGCCCAGAAGCCTACGCCGGTCAAAGCCAGGACGAAAAAGTCCTTTTCGCCAAACCGGGCCGAAAACAACCACTTCGCCAGCGCCCGGGCGATGGGGTCATAGTTTTGTTTTTTTCGCGTTTAGTGCTATAGTTTCCGAATTTGCTGCACAAAAAGTTATAGTTTTGAAAAAAAATCCAGCAAGTCCATGGACGGCAAGCCAAGCATGTCCAAGTTGATGGTGCGCTGCCTCGCCGGCGCCGAACCAAACAGAGCCGTATAATACTCGTCCACCATCCCAGTGACACTCTCTTGCCCGGTGAAGATCTCCCCATTATGCTGCATGACTGTGATCATGTTTTTGCGTTGTCGATGCCGCGCATGCCGATGGAAAAAATTCGTGTTAGCGTCCCCCTCCCTCAAGTGTAGGAGGCGGGAGCGCTGCCTCGCAATCGTCCGCTCAAGAGAACTCAATCCCAATAGCTTCTTCTTCAGCAGTTTACGTAGACCATGCTCTTAGTCCGACAGGGCTCTCGTGTCCGTGGCCATATCAAGCCTAAGAATAACCTCCATTGCTAGGGCCACCTGAAGGCGAACCTTACCGATCCATCTATCACTCCACCGCTGCAAGGCCTTCGCAGTCGCTCGTAGTTTAGCATCAAGCACTATGAACGCATTTCCAGAGGACGGAACAGACTGCCACGCCTCGGTCACCACGTCGTGGAAGCCGTCGGCCTTGGGCCAGAAAGACTCAAATCTGAACCGGCGGCCCATCTGAAATTTCACGTCCAGGTCCAGAAGGAGCGGGCAATGGTTCGAAATCGCTGAACCCAGCGCTGTCAGCAAGCTAGTAGGAAATTTATCCTCCCACAAGTTCGTAACGAACACATGATCAATCTTCTCCATGGTCGGGTCTCGCCTCTCATTGGTCCACGTGTATCTCCTCCAATTGAGGTAAAGTTCTTTGAACTCTAGTCTGTTCAGCAGTGCTCGCAAACGCGCCATCATTCTTCTGTTAATCGATGTGTTGCTTTTGTCTTCTGGATTGACGATCAAGTTGAAGTCCCCAACTAGGGCCCAAGGCCCAGCGTGCAAATCCCGCACGTCCGCAATCTCCTAAAGGAATTGCACCTTCTCCGCATCCCCTTGCGGGCCGTAGACTCCTGTTAGCCACCACCTGGGCTCACCCCCATCTACAGGAGTCACTAGTGCTGTTAGGGTGTTCTTAGTTGAGTGTGGGTTAGAGAGTGCCACCACTACTGGATCCCACGCAATAAGCACCCCTCCACGCGTCCCAATGGCTGACAAGTAGAAAAAGTTCTCAAATTTATTCCCGAGGCAATGTCGGATGATCTCACTGGTTACAACTTCCAATTTTGTCTCCTGTAGACACACTATGCTAGGGTTGGCCGCCGCTACTACTTGATAGATAGCATTCCGCCTAGCCGGGGAGTTGAGGCCGCGTACATTCCACACGAGTACCTTCGGGGGTTGTGCAGCCATAGGAAAGACCCACGCCCCACGACCCAGTCGTTCAACCTACCACCCACCGACCACTTCCACCAAATTGTCCTGCAGCGGGAGAATCTCAGTCGTCCAGCCAAAGAGAGCCAAGATGGCCCTGATGTGGCTATCAGTGAGCGGTTTCTTAAATAGCTGCGCATATGCTTGCAGGGCTTCTTCCCCAATGACCTCGGCCTCATTAGCCAGGCAAAGTTTCCGGATAAGAACGGCTTGCTGCTTGGTTGCCTTGGACCCGTGCGCCCTTCCTTTGGCGATGCGGACACTACTCGAGGCGTTGTGACGGGCAGTCGCTTCTGTCTAGGCCGCCTTATGTCGTGGGGCTGGCGCCTGACGGCGATTGGTGAGCAAGAACCGGGGTCGAGCCCATGACTCAACGCACAGCATCTCAACTTGGGATCGTATGGACGTCGAACGAGCCGCGCTGCGCTTCTGTTGGTGCTGTCTGCGTCTGCCGAGAGGCTAACTGGTAGCCACTCGTGATCCTGCATGCATGGGTGCATCACATCGGTTTCCTGTAGCTGGGCCCTCCCATCCGCTGATCCATTCATCAGGTTATCAGTGTCGTAATTGGTTGCGTCTCTGTCCAGAGCACGGTCCACTAGCGAGGGGCCTGGCCTGACCCCACGAACGGATGCCGGCCCCTGCAAACGCAGGACCCACGAGCCAATCCTTATCGATGGCTGTGGCTCCAAAGGACGGACAAGTTGAGGCCATGGTCAGGCCTAGCTATAAGAGTGCCAAAGGAATCGATGGCATTGTTTCACGCAGCGACTAGAGTCGTGGTCGGCAATGGGCATGAAACGTTGTTCTAGGAGGACCGATGGTTGCAGGGATTCCGCATATGTGAGCTTGCACCGTTGATTTATGATAGGGATCCCAAGTGAACAAGGTTGGCGCGCACAGTCTCGGCAGCCATGGAGGGCGCATCGTGGGCAAGAGACATTGGGCCAGACATAAGTGAGGCTGCGCTGCAGCAGTTCCTGCTCCTCTGGTCGAGAGTAGAGACTGTGCAGCTGGATACGGACACGCCAGACTCGGTCACCTGGGCGTGGGAAAAAGACGGTATGTTCTCGGCACGCTCGGCGTATGCGGCAAGGTTTACGGGGATCGAGGTGGCGCCTACGGCTGCATTCACATGGGGATCGAGAGCACCACTGCAATGCCGATTCTTTGTGTGGCTTGCTCTCAAGAATCGGTGTTGGACATCCGACAGACTCCCTAGGCGTGGGCTACCTCACCAGGATGCATGCACTTTCTGCGATCAGCAAGATGAGACAATGAGCCATCTCATGGTGAGCTGCACCTTCTCAAAGGAAGTATGGCACTGGATGAGTGTGGCCACTGATCGGCCGGAGTTGGAGCCTGGCGCTGATGACACTCTCGGCTCATGGTGCTTAAGGCAAGACCAGGGACGAGACCGACGGCGGACCATGCGAGCCTTGTGCTTGCTGGGCATGTGGGTGCTATGGACGCACCGGAACAATGTCATTTTTAACGGTGCAAGCACCTCCTCCACATTGCAGGTGCTCAGACGAATTGAGAGGGAAGGAAGGACTTGGAGGCAAGCAGGGCTTTTGCAAGGGGACTTAGATGGAGTGTTTGCGGGACTAGTGAGGTGGGGGTTGGGTGAGTAGTCGCCTCATGTAACTGCTCCATGTGGAGGCGGATGTGAGAGCCGTGTAAATATCATTGTAACACTGTGGATGGGAAGTCTTTCCCCCTCTTCTATATAAAATGATACGCACACTGGTGTGTATTCGAGAGAAAAATTTACAACCGGGGTCCTCGAAACATTATTGCAAAATGTGCTAATAAACTGATTCTATAGGTAAAGTACAGCGTGTCTCACACGGTGAAGGCTAAAAGTTGACTGTCCATGGGTCTCCTCCACTATTCAACCCGATTCATCCGTTGAATGAAACAAGATGGTATTCCTTTTTCTATTCAGAATGATGGGGTGACTTCTTAGCATTCTTAAGTCTTACAACACTTCACCTTCTTCTCAAACTATCAAACAGGCAGCTGGATGCTGTGAAAACCCGTCAAATCCTGTTGTCCTATGAAACTACATAACATACAAGTAAGGTGGAGTCCAGCAGCATGGAGCCGCATCATATTCTACTTCTCGCCAGTACGCAAATGCCAGTGGCTTGTGAATTGCAACAGATGTGCCAAGCGATGTAGAATTTTCTTTGCTTTGGTTTGGTCCAACATCTCAAATTTAATAGTAGAGTTTTTCTGTCTAGGAGTTCAATTCACTTCCTATGCCAAGAACCAAAACAACTTTCTTCTTAGATTATATAGATGGAGCAAGTGTAAGACAGAAGAAATTGTTCAATTCATGTGTACAGTGTGTTAGCTACTTCACTCGCGCGTACTTGTCAGTTCATCCATCTGTCATGAGTTTCTACTGTGCAGTCTCGATCATACAAAATATATATGTGCATTGGTTAATCAGCTACACACACATGCTTGAAGCATGCCAACAGAATACCTCGCGGATAGGAAGATCGATGCATGAAAATCTGGCGGAATCCCATTCTCTCCAATACTGGGTACCGCTAAATTTCCAAGTAGCGTGGAGTTCACCTCATTCATGTATACGTGGAGGGAGGGAGCAAGCATATAAAAAGAAGTTAACTTCCATTCCATGTATGCAATGTGCCTGCTGGGCAATGGCGACAAAGTAGGGCTTCCCAAAAAGCTGAGGGGACGCCAGGCATTGCGGCACCCACTGCAAGGTCCAGAAAGATGCCGTGTCCCTCTCGAAGACGTTTGGTCGTGATTCTTGGGCATCGATCGTTGCTGCTCCTGCTGGCTATGTGGCCTCGGCGGATATCCCAGTGCGGCCTGCCTTGGAGAGGCAGGCCGAGCTGTTGCGCTCTGAGCTCATTGATATGACTTCCTTCCGGCTTGAGGAGATGGTCCAGCCTTTGCGTGATGTCGTTGACTCCATGCAAGGTTGGATGTTGCGGATGGAGAGCTTCATGGAGCGAGTTGAGGCTGCACTAGGAGGGCTCTCCTTGGCGCCGCCTGTGTTGCAGAGTGCTCACGTGTTGTGCCCTTTGGTTGTGCCTGATGGCAGCTTCGAGGTTGAGAGGGGAGACGAGCTTCATGGTTCTTTCTCCCCTCGTGCTAGAGGCAGCTTGCCGCCGTCGGCCTATGAGGGTCTAGGCAATGATGTGGTTGTGACTCCGGTGCTGCAGATCATGCCTGAGCTTCGGGAGCTGTGTGGGGGCTCGGTTCTGCCTCTGTCCGTCGAACAACCGAAGGTAGACCCCCATGAGATCTCAATTGTGGCTTTATCGCCAACATCACCCCTGGAGTCTAGCCAGATACTTGATGCTGAGGAGTGTGGTGATTTGGATGTTTCAATCTCTCGATCTCCTAAGTCCATTGGCTGTCAGACGTCAACCAGTCTAACACTTGGTGTCATGGAGCACGGGAGTTTTGGATGTTGCTGATGTTCCCTCGTTTGCGACCATGGAGCAGGTGATGCCTGTGAGTGAGATGACCATTGAGCCAAGTGTGTTGGCACCTACTTCAAATGCAGATGCTCCCTTTGCGAAGAAACTTTGTGACTTACTCGCCAGTGTGGAGGTTGCTAGACCTCGTTTGGGTAGGTCGATTGCTTGCCTCTTGACGGGGACACCAATAAGGGGCAAACAAAAGAAGGTGGGCAAAGGAAAGAGTGGCGCCATGCGCAAGGCGTCTCTCGCTGCTTGATGGATGACATTCGATCTCTCGGTTTGTCCGCTTTGATTGGGTTGTCGTTGAGGGTTGGGAGGTGTCTGATGTCTTGTGTCGAGCTGTTCTTGTCGGGGGTCTCTTGGCGTAGTAGAAATGTCGGGGTTTGTGGATGTTGTGTATTTAGAAAGTCTGGGAGAGACCGCATGTGCTGTTGTGGGGTTTCTTGCCATGTAAGGAGTTAGTCCATGCTCCATTTGTATTGGTTTTCGCCCGGTTTTCCGTAAATTAACTGGGCAATTCTCTTTTTTTTAATTAATCGATGAGGCAAAACTTTTGCCTCCGTTTCCAAAAAAATGTGCCTGTGCTCCTTTAATTACGCTCATCTTATTGTCGGCTCATCCCACTGTCGTGATTAACTAGTATTCAGTCAGTTTGAAAGAAGGGTTCAGTCGAGATCATACAAGTATGTGCGTCGCTGAGTCAGCTACACGGCCATGCTTGAAATTGAAGCATGACATGCATTAATATTTTCATTATGGTTCTAGACTTCTAGTACTACTACTGATTTGGTATTGTAGATTTTGATACATTTCAATATAAATTTTGTGAAGCATACTAGAAAAGTTTGGCTCTGAAAGAAAAATTCAGAGCGCCCTATAAGAAAAGATAGCCGAGGGTATGTTCATTTTCTGTCATTTCTACTTTTCCATGACTATTTTGTGAACTGGATTTGTTTTGAGCCTTGAGTCGAGTGAGAGGTTCTAGTAGGACCCATTATTTTTGTCTTGTCTCTTGTGTTTGTGTTTCGAGTGCACGTCTAACTGGAATCTTTCCTAGATCCCACTTTCACTGTACCATGAAGTACATCATTGAATTCTACTAGCAAACATATCAAATATCTAGGGTTTTTTTTAGAAAAAAAGGATAACCCCCGGCCTCAGCATCTGGACGATGCATGCGGTCATTTTATTAATTATTCTCACAAGACCTTACAAAGTCATACAACAGTAAGACTGAAGCCACCGTCTAAGCAACAATTGTCGCTACATCTATCTAATTGATGAAGGGGCGCTGATAGTCTGGGCCTAATATCAAACAGACATCGCAGCCAAACCTAAACATCTAAGACCTGAGGTCCCAACCAGACGCTTTGCACGGTATGGGGCACCCTACCAGTCCGGCAAGACTCCTCAAGCGGGGCGCCGCCGTATGGGGCCACCGCAGCCACCGGCCACGAGTCCATCTTGAGTTGTCTTGTTGCATCTACCGTGCTGAGTCTCTCGACCATCGACGCCACCACGACGCTAGACAAATGCGTTCTCCTCGCTGAAGTCCATCCTCCCACATCGAAGTCCGAATCAAGACTCCGCCACGCCGTCCCGGATCCGTCGCCATCAATGTATGGATGAAGCACCGCTCCATCAATGAAGCCGTCCGCTGGTCCCGCGAAGCCGAGTACACCTCCAAGAATGCCGCCCCCAAGGGGGTTACGACACATGATTGCCGCCAACATCCGATCAGCTGAGCTAGGGTTTCCCGGGGAGGTATTGAGTGGAGTTGGGAGCTTCACCTCGATGATGTCTTCACGAAGGAAACGATGATAAGGGCATCGTCATCACCGGCTCCGGCCATCGACCGAAGATCGGGTTTTCACCCGGATCCGCCCCAAGAAATCCACCCAACAACCTGTGCACCGTCTCGGCCGCCTTCAAAGCCCCAGATCCAGCCGCCTAGATCCGGCGACCAACAGCAGCAACAGTGCCACCATGGGACCCCTGACGCACCGGCCACTGCCTGAGTGTGCCACCACTGGAGCCTAGGAGGAGGGCTTCCACCCCGCCTCGCCAAGTCGCGAGAGCCGCCGAGAAGGATCCCACGCGCTCGTCGCCGTCTCTGATCCGAACCAATCCATAGCAAATCGCCGTCACAGATCCGCCTTGGACAGGGACTGCACCACGCCATGCCACCGCGGGAAGCCCGAGCATCACCGCCTCCACCCTCGGGGCCGCCCGCCGGATCGAACAGAACTTGGCGCGCCACCGGCCAAGTTCCGCCGCCCGGCCGGCCAAGCCGGTGTCATTGCGCATGACCATGCGAGCACGCCGACCCGGCCGACCAACTCAAACGAAGAAGAAGGCCACCACCACCAAGCCTAGGGCCGGGCGCCTGCACAACCTCGTGTTACAGATCAAGTCCAGGGCAGGTGCTTAGCATGGCGATTGAGATCGGTAGCACAACGAATTAGCCCGACATGAGTCAAGGTCAAATCCGCTGTTGTTGGTGCCGTCCTCCCCCGCCGCCGCTGCACCACTTCCATGTCGCTGCCGATCTGCCATCGTCGCTGATCTGGCCGGAGAGGAGCGCCGCCTCCCAACCAGATCGAGATCCGAGGATAAACCGCCGCCGCCGCCACGCCACAAAGGCTTTGCCCTGTGACGCCCCGGGCGACGGCGGCGGAAAAGCGGAGGAGGCGAGGTCAGGAGGAGGGCGGGGCTCCCGGTCAAGGCGGCGCCGCCACGGGGAGAGGCAGGGAGGACGGGGGTTGTCTCGTCTCGGGTCCTGGCTTTGTCTCTTCCTCTACGCCTGAATACTGCCCTATCAAATATCTAGGTTCAATCGTGATTTTAGAGTATAATAAATTGACCAGCTGTCCGTGTCAGCTCGCGAGGACGATTGGTCATCCATTGGCGCTCGCACTCGGGGAAGGCCACAACCTCCCGCCCGGCCACCGGCAAAGGAAAAGAGGAGGTTTGGATCAAATGTTAATGGGCTTTGGCCCAATAGTAAATCGACTGACCCAAATATGGGGCCAGTAAAAAAACAAGCCCAACACAACAAACATCACATGCCAAAAAAAAATGCGGTACGAATCATAGAGCTGAAGCCAATGGCTAGAAAATCGACTGGCCCAAATTTAAAATTCAGACAACTTACATGTATCTAAAGGCAGAAAGAAACTAGAGTTCAGTCGAGATCATATGAAGGCCCTGTTCGGGAATACTCCGCTCCGGGAGCGGACGGAAATGTAGTACAAATCTGGGAGCGAGTAAACCGCCGCTCCGCAAATTCTAGGAGCTGGTGAATTCCCGAATGGGGCCAAAGTACTCCCCACGTTCCAATATAAGTGTCCCATTCAATTATTTTTGGGTGGAGGGAGTATGTGTGTACCTGAGTCGGCTACACCACCATGCTTGAACTTGAAGCATGACAGGGATACATTTTAATATAAATTTTGTGAGACACAAAAGAAAATTTGGCTTTGAAAGAAAAATTCAGCGAGCCTTATAAGAAAAGAAACGGCGAGGGTATGTTCTGATAAATTTCTGTCATGTTCATTCTTCATGATTATTTTGTCGACTGAATTTATTTTGAGTCTTGAGTCGAGTGAGAAGTCCTAGTAGGACCTACTATTTTTGTCTTGTCTCTTTTGTTTGTGTTTGAAGTGCTCACGTCTATTTGACAACAAAACTGAAATATTTTCTTTTTTGGGATAAAGGGTATATTTATTGACTCGAAATGTAGCATCAAGCGGATACAAAAACATGATGAACATCACCCGGCCTCTGCATAACTAAAATGTACATAGCCAAACAAAAATAAATTGAAAAAAGATAAAAAAGGCGACATATCAATAACAGTAGGATCATATAGGACCGACAGTCCGCCTATGTCGAAGGAATTGGTGCAGCTACCCGTAGATTATACTGCCATCCATGCTGGGTGAAGACCTCCATGCCCGTCCGCTCCAACCGCGTACACATCATCTTGAATAGCGGTTGATACTTTATTCGGTGTAGTGTAGACCACGTATGAAATATTTCCTAGATCCCGCGTTCACCATACCATGAAGTACATCATTGGATCCTTGTAGCAAACAAATCAAAATATCTATGTACGATCGTGAATTCGTGATTTTATAGAGTATAACAAATTGACCGGCTGTCCGAGTCAGCTCGCGAGGAAGATTAGTCATCCGTTGGCGCTCGCACACGGGGAAGGCCACAACCAAATCCACATCTGCAGAACAGCAGCGACAAGCCGGTCACCATTCCGAACAACATATTTGTCCGTTTCTTGCTTGCCGGTTGCAGTAGCACTGGCCGGTGAAGCAACGAGGCGTCTAGAGCCGGCACGGGGACGGGTGGCCGGGGATCGATAGCGAGCTGTCACCTGCCAGCATGGACGTCGACATGGACCTGTGGTTTGTGGAGGCGTGTGTGTGGCACGTAGATGAGCCGGTTTCTTGTTCTTGCGTTGCCCGGGAAGCTGGAAACATGTTGGTTGACAAGGTAAGGCCATCTCCAACGCCGGTCCTTAAACCGTTCGCGTACGTCAGGACCGTGTTGTCCCATTCAACGCAGTTCTGCGTCGGTTTGCAGGACGGTCCGGACGTACTTTCTCCCGTAAACTGAAGACAAACAGCTTCGCGGACGTCTGGATAACACCCACACCCACTTCTGATCACTCTGGCCCATTGAAACCCCATCTCTCTTGCCCGCGTGCGTTCCCGCTCATCGCCAACTGCTCGCATTCATGCCGCCATAGAACGGCCGCTCCACATAACCATATTGAAGTCGGCGCAGAGCGAAAGCGACCTCTCACTCGCTTCGCCGTTGAAGCGGCACGGCGGCCAAGGGCGTCGGCCGAGGGCGCCGCCCGCTGTACGTCCGGCTCAACACGCCTTCATTAAACCCGCGCGGGTGCCGAGAAACCTACTCCGGTCACAGGTCTGTTCACGAGCAGTTGGCAGTACCACAACACGGACAAGCTCCTCCGTCGCCTAGCCCGACAAAGCAAGTTGCCGCTCCAAGCCGGTGCGTGACTCAACAACTCCTCCAAGCCAGCTCGCGGAGTAGTGGCGAATTGCTCTAGGCAGACACGCGGAGGAGCACGGCGGAATGGGCATTGTCGGTGCCATGGAGAAGGGCAGGCGTCGTGCCATCCGTCGTCAACGTTGCCGGCATCGCACCCGGTGGTGGAGATTGACGTGAGATCGACAAGTCAGTGGCCCGTGTGTCCATGCCCGCCACGACCGCCAACATCGAGGGAAAGTAGAACACAGGAGGCCGCCGCCGCTTGGGTCCCAAGAAGGTCACCGTCAACACGTCGCTAGCATGCACAGCCGGTGACTTGCCCATTTCAGTGCAGACCATTGTCGACCCTCACCTCGGCTTCACGAAAGAGGAGTAGGCATCCTTCCCCTCCGGCTGAAGCGCCCCCTTCCCCTCCGGTCGAAGCACCCCCTTTGCTACTTCAACGAGCGTCCCAACCGGACATAGAAAAGATATGGAGGAGAATATACCTACGGCCTACGGGGCTCCCAGCAATCCGATTTTTTTTCGATAAATGGCGGATTTTATTGACTCAAAATGGAGCATTAAGAGGATACAGACACAATGAGCACACACCTGGCCTCTGCATAGCTAGGATGCAGACAACCAACACAAACACATGCACACAAAAACACGCTAGCAAATAGCAAAATCATATAAGATCAGAGCTATGCTTAACCGAGAGAAAAAAATGAAGCGATCATAATAGCAAACATCAAACTACAATGATGGCCTCATTCGCACCAACCATCTTATGACTCCACACGGATGACATGGTTCTTCAACAGCAACGCCTTCAGGAAAGGAATGACGCTAAAGCGCCATCGTCACCGATACAACCACCGAAGGTCAGAATGTAGGTTTTCACCCTGAAGAACCAGTCTGAGCATATCCGAGCAATGTCTTCAACAAGGTAACGACGTAAAAACATCGCCATTACAAAGTATAACCAACTCAGGCCAGACCTAGGTTTTCACCTCAGAGCTCGAGACCGGGTGCTAAAGCAGTATCACCATGGACGACATATGTGTTGTCGCCACCACTTTTCAATGATCCCAGCAGCGACATGCGATGTGTGATTGTTGTTGCTGCACAACTACCCCTCTGGGTCAAGTTGTGGTCAATAGTTTGCATCTCCCCTTCGAAAGTCAATCACCAGATCTAAATGAACAAACCCTCATGAAGATCTTTCGGTGGTCACTACAATCACGCCCACCGTCGCCCCCCCCCCCAATAGGAAGTCGCACATAAGCCCTACTGCCACATCTGGCAAAGCCACCTCTGCGTCGGCACGGACACACCTATACTGCCGCCGCCTCCCGATGTGCAACCATGGTGGTTGTCACCCAGCGGCCATCCACCGTGATGGCTTTGCTCAGCAGCACATGTAGTGTGGAAGGAAGGATACATCGAGGAACGGGAGCTTTGTGGCGTCGGCCCGACATTTAGACGAACGTGGCACGATTCAGCGAAGAGCTCGACGGGCAATGACAGAAAGCAGCCTACGGATGCAGCTGGTGAAGCATCGTGTAGAACCAGATCGACAAGGATCCCTCGGCATTGTTGGGGAACGTAGCAATAATTCAAAAAATTCCTACGTATCACCAAGATCCATCTAGGAGATTCTAGCAACAAGAGAGAGAGAGAGAGAGAGAGAGAGAGAGAGAGAGAGAGAGAGGAAGTGCATCTTCATACCTTTGAAGATCGCTAAGCGGAAGCGTTACTTAGAACGCTGAATGATGGAGTCGTACTTTCATGGCGATTCAAATCGCAGAAGATCCGATCTAGCGTCGAACGGACGGCGCCTCCGTGTTCAACACACGTACAACCCGGGGACGTCTCATCCTTCTTGATCCAGCAAGGGGAGAGGAAAAGTTGAGGGAGAGGCTCCGAAGACACGACGCGTGGTGGTGGAGCTTGTGGTATTCTGCAGGCTTCGCCAAGCTCTACGGAGGAGGAGGAGGTGTTGGGAGGGAGGGCTGCGTCCGGGGATGGGGTGCGGTAGCCCTCCCACCCCCCCCCCCCCCCACTATTTATAGGTTTATAGGGGCAAGGGAGAGGGGTCCGGCCCCCTCCAGATGCATCTAGAGGGAGGCGGCGGCCAAGGGGGAGGCTTGCCCCCGAAGCCAGGGGGTGCCCCCTTTAGGGTTTCCCCCAACCCTAGGCGCATGGGCCCTAGGGGGGAGTTGGCGCCCAGCCCACCTAGGGGCTGGTTCCCCTCCGTATTCAGCCCATTGGGCCCTCCGGGGCAGGTGGACCCTCCCGGTGGACCCCCGGAACCCCTTCGGTGGTCCCGGTTCAATACCGGTAAACCCCCTAACACTTCCGACGACCGAATAAGGACTTCCCATATATATATCTTCATCTCCGGACCATTTCGGAACTCCTCGTGACGTCCAGGATCTCATCTGGGACTCCGAACAACATTCGGTAACCACATACCATTTCCCATAACAACTCTAGCGTCACCGAACCTTAAGTGTGTAGACCCTACGAGTTCGGGAACCATGCAGACATGACCGAGACATCTCTTCGGCAGAGAACCAACAGCGGGATCTGGATACCCATGTTGGCTCCCACATGTTCCATGATGATCTCATAGGATGAACCACGATGTCGGGGATTCAATCAATCCCGTATTCAATTCCCTTTGTCCACCGGTATGTTACTTGCCCGAGATTCGATCGTCGGTATCCCAATACCTTGTTCAATCTCGTTATCGCAAGTCTCTTTACTGCTCCGTAATGCATGATCCCATGACTAACTCCTTAGTCACATTGAGCTCATTATGATGATGCATTACCGAAAGTGGGCCCAGAGATACCTCTCCGTCATACCGAGTGAAAAATCCCAATCTCGATTCGTGCCAACCCAATGCAGACACTTTTGGAGATACCTGTAGTGCACCTTTATAGCCACCCAGTTACGTTGCGACGTTTGGTACACCCAAAGCATTCCTACGGTATCCGGGAGTTGCACAATCTGATGGTCTAAGAAAATGATACTTGACATTAGAAAAGCTCTTAGCAAACGAATTACACGATCTTGTGCTATGCTTAGGACTGGGTCTTGTCCATCACATCATTCTTCTAATGATGTGATTCCGTTATCAACGACATCTAATGTCCATGGTCAGGAAATCATAACCATCTATCGATCAACAAGCTAGTCAACTAGAGGCTCACTAGGGACATGTTGTGGTCTATGTATTCACACATGTATTATGGTTTCCGATTAATACAATTATAGCATGAACAACAGACAATTATCATGACCAAGGAAATATAATAATAACCATTTTATTATTGCCTCTAGGCATATTTCCAACAGGCATGTCGTGCATCGCCGGGGTTTTTTGCTTTTCGATATGGAGCTAGATGCCGGTGATAGCTGCCACTGAGCCCGTGAACCGCTGCATGTCACCTGGAGGCCACTCATCCTTGAGCATCGCTGTTGAGCGCCCTCGACATCACCATGCAGCCATCAGGCACCATCGGACTGCATCCAAGGACCAACGAGATGGGGGGATAGGTCGTTCGATGCGCCTCGGGGGACAAGCCACCAATAAAGAGGAAACCGCCGCTGGGAGGGAGCGCGGCGTCCAAGGGGGCAAGCCCGCCGCCATTGCGGCAAGCGACGGCGGCTCGAGGTGGCTCCGGTGAAGAAGGGACCTGGCGGCACCGATCAAGATCTCCCGGCAGTCCGATGAGTGGGCTGCCGGACATGAGGAAGACAAAGGGATTCGTCGCGGCCGGCCATAGACTAGTGTAATGTATCAATGTCGTGGGAATGGAGCTCCGCGCAACCGCACGTGCACATCGTTTTACTTTTTTAGTTAAGACATGTTTAAGATATAAACATTTTCGTCTAGTTTGTATGAAATCTGTCGTGTTTGCATGTATTTCGTCCGGTTGATTCAAAGAGTCGTTGAAATGTACGCAGGCAGCGTTGGATGGCGGTCTGTCACATCCATATCCGCGTACTATTCCCCTCTATCCGCGGACGGACGTGGGAGCAAATTTGTTGGTCGCCGTTGAAGATGCCCTAACCATGTCCAGTGCACCAGCCTAATATTATATTTGTATATATTTCAAAAAATCACTTTACTTTAATTTTAAAAATATTCACCATGCATTGAAAAAGTTAATGAAATTTGTAATTTTGTGTGTGTTATTTTTCAAAACTGTTCATAGTATTCAAAAAATTGTTGTGATATTTTAAAAAAATGTACACACATTTAAAAATATGTTCACCAACAGTAAAATAAGTGTTTGTGTAATTTGTAAAAAATGTCATACCATTCAAATGGGTTTACTCCCTCGGAGGGGGTATGACATTTAAAAAATGTTCAGGGCTTTTAAAAAAATATGAATGCTAACACTTAAAGAAATTTTCATGAAATGTACGCAATTTCAGAAACAAATTCAGAACATATAAAAAAATTATGACATCTAGAAGATGTTCTAACAGTTATCCAATATTTCCATATTTTTTTAAACTGTTCATGACATTTAAAAAAAAGTTCAAACGTGTATTTATAAATTTCCACTATATATTTAAAGAAAAATGTGTGCATTTTATGAATGTTCAACATGCATTAAGAAATATGTTCAACACTGTGTACAAAAAACATTCAACATGTATTTGAAAATGAAGAAAAGGAGAAAAATCCAAATGATAATTGGTAGAGAAAAAACACAAAAAAACAAAAAGGGAAAAGCCGCACATTAACTCCTATAACCATCCGAAAACTGAGGGATGCACTGAATGCGCCAAGGTTATTTTGACGCATTGGATTGGAAAGGTACTAAATTCAACCCGCTACACTCTCCCATCATTAAATCCATGTTTATTTATTTATCCAGACATAAATAGGGTCGTATATGTTGAATCAGATGTCCAAATTTGGATTGGGTCTGACCACCATCTTTGTTTTGACGAGAAGTTTGAAACAAGATTAATGTTGAATATGTTTAAAAATCATTTTAACTTTATCCAAACATTTAGAAGTTTTTTAATACCGAAAACCATATTTGTTTTGTAAGTTTTGTCACTCTACCTCTCCCTCCACACACGCGTGCCCTGTGCACATGCTTTTTACTCAAATAAATCAAATTTCGAGTCAAGTTTGAAGTGAAAAAGAAATCTAAAAATATATTCAACACTGATCTTGTTTCAAAGATCTCCTCAAGACAAAGACAATAGTCAAAAACAGATATGAAATCACATATTTGGTTCAAAATATATTATCCTTTTTTGTATTTGGGCTACAAAAAACACATGGATTTTTGTATGAAAAAAATGAGATGTAGAGTGTGGGTTGATTTTTGTAAATTATAGTGTTGCTTTTGAAAAATGTTGTAGCCAACTTATGACCAAAATTTGGCTGTTTCCTTTTCATCCAATGGCCCAAAAGCTATAGGTGCACCCGGTTCACAGACTGGGTTGGTGCACTGGATACATTCTCCATGCTCGTAGTGATTTGCATGCTTTGATTGGATTAAATCACAAGGGGTGGTGTGTCAATCATAAATAATTATTATTTTTACATGTCAACTACTATGTTTACATCGTATCCATTTTCTTACCACCTCATAGTCCACATGTCCCAAGCAGATTGGTCTTTCGCACATTTCCACAGTCTCTTTCTCCAACCAATTTTTTTATCTCACCATCTATAATCTTCTCTCCACAAATTACTGATATCTACCATAGATACTTCTAGATGTTATCCGTGGTGAAATCTTTCTTTTGCGGGTACCCATGGTGAAACCTGGTGCACTGAAGTAGAGATCCAAAGGCCTACAATCTCCGGATTTGGCATCTTTCTACCGTTGGAAAGAGTTCATGCAATGGTTAATATTTGGTGTTATCCGTACAATATATATAATATATAATACTTTCTCCGTTTAAAAATAGATGACCTAACTTTATACTAACTTTACATAGTTGGGTCATCTATTTTGGGACGAAAGGTATGAAAATAGAGATGAACTCTGATAGAACTGATGGATTCTATAAAAAATTCTTAGAACTGCAATGGACGAGAAGATTCCCTGTAGCGCCTATAGTTCCAGTGCACTACGCTGTATACTATTGGTTTTTTTCAAAAGAAGGTTTTTTTTTTCGGATATTCGTTTCTAAGCCAGAGCTCAGCTGCTCTCAAAATCCACACCACCAGCTCGCATGTGGATCAGTGTCCCCTGTGGTATTTCCAGACCATATATGTGCATGTGAAATCCAGCTCGGGCGCGCAATGAATGCGGCGGAGCGTTGCACTGTGCGCACGGAACAGAGAAAGTTTCCACGGCTCAGTCTTTTATCTGAACCTGTCTGAGCCTGTCTGAGCCGTGCACGCCGTTGGACTAACAAACGACATCCATACACGCGCACCATAAATGCGTCTCAGTCTCACAGTCACGCCCTCACATCCAACTAGACGCCACAAATATCCCCAGCACCTTGCTGCACACTCTTTTTGCAAAATTTTCTGCCATGTCCGTCGATTATTCCACCTCACTACCAGTCCCAGCAGACTTTCTTCTACCAATCATCCCCTGTCCTCTTTGCGGTGCGGAGGTCGAGACTAATGTTGCAAGGATCGGCAACAACTCCGGTCATCGCTTCTACAAGTGTACCTGTTATGATGTAAGTACATCTGAAATTTGTAGTTTGATCCCAGATCCCAGTTCACATCCCCCCCCCCCCCACTTTTTCTTCGTCTGACATCTCGATCTGCATTCACAGGCACAGTAGTGCGGTTTCTTCGACTTTTCAGCGAGCATATGTTAGAATGATCAGTCATCTTCAGACAGCACAGGCTCGGTAGCAGGCCGGTGGGTACCCAGCTACGCAGTTTTTCGGTGTTCCTACCTCGCACCAAGTCCATCAGGGGAACCCAGCAGGCCAGATATCTCCTAGTCCCAACCAGACATTCAGTATGCCGTGCACAAATCGAACAAATACTAAAAGTGTACTGAGTGCCCTACTGATAGTAAAAGCAGTTAACACTAACTAGCAGACGTTCAGATTACTAATTCTAGCAGCTAGCACGGGCATTCTAGCAGCTAGAATATTAACTCTGTCCGAGCTGGTCGGAGATGCATCTGCACGCCGCCGAACTCCACCCTGTCCATTGACGAGCTCATTACCACCGACCCGCTGACCAAAACCAGAATCAGCATTTGAGTTTGCAGGCTCGACGCGGTTAGCCTTGCTGGTCCAACAAGGCAACAACACCAGAGGCACCAAAGACATCGGTTCTGGATGGTCAAGGTTATCGGCCAATTCTTCCCGCAGCGGGAACCTGAAATGTCACGGCAATGGCTGCAACTAAACCAACAAATCCCCAAATTTCCAGATCTGTATGGGTTCACATGTCGACCGCGTCGAGGAGGAACTCCATGCCAGAATCCTCCATTTTTTCCTGCGGACGCCAATGCACAGCACCGGCCGTACTGTTCTTCTTCGGGGAGGAGAAAGGGGACAGACGGTGTCCAGAGTGAACCAGCAAGGAGCGGGCGGTGTGGTGGGGTTGCTGCTTGGCCCCACACGCGAACGTGTGGCATGCCGACGTGCGACAGATGGCTCACCTTTTCCAATAAAGTCCTGGTCCACGGATCGGGACGCCCGTGCGCGACCTCCGTCCCGCACAAACGATGCGGCCCCACCAACGAAGCACTGTTCTCTACCGTATTTCACGATGCGCGTCTTTTCCTCAAGCCCGTGTCAGACGCGACATAGCTATTTATTCGGATCCCGAGCGAGGAACCTACGACGGCGATTTCAGGAGCATATGCGCTCGGGCATCCAATCGCCGCTTTCGGTTTTCTTATGTAATTGAGTGAATGAATTACAACTATAGTTGGACGGGGAACACACCGCATGGTCAGTTCTTTCATCCATACCAAGCAATACCCATCCTATACATAATAATACTACATAACACCTGGTACGGTAGAAGTATCTGACGCAAATTGAATCATGTGCTAGTTCGTAATACCGTCACAGAAGGAACTTATTGTACTGCAAGATACATGCAAGAGGGGTGTTGTACTCGCTTTGGTTTGCTCCAACATCTCAAATACAGCGCTAGCTAGAGGCTTTCTTCAAAAGATTCATCTATTTTTCACATGGCAAGAAGCAGAGTGGACTTCGTAGTGACTCGTGACATTATATAGAGGGAGGCAGGTTGCAATTTTTTTCAAAACTATGATATATTTTATAGCATTTTCGGGAACTATAGCATGATTTGCATAAAAACTAAAAGTAGCAGCCCGTCGGCCTTCTCTTGGCCGAAATGGAAGTTTTCGGCCACCTCTAGGCCGAAGTAGACTTTTCGGCCTTCTCTTGGCCGAAATGGGAGGGGGGGGGGGGGGGCCCCGGCCGAAAAGGGACATTTTGGTCAAGTTTAGGCCGAAATAGACTTTTTGGTCAAGTTTAGGCCGAAAAGTCCTTTTTGGTCTCGTGTAGGCCGAAGTTGCATGGCTCATACATTAGGCTGAAATGTATTTTCCCGCCACCCGTTTCGGGGCCAACTCCTTCCCGCCATATGTTCCCGCCACCCGTTTCCCGCCTTATGTTCCCGCCACCCGTTTCCCGCCAACACCTTCCCGCCTTTAGTTCCCGCCAACCCCCTTTCCCGCCATACCGCAGTCATTCTTGTTGGAAATATGCCCTAGAGGCAATAATGAAAGAATTATTATTATATTTCCTTGTTCATGATAATTGTCTTTTATTCATGCTATAATTGTATTATCCGGAAATCGTAATACACGTGTGAATACATAGACCACAACATGTCCCTAGTGAGCATCTAGTTGACTAGCTCGTTGATCAACAGATAGTCATGGTTTCCTGACTATGGACATTGGATGTCATTGATAACGAGATCACATCATTAGGAGAATGATGTGATGGACAAGACTCAATCCTAAGCATAGCACAAGATCGTGTAGTTCGTTTGCTAGAGCTTTTCCAATGTCAAGTATCTTTTCCTTAGACCATGAGATCGTGTAACTCCGGACACCGTATGAGTGCTTTGGGTGTACCAAACGTCACAACGAATCGGGTGACTATAAAGGTATACTACGGGTATCTTCGAAAGTGTGCATTGGGTTGACACGGATCAAGGCGGGATTTGTCACTCCGCATGAGCGGAGAGGTATCTCTGGGCCCACTCGGTAATGCATCATCATAATGAGCTCAAAGTGACCAAGTGTTTGGTCGGCGGGATCATGCATTACGGTGAGAGTAAAGTGACTTGCCGGTAACGAGATTGAACGAGGTATTGGGATACCGACGATCGAATCTCGGGCAAGTAACGTCTGATTGATAAAGGGAATTGTATACGGGTTGCTTGAATCCTCGACATCGTGGTTCATCCGATGAGATCATCGAGGAGCATGTGGAGCCAACATGGGTATCCAGATCCCGCTGTTGGTTATCGAACGGAGAGTCGCCTCGGTCATGTTCACGTGTCTCCCAAACCCGTAGGGTCTACACACTTAAGGTTCGGTGACGCTAGGGTTGTAGAGATATGAGTATGCAGCAAACCGAAAGTTGTTGAGTCCGGATGAGATCCCGAACGTCACGAGGAGTTAGGAATGGTCCGGAGGTAAAGAATTATATATGGGAAATCGAAGTTTCGGCCATCGGGAAAGTTTCGGGGGTAATCGGTATTGCACCGGGACCACCGGAAGGGTCCCGGGGGTCCACCGGGTGGGGCCACCTATCCCGGAGGGCCCCATGGGCTAAAGTGGGAGGGGAACCAGCCCCTGGTGGGCTGGTGCGCCCCCCCTCTTGGGCCCCCTGCGCCTAGGGTTGGGAACCCTAGGGAGGGGGCGCCTCCACTTGCCTTGGGGGGCAAGGCACCCCTTGGCCGCCCTTGGAGATTTAATCTCCTGGCGCCGGGCCAGGGGACCCTATATATAGAGGGGGAGGAGGGCAGCCGCACCCTTGCACTTGGCGCCTCCCTTCCCCTTGCTACACCTCTCTTCCGCAGACGCTTGGCGAAGCCTGCTGGATCCTGCTGCATCCACCACCACGCCATCGTGCTTCTTGGATATCCATCAACCTCTCCTTCCCCTTGCTGGATCAAGAAGGAGGAGACGTCTTCCCTAAAATGCGTGTGTTGAACGCGGAGGTGCCGTCTGCTCGGCACTTTCGGTCATCGGTGATTTGGATCATGACGAGTACGAATCCCTCAACCCCGTTTTCTTGAACGCTTCCGCTCGCGATCTACAAAGGTATGTAGATGCACTCCTATCACTCGTTGCTAGATGAACTCATAGATAGATCTTGGTGAAACCGTAGGAAATTTTTTATTTTCTGCAACGTTCCCCAACAATTCTTTCCCGCCAATTTCTCCTCTGTATCTATAAAAAAACCCTTCAGGCGGAGGTGGATAAGCATTCCAGTGTAGTGTAGTCGAGATGTCCCATTATCCATTCGATCGTAGTTTTCATCCTGGGATGAGCAACACTCTTCTGAGTCTAGCTACCGATTTCAGGATGGACAATAGGATAGTTCCATGGGACGAACTTACCGGTAGTGACACCATAATGA
This sequence comes from Aegilops bicornis, assembly GCA_021605145.1. NCBI lineage: Eukaryota > Viridiplantae > Streptophyta > Magnoliopsida > Poales > Poaceae > Aegilops > Aegilops bicornis. Next base: position 1,694,416 of record JAHIAL010000063.1, on the reverse strand, counting down.
ATGAGTTGGCTCACCAATTACGTGGAGTGCAGGTGGCTGAAAGGACCCATGAGGAGAATGCGAAGAACTTCTTAGGTTGCATGAAAGGTGGAAGAAGGTAGTGGAGCCGAAGAGTGAAACTTTCAGAAGGACTACAACAAAGAATAAATTTTTATGGACTGAGGAGAGCGAGGACGACGATGATATCTTCATGCCGCCGCTTGCGGGTTCTGCATCGTCCAAAGGCAAGAGTTCTGCATCCTCGAAGGGCAAGAGTTCTGCGTCGACCAAGGGCAAGGGTTCTGCATCGACGGAGGGCAAGAGGACCGCATCGTCGAAGGGCAAGAGGGCTGCATCAACGGAGGATGACGATGATGACTTCATGTAGTATGTAAGATGTATTCCAGTTGTACCTTTTCATTCAGATGTATTTGCATTATTAGTTTGTACTGTATTATTGTAGGGTATTATGTCCTATCTGAATTTCATTTAGTAGCATGTAAGATGTATTGCACAAGTTCAGCCTCACCGTTTAATTCAGATGTAGTTGTATCTTAATTATCGGTTGTAGTCTCTTTGGAAATGTAACTGGAATAAGAATGCGAATTAATAGTAATATGTCTCTCGCATACATAAAACAATATATGTCTCATGATCAGATAGAAGCAAGTGCGATAGTAACACATACATGAAGCATGTCTCATACATAAATACTGACACACAGCTGCGAATAGTATGAAACTAACATAGATAATGAGTCATACATAGATAGATAAGCATATCATTGCGGGGGACGGCAGCAGTCTGGTCTTCCTCGGCGAGGACCGGAAGGCGATAAGCCGAGGCGGTGGACGAGGCTCGCGATAACCACGACCATAGTTAACCTCGTCTGTCACGGTCTGTGTCTTCTGCGTCGGTGGTGGTGGTGGAGTGTGAAACACTATCTGCGAGAAGCCATAAATGTTTGTACCTTGGTCATCATCCTCGCGGTCGCCCGCAAAGTACGAAGCACCACCACTAAGGATCGGTGCGCTCAATGAATGCATGAGCAGTTGCGGTTGGTTGCCGCTCATGGTAAAGTAAAACATGTAAAATTGATACAAATGCATGAGCGAAGCAGCACCAAGAAGCATCGATGGATCGCTGAGAATGTAGGAACGATTACTACTGTTGAAAAGAATGTAGTGAGTAGTGTTACCTAGTTCCATCTGCTGGCGATGCCGATGGCGCTCCACAGGCTGTGAAGGAGGTGGTGATGCCGTGATGAGCTCCACGGCTGTGAAGGAGGTGGCTCATGCGGGAAGAGCTCTCGCTGTGAAGGATGAGGTTACGCACGGTGCATGTAGGGTCGTGGTTACGAATGGTGCATGAGAGGTCATGGTTACGAATGCTTTATACAGAGGGACGTGGCGGACGATGTCTTTGGAGGAGGAAGTGCAACATCCAAGACCGTCTACACGTAATACTGCGTAAATCCCGCTGTAGCTTGTCATCAAGACGCCTCAACCATGAGACGCCCTCTCGCGGTGGGATAGTTTCTCCCCTCTGAAAGCGATGCATTAAAGCGGAAACCTCCTCTCGCGCCTGTACCGTCAAGTCACCCTGTACACGAAGAGTTAACCAATTATATCCTCGTTGTATGATAGACACCACGAATAGATAACCAAGCGAATATGTATAGATTAACAAAATACTTAACATATGAGAACCAAGGCATGTACCGCGTGGTGTCTGGTTCCCACAACAGAGGCAGTTGGTTACATATCGCTGGTGAGAGGGGCTTTGATCTGATCGAGGCGGTGATGGAACCAAGTAGATCCTCGTTGTATGCGGTAACGCTGCAGATACAACCGGGACAATTCGATTAAAGGGCGAACCTCACCCCGGATATTTGTCGCGGCGGTAGTCCATTAAATCAACGTAAGGGGTAATGCTCTTAAGCCAATAAGCCATGGACTTGTTTCCTCCTAGGCGGTATCGCCCCTGAGATTGACATGCGCGATACATGATTAGGTATATTATGAATGCAGAGCTGACAACTAAAATAGTATTAGTACTTACTTGTGCACGTGTTCTGGCAAGTGTGGAATATCTGGAATCTCAGGCTCTTGATATAGACCGAACTGTCTCATCACCCTATGAAGAGACATCTCCTCAACCGTCATGTCGAACACCAACTTGGCCTTGGTCATCCAAAAGTGCCGATCTCTAGTGCACAATCCAGAAATCCCAACTGGGTACCTCGAACATTGTGTGCCACGTACTCCGACTTTTTCTCGGGTTGGCTAGCATCCACATCTTGTGGTTGTGACCCGGATAAAACAATCTCGTTCGCCACTTCACTGCGCAGGCCGGGTTCAAACCCCCTGTGTAGTTGTACGGTATTGATGTCTACTACGCAACCTTCTTCTTGTAGACGTTATTGGGCATGCAAGTGCACAGGTTTGTAGGACAGTAGCAAATTTCCCTCAAGTGGATGACCTAAGGTTTATCAATCCGTGGGAGGCGTAGGATGAAGATGGTCTCTCTCAAGCAACCCTGCAACCAAATAACAAAGAGTCTCTTGTGTCCCAACACACCCAATACAATGGTAAATTGTATAGGTGCACTAGTTCGGCGAAGAGATGGTGATACAAGTGCAAAATAGATAGTAGATATAGGTTTTTGTAATCTGAAATAATAAAAACAGCAAGGTAACTAATGATAAAAGTGAGCGTAAACGGTATTGCAATGATAGGAAACAAGGCCTAGGGTTCATACTTTCACTAGTGGAAGTTCTCTCAACAATAATAACATAGATAGAACACATGACAAGCCCTCAACATGCGACAAAGAGTCACTCCAAAGCCACTAATAGCGGAGAACAAACATAGAGATTATGGTCGGGTACGAAACCACCATAAAGTTATTCGTTCGGATCGATCTATAAAAGAGTTCGTACTAGAATAACACCTTAAGACACAAATCAACCAAAACCCTAATGTCACCTAGATACTCCATTGTCACCTCAAGTATCCGTGGGCATGATTATACGATATGCATCACACAATCTCAGATTCATCCAACCAACATAAAAGTACTTCAAAGAGTGCCCCAAAGCTACTACAAGAGAGTCAAGAACGTGCCAACCCCTATGCATAGGTTCCCAAGTGTCACGAAAACCGGCAAGTTGATCACCAAAACATACATCAAGTGGATCAATAGAATAACCCATTGTCACCACGGTTATCCCATAAGACATACATCAAGTGTTCATAAAAGACTCAATCCGATAAGATAACTTCAAAGGGGAAACTCAATTCATCACAAGAGAGTAGAGGGGAGAAACATCATAAGATCCAACTACAACAGTAAAAGCTCGGGATACATCAAGATCGTGCCATAGATGGAACACGAGAGAGAACACGAGAGAGAGAGAGAGAGAGAGAGAGAGATCAAACACATAGCTATTGGTACATACCCTCAGCCCCGAGGGTGAACTACTCCCTCGTCGTCATGGATAGCGCCGGGATGATGAAGATGGCCTCCGGTGATGGGATCCCCCTCCGTAGGAGTCTTGGGAACAGGTCCCGATTGGTTTTTGGTGGCTCTGAGAGGCTTGCGGCGGCGGAACTCTCGATCTAGGTTCTGTTACGGAAGTTTTACGATACGTGGGTATATATGGGTGCAAGGTGCGTCGGTGGAGCCGGGGGCCCCACGAGGCGGGGGGCGCGCGGGAGGGCGCGCCCCCACCCTCGTGAGCACCTCCCGTATCTTCGGCGTGAGGTCCAAGTCCATCGGTGGGTTTCCTTCCAAAAATAACTTCTCGATTGATTTCGTTCCGTTTTGACTCCGTCGATATTCCTTTTCCTCGAAATCGAAATAGGCATAAAACAGAAATGCAGGCTGGGCCTCCGGTTAATAGGTTAGTCCCAAAAATAATATAAAAGTGGATAATAATGCCCATAATCATTCAAAACAGATAATAATATAGCATGAATGCTTCATAAATTATAGATACGTTGGAGACGTATCAGGTATTCTCCTCCTTCGGCATGGGTTGCACAGATGCATATGGGTGGATTCTTCGGTCTCGGCTCCGTCTTAACAAGGACAACCAATGTTGGCTCCTATCTATCGGCATCAACTCCGACTTGACATTTTACAAGATTTGGTCCATAATGCATGAATACTGACGGAACATACTTTAGGATCTAGCCTGAAACTAGTTGTCAACAAATACTTCAAGCATCTAATGTCCGGTCAATAAAGATTACGCTAGTGTCATGGCGCCATTTTAAAACTTCGCTAAGATCAAACCCCAACTCATTATATCGAACATTACCGGTATGTAGAAAACATTCAGATTCTTGATTCAGACATTTTCTTTGTCACACATGTCATCTTCTCATTAATCACAATGAACACTAATATTACCCGCTACACTAACTAAAATCCGCTAAAATGCCACCACATACAAACAGCAAGGTAACTAATGATAAAAGTGAGCGTAAACAGTATTCCAATGATAGGAAACAAGGCCTAGGGTTCATACTTTCACTAGTGCAAGTTCTCTCAACAATAATAACATAGATAGAACATATGACATGCCCTCAACATGCGACAAACGTAGAGAACAAACGTAGAGATTATGGTCGGGTACGAAACCACCACAAAGTTATTCGTTCGGATCGATCTATAAAAGAGTTCGTACTAGAATAACACCTTAAGACACAAATCAACCAAAACCCTAATGTCACCTAGATACTCCATTGTCACCTCAAGTATCCGTGGGCATGATTATACGATATGCATCACACAATCTCAGATTCATCCAACCAACATAAAAGTACTTCAAAGAGTGCCCCAAAGCTACTACCAGAGAGTCAAGAACGTTTTCCAACCCCTATGCATAGGTTCCCAAGTGTCACGAAACCCGCAAGTTGATCACCAAAACATACATCAAGTGGATCAATAGACTAACCCATTGTCACCACGGTTATCCCACGCAAGACATACATCAAGTGTTCATAAAAGACTCAATCCGATAAGATAACTTAAAAGGGGAAACTCAATTCATCACAAGAGAGTAGAGGGGGAGAAACATCATAAGATCCAACTACAATAGCAAAGCTCGGGATACATCAAGATCGTTGTCGGTGTCAAAACCGGCGGATCTCGGGTAGGGGGTCCCGAACTGTGTGTCTAGGCGGATGGTAACAGGAGACAAGGGACACGATGTTTTTACCCAGGTTCGGGCCCTCTCGAGGGAGGTAAAACCCTACTCTGCTTGATTAATATTGATGATATGGGTAGTACAAGAGTAGATCTACCACGAGATCAAAGAGGCTAAACCCTAGAAGCTAGCCTATTGTATGATTGTTGTTAGTCCTCTGGGACTAAAACCCTCCGATTTATATAGACACGGATAGGGTTAGGGTTACCTGTAGTCGGTTACAATGGTAGGAGATCTACATATCCGTGTCGCCAAGCTTGCCTTCCACGCCAAGGAGAGTCCCATCCGGACACGGAATGAAGTCTTCAATCTTGTATCTTCATAGTCCAGGAGTCCGTGACGGTGATAGTTCGACTATCCGGACACCCCTAATCCAGGACTCCTCGGTAGCCCTGAACCAGCTTCAATGATGACGAGTCCGACGCGCATATTGTCTTCGGCATTGCAAGGCGGGTTCCTCCTCCTAATACTTCATAGAAGATTTTGAACACAAGGACGGTGTAAACTCGCAAAATAATTTCCACATAACACCGTAGAGAGAATAATATTTACACAAAATCAATACTGGCGGCGTATTCCGCGATGTGCCATCACGCATACGGCCAAGTCTTTATTCGTTTTCTTGTACCACCTCGGTAGCGTTTAGCGAGGCGGTTTCCTTGGCACGCGTCTTGTCAAAGCAGAGATCGTGTCCCCCTTATTCAGGATTCTCATCAATACGGATGTGGGTAACCCAACAGCGCCATTGATTACGGTGCTTGGGAGATAAGCGAGTTTTACCGGGCTGGTGGGGGCGCTTAGTTGCGTCCGCCCATATAAGGGATAAGGATCCACCTTTTCACCTCGCCTTCTTCCTCCTTTGCTCATCCATTTCCGCACTTTTCGAGCTCCAGCGTCCAAGTCCGCACATCCCACCTCAACCTTCTCCAACTATGTCCGGGAGGGGAGGCAAGTGGATGGCCTCCTCCGTCCGCGGAGGGCACATCAAAAAGGCTGCGGAAGCCGGATACTTGTCCGGCGACATCGCGTGTCGGCTCCCGACAAGGCAGCTCCTCCCCACCCCGAGGCCCCATGAGAGGGTGGTGTTCCTCACCCACTTCCTCCATGGACTAGATTTTCCACTTCACCCTTTTGTCCGGGGCTCATGTTCTACTACGACACTGGATTTCCATGATCCGGCCCCAAACTTCATCCTCAATATCTCGGCGTTTATAAATGGGTATGCGAAACTTTCCTCGCATCCAGCCCCACTTCGGTTTATGGTTGAAGACCTTTAGCGTCAAGCCGAAGATAGTGTGGGCGGCCGACAAGCGGAGTCGCGGAGGCGCCATGGCGGGCAGGATGCCCAACGTTACATGGCTTGAGGGCTCGCCATTGGAGACCGTAAAAGGGTAACAATCGGGGTGGTCCTACATCACCGAGCAGCGCGACTCTAAATGGGCAGCGGCCCCGAATTCAGATCTGGCTCCCCTACGGCTCACCTCATGGAAAGATATGGGCACGGCGTCGGGTAATGGAAGAGCGGACCGGACTTCAAACCTGCGTCCAAAACACGGTGGACAAGAAGCTCAAGCTTCTCAACGTAGTCGAGTTATGCTCATCCGCCGGATCCTCCCATGCCCGACAGCGGGCCTTCAACTTGTGGGAGTTTGATCCGGCTGACACGAACAACAGAGCCGTCTCTTCGACACTACGTACGAAGATGCCTGGAAGGTGCTGTTCAAGGGCGCCGAAGCTCCCGCTTCCGCTACCGAAGATCGCGGATTCAGCTCGCGGCGTCAAGCCAGTGAGGCAAGCTATTTTACCCTTTACGGGACTCTCTTTTCATAGTTTGACTCTATGCGGGATCTAAACTCCTTACCTTTGTGAGATTGGCGAGAAGGCGGCCGGACAGATTAATCGGCTCCCTCTTGCCCGGAGAAGACCCAACGGATGCCCATTTGACGGGGCTGCTGGCCCTGGCACCTCACGTGGTGCCGGAGAAGAAGGCCAAGAAGCAGGCAACGGGAACTCGAAAGAGTTCCAGGCACCAGGTGGTGTCGGACTCACCGTCCGATGATTCCGAGGCGGACTCCTCCCATGAAGACGAGGAGGAGGAAAAAGAGGCCTCTCCCCCAGCAGGGGGGAGAGAAGAAAAGGAAGGCCGCCCGATTGGGAGGCGGAGGAATCCAAGAAAGGAAGGACCCTTCCTGGGACTTCTCCACCAACGCCGATAACGACGAGGAGGAGTGGCCACCAAGGGCCAAGCCTGGCGAGATTGTAAGTGTCCGGACTCGGAATAGCTCATGACTTTTTATTTGTCGCATAGTGTCTTCTAATGCCGAATATAACCATGTAGCCCGCCCATGAGGGCAGCTCGCCGCCGTCGGCGGCTCCTGGTTCGTCGGATGTGAATAGAACTTCACTTCCGACCGCCTCCTCTCCTCGTGGCCTTGAGCGACACCACGGTGGAGTCCCAAAAGGCCCAACCAGGAGGAGGTGGTGGGACTCGAGCGCAAAGGGGCAAAACCCAGAGGGCTCTATGTCCGCCCTGTGCTGGGACTCCGTCTCGAAACCTATAGTGGTTCCGAAGTCCGTGACGGCCCTTTGTAAGAAGGGCAAGACTGCGACGCCGTGACCTCCGTCCAACCGGAGGCACCGGGATAGCTTCTTTGGAGGCGCTTAACGGCGCCTCATTCGACGAAGGAGCACCGCACTATCATGAGTGCGGTGATCCGAAGTTCGATCCGCCAAGAGCGGGCTGTTGGCTTATACCCGACCTTCTAACAGGCTTTGAGGTAAGTTTAGAATATGTAAAAATATTACCGCATAGACGGTAGCCTCGATGCTTAGTTCGGTGTTGGAAAGAAAAGCCGGTGAGGATCTAAAAAGATATCTGTGAGGAGTCTAACATAAATATGTCAATATGGAATGCGAGGCTCTTGGCTCTTGACCTCTGCCGACCTTGGCTGCGGAGGTCAATGTATTGAAGGAGAGCCTCGAGTGGCCTGAGAACGAGCTCGGCCTTGCCAAGAAGCAGCTTGAGGACAAGGAAGGTAAGTAATACCTTATTAAAGTAATTCCTTATAGAAAGGATTTGGTTGCAAAAAATGACAGGAATATCGTGAGTATTGGAGGGGCCACGAAATAGGTGGCGACCCTGAAGGAACCGGTGTCCAAGGCCGAAAACATTGCGGCCGCGGAGCCCACCGAGCGAGAGAAGCAGGAGGCGCGGGTGGCGGAGGTGCGGCAAGAGCTCCAGGCTCTCGTGGAAAAACACGAGAGTTTGGAGTGTGACTCGAAGACTCGAGAGTCTGAGTTCGCCTTGGCTCTTGAAAGTGCCAAAGCCGCTAAGGCCGAAGCCCAGAAGGCCCTTCAGGAGATTGAGGCGAAAATGGATAGCGGCGGGTAAGGCATTCTTTATGCAAAGCAGGCATGTAAAAGTGAATTATCTGTTACTTATCCGAATCCGGAGCTCTCCAGGAGCATTCGCAGATCTGCCCGTAGTGTAATACGATCTTGCCGCGTTCTACAGCGCCGAGGAGGGGAGCTTCGACGGAAAAGGTGTTACGGTCTCGATATCTTGAGGCGGACAACTATGACCGTGAGCGACCGGTGAAGCAAGTAACCGGTCGAGCTCCACAAGGTCGCCGAACAGGCCATGAAGGGCCTCATAGTTCGGCTGTGGCCCTCTGAAGCCATGCACAGGAGCTACTTCGGGCTAGTCACGGTGGCTGGTGGGCCTTTGTCCATGGATTGAAGTCATCAAGCGCTCCGTCTGCATTGAAGGTGCCCATAGGGCCCTTGCCCGTGCTAAGGTGCCTTTGGGGCAAAATTTGAATGACCGAGAAGCTTGTGAAGGACGGACCACCACCGGGTAAGGAGCATCGCAAGCCTGAAATGTATTATGAGGGCGTCTGAAGGGTGCCCGCCTTATAAGCGGGTGAATGCTCCAAAGATGTAATTTTGAATAGACTCGCATTTGTTATCCTGACGCTGAAAACTTGTTCATATCGCTAAGCAACGTTTGTGAATTTAAAATATTACCTTAAATGCGGCCGTTTATCAAATTTGAGAGATGGCAAGTTGTTGGCTTCAACCCCCATGCCACGAGTCTTTGGGTTGTTCGGGATAAACTTGAGCGCTCTTGTTCCCATTCTTGGGTCCTTCGAGGGAGGCGCTCAACACAACGAACAAGGCAACCAGACTATAGTGCTTGAACACTCTCACTTAGCCATAAAATTCTATAATTTTAAATTTCGGCGAAGCCCCTAGTATTCGGAAGACCGAGTTCGGGGCGCTATCCACGCCTTGGTCGGACAATACCGACTCCTCGCTCTAAGCGGCATAAGTCTTTAGGGACCCGAAAAAACCTCTCGAACAGCGACCGGCTCTCGCCCTATCATGACGGTCAATTTTAGCTTTCTCCACTGAGGTGCTCAACCCAGCTCAACCGGGGCACAATCGCAGTGGTTCTCCCAGCGCTACCTTAGCCGATATAACGGGCGTAAGGTACCAAAACATGGGAGCCGGGCAAACCCAACTATTGACCCAAGACATGATTCGGAGCCGATGCATATAATGCTATAAGTTCGGGGTGCCGCACTTGCGAAAGTGTTTGGACTTATCACACCATATTTTGGGGGTACTTAAGCCCCTGGTGTATTGACCGTACCAAGTTGTACGGGTGCAACATGTCATAGATGAACATATATGAAAAAAAAGGAATGCAATAATAGCGAAGCTATGTATTGTTTATTCAAAAGATCTTGCAATGAAAGCGAGCGATACAAATAGTGCGATAAGCAAGGGATGTGACTATTTAACATGTCCCCCTCGAGGGGTAGGCTGCGGGATGGTATGTAAAACAGGTATAATGCTCGTAGTAGAGACCACTGGACATTCGGCGTAACTTTACGCTTCCTGGCTGTTGCATCGTGAGTTCGGCAATTCTATTGCAGTACAGGGATTCTGGAAAACGGAGTCCTGAAAGTAAGAGAAAAGAAGAAAGAAAATAATGACACAATCGGGGCCCACAGTGCGGTTGAGGCGCGATGCAGGCGTCTTGCCGTGGTCGATGCCCTCCCTTATGCCCATGGTATCTTGGGCGTAGTTATGTCTGGCGTAATCTTTAACCGCCATAACCAGCGAGGGCTGGGATTGGTGCCGCATTGCTACTGGCGTGCTCGGAGCGTGCCGGCGGTCTTGTTGTAGGTTACTCGGTAGCGGCAGCGGTGTCGGGCGTTTAGTAGTCGGACTCGAGAATTGCCTTAGAAGGCTGCTTTGTACTTCCGCCGCTAGGGCGCCATATGCTCCTCCGTTCGGAGAAGGCGTTCGGTGTTCCATTGACCGTGATTACTCCTCGAGGGCTGGCATCTTGAGCTTGAGGTATGCGTAGTGCGGCACCGCATTGAACTTTGCAAATGCGGTTCGTCCGAAGCAAAGGCGTGATAGCCGCTGCGAGCAGGACTATGTCGAAGATTAATTCCTCGCTTCGGAAGTTATCCGGGATCCGAAGACCACTTCGAGTGTAATCGAGCCTGTCTGATTGGCCTCTACACCTGGTATGATGCCTTTAAAGGTCGTTTTGTGGGTTTAATCCTTGAGGGTCTATGCCCATTTTGCGCCTTTGTATCTGGTAAAGCAGGTTATTTCTTTGCCGCCATCCATCGAGGACTCTAGTGAGGTTAAATCCGTCAATGATTGGGTCAAGAACCAATGCGGCGAATCCGCCGTGGCGGATACTAGTGGGGTGGTCCTTCGATCAAAAGTGATCGGGCGGGAGGACCACAGGTTGAACTTTGGGGTGGCGGCTCCATCGCATATCGTCCCTTAGTGCACGCTTACGCTCCCTTTTGGGTATGTGGGTTGCGTATATCATGTTCACCGTCCGCACTTGTGGGGAAAGCCCATACATCCTCTATTGTTCGGCAGTCGGGGCTCCTCCTCGTCATCGCTATGCAGCCCCTTGTCGTTGTTTTCCGCATTTAACTTGCCTGCCTGCTTGAACAACCAACAATCCCTGTTGGTGTGGCTGGCTGGTTTTCGAAGTGCCATGTATCCGCACGGCGATCGAGTATTCGGTCCAAATTGGGCCGGGCCTGAGTATTTCTTTTGAGCGGCTTTTTCCGCTGACCGGGTTTAGAGCCTCTGAATCCAAAGCATTGACTGCCGTATCTTGACATATCGTCCCTTAGTGCACGCTTCCGCTCCCTTTTGGGTATGTGGGTTGCGTATATCATGTTCACCGTCCGCACTTGTGGGGAAGCCCTTTGTCCTCTATTGTTCGTGGCGGGGCTCCTCCTCGTCATCGCTATGCAGCCCCTTGTCATTGAGTTCGGCATTTAACTTGCACCGCTCGCTTGAGCACCTAACAATCCCTGTTGGTGTGGTTGGCTGGTTTCGAAGTGCCATGTATCCGCACGAGCGATCGAGTATTCGGTCCAAATTGGGCCAGACCTGAGTATTTCTTTTGAGCGGCTTTTTCCGCTGACGGGTTTAGAGCCTTTGAGTCCGGCATTGGCTGCAGTATCTTGACATTATCGCCGTTAATGCGGTAGCTTGTGCTTGTTGCGGCGTGACCTGCCATTGCTGTCCATGGTATCCGAACTACGGGGTTTTTGGTCGAGGTTATTCTGCGAGCTAGCCGGCTGTCCTCTCCAGCCTTGAAGCGGGTCATGATTGATGTGAGGGCTGCCATGGATTTCGGCTTTTCTGTCCTAGGTGCGGGGCAAGCCACTCGTCGCGGATGTTATGTTTGAAGGCTGCAAGGGCCTCGCATCCGGACGATCAATGATTTGATTTTTCTTGGTTAAGAACCGTGTCGAGAATTGTGCGGCGATTCATCTGCTGCTGAATTATGTGGCTTAGGTCATCGGCGTCACGGTGGTCGCACATATGTGCCCTGGAAGTTATCAATGAATGCGGCTCCCAGGTCTTCCCAACAACCAATTGATTCTGGCTGGCAATTTGTTGAGCCAATGCCGAGCTGGTCCTTTAAGCTTGAGTGGGAGGTATTTGATGGCGTGTAGATCATCACCGCGGGCCATGTGGATGTGAAGGAGATAGTGCTCGATCCAAACCGCAGGATCTGTTGTGCCGTCGTATGATTCAATGTTTACTGGTTTGAAACCCTCTGGGATTTGATGATCCATTACTTCGTCTCTGAAGCATAGTGGGTGTCTTGGCGCCTCTGTATTGGGCTATATCACGTGAAGCTCAAATGAGCTTTGTCTACTTTGTTCGGCCGGCCGAAATTGCTGTATCCGGCGTGACGATTGTCATCACGTGTCGTGGGGCGCCCACGCGATCCGTAGATCGATCTTATTTGCCTTGCCTTGTCCTCCAATATGTCTCGCAAGTCTGGCGCATCTCCCCGTGGCTTTGTACTTTTCGAGCGACGCCGGGGTGCGGCTTTAGTGGAGGGCCTAGAGGCCTCTCTGTCATGGTCACGAGGTGGCCGGTCGGCCGTGTCATCTTGTTGGTGATGTAGGTTTGGGTGCTTCCTCCTCTAATTGGGGTAGCAGCACGTGTTTTCAGGTAGCTCTTGGAGGCGATCGAGTTCGTACTCTTGGCTGCAAGGACTTCAGTCCATATGTCGACAAGCAAGTCTTGGTCGACTCTAAGCTGCTGCTGCTTTTTCTTGAGGCTGCTTGCCGTGGCCATAAGCCTGCTCTTGAAACGCTCATGTTCGACGGGATCCTCGGGCACGACAAAATCGTCGTCGTCGAGGCTTGCCTCGTCTTGAGGAGGAGGCATATAATTATCGTCCTCTACCTCTGCATGCGCCGCTCTATCATGAGGGCTGGCTTCTCCTCCTCTGTGCTAAATCCTCTGGAGGTTGTCTTCGACCTTTGTCCGGTGTTATTATCTCCCGTGCGGAATCACCGTTTTTGTTGTGGCGGGATTTAGGCGGCGCTTGTGGCCGGCGCTTGGGCTGTTTCTTGGAGGGTCATCCTCCATTGTTCCATCGCCATTCCCATCTTTTGGGGTGTCCACCATGCATATGTCGTATGATGAGGTGGCCTTCCGATTGCCTGTAGGCGCTGGTTCTTGGTTGTCTCCTGCATCGTCGTCCATACCGTCGATGTCTTCGGAGTCGAAGTCGAGCATGTCGGTTAAATCATCGATAGTGGCTACAAAGTGGGTGGTGGGTGGGCGTTGAATTTCTTCTCGTTTGCATCCCAACCTTCCTGACCATAGTCCGGCCATGGATCTCCTGATAAAGAGAGAGACTTTAGTGAATTCAGGATGTCGCCAAAGGGCGAGTCTTTGAAAGATGTCTGCGCGATGAACTCCATAACTGGCCAATCGGACTCGATTGGCGGTATGAGGAGGTTCGGAAGTCCGGAGAGGAGTCCGGCACCTCGGAGTCACGGGCTTCGCATAGGACAGGGATGGTGTTCGGCTCAATCGCCGTAGAGATCGTAGCCCCCGAGGCGGTGTCCAGCCACTTGTCCTCGATCGGCGAAGTCGGCTCCGAGCTAAGGGTCGGAGCGGACGCTGGTGCGGCCTCCAGGGCACTGTTCGGCGGCAGAGCTAGATCGTGCCCATCGAAACAGTGTGGCGTGCTTGGCTGTGCCTCGAACCCGTCGAAGATCAAGTCTCCGCGAATGTCGGCCGTGTAGTTCAAACTCCCAAATCTGACCTGATGGCCAGGGGCGTAGCTTTCGATATGCTCCGGATGACCAAGTGAATTGGCCCATGATGCAAAAGCCGCCCGAATCTGAAGATCTGTCAGGAGAAAAGTCTCTCCACGGACCGCGTCGTTGTTGATGATCGAAGGAGCCATCGGGCCTAAAGGTGACGACCACGGAAGGAACTCTCAATGAAAGCACCAATGTTGGTGTCAAAACCGGCGGATCTCGGGTAGGGGGTCCCAGGCTGTGCGTCTAGGCGGATGGTAACAGGAGACAAGGGACACGATGTTTTACCTAGGTTCGGGCCCTCTCGATGGAGGTAAAACCCTACTCTGCTTGATTAATATTGATGATATGGGTAGTACAAGAGTAGATCTACCACGAGATCAAAGAGGCTAAACCCTAGAAGCTAGCCTATGGTATGATTGTTGTTAGATCCTCTGGACTAAAACCCTCCGGTTTATATAGACACCGGATAGGGTTAGGGTTACATAGAGTCGGTTACAATGGTAGGAGATCTACATATCCGTATCGCCAAGCTTGCCTTCCACGCCAAGGAAAGTCCCATCCGGACACGGGACAAAGTCTTCAATCTTGTATCTTCATAGTCCAGGAGTCCGGCCAACGGTGATAGTTCGGCTATCCGGACACCCCCTAATCCAGGACTCCCTCAATCGTGCCATAGATGGAACATGAGAGAGAACACGAGAGAGAGAGAGATCAAACACATAGCTACTTGTACATACCCTCAGCCCCGAGGGTGAACTACTCCCTCGTCATGGATAGCAGGGATGATGAAGATGGCCTCGGTGATGGGATCCCCCCTCCGTGGTCTTGGGAGCAGGGAGGTCCCGATTGGTTTTTGGTGGCTCTGAGAGGCTTGCGGCGGCGAAACTCCCGATCTAGGTTCTGTTACGGAAGTTTTACGATACGTAGGTATATATGGGTGCAAAGTGCGTCGGTGGAGCTTGGGCCCCACGAGGCAGGCGCGCCCGGGGGAGGCGCGCCCCACCCTCATGAGCACCTCTCGTATCTTCCGACGTGAGGGTCCAAGTCCATCAGGTGGGTTTCCTTCCAAAATAACTTCTCGATTGATTTCGTTCCGTTTGACTCCGTCGATATTCCTTTTCCTCGAAATCTTTGAAATAGGCATAAAAGCGAAATGGGCTGGGCCTCCGGTTAATAGGCTAGTCCCAAAAATAATATAAAAGTGGATAATAAAACCCATAATCATTCAAAACAGATAATAATATAGCATGAATGCTTCATAAATTATAGATACGTTGGAGACGTATCAGCATCCCCAAGCTTAATTCCTACTCGTCCTCGAGTAGGTAAATGATAAAAGAAAGAATTTATGAAGTGTGAATGCTAGAGGTGCACAAGTTTGATCAATGATAATTTCAATCACCTTTACTAGCATCATAATATGTCATAACAGTAGTTCATCTCATAAAACTTTTCACGAACTAGTAACAAGCAATTCACATGTTAAAGCATAGACCATAAACTTTCTTGAAAACTAGCAAACTTCATTCTTAGTCATCAAAACAATTGCAATTCATCTTATTTTCAGGAATAGTAAACTCCACAAACTCAACTATCATATAGTCTTTTACAATTGCTAACACTCATGCAATACTTGTGGTTATGAAGTTTTAATGGAACCAGAGAGAAAGATTGGGGCTTATAATGTTGCCTCCAAAGCGTATTCACCTTTGGGTGATGTCAACAATAATAGTTCATGCTAACGTACATCCAATTGGATATATATATCAGGATCACCCCACCACAAAGTGCTTGCCAAAGGATAAAATGAAAAAGGAAAGGTGAAGACCACCTCGACTCTTGCATAAAGTAAAAGATAGGCCCTTCGCAGAGGGAAGGTGGATTTGCAGAGGTGCGAGGCTCGATTTTAAAATAGAGATAAATAATTTTGAGAGGTATGATCTCATTGTCAACATAACTACCAAGAGTTCCCAATATCTTCCATACTACATACATTATAGGCGGTTCCCAAACAGAATGGTAAAAGTTTATACTCCCCCAACCACCAACAAGCATCAATCCATGGCTTGCTTGAAACAACGAGTGCCTCCAACTAACAACAACAATCACAGGGGTTTTTTGTTTAATTATTTTTATTTGATTTTGATCTTTTGATCATGGAATTTGAGCATCCGGTTACCGCCATTTTCTAAATGAATGAGGAGCGGAGTCCACTCCTCTTGAGAATAACCCACCTAGCATGGAAGACAACGACAACCCCTAGTCACTACATGAGCAATTCGACATCTGAAACAGATTATAATTTGAAGGTTTAGAGTTTGGCACATGCAAATTTACTTGGAACGGCAGGTAAATACCGCATATAGGTAGGTATGGTGGACACTCATGGCAAAAACTGGGTTTAAGGATATTGGATGCACAAGCAGTATTCCCGCTTAGTACAGATATTTAGGCTAGCAAGCGGAGAAAGGCAAGCTCAACATGTTTGAATGATCCATGACAATATACTTTAACTGAGATGCGAGAAAACATAACCCATTACGTTGTCTTCCTTGTCCAACATCAACTCTTTAGCATGTCATACTTAATGAGTGCTCACAATTATAAAAGATGTCTATCATAATATATTTATATGTGAAATCTCTCTTCCTTCAATATTCTTTTATGAATTGTTCAAATGACTAATACAATGCTTGCCAACCGTCAATAAATTTACAACCTCTACTTCTTAGATGTGAAGTCATTACTCCCCATGGGATAAGCAAATGAAACATATATAATTTCAGATTTGTGACATTCAACTGATTCAACCATTTACTCATAGGATATAAGTGAAGCACACGAGTAAATGAAAAGCTACTCCAAAAAGATATAAGTGAAGATCAATGAGTAGCTAAATAATTATGCAAATATGTGAAGACTCTCTCTCATTTAAGAATTTCAGATCTTGGTATTGTATTCAAGCAGCAAGCAAAACAAAATAAAATGACAATGCAAGGATAGCATAACTCATTGTGAAGAAGCGAAAACTTAGGCTCAACCGATACTAACCGATAGTTGTTGAAGAAGAAAGGTGGGATGCCTACCGGGGCATCCCCAAGCTTAGATGCTTGAGACTTCTTGAAATATTATCTTGGGGTGACTTGGGCATCCCCAAGCTTGAACTTTGTGTCTCCTTAATTCCTCTCATATCATGGTTTCTCTTTTATTAAAAGCTTCATTCACAACAAACTCAACAAGAACTCGTGAGATAGGTTAGTATAAGCCAATGCAAAACCTTATCATATTCTAATGTAAAAAAATCACTAACATTGTTATTCAACATTGAATACTAAATGTCTCTGCATATTTAATACTCCTATCCTCAAATAGAATCATTAAACAAGCAAACATATGCAAACAATGCAAATATAACAGCAATCTGCCAGAACAGTACAGTCTGTAAAGAATGCAAGAGTATCAATACTTCCCTGACTCCAAAAATTATGAAATAAAATTCCCACTGTAATAAATTTATCAGATCTTAATATGCAAAAAGATTCAACGTTATACCATTCTCTGACTTTTCTAGGGAATTTTTGCAACAGCGGTAAACTTTCTGTTTTCAAACAGCAACATGTATACTTGCAAAATAAGCATGGCAAAGGCTATCCTTGACTTTTTTATTGAAACTAAAGATGCAAAACACTAATCTAACTAACAGAAAGCAAAACAAAACAAAATGACATGACGCTCCAAGCAAAACACATATCATGTGGTGAATAAAAATATAGCTCCAAGTAAAGTTACCGATGAACGAAGACGAAAGAGGGGATGCCTTCCGGGCATCCCCAAGCTTAGCCTCTTGGTTGTCCTTGAATATTACCTTGGGGTGCCTTGGGCATCCCCAAGCTTAGGCTCTTGCCACTCCTTATTCCGTAGTCCATCGAAACTTTACCCAAAACTTGAAAACTTCACAACACAAAACTCAACAGAAAACTTCGTAGCTCCGTTAGTATAAGAAAATAAAACCACCACTTAGTTACTGTAATGAACTCATTTTAAATTCATATTGGTGTAATATCTACTGTATTTCAACTTCCCTATTTTTCATACCCTCCGATACTACTCATAGATTCATCAAAATAAGCAAACAACACAACGAAAACAGAATCTGTCAAAAACAGAACAGTCTGTAGTAATCTGTATCAAACGCAAACTTCTGGAGCTCCAAAAATTCTACCAAAATAGGAAGTCTTAGGCAATTTGCCTATTGGTCAGCAGCAAAAAGAATCAACGCAAAAGCACTTTTCTGTGATTTACTAAATCTTTTCTCGTGCGCTCAAAGTTTCTGTTTTTCAGCAGAATCAAATTAACTATCGCTATAGGTTACCCTATAGGTCTTACTTGGTACTTTATTGAAACAAAAGCTATAAAACATTACTAATACAGTAGCATAATCATGTGGACACACAAAAACAGTAAGGATAAATATTGGGTTGTCTCCCAACAAGTGCTTTTCTTTAATGCCTTTCTAGTTAGGCATGATGATGACAATGATGCTCACAAAAACGATAAAAATTGAAACATAAAGAGAGCATCATGAGGAGTATGACTAGCACATTTAAGTCTAACCCACTTCCTATGCATAGGTATTTTGTGAGCAAACAACTTATGGGAACAATAATCAACTAGCATAGGAAGGCAAAACAAGCATAACTTCAAAACTTTAAGCATATAGAGAGGAAACTTGATATTATTGCAATTCCTACAAGCATATATTCCTCCCTCATAATAATTTTCAGTAGCATCATGAATGAATTCAACAATATAACCAGCACCTAAAGATTCTTTTCATGATCTACAAGCATAGAATTTTATTACTCTCCACATAAGCAAAATTCTTCTCATGAATAGTAGTGGAGCAAACTCAAGATAATAAATATGATGTGATTTATAATTAAGATCAAGATGACAAGTTTCATGGTTATCATTATTCTTTAATGCTTATGTGTCATCAAAATACTCATCATTGTTAGGAGGCATGCTTTCATCATAGTTAATTTGCTCATCAAAGCTTGGGGGACAAAAATATCATCTTCATCAAACATAGCTTCCCCAAGCTTGTGGCTTTGCATATCATTAGCATCATGGGTATTCAAGGAATTCATACTAACAACATTGCAATCATGCTCATCATTCACATATTTCATGCCAAGTATTCTATGTAATTCTTCTTCTAGTACTTTGGCACAATTTTCCTTTCCATCATACTCACGAAAGATATTAAAAAGATGAAGCGTATGAGCTAAACTCAATTCCATTTTTTTTAATTTTCTTTTATAGACTAACTAGTGCTAAAACAAGAAACAAAAGATTCGATTGCAAGATCTAAAGATATACCTTCAAGCACTCACCTCCCGGCAACGGCGCCGGAAAAAGAGCTTGATGTCTACTACGCAACCTTCTTCTTGTAGGCGTTGTTGGGCCTGCAAGTGCACAGGTTTGTAGGACAGTAGCAAATTTCCCTCAAGTGGATGACCTAAGGTTTATCAATCCGTGGGAGGCGTAGGATGAAGACGGTCTCTCTCAAGCAACCCTGCAACCAAATAACAAAGAGTCTCTTGTGTCCCCAACACACCCAATACAATGGTAAATTGTATAGGTGCACTAGTTAATGAAGAGATGGTGATACAAGTGCAAAATAGATAGTAGATATAGGTTTTTGTAATCTGAAATAATAAAAACAGCAAGGTAACTAATGATAAAAGTGAGCGTAAGCGGTATTGCAATGATAGGAAACAAGGCCTAGGGTTCATACTTTCACTAGTGGAAGTTCTCTCAACAATAATAACATAGATAGAACACATGACAAGCCCTCAACATGCGACAAAGAGTCACTCCAAAGCCACTAATAGCGGAGAACAAACATAGAGATTATGGTCGAATTAAACCACCATAAAGTTATTCGATTCGGATCGATCTATAAAAGAGTTCGTACTAGAATAACACCTTAAGACACAAATCAACCAAAACCCTAATGTCACCTAGATACTCCATTGTCACCTCAAGTATCCGTGGGCATGATTATACGATATGCATCACACAATCTCAGATTCATCCAACCAACATAAAAGTACTTCAAAGAGTGCCCCAAAGCTACTACAAGAGAGTCAAGAACGTGTGCCAACCCCTATGCATAGGTTCCCAAGTGTCACGAAACCGGCAAGTTGATCACCAAAACATACATCAAGTGGATCAATAGAATAACCCATTGTCACCACGGTTATCCCATAAGACATACATCAAGTGTTCATAAAAGACTCAATCCGATAAGATAACTTCAAAGGGAAACTCAATTCATCACAAGAGAGTAGAGGGGAGAAACATCATAAGATCCAACTACAAAGAAAAGCTCGGGATACATCAAGATCGTGCCATAGATGGAACACGAGAGAAACACGAGAGAGAGAGAGAGAGAGAGAGAGAGAGAGATCAAACACATAGCTCTTTGGTACATACCCTCGGCCGAGGGTGAACTACTCCTCCCTCGTCATGGATAGCGCGGGATGATGAAGATGGCCTCCGTTGATGGGATCCCCCTCCGTGAGTCTTGCGGAGCAGGGTCCCGATTGGTTTTGGTGGCTCTGAGAGGCTTGCGGCGGCGGAACTCTCGATCTAGGTTACATTACGGAAGTTTTACGATACGTAGGTATATATGGGTGCAAAGTGCGTCGGTGGAGCTTGAGGGGCCCCCACGAGGCGAAGCGCGCCCGAGGGGGCGCCCCCACCCTCGTGAGCACCTCCGTATCTTCGGCGTGAGGTCCAAGTCCATCAGGTGGGTTTCCTTCCAAAAATAACTTCTCCAGTTGATTTCGTTCCGTTTTGACTCCGTCTGATATTCCTTTTCCTCGAAATATTGAAATAGGCATAAAACAGGAAATCTGGGCTGGGCCTCCGGTTAATAGGTTAGTCCCAAAAATAATATAAAAGTGGATAATAATGCCCATAATCATTCAAAACAGATAATAATATAGCATGAATGCTTCATAAATTATAGATACGTTGGAGACGTATCAGGTATTCTCCTCCTTCGGCATGGGTTGCACAGATGCATATGGGTGGATTCTTCGGTCTCGGCTCCGTCTTAACAAGGACAACCAATGTTGGCTCCTATCTATCGGCATCAACTCCGACTTGACATTTTACAAGATTTGGTCCATAATGCATGAATACTGACGGAACATACTTTAGGATCTAGCCTGAAACTAGTTGTCAACAAATACTTCAACTGTCTAATGTCCAGTCTGTCCGGGTCTGCTAGTGTCATGACGCCATTTTAAAACTCGCTAAGATCAAACCCCAACTCATTATATCGAACATTACCAGCGCCGTAGAAAACATTCAGATTTACTGATTCAGACATTTTCACCTGTCACACATGTCATCTTCTCATTAATCACAATGAACACTAATATTACCCGCTACACTAACTAAAATCCGCTAAAATGCCACCACATACAAATTAACACTAGCACAATTTTTATTATCCGCTACACGAACACAATTATTATTATTCCACTACACTAACACAATTATTACTCCGCTAAAATGCCCCCACATACAAAATAACACTACAATTCGCAGTATAATTTATCTACACTAAGTAAACTATGCAACTCAGAGAAAATTTGTGAGGACATGATTATACCTTAGCGGAGGTGCTTGCACCACCGAACAACGACAGCACCACCCGCCGCCCCTCGGCAGCCAGGAGGTTCAACTCGATCACCCCCAAGCCGCACCTCCTCCACAGTTCTTGCTCCCCACAACTCCTGCTACTCCTCATCAACACCTCCTGCCCAACCGCACCTCCTCCTCCCCACCATGGCTCCTCCTCCCCACCATGGCTACTCCTCCCCAAACGCACAGAAAACTATCCCATAGCAAAAATAAAACACCGTAGGCCGTTTGAGATTGCTACGATCTACCGATTCTGTGGCTTCGATGTGAAAATGGGTGGCAAAAGGAGGAGATCAGCTAGGGGTGGTGAGGTACAGAGAAGAAACGAGAGAGAGAAAGAAGAATAGAGGCGAACAGGCGAGAGGAAGGAGATGCCGGGCGGGGCCTTATCCGCTACTTTTCGGTCGATGGGAGGCCGAAAAGGCTCTTCGGCCGCTGCCTGGCCGAAAAGGCCTACTTCGGTCACCGCGAGGCCGAAGCTACTATTTTCGGCCCGGCCTCCACCGACGCTCAGTTTTCGGCCCAGCTAAGTGTGTCTTCGGTCAACCGCGGGCCGAAAAGCCCACTTCGGCCAAACTGTGACTGAAAAGTGCCACTTCGGCCAACACCGGGCCGACGGGCTGCTACTTTTGGTTTTTTTGCATTACGTGCTATAGTTTCCGAAAATGCTATATAATATATCATAGTTTTGAAAAAAAATCGCAGGTTGCAAGCCGAAGAAAATTAATCTAGCCCTCGTTTATGCATACATTGGGTGCCAGTTTCATCTCCATGTGTCACACCGAGGACCAAAAAAGTCAGTGCGTTAACTACTTGGCACCACAGATGCACTGAACTTGTTGATTTTGTAGCCTCCTCGCAGGACGGCCAGGGGAGCAGCGTCGGTTGGATCCAGGAGGAGCACCCGTGTGCGATCCGCTGCGGGCAGGTATGCTTCTCTTGCTCCCCGCCCTCTCGATCCACTGCCTCTCTTTGTTTTTGAATTTTGCACTAAAACTGTGAGGTCATGATAAAAAAGATATAGTGATTACTAGCGGCGACGATGACAACGAAGACTGGCCCAGGATCTGCGACAGCGGATGCATTGAGCTCGTGGTGAAGATCAGCCACTCCATCCACAATCACTGTTTTTTGTTTTTGCTTCTTTTTGTGAAGATGATTTCCGTACTCTTTATCAATGTGATGTTAGAACCAAGATGGATGTGCCACTCGCTCCATCAAGTGTGTAATGAACTTTCAATTTTGTTCCTGATGATAAAAAATCCCTGGTTTATCCTGGCTCCCTATTGCTTAATATGCATATGATGCAATAATACTACATAGTATAAAACTAAAAGTGAAAGGGTTGCCTCCCACTTGGCACCGCTAAGCTTCCACTCAGGCTGCGCCATAGGGTAGCGCCCCAACCGATAGTACTGTAGGAAAGGTGCACAATTCCTTCAGCTGGAAGGGAGCAGAGCTTCAATGTAGAGCCCGCCATACTAAGGCAAAGAGCGTGCAATTCCCTCAAGTCGGAAGGCAGTGGAGACTCCACCGTATAGGCCACACCCTTCATTTTTGCAGCGAACCACCCGTTTCTTCCAAATAAATTAGGCGCGTCTCTTCTTTGCTCTTCACTTAACACATCAAGATGGGGAGAGAGATTCTCATTTTCAGGTTTCTTATCGCGGCCATAGCTATCACTGGAGGGCAACCACAGGACGGGGAACAGAAGCACCACGTGGATACTACAAGATATGTGTAAAGGGCACTAGAACTCGCTTTGGTTTGCTCCAACATTTCAAATACAACGCTAGAGTAGTTCTCCAGGAGATTCATCTGTTTTTCCATGCCAAGAATTAGAGTAAACTTTGTAGTGACTTGTGAGATTATATAGAGGGTGCAACCGTGCAAGGGTAATTAAAAAACAAGTTAATGCCATTCATGTACAATGTATGCCAGATCCTTCACGCTGATCGACTTATTATCAGGTCATCCTACTGGCATGATTAATTGGTATCCGACCTTGATCATACTAAATAGCTATGGCGAACCGGCTGCGCACCCATGCCTGAAGGGTGAGAGGCACGCATCAGTGATATATTCGCTGTTGTTATACTCGCACCAACAAATATCTAAGATTTCCTTGATATTTTACCCGTTTTCTCCTTCACATAGTGAGACATCAGCACGAATCTCCGCATTATATCATTGACATGGCACTTAGATGTGCAATACTTAGATACATCTAGATGTGCCATAATTATCGCACATCTAAATAACTCAATTAAGCATAAAAACACAAAAGAAAAAGGAAAAAGGAAATACCCACCGTGTAATATCAATGACATATGACTCAAATGTGCAAATACTTAGTGCACATCTAAAAAGAAACCGAAAAGGTATTTTGGTAATTTTTGGTCATGCTTAATTCATCATATATTTTGTTGACTAGATTTGCTTGAGTTTGAGGTCATCGGTCGGGCCCATTATTTCCTTTTGTTCTGCCTTTGTTTGGAGTGACTGGAATATGTCCTAGATACCACGTTTGCCGTACCGCACACAACTGGAATCTTCTTGTGAACAAATAAAATATCCACTAGTGGTAGGGTGGCGTCGCTTAAGAGAAAGTTGCACGCACGTTTTCATTAAAAAAATACATAATCCTTGCCTCCGTCTGAAAAACATCTCAGAAAAAAAAATCCTCACCTTCATAAATTTTTTTACCACCGCAGCCTATCAGCGAGTGCCGCTTCGCATAACCCTCTATTTAAAAAATACTCCCTCCGTCCGAAAAAATTTGTCATCAAAATGGACAAAAAGGGTGTATCTAAAACTAAAATACATCTAGATACATCTCTTTTACTCATTTTGTGACAAATATTTCCGGACAGAGAGAGTACCAGAGGTCCTCACCTCCATCTAAAAACAAAAAAATACATATAAAAAATAATCCACACTTCATCCAAAAACAATTTCAAAAAAGTTCTCACCGTGGCTGGTAACTTGCGCCACATGGCATAGCTGGTTGGCCGCCATTTCCACGTACCTTAATGAGTTTAATGTTCAATTGTGATTTTAGAGTAAAATTGATTGGCCGTCTGAATAAGCTCCACCCACTAGCAGGAGCAGGAGCAGGAGCAGGAGCAGGAGCGGTCACATCTCTATCCACTTCTGTCCACGAAGATCATAACGTGCGATCATAACGGCACGCCTCTACGTTGCGTGGCACGTCGTCATGTTGTGTAATGATCGGCAAGGTTCTCGGTCTTTAATACAGTAGAGACTCGCAACAACGATACCAGTCGGCGCTCGTACCCGGGGAAAGGCCGCAACCTCTCGCTCGAACGGCAGCAGCAAAGCTGTCGCATCAGCATTCCGAATCACAGTCGTCCGATCTGTTTGTTGTGCTTGCCTGTTGCAGTAGGTAGCACCAGCCGGTGCGCGCACGCCACGGGCGGCCAAGCATCAAGCATTAGGCCATCTCCATCGCGCGACTCCATCTTATCTGGGTGCGTCCGTTTGAGGTAGAACAGGCGAATAGCGCGGGCCAACACGTCCCGAACGGACAAATGTCCGGATTCCGTCCTTTTTGACCCATCTCCGGCCCAAAATTACGCCGAGTTTGGGGTGAAACGGACATTGCGCGGACGAGCTCGCCGCACGCCCTTGTCCCCCCCGTGGCCCGCGTGTCGGGGACACAAGTAGTCCCATTCGATTCCAACGCCTCCACCCCCTCTCCCGCCCCACCGCGCCGATGGCGCCGCCGCTATACTCCGGCCGCCTCCTCCACGCAGCCCCCGGCCATCCATAGCAAACCACGTCTCGACATGGCCGCCACCACGCCCGCGCTTTCGCCGTAGTTTAGGCCGTCGATCGGAGGAGGTTTGGCCGTCCAAATCATAAGCGCAGCGAGAGGGATACGACCGCGGCGACGATACCACGGCCGGCCACGACAGCTTCAAGCGAGTGCTCCAGGCGGTCGATGGCGGCCGCCAACCACCCCTGCATCGAGGTGATCATCGCGGCCTTTTTGCCACCACGACTGCAAGGTGTTCGACACTTTGCCCACAAAGGTATGGACAGTGGTGATGCGTTTTTCTTCCACCACTTCATTTGTTCACCGGACGATTCGTCGTCGGATGATGAAGATCTTGTAGTGGCTGCACTGGTGGTTCATGACAAAATTAAATGGCAGCTTCCTCGGTATAGGGGGTCAGTCCCTGGCCGTGCTCCCAACCTGAACCGCAATAGGGAGAGAGGCCACGCCCTACTCTATGCCGATTACTTTGCGAACACCCCGCTCTTCAAGCCGGATAAATTCCGTCGCCGTTTTCGTATAGCGAGGCATGTGTTCAATCGTATCCGAGAGGGAGTGGTTGCTCATGACCCATACTTCGAGTGCAAGACGGATGCCCTTGGCAAGCTTGGATTCTCCTCTTATCGAAAATGCACATGACCATCCGCATGCTTGCATCTGGAATTTCAGCGATCTGGTGGATGAGTATGTGCGTATGAGTGAGACAACATGTACGATGTCAATGTACAAGTTACGCCGGTCTGTGATTGAGGTGTTTGGCCCTGAGTACTTGAGGCAGCCAACCGCCGCGTCTGAAGAGATTGTTGGCGACCAACGTAGCTAGAGGCTTTCCAGGCATGCTTGGCAGCATAAATTGTATGCATTGGGAGTGGAAGAACTGCCCATTTGCTTGGCAGGGCCAGTACAAGGGGTATGTCAAAACTTGCATTGTCATATTAGAAGCGGTGCCTTCGCAGGATCTTTGGATACGACATTCTTTCTTCGGCATGGCATGTTCTCACAATGATATCAACGTGCTGCAGCGTTCTCCAGTCTTCGCAAGGCTTGCAGAAGGCCACTCCCCACCTGTCAACTTTGAGATCAACGGTCACCAGTACAACAAGGGATACTATCTAGCTGATGCTATATATCCTCAGTGGTCAACTTTTGTGAAGACAATCTCGAAGCCTCAAGGTGAGAAGAGAAAGAGATTTTCCCAAATGCAAGAGAGTGCTAGAAAGGATGTGGAACGTGCTTTTGGTGTGCTTCAATCCCGATGGGGTATCGTTCAATACCCTGCACTGTCATGGGATGAAAGGAGGTGATGACTGCTTGTGTGATCATGAACAACATGATCTTCGAGGACGAGCGTGATGATAGTATCTTCGACCAAGGATTTGATTTTCAAGGTGACAATGTTGAGCCCCTGCACTAAGAACCGGTCACGTTTGAACAGTTTGTCCAGTTCCATCGTGAGCTGCGTGATTGGCACACTCATTTGAATCTTCAAAATGACTTGGTTGAACACGTGTGAGATCACATTGGCAACCAATAAATGTATTGGTTCATTTTATGTTCATTCAAGACAATTTTGATTTTGTTGTAAAACTTTTTTATTAGAGACAACTTCGATTAGGTTGTAAAACTATTTTAATTTTCAAACAATTAATATTTGGACGTGCAAATATGTTTTGATATGAAAACATGAGCATTTTAGGCCCTGACGGACGGGATGGCGCAAACGGATGTGGCCGCGCGCTGGGCGCATGGCCATAGCGTCCCAGGACATGTCTGGACACGACCCCATTGCCCTACCCAAACGGATAGAATCCGGACAAAATAAACGTCCATTTGGGATCGCACGGTGGAGTTGGCGTTACGAGCCCGGCAGGCACGGCCGGATGGGGATCGGCATCGATCGATAGCGAGCGAGGACGTCTGCGTCGGCGTGGAGCCGTGGTGTAGGCAGAGCGCGCAGCGGTACGTGGCTACGGTTCAAGTTTGGCCTTTTGGTTTCCTGCCCTTACGATGCTTGATCGTTTGTCTTCCGGAGCGTCACATCATCTACTTGCTGGTTGTACATTGATATGTAAACAGAGATCGATCGATGGACTCGGCTAGAAGTTTCGGATTCTGCCAGAATTTCCTTATGGTTGCATCGAACGCCAAATTTCAGTTCCTGGGGATTTTCTTGCATTATTAAGCATATTATTATTTTTCTCAAAAGAAGGAATTGCCTAGGCTATAGAGCAGTTGAATTTTTTCAGAAGAAAAGGGACCGGGTCCCCGGCTCCATTTATAGAAATAAACGAAACCACACGTTCGGGATAGAGCAGTTGAATTACGATGAATAGATGGACGGGCAACTCGGTCAATTCATCAACAGACAGTCTTAATTTTCCAGCGAGCTACCTGTTTCTTCCAAATAAATTAAGCGCGTGCATCTCTTCTCTGCTCTTCACTTTAACACATCGACAAGGGAAAAGCAGAGTTCCTTTCCGTATTTCTTATCGCGGACATAGCTATCGCCGAGGGCAGACACATGGCGAGGAATAGATGCATCACGTTGATGCTGCAAGATACGTGTAAAAGGGGCTAGTGCTCGCTTTGGTTTGCTCCAACATTTCAAATACAACGCTAGAGTATTTCTTCAGGACATTGATCTGTTTTCTCCATGGCAGGAATTAGAGTAAACTTCGTAGTGACTTGTGAGGTTATATAGGGGGCGCAACCGTGCGAGCGTAATCAGGAAAAATAAGGTAATGCCATTCATGTACAATGTGTGCTACGCTCATCTACTTATTATCAGGTCATCTTACTGTCATGATTAATTGGCATCCGGCCTTGATCTGTTGGTCATGCTAAATATGTGATCATGCAACTGTTTATACTCCCAGCAACAAATATCTAAGATTTCCTCGATTTTGTGCCCGTTTTACCCTTCACATGGTGGCATATCGGTACGTCTTCGTCGTAGCGTTATCCAAATCTGACCAAGTTGTCGGCCTTGAGCAAATCCGCAACGACAACAAAATGGGGAGCCCCGTCCCGCTCGCACCCGGGGAAGGCTGCACCCTCATCACGTACGGCCCCGCCCAGCCCAGCCACCGCCAAGAGCGGAGCCACACGAGCGCGGCAGCGACACACCATCAGTCGGCATTTGCTTTCTTGTTGCCTCCTCACTTCCTCAGCACCGCAACGCCAGCAGAGGGCGGGGCTCGCGCGGCACCACAGCACACGGCGGCGGAGTGGAGTCGAGCTAGCTGGTGGCGATGGGGATCCACCTGCTGGCGTTCGCGGGGGCGAGGATCTTCGTGCAGGTGTTCCAGGTCTCGGCGCCGCTGCTGTGGCCGCTCAACCTCTGGCTGCCGCTGGCGCGCCGCCTGCCCGAGGCCTGCGCCGTCGCCCGCGCCGCGCTCGCAGCCCACGTCGCCTGGCTGCGCCGGGCATGCCGCCCCGGCGCCCCCGTCTGGAGCCGCCGCGACGACGGGGTCTACCGCCGGGCGGTGCTCGACGTCGCCTACTACTGAGACGCTGGAACCGTTCGAGACCTGGAGGCAGTAGCAGTGTTAATAGTTTTCACAAGTAAAGTAGAGTAGAGGTAGTGGTTAATTTGAGTTTGTTCTTTTGGTTTCTTTTTCTTGGGCTAGCAATGCCTGGTCTGAATGTGGGTTGTAATTAACCAGGATTCCTAAGTACTTCCTCTGCAAAGAAATGTAAGACGGTTTAGATCACTGGAGCGCAGGGAGTACAAGTGATTTGTTCATCCACACTTCTCATGAGGAATTTTGGTGACGATGAATACAGTGGAATGCTAGCTGCCACCGGCGATTTCCAGATCGGTCCATTGAAAGCGCTAGACTACGATGCTTCCCCGCGCATTTTTATCCATACAATTGGGATATGATGAAGTCCGGCATTATAAAAACAGTAACACTATTTTTTTCAGACCGGTCAAATGCCAGAAGGAATGACCACCATCACTATTGTGTTGATTCACAACTTAGAACACCAAGCTAGAATTATTGCGGTAGAATAGTGACTAGGAGGATATAAAAGGGGCATATGGAATTAAGATTTCCCATATTTAGCCAAGTCAAGGAATTTTTAAAAGAACGACAAAGTTTGTATTCCCTCCATCCCAAAATTAGTCTCGTTGATTTAGAACAATTTTGTACTTATTTTACTTTAAATCAGTGACACTTATTTCGGAATGAAGGGAGTATTTCGCTTGTCGTGAAAGCATCTGCTGCCTGGAATGCACTCAAAGTTGAAGCTCTTGATGCAATATAGACGAGCTTGCGTAAATCTTACGTAGTCTGATTTCCTTTGCACACACACACACAAAAAAAAAAAACAGCATGGCGAGTTACGGGAATTCAACCCAATTGCCTTCCTATGGCTCTGTAGTATTGTGGAGAAAGTGCTTAGTGAAGTGATTAAGGACGATTTCATTCACGGAAAAAATATTAAGGCCAATTTCTTGTTCGCAAAAACAAAAAATCCAAGTACATTTGCTACTCATTGTCCCATTACTGGTAGTGCATTGATCGAATGCTTTCATTATCTGGAACACTACACAAGGAAAATTTGCGCATATAAATTACATTTATCTAAGACTTATGATCGTGTGGATCGAGCATTTTCAGAGAAAACAATTTTAATGTTGGGCTTCACTTGGCGGTGGGTTAGCTGGATTATGGCCTATGTAATCATGGGGATATGTGATCAAATTTAATGGATTCATGCTCAAGTTACCGTTTCAACCTATCATCAAAGACAAGGTGGTCGGTACTCTCCTTTTTATTTTCTGTTTTATGGTTGGCGGGCTTTCGCCAAAGGTAGTATTGGCTGATCATATTTTTCCCGTGAGAAAATGCCATTGAGATTCTAGTAAATCTCGTCTCCTGTTCGCGACGGATGTTCTTGCGTTAAGGCGCAATGGTTGTATGGATAAGAAGAACAAAAAGTGCAATATTCCAATGGTCAAGTGTGCGGAGCATAGGACAAGAAGGACAAGACGAAAGAGAAAGACACCGAGGCAGATATAAAGGAGAAGATGCATTCATATCTGGGAATGTACAAGAAGTCACACACCCCTAAAGTGATTGAGATATGTCATATGTCCATTGATAGAGGCTACTATTTTGACTGCGCATTTCTTGGAAGGCTGCTCATCGATGCATCTCCGTTTACAAGAGTTTCCATGATTTGGGTATGTCGTCTTTGTTCAGAACAAGGCACATACGATGGCTTAGACGGCGTACCTTGATACCTATCTTTGTGGTTTTTGCTAGTTCTTTCTCAATTAACCAAGCTTATAAGGTTTTGGATTTACTCTAAAATAATTGTAGTCTAAACAATGGTGATGATAGTTGTTAGTAAAATCCTCCCTTCTTGCCACATAATAAACTTATGTGACCAGGTCGTATGCACCAAACCTGAAGACCCACATCCACATGCGGACACCGGAAAAATCAAATCTTAGAACAACAACCATTGTTCCCCTTTGCCAAATCCTAATTTCTGTATGTCCGCCGGTGCAACTCCCTAGCCCGACGTGCTCCATCCCCGCCAACAATGACCATGTTCGGTGGCAGTCCAGCTTGCGTCCCCGCTCTATCTAGTTGCCACATCTGCCCACGAGCATGCTCCTCCCTTGCTCATGGTGCTCCCTCCCTATCGGAAACGCCCACGTTCATCGGCGACTGAGCTCGCGGAACCGCCCCGGATGCTTGTCCCTGTCAGCGAGTAGACGTAGAAGTTGTGGGCAGAGGAGGTTCCGATTGAGAGGTTGACATGTATGTTGTTTGGTGCCTTTCGCCGCCGTCAGGCCATGCCATATTTTGTACCGTCGCCGGCGAGTTGGGAAGAGATGACTATGGTTTTTCTAGGCCCTGTGAATTAGGGTGAGCTGAAAGTTGGAAACGAGGACCTATGTTTTGAGATTCGGTTCGCCAGTGCAGAGGAGGTTCTCCCGTTTGGGCACGTACGACCTGGTTGTATAGGTTTTTTCCCTATTGCCACTTGTTGCCTTGGAAATATGATCATTGTAGTCTAAATGTGTTATTGTTTCCCCACCCCCAAAAAATTTATCTGTTGGAAAGAGCATGTAACTTTTTTTTTTCATGATGAAGGAAATTGTATCAACCCCGCAAAAAAAAGGGAAATGGTACGAGACTATGTTGCCGACTTCTTCGCTTGTCGACTGGCCGACTCACCTCCAATTAGGCCCGGCCGACCCGCCAGCAGTAGCAGGAGACGTCATGTTGCTTGTCACCATGTCTATCCGTCTCAGCGGGCGCCAACGACATCAAAAGGTCGTTCCCGGGGAAGGCCGCAACCTCCCCGGCAAAAGCATAACCACACCAGCGCAGCAGCCGCACACAACGCCATTCCCACTTCCGAACCAGGCATAGGGCGGGGCTCGCCCTCGCCGTCGCCGCCGTAGCACCGCGCAAACGCGGGGAGTCAGTCAGCGTCTCAGGGCTCTCGGCGATGGGGATCCACCTCCTGGCGTTCGCCTTCGTGCAGGTGTTCCAGGCCTCAGCGCCGCTGCTGTGGCCGCTCAACCTTTGGCTGCCCCGCCACCTCCCCCAGCTCTGCGCCGTCGTCTCCGGCAAGGTCGCCGCCCACGTCGCCTGGCTGCGCCGCGCCCACGCGAGTCGCCGCGACGACGACGACGAGGCCCGCCGCCAGGGGCTGCTCTACGCCGTGTACTGAGATATTCAGAACGGACAGTTTCTTCACTTTTGACGTTTAGACTATTTTTCCAGCGCTAGCTGCGGAATGTCGATGTAGGTTTTTTTGGATTTGAATATGTATGCAAGTTACTAGCATCCATCTGTGAATATGAGCAAATTCTGCTAGGACCGGCTGATTCTGTCGAGATTGATGGCTTTGTTTTGCTCCAGCTAGCATCTCAAATAGTAGTACAGTACAAGTTTACAGTTGTTCTTCAGGAGATTCATTTGTTTTCCCTGCGAAGAACTGGCCAGATCAAACTACGCCTTTCTTGTTAGAGAGATTAAAGATAGTATGACCGAACGTAATTCTTGTATTACTCATATTCGATGAAGTTGCAATAATTCTAGTCATGTTTTCGCAAACTTTGGGAGGACTCAAGGCCGAACTGTTGTATGGCTTGGGTCGGGCTGGAGGTCGTTTTGGACGCTGTTAAGCGTGACTGTACGTGTGATTTGATTGAGTAATACAAGAATTCTTCCGCAAAAAAAAAGAGAACTGGCCAGAAGTAAACTTCCTTGTGACATTATCCATTCATGTATACAATGTGGCAGCTCCTTCACGCTCATCTACTTTGTCGGTTCACCCGACTGTCGTGATTAACTAGTGTTCAGTCAATTCTAGAAAAGAGAAGGTAGTGTTCAGTCGCGATCATACTAAATATGTGCGTTGCCGAGTCAGCTGCACCACCATGCTTGAACTTGAAGCATGAGAGGCATTAGTTAGTGGAGCGGGTTACGCACACTACATTAACAGATATCTGAAATTACAATCGGGTCCTACAGAAATGGCAAAATGTACTGAGCAATTGATTGTTCATAGGTAAATTACAGTGTCTTATCTGGCATGGTGAAGGCTGCTAAAAGTTTTAAGGATTTTGCTCGTGACGGTCGCGCGGGTCTCCTCCTACTGTTCATCACAATTTGTCCGCTGAATGAAATAAGACAGTGTTCATTTTTCTATACCAAGATGGCCTAACTTCTTAGCATTCGTAACAAACTTCACCTTTTTTACCCTCATTGATTGAAATCACACCGTTGTTGGTGTTGTTGTTGTTGTTGTTGTTGTTGTTGTTGTTGTTCCCTTTAATTGACCGGTGTGATTTCAATCAACGAGGGTAAAAAAAATATGACAGTGCATGCGGAGCTTGTACATTCGTTAGACCGGGCAGGCTAGTGGGCTACATGTTAAACAACATATCACGTTGCTTTGATCTGAAAACTTCATACTTTCTTGTCCTTATTTGGTTATTCAACATATCTCTGAACCTAAACTACATCATGGTTGGATGGGGTGGAGCTGAGTTTTCTTGCTCACACAGCGTCGTCTCACTCGAGGCGACTCGGTGAGCACCCTGCCGCCGCTGAGCCACCTCCCCAGACCTCCACCGCCGCCGCCGCCAAAGCGACGCCGGGCAAAGCCCGGTGGTGTGGCGGATCTACTCTCTCTGTGTTGTGTCCATCACCACCCTCACCGTGGCGCCCACCTTCACCGGCGAAGTTCGATGGATCCGCAAGACGCATCCTCCATGCGGCCGTTGCGGCTTCATCACGGATCTGGCCGCCGCACATCATCCGCCCTCTGCGCCCTCGCTGTGGCGTCCATTCCCATATGGCTTGCCGGCGCCTCGACCCATCGATCCGGCGGTGCTTGTCTCCGTTGACCTGCGCCTCCCGCCTCCATGGGCTGCCAAGCTGCGGTGCGCGTCGGGCACCGGTGCGAGCGTGAAGCGGAGGCGGTGCGGTGCTTTCGTCGGCGTCCAGCGTGCTCTGGTCTGCCTCGCCTCACGCATCCGCGCCGGGGGCGGCAGATCTGGCACGGTGCTTCCCTCGCCGACTCCGCCTTCGCTTCCGTGGCGAGCCACGGCTGCGGGCTTAAAGCGCCCTCGGTGGGCTGCGGTGGCCTGGCCTCGTGGCTGCCTCGGCGGCGGTTCCACCGCCGGTTGTCTGCTGGCTGGGCTGGCGCCCCTGCTCCACGCAGCTCTTGCGCCGGCCTCCCGTCGCCTCCCGCCCTCAATCTCGCGCCGTCGACCGCCTGCTGCGCGCTCTGCATCCCGCCTCGCGCAGATCCATCTGCCGCGTCTCCCGCCTCCACCGCCCCCGCCCTGTTCGTTGTCGTCGTGCTCCTTTGCGTGCTTGCCAAACGAAGGTGGTGTCGTGGCTCCTTCTCCTTGGAGCCCTCCATCTGCCAGTTCCCCCGGTGGGCTGCCACTGTCTCATAGCCTTTCCTGCTGGGGGCGCCGCACCGGTGGTCCTCACCGGTGGCTCTCGGCGTCAAGGGTGCCTGCCGGCGTCTCTGCCGGTCGGATTCACCTGGATCTGGGGCCGTCCCGTTTCAGCGCTGCCCCGCGCTATTGGCGGCTGCTCTGCGTCTCGTCGTATGGAAGGTGTGACCGGGGTTTGGGAGAAATCCATGGTCGGCCAGCTGCTGCTGGCCGAGACAGCGGTGACGCTTCACGTCGTTCCCATCTTGATGGCGTTGTCTTCATCCCCCGGTCTTGTGATGTTTTGGGTGTGCTCTGTGGTGTTCTTTGCTTGGTGATGCCCTTCGACTACGCCGTGGCAATACAGTGCCGTGGCGTCGTCTCGGCCCGGCATGACCGTTTGAATGTACCCCATGACATAGGTGGTGTCACGCGGCGTTGCGATCTTGGTTGCCGGTGCTTTTCGATTGCGTCGACGGTGCGATGTCATGGTTTAGTCTCGGCTTGTCGCTGCAATACCAGCGCCCGTGGTGCCCTTTGTTGTGTTGTTTTGGGTGTGCTCTGTGGAGTTCTATGCTTGGTGATGCCCTTTGCCTACGCCGGTGGCACACAGGTGCCGTGGCGTCGTCTCGGCCCGGCGTGACCATTCGAATGTACCCCATGACACAGGTGGTGTCGCGGCGTTGTGCAGTCTTGGTTGCGCGGTGCTTTTCGATTGCGTCGATGGTACAGTGTCATGGTTTAGTCTCGGCTCGCCGCAGATTCGAGCGCCCATGGTGCCCCTGGTTGTGTTGTGTCCCACCTCGCCATGTGTTGTCTGTGTGTTGTTTTTGCTTTATTTCTCCTTCCTGTGCCCCCTGTACTTCCGGTTCACTTGAACCCTATCTTGTATTAGGTTGCAAAGCCTATAGGCAACAAATGAATACAATTCAGGTGGGGAGGATTTCTTCTCCCCCCCCCCCCCCGGTGAAAATTAAAAAAAAAACTACATCATGGTTATTCATACTTTCTTGTCCTTAGTGGCCGAGACACACATTGGATCAGATCATGTCCCTCTTATTACGTCGTCGGGGAGGGGCGGTGTGCGCTTATGATCGTAGATTTTTCTTCGAGACAGCTTGGTTCGAACACGAGGGTTTCATCAGCCGGTCACGAACATTGGACCTTGATTGGTAACCAGGTGGGGTGCCAACGAGGACCAGTAGAGTTCTGGTCCTATGCGGCTGCGGCCTTGCGGGCTTTCCTCAGGGGTTGGGGGGCCAATCATGGCAGCGAGTCCAAAAGGGAAAGGGAAGGCATCATGGAAGAAATCGCGCACCTGGACGCGCAGGCCGATGTTAGACCTTTTTCTGGCGACGAATGGGAGCACCGATACTCCCTGGAAAACTAGGTCCTGGCTATCCTTAGGGCGGAGGAGGAGTACTGGCGTCGTAGGGGCGGCGTCAAGTGGGTCGTGAAAGGCGACGCCAACACAGGCTACTTTCACGCGTACGCCAACGGCCGTAAACGCAAGAGCACAATCCTAAGGCTCCAGTCGGAGAACGGGATTCTGGTAACCCAAAATGAAATCGTTAAGCACATCTTCGATTTCTTCGTAGAGCTGTTGGGAACAACCGAAGCGAAAGGTTTAAGTCTAAGGGAAGACTTATGGGGATCGGCTGAGTGTGTGTCTCAACAGGAAAACGACGCCCTGATGGTGTCTTTTTCGCCTCAAGAGATAGATTTAGCGCTGGCTGGAATGAAGAACGACACGGCTCCAGCCCCGGATGGCTGGCCGGTAGAGTTTTTCAAAAGGTTTTGGCCGCTCCTTAAAGACCTTTTCCAAGCTATTATTAACGGCTTTGCCCTTATGGCACGGTGAACCTTGCGCTACTTCAATTATGGGGGCGATTTGTCTGATTCCCAAGGTCAAAGGGGCGGACTCAATCAAGCTGTTCCGTCCGATCACGCTCATTAATGTCCCTTTCAAGATTTGCGCCAAAGCTTACGCCTCTAGGTTAGCGTCGGTCGCCCAACGAGTAATTCATAAGAGCCAAACCGCTTTCCTTAAAGGCAGAAACATTCTTGAAGGGCCTATTGCTCTCACGGAGATAATTCACGAGTTAAAATGTATGCGTGGACAGGGTGTTATCCTCAAGCTAGATTTTGAAAAAGCCTACGACCGCGTAAACTGGGAGTTTGTGCGGGAGGTCCTCCTCAAAAAGGGTTTTGAGGCAGGGTTCGTCCACCGGATCATGCACCTGATCTCGAGTGGCAACACCTCGGTTATTGTCAACGGCGAAATGGGGAAGTTTTTCCGTAATAGGAAAGGGTTAAGACAGGGCGATCCCATCTCCCCACTCGTCTTTAACTTTGTGGCTGATGCATTGGCAGCTATGTTGTCCAAGGCCAGGGAGGCCGGTCATATCAAGGGGCTCGTCCCACACCTCATCCTGGGTGGTGTGACACATCTACTATATGCTGACGATACCTTGCTATTGTTCAAGCCTGACGACCATAGTATTGCATCGATTAAGCTTTTGTTACTCGCCTTTGAGATCCTTTCCGGACTCAAAATAAATTTTCTTAAAAGTGAGGTCATTACCATGGGGATGGACGACCAACAAAGCTTTCGAGTCGCAAATTTACTTAATTGTAAGCTTGGGAGCTTTCCAATTAAATACCTTGGGCTTCCTATTTCTCACCGCAAACTCTCGATTTTAGAGTGGGAGCCTCTGTATGGGAAAGTGGCCAATAGGGTAAGCCCGTGGCGAGGGCGTTTTATGTCCTCTGCGGCGAGGCTCATTTTAACTAACTCGAGCCTCTCTTCCCTTCCCCTATTCACTATGGGGATGTTCTTACTAGCCGATGGCATGCACGCTAAGCTAGACACACCGAGATCCCGGTTCTTTTGGGAAGGAACTGGCATCAAGCGGAAATTACCATATAGTAAAGTGGGCGGCTGTTTGTAGGCCAAAAAAATTTGGAGGATTGGGAATCCTAAACTCCAAACTAATGAATGTCGCCCTCCTTTCCAAATGGTGGCGGCGGCTAGCCCAAAACGAGACGGGTCTCTGGGCTCAGCTGTTAAAAGCTAAGTATTTCCCGAATGGGAATCCCTTCACGGCCTCGGCCGACGGCTCCGTGTTTTGGAAAGGGATCCAAGCGGTACAGCCCGTTTTTGCTATTGGGGCCAAATTTCAGATTAACAATGGCCAATCCACTCGGTTTTGGCTTGATCATTGGCTGGGCGCCTCTCCCCTTTGGCAAAGCCACCCCAACTTATTTCGGATCGCCACTAACATCAACATCTTAGTGGGGGAGGCAGTTCGTACTGACCCCCCTGCGATCCACTTTTTGCGGGCCCTTACCAACACCGAACGTGAGTCATGGGCCGGTCTGGTACAGCAAATTGGTGCCAACCATCTAGGGACGGGCGATGGTTCGGTAGAGTGGAGCTTGACAGCTTCTAGGAAATTCTTGGTTAAGTCCCTCTACAACAAGCTAACTGAAGGGAAAGCGCTTGATATAGCTAGGGGGTTGTGGAAGGCAGGCATGCCCTTGAAGATTAAAATCTTCATGTGGCAAATGTTCAGGAATAGGGTGCCCACTTCGGATAACGTGGCCAAGCGTAGCGGTCCGGCTGATGGTACTTGCACTGTGTGCGGCCTAGGTGAAGATGCAAACCACGTCTTTTATAGATGTCACCTGGCTAGGTTCGCGTGGAGTGCAGTTAGGGAAGCTTTTCACACGAACTGGAACCCAGCCTCAGGGAATGACTAGATTTCCATCCTCAAATCCATGAAAGGGACTAGTAGTAGAATCGCTTGGAGTTGCGTAGGGGCGCTGCTTTGGGCTATTTGGACGACGCGCAATAAAATTACGATTGAGAAAAAATTCCCTAACCATCCCGCAGACATGATCTTCAAATGCCATCTATTTTTGCAGACGTGGACTCCACTGGGGAAGGAGCGCGATGCTGAGCGCATGTCGGAGGCCATGACGCGCATCAAGACTACCCAGGTGATGGCAAGACAAGATCCGCCGAGTCGTTGAAGCTTTTGGAGTCTTTTCTGGGAGTTCTATGATAGCTAGGTCTTCAGCATCGAGAAATAAGAGATCCAGTAACTCCCGAGCGTCCTCAGCGATTTGGATTCCTGGCCGTTGGATCTGGCTGCTTGATGCGATCTGGGCCATTGGATCAAGCCGTTGGAGAGTCTCGTCCGTCGGATCGAAGAGCGGTAACTGTAGGAATGAATAGTTACTGTCTCCATGCGTTGCCGCTTACTTCGCCTGTTCGACCTCGACTCCCTAGCCTGTGGGGCCGTTCGCGGTTGGGCCGCGTTTGTCAGTGACCGTGGCTGCGGATGTGGCCTGTTCGTCCCGTCGCGCGCATCGGCGGGTAAATATCCCGCGCCACCGCACGTAATATCTTGCCTCCTCCG
Source organism: Aegilops bicornis (assembly GCA_021605145.1). Lineage (NCBI taxonomy): Eukaryota > Viridiplantae > Streptophyta > Magnoliopsida > Poales > Poaceae > Aegilops > Aegilops bicornis. Next base: position 1,655,724 of record JAHIAL010000063.1, on the reverse strand, counting down.
AGGGTAGTTTGGTCTTTTCGCATCCAGGCCTCGTGCGTGGCCGTCGCTGCCAGCTGCCGTCGGTGGATGAGATGAGGACGATGGCCTCTTCGTCCTCCCATTCGCCCCTCCTCCCCGCCTCTCTCTCCTCTCTCGATCTCCTCTCCAAGCCGCCAGACACCCTGCCATCGCGCCGCCCGGCGTCGTTGCCGCTTTCGCACCTCAGGGCGCGTCGTCGGCTCCCGAAGCTCTCCTGCTCCGACCCGGCAGAAGGACGCGTCCATGGTCGGAGCGGAGGAGGAGATCCAGGAGGAGCGCCATCTCCATTGCCGCGGCCCCGGCCTTCGTCGAACGCTTCGTCATCTTCCTCATCCTCGTTGCCAACGCCATTGCCGTCGGCGTCTGGCAGAGACCAACAACGAGAAGGCGCTCGAGGCGCTGCGCCAGATCCAGTCCGACCACGCTGCCGTGCGGCGCGATGGCGAGTGGGCGCTCGACCTCCCCGTCCGCGAGCTCGTCCCCGGGGACGTCGTGCAGCTCCGCATCTGGGACAAGGTGCCTGCCGATATGCGCGTCCTCAGGCTCGTCTCCTCCATGCTCCGCGTCGAGCAGGGGCCGCTCACGGGTGAGACCAACTCTGTCAACAATGTTAAATGTGTGCACCCTCTCCTCTCTTATCTGCTCTAGCTCTCACCCTCTCCTCTTCTTCCTTCTCTGTCAGATTTGGTGCAGCAGCCGCTGCGGGGTTGCAGTTCTTTGGACATGTTCGTGCACCTCTGGAAAGAAGACGACCCAAGGTGATCCGTGGGAAGGCAGCGGTATGCACCCTCTCCACTTTTCCCATTTCCTTCCCTCCAACCCCTGTCTCTTGTTGGATGTTATGGTTGGTTGTAATGTTGCCTTCGCGATGAACCTTCAGTTTTGTTTGGATGGCGGTCATGGACTGAATGTTTCCTTTTGCTTTCGCTAAGTTGTAACTTGTTGAACCTGGTGCATGTGGGCTTTATTAATTTAAAGTCGGACGCTTCTAGCGTCTTCGTTCGAAAAAAAAAACTATATCATGGAAAGACAGCTCGATGCGTAAAAACCTAGGAAATCCTATTACCCTACGGAACTACATCAACATACAAGTAAAGTGGAGTCCAGTAGCACGGAGGCGCATCGTCCTCTACTTGTTGCCTGCACGCAATGCCAACTGCTCTAACCTCAATGTCGGCAGTCTCAAATCATTTCGGCCAATCTTGGTCTGTCTTCCGAATTGCATCATATGTGTCAAACAATGCGGTTATTTCTTTGCTTTGGTTTGCTCCAACGTCTCAAATACAACAGTAGAGTTCTTTCTTTGGAAGTTCATTCACTTCCTATGGCACTATGGCAAAACCAGCTTTCTTCTTAGATTATATAGATGGAGCAAGTGTAAAACAAAAGGAGTTGAATTTATATTCATGTGTACAGTGTGTTAGCTCATTCACTCGCGTCTACTTGTCAGTTCATCCATCTGTCATGAGTTACTACTTTGCAGTCTTGATCATACTAAATATATATGTGCATTGGTTAATCAGGTACACACACATGCTTGAAGCATGCCAACAGAATACCTCGCGGATAGGAAGATCGATGCATGAAAATCTGGCGGTATCCCATTCTCTCCAACACTGGGTACCGCTACATTTCCCAGAAGCATACAAGTAGCATGGAGTTCACCTCATTCATGTATACGTGGAGGGAGGGAGCAAGCATATAAAAAGAAGTTAACTTCCATTCATGTATACAATGTGCCAGCCCCTTCACGCTCATCTACTTTATCGGTTCTTCCCACTGTCCTGATTAACTATTATTCAGTCAATTTGAAAGAAAGAAAACTAGTGTTCAGTCAGATCATACAAAGTAGTATGTGCGTAGCTGAGTCAGCTACACGGCCATGCTTGAACTTGAAGCATGACGCGCATTAATATGTTCTAGACTTCTAGTAAACCTCACTTCCTGTTTGCAACGACAGTTCTTCTGTTAAGGTGAACAGTCATTTGGATAAGAAGAACAAGAGGTGCAATGTTCCAATGGCTAATTGTGCGGAGCATAGGACAAGGACAAAAACAAAGTGAAAAGACACAATAGGAGGATATAAAGGAAATGATGCATTCATCTCTGGAAATGTACAAGAAGTCACTTAAGCCTAAAATGATTGAGGAGCTATGTGCCTCGGCGGAGGCTATAATATTTGATCTTACTCAGAAGGCCGCGCACCGATGCATCTCCCTTGCAAGAGTTTTCATGATGTTGGAAATATCGTCTTTGCTCAGAACGAGGCACATCAGATGGTTTTAGGCCTAGGCACCCTTGTCTCCGACTCAACGATGTTCCTTTATAGCTATATGTGTTATGTGTGGTTTTTTGCCAGTTTTTTTCTCAATTAACCAAGCTCATAGGATTTTAGATCCAACTTTACTCGTTAACAAGATTAACTCTGTTTTCTATGGCGGGGAAGGAACCCCTACCATGAGGTGTTTGTAAAGAAACAATTGTGATGTCACGTGCTTGTTCCAACATTTACTCTAAAAAAGTTGTATATTAGCATAAACAATGGTGATGACCTCTTGCCATGAAAACAAATCTTATGCGACCGGGTCATATGCACCAAAAGACCATCTTCCACATGCGACACTTAGCATTGGCAAACCAAATCTCAAAGCGGCAGCTATCGTTCCGCTTTGCTAAATCCCATTTCTGTTGCATCGGGTGGATGTTCAACATGTCCAACCCAACCGTCGGTGTGATCTCTCCCGTCTGCTCGTCGCACTATCGGTGGTGCAACTCCCCAACTTAGCACATTCCATACCCGTCATCAATGAACATACTCGTTGGTGGCCCAGCTCACGTTCCCGCTCTATCGAGTCGCTACATCTGCCCATGGGCGTGCTCCTCGAAGCCAGCGCAATTCCCTTACTCATGCTCCTCCATCCATGCAGAAAACATCCACGTTCATTGGCGGCTGAGCTCGCGATACCACCCCAAATGCTTGTCCCCATCGCCCGTCGGCGTGGGTAGAGAAGGTTCTGATTGAGAGGTTACCAGGTATGTTCTTTGGTGTCTTTCTTTGCTGTCGTTGGGCCATTCATATTTTGTACCGACGCCGGCGAGACGGGAAATGATGACTATGGTTCTTCCGAGCCCTGTGAATTTGGTGAGATGAAAGTTGGAAATTATGACCTCCGCTTTGAGATTCGGCTCGACAGCTGTCACGGGTGGAGGAGGATCTCCCGTTTGGGCACGAGACTTGTCGTACAAGATTTTCTCCCATATTGCCACTTGTTCCCTCCTAAATTTGATCACTGTATACTCGTCTAAATATGTTGCTACCCCCCCCCCACACACACACACACACTCACACCAAATGTTGCCCTTCAACACTGACCTGCAAATTTGCTCCCGCATCCATCCGGAATAGGGGGAACCAGTCCACGGACATGGACGGGGGAATTGGCATCCAAAGCTAGCCGCATATGTCCACTTATATTTTAAATGAAATTCAATGAAAATAAATAAATTTGATTCAAACTCAAACAATCCGGACAACATTCATTGACACTTGGATGATTTTTACATAAAACCGGATGCGTTTTATCTAAACCAGACTAAATTCATTACACTTAGACATATTTCATCTAGACTGGACTCTAAACCTAGAGTAAAATAACCGCGGGCGCCCCTTCCCCATCTCCGCCCCGGCCACGAGCTGAAAAATGAAGCCCCGCCCCCTCCGCAGCCCTCCGCTGACATGTCATCCCCATGTCTGGCAGCCCGCTCCTCGGACTGCCGGATGCTCTGGAGAGATGTGCTTCAGCGAGAGGGGAAGAGTAGCCTCTGCTTCCCTTCTATCTTTCCCATGTATGGCTATGCCGCTCATCGGAGTGGCCTCCGCTTATGTGAAGCACGGATCAAAGTTGATTTTTGGGGCGAGGGACGATGGTGTCCTGTGAAGCGGACAAAACACCGACCGTGCACCCCGCTCCAATGCCGACGCCAGTAAAAGGGCGCGTCTGCTCTGTGTCGGCGTCAATGCGGAGTGACCGCTCACAGCGACACGAATGCGGGCAGCTGGTGCCAGGCGGGAAGGCACGCGAGTGAGGAAGAAGGATTTTGGGCAGGCCACGGTTGTCATACATGGACGTGGCAGCGGCCGGATGCCCACAACCATGAGAAAACACGTCCAGGTCAAGCTGTGAACCGATACATTGATTGTGTTGGATGACAAAATACTTTCAGACCGTATGGTCGGGATGTATGGGCGGTTTGAGGGTAGGAGAATATCGGTTTTGGAGATGCCCTTGGTTGCCGACTTCTTCTTTGTCGACCGGTCGACTGACCTCCAATCAGGCCCGGCCGACCCGCCAGCAGTAGCAAGCAGGAGCCGGAAGAGCGGCGATAGCGAGCACGGGCTCGCCTGCTCCCGGAACGCGTGCAAATTGGACAGAGACGCGTGTGTGCGTGTATTGAATGCAAATGTACGGCTAACCGAAGGATACATGCAGATAAACTGTAGCATACTGTCACGGCGCCGTCTACACAGGCAGCAATATGACGGTACACCATCAATGTGTTCCATTATATGACAGTACCTATCTAGTACTAGAGTTCTTGATAGAGTTATGTGTTCAATCTAGTGGCGCCCATGCTTGCACCAGTTTGTTGTGTCAGCTTGTCTCCTGTTTTGTAGGATCCTCATCTAGTAGCTTCATGAAAAAAAAACAAGAGAAAGGGATGATGATGTTAATTTGCCGGAATGCATGTTTGATGTAAAGTTGGCTGTGGGAAGGCATATAGTTTGCGCTACTGAGTTTGTTGAGGAAGGAGCAGAGAGAAAAAAACAGTTACGCCAAGTTTTCCGTAATCGTGTTTTCAAAAAAATGAGTAATAGTTGTTGTAGATAAAACGTAGTTTCCTAGCTTTGTGAAAACAGAATTTTTCTTATCCGTGTTTTTTTAGGAAATCTTATCCATGTTTTTGTTTGAGGGGCCAAACATGTTTTTAGTTACATGGGTTTACGTGAGAGCAACTAGTTAACGAGCGTTCATTCGAAGCTCAAGAACGATCGCCACTTGACGCTTTCACTATTTCGCCACGTGTCGCGCTTTGCACGCTCCCTCCGAATTTGCTTTTTTTATATTTTTCCGCACGCGTTTTCGGCTTTTTAAACGGTTTTTTTGGGTTTTTTCGATGTTTTGGTTTTCCACCGGTCTTCCTTAGCTTTTCGAGAAAAAAAATTCAAAAATAATGTTTGCTCGAAAAAATGCATTTTCTTTTTTTTTCTCGAGAGTCACGGTTTTGCCTCCGCGAGAGGCACCGTTTTGCTTTCGTGAGAGTCACGGCCGTGTCTCTCCAAAACAAAAAAAAACACATTTTTTGTTTTTTTCCTGTCGCGAGAGTCACGATTTTGCTTCTGCGAGAGGCACGATTGTGCTTTAGCGAGAGTCACGGTCGTGCCTCTCGAAACGGAAAAAACACGCTTTTCTATTTTTCCTTTCGCGAGAATCACGGTTTTGCTTCCGCGAGAGGCACGGTTGTGCTTCGCAAAAGTTACGGCGTGCCTCTTGGAAACGAAAGAAAACATTTATTTTTGTTTTCTTTCCTTTCATGAGTCACGGCCGTGCCTCCTCAGAAACGAAAGAAAACGCGTTTTCTATTTTTTTACCTTCTGCGAGAGTAACGGTTTTGCTTCCGCGAGAGGCACGGTTGTGATTTCGTGAGAGGCACCGGCGTGCCTCTTTCGGAAAGGGAAAAACCCGTGCTCCCGGTTCGGTTTTTTCGTCCGGTTTATTTCGTTAAAAAAAAGGTTCGTCAAAACATATCAACATAGGATCTAGTTTTGAAGATCTCGACGCAAAGAATCCAACGGTGAAAGCGGTTGGAGATTTGGACACACGATTTAAGAGATAAAACGTTTTGAACAAACAGATCTACAAAAAAAAAGAAAAAACTCTCTGCGACAAGTAGCGCACATTTTAGGTTTACGGAAAACTAGTTCGGCTAAACAAGCGTATGCATACGCAGACAATGCTTGATTGTTAAAAACAGCTTGTTGCATGTCTCTGGCAGCTGGGCCCTAGTGGTCAACCTGAGATGTTTTTTTTTTTGAAACCTGGTCAACCTAGATGTTAGATGAACATAAACAACTGTGGTAGCCATTCCCGGCCTGCGAGCCTATTAAGGTAAAACTAGATGTTTTTTTGCATCGTGCTTAATAAAAAAGGTAAAGAAACCCGAAATGCAGTCAACACGAGCGCAGATGTATAGTTTCTTCAAAAGAAATGTAAGCAGATGTAGACATTTTGATCGAAAAGAGGGAGCATATTAAGAGCAGCCAAAGTGGACCCTGCGCACGGATTTAGTTCGTTGTCTCCCCTGATAAACTTGTACTACTGGTCTGCAGGCTTGCGCGTTGGCTGCATGTGCACGCCGCACTGCTGCGCCTCAACGTCCGTCACCAGCACCGCGCAAACGACGTCTCTACCCGTCAGCCTTAACCATTAAATGAACCGTCGTCTACGATATACCTAGCCAAACGGGCCGGCCCGGCACGGCACGGCCCAGCCTATGCTAATCGTGCCTGGCCCAGCACGGCCCGCCATGGCACGTTTAATAGCCGGGCCGTGCCGTGCCGGCCCACGGGCGCTGCTCCTTAGCCCAGGCACGGCCTGATTAGTAAACGGGTCGGCCCGATGGCCCGTTTAACACGCTGGGATGCACATATTCAGCCTGTTGGGCTGTTTTTTAGGCTTATTGGGCTGTATTTTAGATATAAATATATTAAAAAATCTGAAAATTATATTAAAAAATTAAACGGGCCGTGCCGTACCGGCTCGCGTGCCCAGGCTCCAGGCCCAGACACGGCCCGTTTAGCCCGTGCCATGCCTGGCCCATAGCGAGCCGTGCCAGCGTGCTCGTGGGCTGGCCTGTTTGGCCCGGCCCGTTTGGCCAGCTATAGTCTACGAGCTGGAACACGGCGTGCGTTCCATATCCCAATGAGGGCCGACGCCTACGGATAACAAGAACATGCGAGCTCGTCCACGCCAACGAGTTTTCGGCAGGAGCCGTCACATCTTTCCACGATTCATCCCTTGGGATAACGGCAAGTCGAGACGTCATATTGCTCGTCACCGTATCTATCCAGGTTCTCTGTCTGAGCGCGCGCAACTAGAATAAAAGGTCGTTCCCGGGGAAGGCCGCAACCCCCTCCCACCCGTCACCGGCAGAAGCATAACCACACACCAGCAGCAGCATCGGAACAGACATCGCCATTCCGAAGAAACCAACACATTTGTTGCTAGCGCGCCGTCGCCGCAGCTCCGCGCAAGCGCAGGGAGCCGGTTAGCGTCCCAGGGCTCCCGGCGATGGGGATCCACCTCCTGGCGTTCGCCTTCGTGCAGGTGTTCCAGGCCTCGGCGCCGCTGCTGTGGCCGCTCAACATCTGGCTGCCCCGCCACCTCCCCCAGCTCTGCGCCGTCGTCTCCGGCGAGGTCGCCGCCCACGTCGCCTGGCTGCGCCGCGCCCACGCGAGGCGCCGCGACGAAGACGACGACGAGGCCCACCGCCAGGGGCTGCTATACGCCGTGTACTGAGATATTCAGACCGGACAGTTTCTTCAGTTTCGATTTTTATTCGATTTCTTCGAGCGCTAGCTGCGGAATATGTGGGTATGTTGGTTGTAGCATCGATCTGTAAATACAGTAATAGTAATTTCTGCTAGGACCGGCCGATTCTTTCGGGAATGTTCGCTCTGTTTTGCTGCAGCATCTCAAATACAAGTGTACAGTTGTTCTTCAGGAGATTCATTTGTTTTTCCAGGCCAAGAACTGGTCAGAAGCAAAACTTCCTTGTGAGATTATGGAAGGTGCATTCACGCATACAATGTACAGTACTTGTCATCTACTTGTCGGTTCAAGCAAGTGTCGTGATTAACTAGAATTCAGTCACTTGGTAAAAAAGAACAAGTGTTCAGTCGCGATCATACTAAGTAGGAGTATGTGCGTTGCTGAGTCAGCCACTCGACCATGCTTGAACTGGAAGCATGACAGGCCCTTAATTTAGTCGACAGATCTTATGCATACTGCATAATCTGCAACTTTTATACCACCGTAACAAATATCTTAAATTACAACCGGGGTCCTCGAAACAAATATTGCAAAATGTGCTGAGAAACTGGTTCTATAGGTAAACTACAGTGTGTTTGACACAATGAAGGCAAAAGGTTAACTGTCCAGGGGTCTCCTCCACTATTCAACCCGATGCATCCGTTGGATGAAACAAGTTGGTCTTCCTTTTTCTATTCAGAATGATGGGGTGACTTCTTAGCATTCTTAAGGGCGTTGTATCACGTGCATCTGGCAACCCTCATGCATCCCTGCATCTTCTCATTGTTGGTCGTTCGATAAGAGCATCTCCAACATCGCAAACGTGTACAAGAAAACAGCTTTAAGACGCACCATCGTCTCTGGTTTGACGCTGGCGTCATACCGCCTCAAAGCAGTGCTTAAAATGCAGCGCCTTCCCAAAGAGCCAAAAAAATGCAAAGACGCAGCTCATTCTACAAACTACAAATATAGGCATTGAAATAAAAAAATTAGATATATTGCATAGATTTTAAACGATACAAAGGTATTTTACATCCGAAACATAGATTGCATAAATAAAAACGACAAACGATAAAAAACATAGATAGCATAAAAAACTACTCTAAGTCGCTATCATCATCACCATTATCATCCTCGGCGGTGTCGTCCGAGGTATCTAGGAGATGTCAGCCAAATACCGACCATCGTCGGCGTGGAAGAACGATCGCCCACCGCTGCAACAAGGTCGGACTGTGGACGCTTCGATTCAATCGTGCACTAATCATGCACGCAATTGTGTACGATCAAGATCAGGCACTCACGGGAAGATATCACAACACAACTCTAAAATAAAATAAGTCATACAAGCATCATAATACAAGCCAGGGGCCTCGAGGGCTCGAATACAAGTGCTCGATCATAGACGAGTCAGCGGAAGCAACAATATCCGAGTACAGACATAAGTTAAACAAGATGTCGTAAGATGGCTAGCAAAACCGGGGTACATATCGAAGAGGCGCAGGCCTCACCGCTCGGGATCCTCCTAACTACTCCTGGTCGCCGTCGGCCGGCTGCACGTAGTAGTAGGCGCCTCCGGTGTAGTAGTCGCCATCGACGGTGGCGTTCGCCCTCGGCTCCATCGCCCCGGGTCGCAACAACGGGTAAAGAAAGGGGAAAAGGGGGAACAAGGCAACCGTGAGTACTCATCCAAAGTACTATAAGCAAGGAGCTACACTACATATGCATGGATATATGTGTAAAGGGCCATATCAAGGACCGAACTGCAGAATGCCGAATAAGAGGGGGATAGCTAATCCCGCCGAAGACTATGCTTCGGCAGCCTCCGTCTTGCAACATGTAGAAGAGAGTAGATGAAGTCCTCCAAGTAGCATCAGATAGCATAATCCTACCAGCGATCCTCCTCAATGCCCCGAGAGAGCGACCACCGGGTTGTATCCGCACTTGGAAGGGTGTGTTTTATTAAGTATCCGGTTCTAGTTGTCATAAGGTCAAGGTACAACTCCAAGTCGCCCACATTCATCAAGATCACGGCTATTCGAATAGATTAATCTCGCCGCAGGGTGCACCACATTACCCGACACGCTCGATCCCATTTGGCCGGACACACTTTCTGGGTCATGCCCGCCGCGGAAGATCAACACGCCGCAGCCCCACCTAGGCACAACAGAGAGGTCAAGACGCCGGTCTAAACCTAAGCGCATAGGGTCTGGGCCCATCGCCTTAGCACACCTGCGTTACGTGACGCGTCGAAAGCGTAACTAGCCCCCTTAATACAAGAGCAAAGCTTACGTTCCACCCGGCGCCAGGCCGCCATTGTTGAGCGTCGCGAAATGCTTCACCGATACCACGGCGCGGTTGCCCATATCTTGTCCCACGTGGCGGTTAGTGCGTATAAGGTCAACGACCCAACTCAGATCAAATATCAAGATCTCGTTAAGCGTGTTAAGTATCCACGAACGCCGAACAGGGCCATGCCCACCTCTCAACCAGGTAGTCTCAACCTGCCCCGACGCTCGCCACAAAGATCCACACACAGAGGGCCGTTGGGACAAAGGTCCTTTCAACCCCCAATCCGTGAATCACTCGCGGGTGCTCCTCTAGCCGACCCGACTTTAGTCACCACATGTATCATGTATAAAGTATAGAGTATATAACCGTGATCACGGCCCGATAGTATAGCAAGGCAGACGGACAAGAATGTAGGGCCACAAATGGAATACTAGCATCCTATACTAAGCGGTAGGATAACATGTAAGGTAACAACCGTAGCAACAATGACAAAGTTATGCATCGAATAGGATTAACCGAAAGCAAGAACATGCTACACTACTCTAATGCAAGCAAAGATAGAGGAGAGTAGGCGATATCTCGTGATCAAGGGGGGGCTTGCACGGTTGCTTCGGACAAGAAGGAGGTGCCGGTGGCGTTTAGTCGACCACTGTGGGGCATCAACATCGCCACGGAAGTCTCACCGGAGAAGAAGAGGGGAGAAACAGTAAATACATAGCAAGCAAGTGCATAACAGGACAACAAGCGAGCTAGAGCGTGTTCTAACGCGGTATGAGGTGATACCGTGAAGGGGAAACATCCGGAAAGTATCCACGGTGTTCCGTGTTTTGAGACAGATGAACCGCAGGGGGAAAGTTGCGTGGTTTGCTATGCTAGGGATGTGTGGTGGACGAATCGGGCTGCATATCCGGATTCGCCTCTGGTTGCTCGAGCAACTTTCATGTAGAAAGTATTTTCATCCGGAAGTTACGGATTAAAAAGATATGATTTTCTAAAGATTTAAATCATTTTTCTCGATTTTAATTAGTTATTTAATTACAACATTATCCGTAATGTTGAAAGGTGATGTCGGCATGACATCATCCAAAGGCCAATGATCAAACCTCGATGGTCCAGTCAACCCCGACCAGGGTCCTGCATGTCATAGAGAGAGGCTTAACTAGAGTTTAATTTAAACCTAACAAAGTCTAATTAATGTGGCCCCCTGGGCAAGGGCAATATTAATTATAGTTTAAGTTTAATTCGATTAGTCTTAGTTAATCGAGGGGGTCCCACATGTCGGTGGCACATGGTGCACAGTCGGCAGGGTTGACCGGTCAACCTGGGCCAACTAGGGGCATCGGGCCCACGGGTCGCTGACTAAAGAGGCCGCCACATGGCGCTGTGTCAAGACCGTCACGCCGAGTAACTCCGGAGACCACGCTTTGGCGGCGCACGCCGGAGGTGGTCGGGTTTGCCACGGTGGCTCGCTTTCGAAAGCGCGAGGTGGCGTTGAACGAAGCGCGGTGAGCCGCATCCAGCGGCGTGGCGCGGGCCGGAGGTGGCCGGAAGTGACGGGCGAGCACATGGCGACGGCCGGAGTCGGGCGTGAGCGCGAAAACGGTGATGCGGGTACATGGCGTGGCGAGCTAAGCGGTGGCGTTGAGCTTTTACGCGTGCGCCGAGCACGGCTACATGCTCGGACGAGCTCGTCGGTGACGATGTTGACGGCAACGAGCACGATGGCGGAGGCGAGCTACAGCGGAGGCGGCTACTACGGTTGTGGGCACGGATCCGTGGAGAAAGAAGAGGGGAAAAGGCAGAGCTCACCGGGAGCACAAGGAAGGCTCGCTGAGGTCTCGAGCGTAGGGGCAGCTTAATCGACGCGGCGGAGCTTCGGTGGACGGAGGTAGAAGACGATGCGGATCCGGCGATGGAGAGGCTAGAAGCTCGAATTAGTCCTTGTAGAGGACGTAGTGGACGCACGGCGCATCTCCTAGGCGCGGTCTCGAGGCGGAAGCGGCGTTGGCACGCGAGATTGACCTGGAGGCCATGGCGGCAGTGCTTCGCCTGCAAGGGAAGGAGAGAGCGGCACGAGGAGATGGGAGGTGTGAGCTAGGGGTTCTGTCGGGGGTTCGGGAGGGGTCACCGTCGACCTCAAAGGAGCCGGGGCACCGGATGGTCGCCTGGCCATCTTGACCATGGGCCATGATGGCCCAAAGTGACGTGGGTGAACAGGAGAAGGGGAAGGGTTAAGTGGGTCGTGTTTTTCTGGCTAATGGGCCACAAGGCCAAGAGATTAGTTTTGTTGTTATTTTGTTTTTGTCTTCTGCTTTTATTTTTGTTCCTTTTTATTTCATTGTATAAAATTAACACTAGCACCTAAATTTTTACTAATAAATATACTACTGCCACATTAATTCTCAACCCAAAAATAAAATAGTCTAATATTCTATAAAATTCAATAGGTATTTATTTAATTGTTTAACTACTGCTTTTAATTATCTTAGAGCCTTTAAACATTTTATCAAAGTTTTGTTTCTCCAACATAATTACTTATGATTTATTTGACACGCTTAGAGCATTTTAGTTTTAATTTTTGGAAAATTATATTGTTTGACATATTTTGAATTTGAATTTTGAACCGGTTTTTGAACTAACGAGAGATTAGCAATAAGAACGGAGGTGACGTGGCATCATTAGCAGAGTTTCACCGTAGCATAATTATCCCAAGGCGTCACAATTCTCCTCTGATTACAAGAAATCTCATTCCCGAGATTTAAGAGGTAGTGAAAGGTGGAAAGGTTTTGGTTATTTAATCTAGCGGGTCTTCTCATCCTGGCTTGCTCTTCGCTGAAGAAGTTGATCCCCGTCGTTGATGTCTTCATTTTTCATCAGAGTAGGTCATCTTGACGAAGTCGCATCCTTTCTTCGGGGTCTATCTCGTACTTACGAATAGGTAAGGGGCAGTTCGACAATGATAGAATGCTATAAGGGTTAACCATCGGGGGTTATCCCATGAATGAACAGAGGGGTATCTCTCAAGTTGGTCAAATGAAACACATCGAGAGCCAAGCAAGAAGGTAAAGTAAGAAGTATCAAGCGGATAGGCAATCGTTCGATGCCCAATTAGAAGGTGAAAGGGTTTCAGTGCATGAGAATAAGTATTGCGGCCCGATACCGAGTAGATCACTAGGAAGGTGGCTTGTAATTACATATCAAGTCAAGCGCGAGGAATATCTTTGGCAACAGGGTGTACAGGAGAGTTAGGTTTCGATCCTGTAGAACTGTGGGTTATGAGCCCACCATGTCGTTAAAAGTAGGAAGGGCGTTGACATCTTGCACAGTCATGTAAGCAAGGCATGTAAGAGGATAGCCTTGTCGCTTAAGTCGGCAACAACATCGGTACCAAGGGCGTAGGGACGAAGAGAACCATTTTCCCGCTTTCGTTGAACGAGGCGGACCAATAGGCAAAGTTCTCGCCCATCGGTGGTTACCGTAATGTCATCAACAATAGTAATGTGAGGGTCTTATGGCGTAGTTGTACCACGAGGTGCTTACATAAGCAGGAGAATGTTACTGCTTAGATCATATAGATCACAAGAAACGTTAAACCAACCAATGGAAAGGAAAATATGATTATCAGATTAAACAGAAAAATGGAAAGGAAAATGTGTTTAAACACATATTTCAAGGGTATATCCTTCCCAAGGACAAGCAGAGCATGATATCCATGATGTGATATAATGTAGAAAACTCTTTAGGTAGGGGAGAGAAATTTCATGACATTACCCATACAAATGTGTTTGGATAATTTAGCAGGAAACATTTAGCATTGGCTTCAAATTTTATTGTTGAAAATCTGAGTACCATAGACATGCTTCGAAATAGCATTGACATGGTCATCAGGTGAAGATCAGACTTTGGAAACACAAAGGATCCATCAGGAATAACTTGTAGAATAAGTCTTACAATTTCCTCATGGGAAAATGGATAACCTTGCTGAAAAGGAATCTATAATAAAGAAGGGCCTCCTACCCAGCTTGTGCTAGGCACGACATCACCTTACCGGGTCACATAAAGACCAATTTTATATCTCTAGGAAATATGTTCCAACCATCATATCTGACCGGAATTCAGATCTGATTGGTGTCAAGGACTCGTGGATGCCCGAGAAGAAAAGGTGCAACTCAATTTGACGTGATGGAGTTGCAAGATTCTCGGAAATAAACTTTGGAAGCAAGTTGAATCATTGAGTTCATCATTAAACCAAGGAGAGGATGAGGAGGTGGTCGATGAACTCAAATAAAAATTCATTGGGATTTCGAAAGATGGATTTCCACAATTATGTGAACAGGAGATAGCATTTGTCGATCAAATGATATAATGAGGTATGCTCGAGGAAAACATACTCAATTAAACATTGGTGGAAAGGTGCTACCAAATATGGGTTGGGTTGCAAGACCAATGTTATAATGGTGATTCGATAACCAATGGTCTATGAATGAAATGTCGACCATTAACTTCAAAGCAATAGGGTTGCTAGAAGGGCAGAATCCAAACAGAACCGCTCACCTGTTGGTCCCCCGGTTGGAATCAACACGAGGACCCAAGAAGAATGGTGATGGTGAACATTTTCACCATACCAAGAATTCTTAAGAGGTGGTGAAATTCCCACGACATTCTTTACATAAAAGGTGGTAATATTTCAAGGTAAAGAAGAACAATGCTAGGCAGCAAGGAACTCAAGGTACAACACAAAACACGAACAAGTTTGTGTTGGAGGGAAGGCAATAAAGTGGCTGATGATAATACAAACCATCGAGGGGCAAGGATGGTATTTACCATCAAGAATTCAGTAGATATATTGGAAGAGCTCGTAATGTTGATGATCACGACACCTTTGTCGAAGGATTCCATGAGGCTGCCATTGAATAACGCATTTACATCAAGCAAAAGGAATGGTGAAGCAAAAAGACCAATCGGAACCACGGATATGACACAACCTCGTAATCAAGTATTGTTGTTCAAGACAATAATATATGACAAGGAAGATCGACGTAAGCTTAGCTCAACACAAAAATTGTGTTCCGGGAAGAAGGACCAGGTAGCTCCGTTAAGATTTAGCACGATAATGATATAGCCGATCAGGCTAGGAATGACATGATCGGGTACAAACTCGTAAGTAAAGAATATTAGTAAGAGTTGTTGAACCGTAATGTGGACTCGGTTCGCTTATCGGTGTCTTTGAGTGTTTAATAACCTCGGAGCCCGTGAAAAATTGGAATGCTGGAGGATGTAGTACTTGATAAAGAACTCATAAGAGGTTATGCGCTTCATGATAATCTCGAGATACCAGGGGTAATACTCGGCATGCATCAAAATAGAGGTTGGATTGGGTATTGTTCACAGAAGACAAGTGCTTAAACTCGCATGAGAAATAATATTTAAAGGAGAACATGGTCGGAACCACGATTGCAAAAGGCCGATCCCGTGATACAAGATGAACTTATACCAAATGAATAATTAATTTAAGAGAAGCTTTAATGATAAGATCTACATCGTGTCCATGGGCATGAACAGAAAGTTCAAGGTCGACTCTCACTTCTCCAATGCATAACCTTTCATTCACTTCTCACCTTCGAGGAAGTTGTAGTGTTGAAATTTTATCTGGCAAAATACCGTAAGAGTAATGCACTCGTGAAAACTTTCGAGTTCACACATATTAAGGAAGGCATAGGTTCAACCCATCGGGGCATCTTAGAATCATATAATGTAATCTTTTAGAAGTAATTAACTCAAGCTCAAGGCAGAGCATGGTTGAGAAAGCAGAGGATACAATTTACCAAAGGCATTATGTATCGAGGAAAGGCTCACAAGGTTATTGAATATGAAGGGCGTTGTCGGATAAAATCCAACAAAGGATCCGTGGTCCACAAGGGATCTGACGTGAGCATCGGTACTCAACTAGAGGAAGAAGAATGCAAGGAGATCAGATTATAAAAACAACTGACTAACTCAATTGTCAAATGCAAAGGAATTATGATTTCCAAATCAAGGGGTCAGAAGCAATGCTCTGATTAGGGATGGATAAGTTGAATAGCCTTAGGGTACAATCAACGACAATTGGATTGGTCGAGAACCAATTCCGGTTAAAAGACCGGCAACTCAAATGGAAAAGTAATTTATAAGGATCAATGATGATTATGCGGTATTCAGAAACATATTGAGTCAACAGACTCAAAATGATAATGACAAGGAATGTCAATAAGACTACGAGACTTATGGGATTAACCATAATGCAAGCAAGCAAGAATTTCAAGAGCCAAAGGCTCCAGAGGATTTTCGGAAGATCGAATAGTATTTTGAAGACTTTTGTGAAACACATGAACAACTGGGGATGAGCGGATACTCGACAAGTGCGAGGATTCATTTGAAGGGGTATTCATGTGACAAAGAACAGCAATGCAGTAAGCTCAAAGGATTATCGAAACAACGACAAGTTTTTTAGGGTATCTTGTAATAACAAGACCAACTGGGGATGAATGTAAGAATAACAACGACAAGTAGTTATCCATAAGGGTTTACGGTGGAAGGGGGATTGCAAACGCGATGAACACAAGTTCTCGGGTTAACAGCGGAGACTATCTTCAGGGTCTTCACGTGCAGTAGATGATCATCAATAATAAGGGCTTTCCGGGTGAAAGCAATAACGAGATCCTAATGTTAGATTTAGCAAAATTCATTTAACCCGAATAGAAGAGAGATCAGAGTCCCAGAGTATAGACAAGGAGTAAAAGATCCTAATACCACCCAATGGCGACGTGGGCCCATGGGCCGCACAGCCATGTTAGTAAAAGTTTTGTAAAGTCTAGACTCGACTTCGGCCAAGGAGTGTGGAAGGGGATTCACAGTAAATGGGCTCGATACTAACTCTGTGACGCTTCGATTCAATCATACACTAATCATGCACGCAATTGTGTACGATCAAGATCAGGGACTCATGGGAAGATATCACAACACAACTCTAAAATAAAATAAGTCATACAAGCATCATAATACAAGCCAGGGGCCTCGAGGGCTCGAATACAAGTGCTCGATCATAGACGAAGTCAGCCGGAAGCAACAATATCTCGAGTACGTACATAAGTTAAACAAGTTTCCATAAGATGGCTAGCACAAACTGGGGTACATATCGAAGAGGCGCAAGCCTCCGGCCGGATCCTCCTAACTACTCCTCGGTCGCCGCTGCCGGGTCGCACGTAGTAGTAGGCGCCTCCAGTAGTAGCCGCCATCGACGGTGGCATCTCGCCTCGGCTCCATCGCCCCGTCGCAGCAACCGGGTAAAGAAAGGGGGAAAAGGGGGAACAAGGCAACCGTGAGTACTCATCCAAAGTACTCGCAAGCAAGGAGCTACACTACATATGCATGGGTATATGTGTAAAGGGCCATATCAGTGGACTGAACTGCAGAATGCCGTAATAAGAGGGGATAGCTAATCACCGTCAAGACTACGCTCGCAGCCTCCGCCTTGCAACATGTAGAAGAGAGTAGATCAAGTCCTCCAAGTAGCATCGTAGATAGCATAATCCTACCCGGACGATCCCCACCTCAATGCCCCGAGAGAGGGCGTACCACCGTTGTATCCGGCACTTGGAAGGGTGTGTTTTATTAAGTATCCGGTTCTAGTTGTCATAAGGTCAAGGTACAACTCCAAGTCGCCTGCCATCAAGATCACGGCTATTCGAATAGATTAACTTCACGGCAGGGTGCACCACATTACCCGACACGCCGATCCCATTTGGCCGGACACACTTTCCTCGGGTCCGCCTCGCCGTGGAAGATCAACACGCCGCAGCCCCACCTAGGCACAACAGAGAGGTCAAGACGCCGGTCTAAACCCTTAAGCGCACAGACAGGGTCCGGGGCCCATCGCCTTAGCACACCTACATGTTGCGACGCGTCGAAAGCGTAATCCAGCCCCTTTAGTACAAGAGCAGGCTTACGTTCCATTCCGGGCGCCGCTTCGATTCTTGTCGACGTCCAACAAATGCTTCGCCGATACCACGACGCGGTTGCCCATATATCTTGTCCCACGTGGCGGTTAGTGCAAGATAAGGTCAACGACCCAACTCGCATCAAATACCAAGATCTCGTTAAGCGTGTTAAGTATCCGCGAACGCCGAACAGGCTGTGCCCACCTCTCACCTGGTAGTCTCAACCTGCCTCGACGCTCGCCACAAAGATCCACACGTAGGGCCGTTGGGACAAAGGTCCTTTCAACCCCCAATCCGTGAATCACTCATGGTGCTCCTCTAGTCAATTCGACTTTAGTCACCACATGTATCATGTATAAAGTATATAGTATATACCCGTGATCACCTCCCCGAGTGATCACGGCCCAATAGTATAGCAAGGCGCATTGACAAGAATGTAGGGCCACAAATGGAATACTAGCATCCTATACTAAGCAGTAGGATAACATGTAAGGGTAACAAGTGTAGCAACAATGACAGGTTATGCATCAGAATAGGATTAATCGAAAGCAGTAACATGCTACACTACTCTAATGCAAGCAGTATAGAGGAGAGTAGGCGATATCTGGTAATCAAGGGGGGGGGGCTTGCCTGGTTGCTCGGACAAGAAGGAGGGGTCGTCCGTGACGTAGTCGACCATGGCTGTGGGCATCAAAGATCGCCACGGGTTCACCGGAGAGAAGAGTGGGGAGAAACAGTAAATACATAGCAAGCAAGTGAATAACATGAAAACAAGCAGAGCTAGACCTGATCTAACGCGGTATGAGGTGATACCGGGTGAAGGGGAAACATCCGGAAAGTATCCCGGTGTTCCGTGTTTTCGGACAGATGAACCAGAGGGGGAAAGTTGCGTGTTTGCTATGCTAGGGATGTGTGGTGGACGAACGGGTTGCATATCTGGATTCGTCTCGTCGTTCTGAGCAACTTTCATGTAGAAAGTATTTTCATCCGAGTTACGGATTAAAAGACATGATTTTCTAAAGATTTAAATCATTTTCTGATTTTAATTAGTTATTTAATTACAACATTATCCAGAACAGTGAAAGGTGATGTCAGCATGACATCATCCAGGCGTCAGCGGTCAAACCTCAGATGGTCCAGGTCAACCCTGACCAGTGGGTCCCGCATGTCATAGAGAGAGGCTTAACTAGAGTTTAATTTAAACCTAACAAAGTCTAATTAACAGTGGCCCCATTGTCCAAAGGTGGCAATATGAATTATAGTTTAAGTTTAATCCGGATTAGTCTTATTTAACCTAGGGGGTACCACAAGACGGTGGCACATGGTGCTCGGTCACAGAGGTTGACCGTCAACTCCAATCAGGCCACAGGCCCACGGGTCAATGACCCAAGAGGGTCGCCACATGGCGCTGTGTCGGGCCGTCGCCGGAGTAACTCCGGAGACCACGTTCTTCTTGGCGGCGCGCACGCGTCGGGAGGTGGTCGGAGTTTACCGGCTACGGTGGCTCGTTTGACGCGGGAGGTAAGCGTTTGAGCAGTGTGGTGAGCCGATCCAGTGGCGGCGGTGGCGTGGCGGAGGTGGCCGGAAGTGACGGGCGGCGAGCACATCGGGCGGACGGCCGGAGTCGGGCGTGAGCGCTAAACGGTGATGCGGGGCATGGCGGTGGCGAAGAAGGTGGCGTTGAGCTCTACGCTGCGGCGCCGAAAGCACGGCTACATGCTCCTGGACAAGCTTCGCCGGTGATGATGATGTTGACGGCCGAGCACAACGGCGGAGGCGAAAGCTACTGACGGATGCGGCTACTACGGCCAGGTACGGCGATCCGTGGAGAAAGAAGAGGGGAAAGGCGTAGCTCACCGGGAGCACAAGGAAGGCTCGCTGAGGTCTCGGAGCGTAGGGGCAGCGAATCGACGCGGCGAGCCGCGTGGCCGGAGGTAGAAGACGATGTGGATCCGGCGATGGAGAGGCGAAAGCTCGAATTAGTCCTTGTAGAGGACGAGTGGGACGCACGACGCATCTCCTAGGCGCGGTCTCGAGGCATGGGGCGACGGTGGCCGAGATCGACGGGAGGCCATGGCGGCAAGCTCGGGCCTGCATGGGGAAGGAGAGAGCGCGCTTGAGGACATGTGAGAGTGAGCTAGGATTCGCTGGGGGGTTCGGGAGGGGCCGCCACGACCTAAAGGAGCCGGGGCACCGGATGGCCTCCCGTGGGCCATCTTCGCCATGGACGCAGTTGGGCCCGGCGATGCGGGTGAACAGGAGAAGGGGAAGGGGTTAAGGGCCGTGTTTTTCGCTAATGGGCCATGTACCAGTGAGATTAGTTTTGTTGTTATTTTGTTTTTGTCTTCTGCTTTTATTTTTGTTCCTTTTTATTTCAGTTTTATAAAATTAACACTAGCACCTAAATTTTTACTAATAAATATACTACTGCCACATTAATTCTCAACCCAAAATAAAATAGTCTAATATTCAGAAAATTCAATAGGTATTTATTTAATTGTTTAACTACTGCTTTTAATTATCTTAGAGCCTTTAAACATTTTATCAAAGTTTGGTTTCTCCACCATAATTACTTATGATTTATTTGACACGCTTAGAGCATTTTAGTTTTAATGTTTGGAAACTTTTATTGTTTGACATATTTTGAATTTGAATTTTGAACCGTTTTTGAACTAACGAGAGATTAGCAATAAAGAACGGAGGTGACGTGGGCATCATTAGCGTAGTTTCACCTGTAGCATAATTATCCCAAGGCCACAATTCTCCTCCACCTACAAGAAATCTCGCCCCGAGATTTAAGAGGTAGTGAAAGGTGGAAAGGTTTTGGTTACTTAATCTAGCGGGTCTTCTCATCCTCGGCTTGCTCTTCGCTAAGAAGTTGATCCCGTCGTTGATGTCTTCATTTTTCTACCGTGAGGTCATCTTGACGAAGTCGCATCCTTTCTTCGGGTCTATCTCTGCACTTCTACGAATAGGTAAGGGCAGTTCGACAATGATAGAATGCTATAAGGGTTGACCATCGGGGTTATCCCATGAATGAACATAGGGTATCTCTCGAGTTGGTCAAATGAAACACATCGAGAGCCAAGCAAGAAGGTAAAGTAAGAAGTATCAAGCGGATAGGCAATCGCTCGATGCCCAATTAGAAGGTGAAAGGGTTTCAGCACGAGAATAAGTATTAAGGCGTCCGATACCAGAGTAGATCACTAGGAAGGTGGCTTGCGAATTACATATCAAGTCAAGCGCGAGGAATATCTTTTGGCAACAGGGTGTACAGTGAGAGTTAGGTTTCGATCCTCAGTAGAATCAGGTTATGAGCCCACCATGTGGTTAAAAGTAGGAAGGGCGTTGACATCTTGCACAGTCATGTAAGCAAGGCATGTAAGAGGATAGCCTGTTAGTTAAGTCGGCAACAACATCGGTACCAAGGGCGAGGGACGAAGAGAACCATTTTCCCGCCGCTGAACGAGGCGGACCAATAGGCAAAGTTCTCGCCCATCGGTGGTTACCGTAATGTCATCAACAATAGTAATGTGGTCTTTATCGGGCGAGTTGTACCACGAGGTGCTTACATAAGGTGAGAATGTTACCGCTTAGATCATATAGATCACAAGAAACGTTAAACCAACCAATGGAAAGGAAAATATGATTATCGATTAAACGAGAAAATGGAAAGGAAAATGTGTTTAAACACATATTTCAAGGGTATATCCTTCCCAAGGACAAGCAGAGCATGATATCCATGACAGGATATAATGTAGAAAACTCTTTAGGTAGGGGAGAGAAATTTCATGACATTACCCATACAAATGTGTTTGGATAATTTAGCAAGAAACATTTAGCATTGGCTTCAAATGTTCTTGTTGAAAATCGAGTACCATAGACATGCTTCAAATAGCATTGACATGGTCATCGTGTGAAGATCGACTTTGGAAACACAAAGGATCCATCAGGAATAACTTGTAGAATAAGTCTTACAATTTCCTCATGGGAAAAATGGATAACCTTGTGAAAAGGAATCTATAATGAAGGCCTCCGCCAGTGTGTGCTAGGCAACGACATCACCTTACCGGTCACATAAAGACCAATGTTATATCTCTAGGAAATATGTTCCAACCATCATATCTGACCGGAATTCAGATCTGATTGGTGTCAAGGACTCAGGATGCCTGAGAAGAAAAGGTGCAACTCAATTTGACGTGATGGAGTTGCAAGATTCTCGGGAAATAAACTTTGGAAGCAAGTTCCGAATCATGAGTTCATCATTAAACCAAGGAGAGGATGAGGAGGTGGCTGATGAACTCAAATAAAATTCATTGGGATTTCCGAAGATGGATTTCCACAATTATGTGAACAGGAGATAGCATTTGTCGATCAAATGATATAATGAGGTATGCTCGAGGAAAACATACTCAATTAAACATTGGTGGAAAGGTGCTACCAAATATGGGTTGGGTTGCAAGACCAATGTTATAATGGTGATTCGATAACCAATGGTCTAAGAATGAAATGTCGACCATTAACTTCAAAGCAATAGGGTTGCTAGAAGGGCGTAATCCAAACAAAGACCGCTCAATTGCTGGTCCCCCGGTTGGAATCAACACGAGGACCCAAGAAGAATGGTGATGGTGAACATTTTCACCATACCAAGAATTCTTAAGAGGTGCTGAAGTTCCCACGACATTCTTTACATAAAAGGTGGTAATATTTCAAGGTAAAGAAGAACAATGCTAGGCAAAGAAGGAGCTCAAGGTACAACACAAAACACGTAACAAGTTTGTGTTGAGGGAAGGCAATAAAGTGGCTGATGATAATACAAACCATCGAGGGCAAGGATGGTATTTACCATCAAGAATTCAGTAGATATTTTGGAAGAGCTCGTAATGTTGATGATCACGACACCTTTGTCGAAGGATTCCATGAGGCTGCCATTGAATAACGCATTTACATCAAGCAAAAGGAATGGTGAAGCAAAAGACCAATCGGAACCACGGATATGACACAACCTCGTAATCAAGTATTGTTGTTCAAGACAATAATATATGACAAGGAAGATCAACGTAAGCTTAGCTCAGAGTCAAAAATTGTGGTCCGGGAAGAAGGACCAGGTAGCTCAGTTAAGATTTAGCACGATAATGATATAGCCGATCAGGCTAGGAATGACATGATCGGGTACAAACTCGTAAGTAAAGAATATTAGTAAGAGTGGTTGAACCGTAATGCGGACTCGGTTCAGTTATCGGTGTCTTTGAGTGTTTAATAACCTCGAGCCCGTGAAAAAATTGGAATCGATGAGGATGTAGTACTTGATAAAGAACTCATAAGAGGTTATGCGCCTGCGGATAATCTCGAGATACCAGCGGTAATACTCGATGATGATCAAAATAGAGGTTGGATTGGGTATTGCTCACAGTAAGACAAGTGCTTAAACTCACACGAGAAATAATATTTAATGGACAACATGGTCGGAACCACGATTGCAAAAGGCCAGATCCCAGATACAAGATGAACTTATACCAAAGGAATAATTAATTTAAGAGAAGCTTTAATGATAAGATCTACATCGTGTCAATGGGCATGAACACAAAGTTCAAGGTCGACTCCCACTTCTCCAATGCATAACCTTTCATTCACTTCTCACCTTCGAGGAAGTTGTAGTGTTGAAATTTTATCCGCAAAATACCGTAAGAGTACGACTTCGTGAAAACTTTTGAGTTCACACATATTAAGGAAGGCATAGGTTCAACCCATCGGGCATCTTAGAATCATATACCGTAATCTTTAGAAGTAATTAACTCAAGCTCAAGGCAAGAGCATGGTTGAGAAAGCAGAGGATACAATTTACCAAAGGCATTATGTATCGCAGGAAAGGCCCACAAGGTTATTGAATATGAAGGGCGTTGTCGATAAAATCCAACAAAGGATCCGGTGGTCCACAAGGGATCCGACGTGAGCATCGGTACTCAACTAGAGGAAGAAGAATGCAAGGAGATCAGATTATAGAAACAACTCGACTAACTCAATTGTCAAATGCAAAGGAATTATGATTTAAATCAAGGGATCAAGCAATGCTCGATTAGGGATGGATAAGTTGAATAGCCTTAGGGTACAATCAATGACAATTGGATTGGTCGAGAACCAATTCCAGCTTAAAAGAATGGCAGCTCAAATTAAAGAAAAGTAATTTATAAGGATCAATGATGATTGCGCAGTATTCAAGAAACATATTGAGTCAACAGACTCAAAATGATAATGACAAGGAATTTCAATAAGACTATGAGACTTATGGGATTAACCATAATGCAAGCAAGTTAAGAATTTCAAGAGCCAAAGGCTCCAGAGGATTTTCGAAGATCGAATAGTATTTTGAAGACTTTTGTGAAACACATGAACAATCGGGATGAGCGGATACTCGACAAGTGCGTAGGGATTTATTTGAAGGGTATTCATGTGACAAAGAACAAGCAATGCAAAGAAGCTCAAAGGATTATCGAAACAACGACGAAGTTTTTTCAGGTATCTTGTAATAACAAGACCAACTGGGATGAATGTAAGAATAACAACGACAAGTAGTTATCCATAAGGGTTTACGGTGGAAGGGGGATTGCAAACGCCGATGAACACAAGTTCTCGGTTAACATGGAGACTATCTTCGTGGTCTTCACGCAAGAGATGATCATCAATAATAAGGGCTCTCTGGGTGAAAGCGATAACGAATCCTAATGTTAGATTTAGCAAAATTCATTTAAGCCAAATAGAAGAGAGATCAGAGTCCCAGAGTATAGACAAGGAGTAAAAGATCCTAATACCACCCAATGGCGACGTTGGCCCATGGGCCGCACAGCCATGTTAGTAAAAGTTTTGTAAAGTCTAGACTCGACTTCGGCCAAGGAGTGTGGAAGGGGGATTCCTACAGCAATGGGCTCGATACCAACTTCAGTGACGCTTCGATTCAATCGTACACTAATCATGCACGCAATTGTATACGATCAAGATCAGAGACTCACGGGAAGATATCACAACACAACTCTAAAATAAAATAAGTCATACAAGCATCATAATACAAGCTGGGGCCTCGAGGGCTCGAATACAAGTGCTCTAACATAGACGAAGCCGGGCCGAAGCAACAATATCCGAGTACGACATAAGTTAAACAAGTTGCTATAAGATGGCTAGCACAAACTAGGGTAATATATCGAAGAGGCGCAGTTTCCTTCCCTCGGGATCCTCCTAACTACTCCTCGTCGCCGTCACGGCTGGCTGCACGAGTAGTAGGCGCCCAAGTAGTAGTCGCCATCGACGGTGGCGCTCAGCTCCTCGGCTCCATCGTTCAGTCGCAAAGAACTGCAAAGAAAGGGGAAAAGGGGAACAAGGCAACCGGGAGTACTCATCCAAAGTACTCGCAAGCAAGGAGCTACACTACATATGCATGGATATATGTGTAAAGGGCCATATCAAGGACCGAATCGTAATGCCGTAATAAGAGGGGATAGTTAATCTCGTCAAGACTACGCTCGCAGCCTCCGCCTTGCAACATGTAGAAGAGAGTAGATCAAGTCCTCCAAGTAGCATCGTATAGCATAATCCTACCCCGGCGATCCCCTCCTCTATGCCCTGAGAGAGAGCGACCACCGGTTGTATCTGGCACTTGGAAGGGTGTGTTTTATTAAGTATCCGGTTCTAGTTGTCATAAGGTCAAGGTACAACTCCAAGTCGTCTGTTATCAAGATCACGGCTATTCGAATAGATTAACTTCACTGCAGGGTGCACCACATTACCCGACACGCCGATCCCATTTGGCCGGACACACTTTCTCGGTCATGCCCGGCCGCTGAAGATCAACACCGGCCGCAGCCCCACCTAGGCACAACAGAGAGGTCGGCACGCCGGGTTCTAAACCTAAGCGCATTGTGGGTCCGGGCCCATCGCCTTAGCACACCTGCACGCTATGACGCGGGCCGGAAAGCGTAATCCAGCCCCTTAATACAAGAGCAGCTTATGCTCAATTCAGCCGCCGTCGCCGCTTGCCGACGCCACGAAATGCTTCGCCGATACCACGACGCCAGCTTGCCCATATCTTGTCCCACGTGGCGTTAGTGCGATAAGGTCAACGACCCAACTCGTATCAAATACCAAGATCTCGTTAAGCGTGTTAAGTATCCGCGAACGCCAAACAGGCTGTGCCCACCTCTCACCTGTGTAGTCTCAACTCGCCTCGACGCCCGCCACAAAGATCCACACAGAGGGCCGTTGGGACAAAGGTCCTTTCAGCCCCCAATCCGTGGAATCACTCATGGGTGTTCCTCTAGCCGACCCGACTTTAGTCACCACATGTATCATGTATAAAGTATATAGTATATACCCGTGATCACCTCCCGAGTGATCACGGCCCGATAGTATAGCAAGACAGACGAACAAGAATGTAGGGCCACAAATGGAATACTAGAATCCTATACTACAAAGACGATAACATGTAAGGGGTAACAACTGAAAGCAACAATGACAAAAGTTATGCATCGTAATAGGATTAACCGAAGTAAAGAATATGCTACACTACTCTAATGCAAGCAGTATAGAGGAGAGTAGGCGATATCTGGTGATCAAGGGGGGGGGGGGCTTGCCTGGTTGCTCAGACAAGAAGGAGGGGTCGTCGGTGACGTAGTCGACCACAGGGGCATCAACATCATCACGGGGTCTACCGGAGAGAAGAGGGGGGAGAAACAGTAAATACATAGCAAGCAAGTGCATAACAGGACAACAAGCAGAGCTAGACGTGTTCTAACGCGGTATGAGGTGATACCGGTGAAGGGGGAAACATCCGGGAAAGTATCCCCGGTGTTTCGTGTTTTCGGACAGCATGAACCGCAGGGGAAAGTTGCGTGTTTGCTATGCTAGGGATGTGTGGTGGACGAACGGGCTGCATATCCGGATTCGCCTCTAAATGCTCGAGCAACTTTCATGTAGAAAGTATTTTCATCCGAAAGTTACGGATTAAAAGACATGATTTTCTAAAGATTTAAATCATTTTCGATTTTAATTAGTTATTTAATTACAACATTATCCGTATCAGTGAAAGGTGATGTCAAGATGACATCATCCAAAGGCGTGGCCGTCAAACCTCGGGATGGTCCAGGGCCAACCCCGACCACCGGGTCCCGCATGTCATAGAGAGAGGCTTAACTAGAGTTTAATTTAAACCTAACAAAGTCTAATTAATGGTGCCCCTCACGCGTGGCAATATTAATTATAGTTTAAGTTTAATTCGGATTAGTCTTAGTTAACCGAGGGTCCCACATGTCGGTGGCACATGGTGCCTAGTCGGCAGGGTCGACCGTCAACCCACCAACTAGGGGCCTCGGCCCACGGGTCAAGGATTCAAAGAGGCCGCCACATGGCGCCAGGTCAGGCCGTCACGGAGTAACTCCAGAGACCACGTTTTTGGCGCGGCACGCCGGGAGGTGGTCGGTTTTGCCACGGTGGCTCGTTTCGAAGCGCGGAGGTGGCGCTTGAACAAGTGCGGTGAGACGATCCGATGGCGGGCGGTGGCGGCCGAGGTGGCCGGAAGTGACGGCGGCGAGCACATCGGCGACGGCCGGAGTCGGGCGGAGCGAGCCAATGATGATGCGGGCATGGCAGAAGCCCGAGCTAAGCGGTGGCGTTGAGCTCTTACGCGGCGCCGAAAGCACGGCTACATGCTCGACGAGCTTGCCGGTGACGATTTATGTCGACGGCGACGAAAGCACGACGGCGGAGGCGAGCTACAGCGGAGGCGGCTACTACGGGTGTGGGCACGGATCCGTGGAGAAAGAAGAGGAGGAAAAGGCAGAGCTCACCGGGGAGCACAAGGAAGGCTCGTTGAGGTCTCGGAGCGCAGGGGGCAGCGAATCGACGCGGCGGAGCTTCGGTGGCCGGAGGTAGAAGACGATGCGGATCCGGCGATGGAGAGGCGCAGAGCTCGAATTAGTCCTTGTAGAGGACGTAGTGGACGACGACGCATCTCCTAGGCGCGGTCTCGAGGCGTGGGGGCGACGGTGGCCGCGAGATCGACGGAGGCCATGGCGGCAGTGCTTCGGGCTCGTGCGGGGAAGGAGAGAGCGGCGCGAGGGAGATGGGAGAGTGAGCTAGGGTTCGTCAGGGGGGTTCGGGGAGGGGTCACCGTCGACCTAAAGGAGCCGGGGGGCACCGGATGGCCGCCCCGTGGCCATCTTCGGCCATGGACGCCACAAGCAAAGGCCCAACAAGTAATGAGGTGAATGGTGAGAAGGAAGGTTAAGTGGGCGTGTTTTCGGCTAATGGGCCACAGGGCCAGTAGATTAGTTTTGTTGTTATTTTGTTTTTGTCTTCTGTTTTATTTTTGTTCCTTTTTATTTCAGTTTTATAAAAATTAACACTAGCACCTAAATTTTTACTAATAAATATACTACTGCCACATTAATTCTCAACCCAAAATAAAATAGTCTAATATTCTATAAAATTCAATAGGTATTTATTTTATTGTTTAACTACTGTTTTAATTATCTTAGAGCCTTTAAACATTTTATCAAAAGTTTGGTTTCTCCACCATAATTACTAATGATTTATTTGACACGCTTAGAGCATTTTAGTTTTAATGTTTGGAAACTTTTATTGTTTGACATATTTTGAATTTGAATTTTGAACCGGTTTTTGAACTAACGAGAGATTAGCAACAGTAACGGAGGTGACGTGGCATCATTAGCAGAGTTTCACTGTAGCATAATTATCCAGGCCATTAGCGCAGCGCATGATTCAGCGCCTTCATCCGCCGACGCCCATTCAACTCTGGCCAGCGCTTTCACAATGTCTCCTCATGGCGCCTTGCCCAAGTGAGACCTGCTGCAGAGGGTGAGACGCCCTCCGGGGTGGAGCCGGCGCCACTCCGCCATGACCCGCTTGTCCTCCTGGCGACGAGGAGGCGGCGTTGTTGGCCGGGCGTGTTCGCGACGGTCTTCCGCCGTGTTCAGACGAGGCGGGCGGGCGATGTTGAGCACTTGCCGGAGCGCACACATCTTGAAGTTCATCCGCCGCTGCCGCCTAGGGCGCCACGCCGCCGCTGGCACGCTGGCGGCTCGCTGGGTTTCGCGGCCCAATACGCGTTGAGGCCGAGCCGGAGATCGCGGAGCGTATCTCTCCGCGTAGTAGCCGCCGTTGGGGTGCAGGCGGACGGCGCGGTAGCCGGACGCCTCGGCGGCGCTGGGCGGCATGGCGCGGCGCGGTGGCGATACCGAGCGCGGCGCGTGTGAAGGAGAGGAAGAAGAGGAGAAGAGGAAGCGTGGAGAAAGCGGCGTGGCGCGCCGCAATTTTATAGGCGCGCCTGAAACGGTGCGCAAAATATGGCGCCATGTGAAATGACGCCTTTCAAGCGCGCGCAAACTGTTCCTTCGCCGCTGAAGTTTCCCCGCCGCTGGGCCTGACAAACGCAGCAGCGCTAAAAGCTGGGTTTACCGCGCGCGCGTCGTTTGGCGTGGACGCGTGGCCGTTGGAGATGCTCTAAGATCTTGTGCATGCTGTTCGTTGGCCCCTTTTTTGCACAAACACGCCCCGCCTCCAGGCAAGTTTGCCATGTAAAGTTTGCACAAAAAAAGAACAAAAAACCCAACGATGGCAGCTCTCCAGGCCGCCACTCCCCAATCGTTTTCCTTGCAATCTGAAATCCAGCCTGCAAGCTATATCCCGACGGCGGCCACTGCGGCATGTATACGCCAGAACAATCACCACGATGGAATGGGTCTGCCCGGCTAGTCGCCGCGACGGCCACGAAGGAATCCATCTCCCTACTGCCGATCCGCATGGTGGAAGGGTCCTCCTTGCCGGATACGCTGCAACCAGTCACCATGGCGGGTTCTGATGTTCGGGACGATGAATCTGCATCGACTTTGACGGCTGGAACCTGCTTGCCGTCGCCTGAATTTCCTCCCCATGTAGCCATCGGGAAGCCCATCTCACTTGCACTACCATGGCCGTCAAGAACTCTACTACTACAGACAATGAACTGAACTTAAGTACGACACATGTTGCTTCAGGTAAGGAATAGAAAAGAACTCAAATTTCTTTACGTTGTAATGGATGAAAAAAAAATCTTTTATCAAAATGTCTCTCTGTTATTTTCTATGACTTGATGCCGTGTCGAATGGAGTATACCAAGTATCAGGAGCATCATTATACACTAAGTTATACTCCCTCCGTTCTTAAATATAAGTCTTTTTAGAGATTCCACTACACTACATATGGATGTATATATACATATTTTAGTGTGTAGATCCACTCATTTTGCTTTGTATGTAGTTCATAGTGGAATCTCTAAAAAGACTTATATTTAGGAACTGAGGGAGTATATCAGATCACTTTGCTCCTGTCCAGTTGTACTCGCTGCCCATGCAACTCTGTAGCATGTAAGTCGAAGGTGCGGAGATCACGGCCGTTGGTGGCCTCGGCGGCTGGGCCGACGACGAGTGGACGACTGCGGAGTTTGGGGCGGGCGGTAGCCTCGGCGGCTGGGACCGCCGATGTTCTGCACGAGTGCGGGGTGCAGAGGTTAGGGCCGTCGGTGGCCTCGGCGGCTGGGCCGGCGACGAGGTGGACGACTCCGGAGGTTGGGGCTGGTGGTTTCGTCGGCGACCGGGACAGCCGACGTGCTGGAGTGGACGAGCGCGTAGGTTCGCCGGTGCTTGGACAGGACGAGCCAGATCGTCCGGGCCGTCGGGAGAGCAGCGTTTGCGCCTGGGCGGAAGGGATTGGAACAGATTAAGGTTGTGATGTTTTCCATTGTCATGTGGGCACTTTTGGAAATGAGAAATCCGGAGGCGGGCGGTTTAGTGGAAAAATACATTCAGATGAGGAGACACACACGATCTTGATCGAACGGCCAACGATGAGCGGATGCAGGGATGCACGATGGATGCCGGATTCACCTGATACGACGCAGAATTAAGTCTTACAATACTTCACCTTCTTCTCTATACGGGCTTTTGGGCCATCGGATCTCAAATCCAACGGCGTATGAGAAGCTGCTGCAGCTGTTGCATTTGTGCGCATTTTTCTAATTCTATGAAGGCTTTCTTACAAAAATGTACATCATCTCACAGGAGCTGTTGGATTTGAGATCCAACGGCTGAGGTCGCACGGGAGCACTCAAGCTTAGGTGCTCCCGGAGCACCAGATATTTTCCCTCTTCTCAAATTATCAAACAGGTAGCTGGATGCTGTGAAAACCATGAGGATGTAAGTGGCAAATAAATGGCGTCCGCAACCCCGTTTAGTTAGTTTTTACTAGTTTTGATAGTTTATTTTTCTCAAACAAACAAAAAACTTTTTTGAACTACCATATTATAAGTGAACTTTAAACGGAACCCGGTTGACATCCCTAGAAAACCTGTTGTCCTATGAAACTACATAACATGCAAGTAAGGTGGAGTCCAGCAGCATGGAGCCGCGTCATGTTCTACTTCTCGCCAGTACGCAAATGCCAGTGGCTTGTCAATTGCAACAGAAACAGATGTGCCAAGCTATGTAGAGTTTTCTTTGCTTTGGTTTGCTCCAACTTCTCAAATTTAATAGTAGAGTTTTTCTCTTTAGGAGTTCAATTCACTTCCTATGCCAAGAACCAAAACAACTTAGATTATATAGATGGAGTAAGTGTAAGACAGAAGAAATTGTTCAATTCATGTGTACAGTGTGTTAATGAGAAAAAGGGTTTCCCCCGCTTTATATATAAAGCATCATCACCGAACAAGTTGAAACCGGCGGATACAAAAACACACACACACACCGCACACACACCCAAGACTGGATACAAGGGCGCCGAAAACGGCAACGCCACCCCAACAAACACCTAGTAAACACCAGATGGAACATTACGTGACTACTAAGGAGTCGCTGGGCCTCAACCGTGGGAGAGCCACCGCGAAGAGGAGAAGCCATGTGTGACGCTCAATGGCTCCAAGGCGGCGCTTTTCAAAGAAGGGAACGACACCGTGAAGGCCGCCACCGCCCAATCTAAGGATTAGGTTTCCCGGAGCACCGGATAACAGATGAGATGCCGCAACGGGCGCTTTTCAAGAAGGGGACGACGCCGTAACGCCGCAACCACGCTCCGATAAGATAGAGCGGGTTTTCACGCCGGCCAACCCTCATCGTCATCGAATTGGGTTACGGGTCACTGCAACGCCACCACTGAACAACACACCCCGGTCAACATGCCGCCCACACAGCCATGGTGACCGGACAGTCACCGAGCCGCTGCGGTTCGGCCCATGAGCACCCGGCTACCACCAACCGGCCGCCGCCACGACATCCGAGCCCCACCCCTCCAGATCCACCTAACGGACACGGCCGACCGGAATGGAGCAGAAGATCACCATTCCACCCCAAAGCCGACACCTTGGCGGGGTTGGTGACCTCAAGGCCGAGATCTGGGCCAGGGGAACTCCGGGCAGCCCACTCAAGCGGGCCGCCAGATGCCACGAGGGGGCACCCGCCTTCCCGAGGTCCTCGCCACCTCCGGCAGGCCTCAAGGCACCACACCGCACCATGGAGCCACCGACCCGACGAGTTCAAGATGAAACCAAGAGGAGGAGGAGCTCACCCAAGTCTAGCGCAGACCAACCACCGCCGGAGCAAGTCCCGCCGTCGCCGCGGAAGACCAGGCCACCACGACGCTGCAGCCACGCCGCTGCAAGCCTCCCCACGCTGAGCTCCAAATGGGTCTCCGCCGGCCACCCCGCGACGCCCGCAAGAAGCCGAGACCAACCGGGGATCTGGCCTGAGGCACGCCGCCCACCACCACCAGATTCGCCTTGCCGCTGCCGGGCGCCGCCCACGCACGCCGCGCCAGCCGCTGTCGCGCCACCTCGCCATCACCACGAGCTACCCGCTGCCCCGCGCCAGAGGTCGGCGCCTGACGAGCGGCACGCCCCATGCCGGGCCGTGGACCCCTGTAGGGAGAAGAGACCCGCCCGCTTCGCCTGAGCGGCGAACTTGAAGCCAGCGGCTTCTGGCGGCGGCGAGAACAGCGGGAGAAGGGTGTGGAGGAGGGGCTAGGGTTCCCCAGGCGCTTCGCGGGAGCGCCGTGGGAGGGGAGGGGATGTGAATTGTGTACAGTGTGTTAGCTCCTTCACTCGCGCGTACTTGTTAGTTCATCCATCTGTCATGAGTTTCTACTGTGCAGTCTCGATCATACTAAATATATATGTGTATTGGTTAATCAGCTACACGCACATGCTTGAAGCATGCCAACAGAATACCTTGCGGATAGGTAGATCGATGCATGAAAATCTGGCGGAATCCCATTCTCTCCAATACTAGGTACCGCTACATTTCCAAGTAGCGTGGAGTTCACCTCATTCATGTAGCGTGGAGGGAGGGAGCAAGCATATAAAAAGAAGTTAACTTCCATTTCATGTATGCAATGTGCCTGCTCCTTCAATTACGCTCATCTTATTGTCGGTTCATCCCACTGTGGTGATTAACTAGTATTCAGTCAATTTGAAAGAAAGAAAACTAGTGTTCAGTCTTTTTTTTTTGCATGATAATACGTGTCTCACAAAGTATGTGCGTAGCTGAGTCAGCTACATGGCCATGCTAGAAATTGAAGCATGACATGCATTAATATGTTCCATTATGGTTCTAGACTTGGTATTGTAGATTTTGATACATTTTAATATAAATTTTGTGACGCATACTAGAAAAGTTTGGCTTTGAAAGAAAAATTCAGAGCACCTTATAAGAAAAGAAAGGCGAGGGGATGTTCCCTTTTTGTCATTTCTATTTTTTCATGACTATTTTGTCAACTGGATTTGTTTTGAGCCTTGAGTCGAGTGAGAGGTTCTAGTACGACCCACTATTTTTGTCTTGTCTCTTGTGTTTGTGTTTCGAGTGCGCACGTCTCTTTGACAATGAAACTGGAATCTTTCCTAGATTCCACTTTCACGGTCCATGAAGTACATCGTTGAATTCTTCTAGCAAACATATCAAATATCTAGGTTTGATCGTGATTTTAGAGTATAATAAATTGACTAGCTGTCTGTGTCAGCTCGCGAGGACGATTGGTCATCCATTGGTGCTCGCACCCGGGGAAGGTCACAACCTCCCGCCGGCCAGCCGGCAAAGAAAGAGAGGAGGTTTGGACCAACTGTTAATGGGCTTTGGCCCAATAGTAAATCGACTAGCCTAAATTTAAAATTCAGACAACTTACAAGTAGCTAAAGTGAGAAAGAAACTAGAGTTCAGTCGAGATCATATGAAGTACTCCCTACGTCCCAAAATAAGTCTCATTCACTTATTTTTGGGTGGAGGGAGTATGTGTGTACCTGAGTCGGCTACACCACCATGCTTGAACTTGAAGCATGACAGGCATTCATATTTTCATGATGGGTTATAGTAATACTCATTTGGTATTGTAGATTTTGATACATTTTAATATAAATTTTGTGAGACAAAAAAGAAAAGTTTGGCCTTGAAATAAAATTCAGCGAGCCCTAATTATAAGAAAAGAAACAACGAGGGTATGTTCTGATAAATTTCTGCCATGTTCATTCTTCATGATTATTTTGTCGACTGGATTTGTTTTGAGTCTTGAGTGGAGTGAGAGGTCCTAGTAGGACCCACTATTTTTGTTTTGTCACTT
The DNA here is from genome assembly GCA_021605145.1 of Aegilops bicornis. Lineage (NCBI taxonomy): Eukaryota > Viridiplantae > Streptophyta > Magnoliopsida > Poales > Poaceae > Aegilops > Aegilops bicornis. Next base: position 1,621,211 of record JAHIAL010000063.1, on the reverse strand, counting down.
ATGTTTGTGTTTGGAGTGTGCACGTCTCTTTGACAACGAAACTGAAATATCTCCTAGATCCCGCGTTCACCGTACCGCGAAGAACATTATTGGATTTTTTTTTAAGAAAAGGAGGATGACCTCCTACCGTAGATCCTGCCAGGACGACGCCATTACTTTATTAATTATTCTCACAAAGACCTTAAAAAGTCATACAACAATAAGAGTAAAGTCATTGCCGTCTAGCAACAAACCTGTCGCTACACCTATCCAGGTTGATGGCGAGGCCAGATAGCTTGGCCTAATACCAAACAGACATCACGGTAAGCCTAACATCTAAGACCCGAGTCCCCAACCTAGCCACTTGCCGGGTCCAGGGGAACATCTCGGTCCGGTGTTTCCTCAGGTCAGGCCGCCGCCATCTCGCCATAGCCCATCTTCAAAGATTGTATCGATGCATCAACCTTGTTTCATTACCATCGTCGATGCCACCACGGCGCCTAACGACACCTCCTTCCTCACAAGAACAATTTGAACACGCCGCTGTCGCCATCGACATACACCTCGCCATGTCGCCAAGTACCACCACCGACACGCCTTGAAGCCCTTGGAGGATTTGTCGTATGTGAAGAATTCCGCCGACTGTGCATGACCGTTTAGCACTCCGCTTCGGTCGTGCATGACTTGACATCTCCACCGAAGCTCCGTGCAAGACGAAGCCGCTCCACCTCCTGCCTCTGACTTCTAGCGTTGCTCCACAAAACGATGCTCCCGAGAGAGAAAAGACACCGCAGTGCCGCCATCGTCCGGTCTGGAACACCAGATTCTAGGGTTTTCCCCGGAACAATACGAGTGGGTCGACGGTAGTCACATGACCATGCCTTCATCAAGGTAACGACGTGGAACGCCGCCATCGCCCACCGTCGGCTCGGTTTGCACCGGCAACTACATCATTGGATCCTTGTAGCAAACAAATCAAAATATCTAGGTTCGATCGTGAATTCGTGATTTTAGAGTACTCCGAGTCAGCTCGCGAGGACGATTAGTCATCCGTTGGCGCTCGCACCCGGAGAAGGCCACAACCTCCCGCCCGGCCGCCGGCAAAAACCAAAACCATATCTGCAGAACAGCAGCGACAAGCCGGTCACCATTCCGAACAACAGATTTGTCCGTTTCTTGCTTGCCGGTTGCAGTAGCACTGGCCGGTGAAGCAACGAGGCGCCTAGAGCCGGCACGGGGCCGGTGACCGGGGATCGATAGCGAGCTGTCACCTGCCAGCATGGAGGTCGACATGGAGCTGTGGTATGTGGAGGCGTGTGTGTGTACCAAGTAGATGAGCCGGTTTCTTGTTCTTGCGATGCCCGGGCAACATGCTGGTTGAGAACGTAAACCATGTCCAGTACACCAGCCTAATATTGTATCCATATATATTTCAAAATTTACTTTACTTCAATTTTTTTAAATGTTTACCTAGTTAATGAAATTTATAAGTACCACGCAAAAAAAATTGAAATTTATAAGTACGTTCATGTAATTTTTCAAAATTGTTCATAGTATTAAAAAAAAGTGTTGTGATATTTAAAATAATGTACACATGTTTTAAAAAATGTTCACCAACAGTAAAAAAAAAGTGTTAGTGCAATTTGTAAATAAAATGCCATACCATTCAAATGTTTTTACTCCTCCGAGCCGTATTATTGCCGCTGATATTAAATCAGGGACAATTAATATGTATTCGAGGGAATATGACATTTGAAAAGATGTTCAGGGCTTAAAAAAAATATGTTCGACGACATTTAAAGAAATTTTCATGAAATCTAAAATTTTGTTGCCGCAGTTTTAGAAACAAATTCAGAACATATAAAGAGTTTGTGACATTTAGAAGATGTTCTAACAGTCATCCAATGTTTGCACTTTTTTTAAAAAAACTGTTCATGAAATTTTTGAAAAATGTTCAAACTTGTGTTTAGAAATTTCCGCTATATATTGAAAAAAAATATTCAATGTGCATTTTACGAATGTTCAACATGCATTTAGAAATATGTTCAATGTTGTGTACAAAAAAATTTCACATGTATATTTGAAAAAAAAAATCCCGATGAAAATTGTTAGAGGAAACACACAAAAAACAAAAAGGGAAAAGCCATACATAAACTTCTATAACCAATCCTAGAAACTTCCCAAAACTAAGGGATGCACCGAATGCGTCAGGGCTATTTACATTGATCTTGTTTCAAAGATCTCCTCAAGACAAAGACAATAGTAAAAAACAGATATATGAAATCGAACATTTGGTTCAAAATATATTATCATTTTTATATTTGGGCTAAATCAAAACACATGGGTCTTTTTTATGAAAGTATGAGATGTAGAGGGTGGGTTGATTTTATAAATTATAGTGTTGCTTTTGAAAAATGTTGTAGCGCAACTTATGACCAAAATCAGGTTGTTTCTTTTTCATCCAATGGCCCAGAAGCTATAGGTGCACCCGGTGCACAGATTCAGCTGGTGCACTGGATACATTCTCCATGCTCGTAGTGATTTGCATGTGAGCAGAAACTTGTCTTCTCCCCCAAAAAAGAGAATTATGTTCTATAGAGAATATTGAAAAGATGTTGGCTTGCATTTCTCTCTCTCTCTCTCTCTCTCTCTCTCTCTCTCTCTCAATACTTTGATTGGATTAAATCGCAAGGTGTGGTGTGTGACACGTAAATCATTAATTAATCTAACTAATTTTTATATGTGAACTACTTTGTTTACATCGTATCCATTTTTTTACCACCTCATAGTTCACAGGTCCCAAGCAGATTGATCTTTCTACATATTTCCACCATCTGCCTCTCTCTCTCTCTCCCTCTATCTCTCTCTCTCTCAACCAATTTTTTATCTCACCATCGGCAATCTTCTCTTCCAAATTACTCATGTCTACCGTAGAAACTTCCAAATGTTACCCATGGTGAAATCTTTTTTTGCGCCTAATGAAATGTGGAGCACTGAAGTAGAGATCCAAAGGCCTACAATCTTCGGATTAACCATGTTTCTACCGTTGAATAGAATTCATCTGACGGTTAATACTTGATATCGTTGAAGTATATTGCTCATCTCTTTCCATCAGTTCAGACTTTTGGATGAGTTGGCTGAAGCATGAATTCACTATTGTATCAATGTTAGGAGGTCTTGAGTTCAAGACTCTGCCAACACAATATTAAAAATAAAGATTATGCGGCCTACATAAATCCCACGTCTAAGGATTAAATAAGCCTATACGCGCGGGGGGGGGGGGGGGGGGTTGAGGTAGATTGCCCGCCACTCTCCATTAGTTAAGACTTTTGGATGAATGGACCGAAGCACTAATTCAATACATATAATTCATACAATATATGTAAAAAAGTATATAAAAAATGAATCTCGATTCTATTAAAACCTTCTTACAAGTGCAATGCACGGGAAGATTCTCAATTCCTTGCACTACTGAAGCCTAGACGCTGGGGGTGTTGAAGTATATTGCCCGCCTCTCTCCATCAGTTTAAACTTTTGGATGAGTGGACTGAAGCACGAATTCAATATATATAATTCATATAATATATATAAAAGTATATAAAAAATGAATCTTGATTCTATTAAACCTTTCTTACAAGTGCAATGCACGGGAAGTTTCTCAATTCCTTGCACTACTGAGTAGATTACCGGTTTTCTCAAAAGAATAATAGGTGTGTGTAATTGAGCGAATGAATTACAATGTATAGTTGGATGGGAAACTCACAGTACAGCAAGTTAGTTCATAAAAAACCAGGCAGGGGCCATACTACTATACGTAATAGTAATACGCAATACATGTACGGTACACGTATCCAGGGCTATTTGTACTGAAGATACATGTAAGATCGGTGTTGTACTCGTTTTGGTTTGCTCCAACATCTCATATACAAACCCTATAGAAGTTTTCTTAAAAAGATTCATCTATTTTTGCCATGGCAAGAACCAGAGTAGACTTGGTAGTGACCCGTGACATTATATATATAGAGGCAGCAAGCGGAAGAAAATTAAGTTAGCCCTCGTTTATGCATACATTGGGTGCCAGCTCCTTCACTTACATCTACTTGTCCGGTCATGATTAATATGTTATCCAGCCTTGATCATACTAAATATGTGCGTTGGTGAATCAGCTACACGCCGATGCCTGAAGCATGAGAGGCATGGCTCTGGTGTAAGGTGTAATAGATCATGCTCACAATGTGTTATCTTCAGGTGTTAAGCTACCAGCAACAGCAACAAATATCTAAGATGGGATTTCCTAAAAAGATTTCCCCGTTTTGCCCTTCGCATAGTGCCATAGCCCATAGTGGCAAGTCGGCACGTCCTCATCATCGTGCTATCCAATCTGACCAAGTTGTCGGGCCTTGTACTAATCCGCAACGACAACAGAGGAGGGAGGTCGTTCGCTCTCGTATCCCCGAGGCTAAATTTCGTGTTTTGACCATTTTTTAAAATTTGATCCAGATTTGACCCTGCTTTGTACTCCCTCCGTCCGAAAATACTTGTCATCAAAATGGATGAAAAGGGATGTATCTAGAACTAAAATACGTCTAGATACATCTCCTTTTATCCATTTTGATGCAAGTATTTCCGGACGGAGGGAGTAATTTTTTTGAGATCTGATCTTTTTTTACCGTCAGGGTTCATGGTGATATAGGGTATAACAGCCTACCGCCAAGGTCTCTGGCGGTAGGGTTGCACACCCTATCGAATTTTTTTCTTAAGTATGAAACACAATATATGCTCGCACCTACCGCCGAACACCTTGACGGTAGGGTTGTACAGACTAGCGCCAGCCTGTTTGGTGGTAGGATGTTTCCTACCGCCAAGATCCCTGTCGGTAGGTTGTTACACCTACCGCCATAGACCCTGGTGGTAGCAAAAGTGTTGGAATTTTGCTAGTAGGCCTTTGGCCCAAAGCCCAACTAAAATTCTGAAATTCTCTTGGCCCATTCATGCACACATGTGAGTGGAGTGAGTGAGACTAAAGTTTAGTCCCGCCCGGAAGTTGAGAGAGAGTTGCACCTCTTTATAAGGTGAGTTCTTCTACCACTTGTATGAGCATGAGAAGAGGAGACCTACATGCACGCTCCTCCTCCTCGCTCGCCTCGACGCGACGCGACGCGGGTTGCGGGATTGAGCCGAGCCGAGGACAGAGCTATGCATGTTGTCTATATTTTGCTGCTCGGGAAAAATTAATGAGTCATTAATTAATAATTATGACAGGCGTTAATTCTTGAACTGCTTCCGATTCTTTTGGATCGTGATGACTTTGACGTGGGGTTTACTTCCACGACCTACCCGGCCCGCAGACTATATAGTCAGCAGACGTCTACCCTAGCCGCCGCCGCTTCAGATGGTTTCTCACCACTGCTCCAGATCATTGCGCCGCCAAGCAAGTCTTCTCCATCCTCCTTCGGCACCGGGAGAAGGGACAATGAGCCTTCGGAACCCCGCCTCGTGATCCTGCGGAGAGGGGCGATCGGTTTTTGGGAGCGACTTTTCGCGATCATTGGCAATGACGACTTCGCTTAACGCATTTACTTCTTCCCGACCTCGGCAACCTCATCCTCGATTTACATGGGCGACAACGTTAACGCCATGCAGCCCGCACCCGCTGCACCGTATGTGATTTTATCCTTCTTGTTCAAAATCATGGTAGAATTCATGTTTCTAGTATGTGCCCTAGATGTGATCTGTTTATCTACTATGCTAGTTCGCATGATTAGTTTAATCTATGCTATTGCTGTCATGATCTATTTCCTCTTTATTCGGATTAAATCTCGTAGTAATTTGCTCATATTTCCAACAGTCGAAAAACCTGATTATAGGCAATTTACTCCGAGTGGTTTTGCTGCATGATCTGAAACCGCTTTGCCTTTAAGGGGCGCAATATAAGAGGTGGCGCATGACGAGAGCGATCTACGGGTTTCGGACCATGGGCTGCTATGATGCCACCAAGGGCAAGCCTCGAGGGCGATCTTAATCCAAAGACAACCTGGAAGCTTTTGAGAAGATCGACACCCTCTTTAAAGGCGCTCTTCCGAGTGTTCTCGATGACTCCATTGTGGATTCAGATATGTCGTTTGACAACGGCAAGGACATGTGGGCTGCGCCGAGGCCAAGTTTGGTGCCTCGGACGTCGGCAGCGAAGTTGTACGCGTCATGGAGCAATTCTATGACTACAAGATGACTGATGAGCGCCTGTTTACAAAGAGGCTCATGAGATACAGCCGCCGCATAAAAGAACTTGAGTACTTCAAGTGTGTGTCACGGACAAATTTGTTGCCGGAGGCATCATTGCCAAGCTTCCACCTTCGTGGAACAATTTTGCTACTTCCCTGAAACACAAGAGATGTGGGAGTTTTCCGCTATGGATCTCATTGGTACTCTTGATGTTGAAGAGAAGGCGAGAGCAAAGGACACACGGGCTCGAGTTGCTGATGGAGGTTCTAGTGCCCACATGGTATATAAGAAGAACTTCCAGCCCAACAAGTTCAAAAACAACACGAACAAAACTCAGGGCAAAGGCAAGTTTGATACAAAGAACAAGCCATCACATTCTACCAACTTCAAGAAGAATTCTCATAAGAAGGGAAGGGACTTTGCCATGTCTCATGTGATCTTAATCATCGGGCTCAAGTGTCCTAACCGCTTTGAGGAGTGCGAACATGAGAAGAGCCGCAAGTCCGCTAATGTTGTCATCGGTGACACTGATATGAAGGAATCAGGGTACGGTATTTTTCTTACCATCCTTTCAGTATTCCAAACCCTTGATTGGTTAATTGACACCGGTGCCAATGTACATGTTTCAGCCGACGCCCATGTTTTCTTCTTACTGTGCCACCGGACTTCTCCCATGCCGATGGGGAACGGGTCACATGCCATCGCTTGAGGTGTTGGTACGGTCGATCCAAGTTTACTTGGGAAGACCGTAAGGTCAAGAACATTCATCATGTGCCGTCCATCAATAAAAATCTCGTTAGCGGTTCCCGTTTATGTCGAGATGGTTTTAAGTTGGTTTTCGAATCCAATAAAGTTGTAATTTCTAAATATGGATAATTTGTTGGAAAAGGCTATGAGAGCGGAGGCTTGTTTCGCCTATCTTTGTCAGATATTTGCACTAAAGTTATTAATAATGTTTGCCACAACAATGAGTCTGATATTTGGCATTCACGACTTTGTCACATTAACTTTGGTTGCATGACGCGGCTAGCCAATATGAATTTAATTCCGAAAATCTCTCTGTCAAAAGGCTCTAAGTGCCAAGTATGTGTGCAAGCTACAACCTCGCAAGTCCCATAAGACTGCGCAGAGGCAAGAGACTTGGCGCCACTAGAGCTTATACATTCTGATCTTTGTGAGATGAATGGCGTGTTGACAAAAGGTGGAAAGAGATACTTCATGACGTCGATTGATGACTCCACTAGATATTGTTATGTGTATCTTCTGAAGTCAAAAGATGAGGCTTTGACTTTCTTCAAAAACTATAAAGCTGAGCCAGAGAACCAACTTGATCGAAAAATTAAACGGCTTAGGTCCGATCGTGGTGGAGAGTATTTTTCCAATGAATTTGATCTGTTTTGTGCGGAACATGGTATAATCCATGAGAGGACGCCTCCCTACTCACCCAGATCAAATGGGGTAGCCGAAAGAAAAGAACCGAACTCTAACTCTAACTGATATGGTTAACACCATGTTAGACACTTTGGGTCTATCCAAGGAATGGTGGGGGAAGGCACTAATGACTGCGTGTCATGTCCTAAACCGAGTTCCCACAAAGCATAAGACCATGACTCCATTTGAGGAATGGGAAAGGAAAATGTTGAAACTCTCTTACCTACGTACTTGGGGTTTTTGGCGAAAGTCAATATACCAATTCCCAAGAAGCGCAAGCTTGGACCAAAAACCGTGGATTGTGTTCTTCTGGGCTATGCTTTTCATAGCATCGGCTATAGATTTTTGGGTACGATTATGGAGTCGAATGATGCAACTTTCTTTGAGGACATATTTCCTATGAAGGATATGTCGAGCTCATCAAATCAGGAGATACCTACTCCATCTAGTGAGGAATTCATTGTAATTCCTGAACCCACCATTGCGATGGAACACGTTGAGAATCCTGTTGAGGGTGACAATGGAACTCTGTGAGGAGTAAGAGATGAGGACTGTAAAATCCTTTGGTGATGATTTCATTGTGTACCTCGTGGATGACACACTCCAGACTATTTCGGAAGCCTATGCATCTCTTGATGCTGACTCATCGAAGGAAGTCGTGACGTGAGCGAGATGGATTCCATCTTAGCTAACGGTACTGAGGAGATCACCGACCGGCCCTTATGGGTGCAAACCTGTAGGATGTAAGTGGGTGTTCAAGAATAAGCTTAGGCCTGATGGTACGATTGAAAAATACAAGGCACGGCTTGTGGCCAAGGGTTATACCCAGAAAGAAGGTGAAGACTTATTTGATACTTACTCACCTGTGGCTAGACTGACCATAATTCGGGTGCTACTATCACTGGCTGCCTCACATGGTCTTCTCGTTCATCAAATGGACGTTAAGACAGCTTTCCTCAATGAAGAGTTGAAGGAGGAAATTTACATGGAGCAGCCAGATGATTTTGTAGTACCCGGGTCGTGAAGGAAAGGTGTGCAAGTTATTAAAGTCTTTATATGGCCTTAAACAAGCTCCTAAAGAGTGGCATGAGAAGTTCGAAAGAACATTAATCGCTGCCCGGCTTTGTAGTAAACGATGGTGACAAGTGTGTGTACTATCGCTATGGTGGGGGGAAGGAGTTATTCTTTGTCTGTATGTCGACGACATACTGATCTTTGGAACCAAACTTGATTTAATCAAGGAGGTTAAGGATTTCTTATCTCGTTGTTTTGAGATGAAGGATCTAGGAGTAGCTGTTGTTATCTTAAACATCAAGCTGTTGAGAGATGAGAATGGTGGGATCACACCGCTTCAGCCTCACTATGTGGAAAAGGTCTTGAGTCGTTTTGGGTATAGCGATCGCACACCTTCTCCAACTCCATATGATGCTAGTGTGTTGCTTGAAGAATCGACGGATTGCTAGCGATCAACTCGAGGTATTCTCAGATTATTGGCTCGCTTATGTATTTGGCGAGTGCCACGAGGCTGACATCTCGCTTTGCTGTTAGCAAGCTGAGTCGGTTTGTGTCAAAACTGGGAGATAATCATTGGCATGCGCTTGAGAGAGTTATGCGCTATTTGAAAGGCACCGCGAGCTATGGGATTCACTACACCGGGTATCCAAGGGTACTGGAGGGTTATAGTGACTCAAACTAGATATCTGATGCTGATGAGATTAAGGCCACAAGTGGTTATGTTTTTACACTTGGTGGTGGCGCTGTTTCTTGGAAGTCTTGCAAGCAGACCATCTTAACGAGGGCAACTATGGAAGCAGAACTCACATCATTAGACACTACCACTGTTGAAGCAGAGTGGCTTCGTGAGCTCTTGATGGACTTACCTATGGTTGAAAAACCAATACCCCCTATCCTGATGAACTGTGATAATCAAACTGTGATCGTCAAGATAAACAGTTCTAAGGACAATATGAAGTCCTCAAGGCATGTGAAGAGGAGACTGAAATCTGTCAGAAAATTGAGGAACTCCGGAGTTATTACGTTGGATTATATCCAAACGTCAAAAAATTTGGCAGATCCCTTCATAAAGGGTCTATCACGTAATGTGATAGATAATGCATCGATGGAGATGGGTCTGAGACCCACCGCATGAGTTGTCCATAGTGGTAACCCACTCTATGTGATCGGAGATCCCGTGAAGTAGTAATGGGAGACAAGTTGTTGGTCAGCTGGGAGGAGAGTATCCCTATATTACCTATCCCACTCCGTGAAGATGCAATACTCTCCTGATCTGCATGGCAGGTTGATATTTATCTTAATGTGTTCCAAGTGGCTTATTCGGGTAAGCAGAGATGTTGTCTGCGAACATCTTCCGAGGAACACACCTATATGAATTTGATTGTTAACATCGCAGTCTATGAGAATTGGGTGTTCTCTAATAAATTCATGAAAAGGCCCTCGAGTATGACGATACGCTCCACCAGCGAAGCCTTGCTATGGCAGCCCAAAGATCGGTCAAGAATTTGTGTGAAACTAATCTCGCAGAAAACTTGTAGTTCAAGGTATAGTCCACTATTCAAGTTGTGATCTAGTGTAGCATAAATCTTTAAGTGAAAGTTCAACTTCATAATCTTTTCTCAAGTAAAATGTACAATAAGTCACTCATGCCGAAAGTGGTCGAGGGGATACGTGTCTTGGTGGAGGCTGATATTTGATCGCATTTCTTGAAAAGTTGTGCATCGATACTTCCCGAGATGCAAGAGTTTTCATGATGTTGAAGATATCGTCTTTGTTTAGAACGAGGCGCATCCGATGGGCCCAAACCCATCCTCTGACCTGCCTTACCCTGCCTTTGGATCGTTGACAGGTGGAACCCATGCTTGATGGGACTCACATGTCAGTGACCCAATGATAGGATAGCCCACGTCAGGGGATCCTCGTCCGGTTTGGGCCTAGGCACCCTTGTCCTCTCAGGCATGCCTTGGTAACTATCTTTGTGGTTTTTGCGAGTTATTTCCCAATTAACCAAGCTTATAGGATTTTTGATTTGGTTTTCCTTGTTAATAGTATTAACTTTATTTTTAGCTGTAAGAAAACTCTATTTTTTTATGGTGGTAAAGGAACCACTACCCTACGTTGAGGTGTTAGTAAAAAAAAACAGTGATCGCAACCCCCTCCTGTGAATTAGGGTGAGCTTAAAGTTGGAAATGATGACCTTTGTCCACGTACGACTTGGCCGTATAGGATTTTTTTCCCCTGTTGCCACTTGTTGCCTTGGAAATGTGATCATTGTATATACTCGTCTAAATATGTTAGTGTTTCTCCCAAAAAGATGTTGCTGTTGGAGACAGTACGGAACTTTTTTTTTTTTGGCGTGAAGGAATAGTACAGACTGTATGTTGCCGACTTCTTCTCTTGTCGACCGGCAGACTCGCCTCCAATTAGGCCCGGCCACCCCGATTCAACCCGTGGGATAACGTCAAGTCGAGACGTCATGTTGCTCGTCACCATGCCTATCCAGTTTCTCGGTCTCTCAGGATGCCCAACTAGAATAAGGCAGGTCACAATGAGCAAGAACATAAACTAGTAACTTACACATTTTCCTAGACTATATTACCACCTTCATAATAAGTAGGAACATTTATATAGTGTCATGCAACGATGTATTTATTAGATTATAGACTCATTATTTTTTGAAGTGTGTGATGTTCCGGTAACTTAGCTAGTTACCACAAGCACCTCTCTCTTCATTAAATATGTGTCACATAAGCAAAGTTGTATTGGAATGTGTGATGTTACTCCTAGCCACAATGGTGAGTAACATACACTAGTAACATACACATATCCCTAGACTATGTTACTACCTTTGTAGTGGGTAATAACATAAGTGTGGTAACATGCAAAGCTTCATTTATTAAGTTATAGACTCATATTGCATTGAGACATGTGATGTTACAGTAACTAGCTAAGTTACTATAACTACCTCTCTCCTCATTAACTCACTGCCACATAAGCAAATTTGCTGACTTGAACTCGATGTTACTGTTGAAATTACTCCCACTGTAGCTAAATTCCTCCCCATTGTGACCAGCCTAAAAAGGTCGTTCCCGGGGAAGGGCGCAACCTCCCAGGCAAAAGCATAATCACACCAGCGCGGCAGCCACACAACGCCATTCCGACTTCCGAACCAACCCAACACATTTGTCTCTCGCCCTTGCCGCCCGCCGCAGCAGCACCGCGCAAAAGCGGGGAGTCAGTCAGCGTCCCAGGGCTCTCAGCGATGGGGATCCACCTCCTGGCGTTCGCCTTCGTGCAGGTGTTCCAGGCCTCGGCGCCGCTGCTGTGGCCGCTCAACCTCTGGCTGCCCCGCCACCTCCCCCAGCTCCGCGCCGTCGTCTCCGGCGAGGTCGCCGCCCACGTCGCCCGGCTGCGCCGCGCGTACGCGAGGCGCCGCAACGACGACGACCGCCAGGGGCTGCTCTACACCGCGTACTGATGAGATGCTCGGACCGGACAGTTTCTTCGGTTTCGATTGTTAGTCGATTTCTTCCAGCGCCAGCTGCGGAATATGTGTGTATGTTGGTTGGTTGTAGCATCGATCTGTAAATACACGAGTAAGTTCTGCTAGGGCCGGCTGATTCTGTTGGGATTGTTCGCTCTGTTTTGCCTCGGCATCTCAAATACAAGTGTACAGTTGTTCTTCAGGAGATTCATTTCTTTTTCCATGGCAAGAACCGGCCAGAAGTAAATTATGGAGAGAGGGAGCAAGCGCAAAAATAGGAAGTTAACTTCCATTCATTAACGTCATACTCACGCTCATCTAGTTTGTCGGTTCACCCGACTGTCGTGATTAACTAGTGTTCAGTCAATTCGAGAAAAGAGAAGGTAGTGTTCAGTCGAGATCATACTAATAAGTACTATGTGGGTTGCCGAGTCAGCTGCACCACCATACCATGCTTGATCTTGAAGCATGAGAGGCATTGATTATTCGAGCCGGTCACGTACACTACATTAATAGATATCTGAAATTACAACCGAGGTCCTAAAAAATGGCAAAATGTACTGAGCAACTGTGTCTTATCTGACATGGTGAAGGCGGCTAAAAGTTTAAACATTTTGCTCTTGTTGACTGTCCTGCGGGTCTCCTCCTAGGCTCGTACGTACTATGGAACGAAGACAGTCTTCATTTTTCTATACCAAGACGGCGTGACTTCTTAGGGCATGTATAATGATTGATACGATAGTCTTATCTTAAGTCTTGCATATAATTTAGAAACGATAAAAAAAAACGTCTACAATGGATCATGTCTTAACCTTATCTTCAATAACTAGCTATTCGTAAAAACATGGTGAGACATATTTGTGCTGAGAGATCATCTCTTGTCTTCTCTTACATAAGAAAAGACAAGCCTTTTCTTACGAGTTCTCTCTTCTCCACCTGATCATTTATCCTACGTGGCACTCCTAAGATAGCATCATTGTACATGCCTTTAGCATTCGTAACAGACTTCACCTTCTCAACCGCTCAAACTTCTGGGCGAAGCCTGTATGTGTAATTACAGAAATAAAATTGTTCTCTACAGCACATGCCGTTTTTTTTTCTCTCAATCGGCGAGAGTAATTTCTATCAAGGAGGGTAAAAGGATGTTACAGTACACGGCAGATGCTTGTTACATTCATTAGTCACCGCAGCCTGACCTATGACATATATCACGCTGCTTGATCTAAAAACCTCTTAAGTTCCTGTCCTTATTCCACATATATCTGAACGGAAACTACATCATGGAAAGTCCCATTGTCTTACAGAACTAAATCAGTATACAAGTAAGATGCGGCCCAGCGGTTTGGAGCCGCATCGTCCTCTACTTCTCGCCTATACGCAATGCCGATGGCTCGAGGGTCGTCGTTGGCAATCTCCAAAGCTCGCAGAGGACGTTCTTGTGGCACGTTGTTTTCAGTTGCAGCAATTGGGGTCTCTGTCTCGTCTGTTGGAACCTATGGGTTAAACAACGTACAGTTTTCTTCGATTTGGTTTGCTCCAACGTCTCAAATACTACAACAGTACAGTTTTGTCTTGGGAGTTCAGTTCACTTGCTATGGCAGGAAACAAAACAACTTTCTTCTTAGAATATATAGACGGAGCAAGTGTAGGACAGAAGAAATTAAATTACAATTCATGTGTACAGTGTGTTAGCTCCTTCACTCGCTTCTACTTGTCACTTCATCCTACTGTCATGAGTAACTAGTGTGTAGTCTCGATCATACTAAATATCTGCATTGGTTAATCAGCTACAGACACATGCTTGAAGCATGCCAACAGAATGACTGCATGGATAGGAAGATCGACGCGTGAAAACCTGGCCGGAATCCCATTCTCCAACACTGGATATCTAAACGATCTTATATTTCTTTATGAAAGGAGTATTACATTTACCAGAAGCATACAAGTAACGGGAGTTCCAGCTCCTTCATGCATACGTGGAGGGAGGGAGCAAGAGTACAATATAAGTAGAAGTTAACTTCCATAATTCCATTCATGTATACAATGTGCCAGCTCCTGCGCCATTATCTACATATTATCGGTTCATCCTACTTTAGTGATTAAATACTGTTCACTGAAGATCATCATACTGAATATGTCCATTCCCGAGTCAGCTACACCACCATATCTGATGGATGAGAGAATTCATCAGCGGGAAAGACCACAGACGTCATACTCAAAGCAACACATATCAGCAGTTACACCGGTGTACTCATTATGATTATATCCTTCGGTGCTACATTATGAGTCAATAAAAAGCTCCTTTTATCAAAAACACCTGGAGTCCTTACAAAATATGGACAAAATAAGGCATCGATCATACTAAAAATGTGCATTGGTTATCCAGCTGCACCTCCCATGACTGAAGCATGTCAAATATCAATTTTGTAGTAGATCATGTTTAATGCGTTATTGACAAATTTTACACTCCGAGTAAAGAAATAAAAGATGTTCTCAAATTTTACCATTTCCGCTCTTCGGATACGCCTCAAGAAAAAGAACCCCATTGTATTTGGCCGCATAGTAACACTCTTGCAAAGAAAGGGAATTGAAAAAGAAAGGCACACCGAGCTTTAGGTTCTTGACTCACCGTTATCGACTCATGTAGACATGATTAGGGCCGCGGAGATTGAAAGCGAGGGCCTGGTCGTCAATGGTTCGAGACTGCTGATCTGTTGTCTTCTCTTCGTGTGCTAATGTATGTTCAACGCAGACCCTTAAACCTTCTGCAACCGTCTGATCCAGACGTGTTATACTATCCAACGCGGTCATGCATCAATCCGCCGGCTAGTCCGGGCACACTTTGTCTCGCAAATCCGAGACAAATTGGGAGGGGGGTTGCGGGCGTCCAGACCGCTCCCATGCCCGCTTCTGACCACCGTGGTCCACCAAAAACCCTCTCCCCTCTCCCGCCTCTCCCACACTTTCCATCCAACACCCGAGCTGCTTGGCGCGCCGCATTCATACCGGCCCAGAGCAGTGCAGTGGCGGGCAGGTTGGAAAATTAGACAAGTTCATGATAAATTCCAGTAAATAATTCATGACTAGAACAGATACTAGCATGCAACAATCTAGCAAATTAGAAGAACAACAAAACAGCAACAATAGCGCACATGAAACAACAGTTGTAGAGATAGACATGAACAAATGATGTTGGACGTACTGTTCATTAGCTATTGTCGGTGCGACTGTGTTGATGACGATGTTGGCGATGATCTGTTGCTGACGGCGATGAAGACGACGATGAGTAGCACCGCCTGACTTGGACGGAAGACGACCCATGATGACGAATTTGAGCAGTCGCGCAGAGCGCTTCCCAAAAACCTAATTCATCCTCTCCCGGTGCAGGATCGCAAGGACGAACTGTTCCGGAGACCTGTTGTCCCACGCGCCGATGCACGCCGGCATTTGGGACGGAGTAGACTACGACGGCGTCGCAAGTTGCGAGATGAGGCAAAATCCTAGGTGTTTTCAGTGTGTCTTTGGCCGCGGCCGGTATCTGTATATATATTAGGACCAGAGGCGGTATTGTGTCGCGATCACAATCCCAAACCGACTTGGTTTCTAATTCGTATATTTACCGGACAAGAAATCATAAACGTGTCTGCCAAAAAATAAAACGGCATGTCGCACGGAGACGGACCGGATTTCAGCGGACCATTCACACGCATGTTGCATCAAGACGCCTTCGCCGCCCAAAGTAGGTGAGGTGGAGCAAGCGCTGCTGTGGTCTTCCTTTTCTCTTCTCACACACCACTTAGAGTGGTGGAGAGAACCCACTATATAAAGAGGTCCAACTCTTCTTCAACTTCCCGGGTGGGACTAAACTTTAGCACCATCACTTGCCATTTTACACATGGGCCACTATTTGAGATTTCAGAAATTGCTATGGGCCTAGCCCATTAATTCTAACAATCCCCCACCAGATCTCAAATACCCATTTAGAGATTTGCCTTCTCTCACCAAATTGTTTAATATACCGGTGTTTCCAGCAGAGACTGTTAAGTTCATCTTACGCCTAGAACTTTAAGCTACATCCATTCACAACTTGACAATGGACTATGCCTTGAATTGCTAGTTTTGTGTGAATAGGTTTCACTCAAAGTCTTAACCAAGCACTGACCGCCAAGAGAGGCTACCCATGTCTGGAAATTATACGTCATACTCCATGGTCTCTTCGTGAGCTTACTAGAGATCACCCAAATCTTATAGACTGCGACGTTTACTGTCGGAACTCGTATAGGTGTGTTCTTTCAAGACTTCTCTGTAGGACAGCATCTTTGCTAATTATAGCCAATAGAACCACATTAAGGCATGTTGCCAGCCTGCCTTACAACTCTGAGCCTTACAGCTGAAAGTGTTTTGCACCTTCACTTGGAGACGGTCATTAGTTATTACTCTCCTCGCTTAACCAATAGCTTGTTCTTCCTGATCCTAATTCACGGGATCTCCGATCACAAAGGTTGGGTTACTACTATGGTGTAACATCTATGGGTCTCATACCCATCTCCTCGATGCAATATCTATCACATTTCGTGATAGTCCCTTTGTAAAGGGATCTCGCTGTGTTTTTGTCTGCTTGAATATATGTAACAGTTATTACTCCGAGTTTCTCAACTTCGACAGATTTCAAACGTCTCTTCACGTGTCTTGATGACTTCGCATTATCTTTATAATTGTTCACTTTAGCGATAACCGTTTGGTTGTCATAATTCATAAGAATAGCCGGTACAGGATTTTCAACCACATGCAAGTCCCTCAAGAGCTCACGCAGCCACTCTGCCTCAACAATAGCCATGTCCAAAGCAGTTAGTTATGCTTCCGTAGTTGACCTCGTCAATATGGTTTGCTTGCAAGACCTCCATGACACTGTGGCACCTCCATGAGTAAATACATACCCACTTGTTGCTTAGAGTATATCAACATCGGAGATCCAATTTGAATCACTATATCCTTCTAGCACAGCAGGATGCCCTGGATAAGTAATTCCGCAACTCATAGTACCTCTCAGATAGCGCAAGACCCTTTCTAGTGCATGCCAATGATCATCACCCGGTTGGACATGAACCTACTCGGTTTGCTCACAAAGAAAAGAGATATCTCGATCTTGTAAGCGCTAGCTAAGTACATGAGTGAACCGACAATTTGAGAGTATCTTAATTGATCTCTCGCTTTCTTTCTTGTTCTTTCGAGTGTCACATCGGGAGCATAAGGTGTTGGAAAAGACTTGCTATCCATAAAACCGAATCGGTTCAAGACCTTCTCAACATAGTGAGATTGTGTTAACGTAATCCCACTCTCATCCTTAATAAGTTTGATGTTTAGAATTACATCGGCTTCTCCCAGATCTTTCATGTCAAAACTTTTTGATAGAAAAGACTTGACCTAATTAATTGCATTAATGTTTGTACCAAAGATCAGTATGTCGTCCACATACAAACATAATATGACACTATTTCCCCCACCATGGCGATAGTAAACATACCTATCAGCCTCAAGTACGACAAATCTTGTAGAAGCCGAGTTCTTTCAAACTTCTCATGCCATTGCTTAGGTGCCTGCTTTCTGCATACAAAGATTTTAACAACTTGCACACCTTTCTCTCTTCACCCTTTACCACAAACCCGTCAGGCTGATCCATATAGATTTCCTCTTACAACTCTCCATTGAGGAAAGCTGTCTTTACATTCATTTGATGAATGATAAGACCATAAGAGGCAGCCAAAGAAAGTAACACTCGAATGGTGGTCATTCTAGCAATGGGTGAATAGGTGTCAAAGTAATCTTCGCCTTCTTTGTGAGTATAGCCCTTGACCACTAGCCGCGCCTTGTACTTGTCAATAGTACCATCAGGCTTTAGCTTATTTTTGAACACTCACTTACAGCCCACAGGTTTACAACCATATGGTCTATCAGTTAGTTCCCAAGTTCCATTAGAAAGAATTGAGTCCATCTCATTATGAACAGCTTCTTTCCAATCATCTACATCCGGAGATTCATATGCCTCTGCAATCGTCTTGGGTGTGCCATCCACAAGGTATACAATGAAATCATCACCAAAGGATTTTGCAATCCTTTGTCTCTTGTTCCTTATAGGAACTTCATTGTTATCCTTCTCAAGGACTTCCTAATGTGATTGTTCGAAATATTCATCAGTTGTACTAGATTCAGGAAATATCTCACAAGAAAATCTAGCAATGCCATGCATATCTTTCATAGGAAATATGTTCTCAAAAAAATGTTGCATCACAAGATTCCATTATAGTATCAACATGCATATCAGGTACTTTAGATTTTACCACTAAAAATGTAGAAGCAATGCTCCGTTGAGCATACCCTAGAAAGACACAATCCACTATCTTTGGTCCAAGTTTGCGTTTCTTAGGAATAGGAATATTGACCTTTGCCAAACATCCCCAAGTGCGCAAATAAGAAAGTGATTGTTTTCTCCAATCCACTCCTCATAAGGGGTTTTCTCCTTATTATTGTTAGGAACTCTATTCAGGACATGACATGAAGTCAATAGAGCCTCCCCCCACCATGCCTTAGATAAACCAGCAGTGTCTAACATGGCATTCACCAAGTCAGCCAATGTGCGGTTTTTCCTCTCGGCAACTCCATTTGATTGGGGTGAATAGGGAGGCGTCCTCTTATGAATAATACCATGTTCCTCACAAAATTCATCAAATACTTTGGGGAAATACTCTCCACCACGATCGGACCTAAGACGCTTGATATTTCTCTCTAGTTGATTTTCAACTTCAGCTTTATAGATTTTAAAGTAGTCTAATGCTTCATCTTTAGTTTGCAACCAATAAACATAGCAAAATCTAGTCGCATCATCAATCAAAGTCATGGAATATCTCTTTTCACCTTTTGTCAAGACACCATTCATCTCACAAAGATCAGAATGTATGAGTTCTAGAGGTGCCAAGTTTCTCACCTCGGTAGCCTTATGAGGCTTTCGAGATTTCTTCAATTGCACACAACTATGGCACTTAGAACCTTTGGCAACGATGAAATTCGGAATTAAACTCATACTAGATAGCCGAGACATTAAACCAAAATTAATATGACATAACGAGAGTGTCAAATACTTGCATCATCATTAACACTAGCACAAATTTGGTTTACTGACTTATTGCAAAAATCTGAAAGGGAAAAGCGGAACAAGCCTCCGCACTCATAGCCTTTGCCTATAAATTGTCCAAATCATGACATGATTACTTTATTCGACTCTAAAACTACCTTAAACCCATCTCAACATAGAAGGGAACCGCTAACTAGATTCTTGTTCATAGTAGGGACATGCTGCACGTTCCTTAGTTGCATGATCTTTCCCGAAGTAAACTTCAGATTCACCGTGCCAATGCCATGAACAGAAGCATGTGACCCATTCCCCATTAGGATGTAAGAATCCCTTGCGACACGATAAGAAGTAAACAGGGAGACGCCAACACACACATGAACGTTAGCACCCGAGTCAATCCACCACGAAGATGATTGAAATACTGAAAGCACAATAGGTAAATTACCATACCCATCAGTATTGCTAGCGGACACCATGTTGAGCGATCTTTGAGCTCGTTTTCCCTCTGCGGTGCCGCACATCTGTGGCATTCCTTGGAAAAGTGTCCTGGCTTTCCACAGGCGTAGCACTCTAGCTCAGCCTTGTTGAACTTCTTCTTCTTGAAGGTAGTAGTATTGGTAGGCTTGTTGAAAACAAGTTTGTTCTTCCCTTTGTTCTTGTTCTGTGGATACCTCTGCACCATATTGGCGGTAGGCTGAACCTCACCTCCTTTCTCAGTAGTGTCTTTAGCCCGAGCTTTTTCTTCAACATCAAGAGATGCAATCAGATTTTCAACTGATATCTCCTGTCTCTTATGTTCCAGAGTTGTGGCGAAATTCCTGCATGAAGGAGGCAACTTTGCAATCATGCACCCAGCCACAAATTTGTCGGGTAGAACACACTTAAGGAGTCCAAGTTCCTTCACAATGCACTGTATCTCATGAGCTTGTTCGACCACAGAACGGTTATTCATCATCTTATAGTCATGAAAACTCTCCATGATTTACAGTTTAGTACCTGCATCTATTGCACCGAAATTTGCATTCAGTGCATCCCACAGAGTCTTTCCGTCATCTATGTGCATGTACACGTCACACAGGCGGTCAGCAAGAACACTCAGAATGCATCCCACAAACATAGTATTGGCTTCCTGGAATTTTTTCTGATCTTGGTCAGTCATTCCCTCTGGAGCACCAAGACCAACGTGGAAAACTTTTAGAGCAGTAAGTCAGAGCGTGGTCTTCACCTGCCACCTCTTAAAGTGCACACCGGTAAACTTATCGGGCCTCAGTGCATCAGCAAATTAAGCCATAGTTAACTCAGGAAATTGCCTACATTTAGGTTGTTGGATTGTTGGAAAATTAGGCAAGTTCATGATTAATTCCAGTAAATAATTCATGACTAGAATAGATACTAGCATGCAACAATCTAGCAAACTAGAAGAACAATAAACAAAGCAACAAAGAACGCACATGAAACAATAGCTGTAGAGATAGACATGAACAAATGATGTTGGACATACTTTTCATTAGCTATTGTGGGTGCGACTGTGTTGATGACGATGTTGGCGACGATCTGTTGCTGACGGCGGTGAAGATGACGATGAGTAGCACCGCCCGACTCGGATGGAAGACGACCCGTGATGACGAATTTGAGCAGTGGCGTAGAGCGCTTCCCAAAAACCTAATTCGTCCTCTCCCGGGTTCGCAAGGACGAACGATTCCGGAGACCT
Organism: Aegilops bicornis; assembly: GCA_021605145.1. Lineage (NCBI taxonomy): Eukaryota > Viridiplantae > Streptophyta > Magnoliopsida > Poales > Poaceae > Aegilops > Aegilops bicornis. The sequence continues at coordinate 1,600,241 of JAHIAL010000063.1, read as the reverse complement.
GCTGTCCCACGCGCCGATGCACGCCGGCGTTTGGGATGGAGTAGACTACGACGACGGCGCAAGTTGTGAGCCCTAGGTATTTTCGGTGTGTCTTTGGCCACAGCCGGTAGCTGTATATATATTAGGACCAGAGGCAGTACTGTGTCGCGATCACAATCCCAAACCGACTTGGTTTCTAATTCATATACTTACCGGACAAGATATCATAAACTTGTCTGCCAAAAAATAAAACGGCAAAAGAAAGTTGTGCCCCTGCAAGGAGACGGACCGGATTTCAGCAGACCATCCACGCGCATGTCGCACGTATGGGGCAAGGTGAGCAAGCACGTGCGTGTGGTCTTTCCTTTCTCTTCTCACACACCACTTAGAGTGGTGGAGAGAACCCACTATATAAAGAGGTCCAACTCTTCTTCAACTTCCGGGGTGGGACTAAACTTTAGCACCACCACTTGCCATTTTACACATGGGCCACTATTTGAGATTTCAGAAATTACTATGGGCCTAGCCCATTAATTCTAATATGGCATTGATGGCGAAAGACGTGACCGGACGTGAGGGTGACACTGATGGACATCATACTGTTGGAACCGCCACTGCCTCGCCATAGCTCTCCTCTTCCTCTCGCTCAGCTCGCTCTGGCTTGCCGTGGCTCGATCAGAAAAGAGAGGAAGAAGAAGTTCAGAGAAGAGGTGGACACTGAGATTTTTCCAGCGCACGAACGCTTTTCTTTCTCCTCGAGCACGAACTCGACCATGTCACCGAGCTACAGGAGGGAACCATGGCTTTATACCCGCGAGCACCGGTCCGCTGTGCCTTGCCTTGCACCCACTCGCCCACCCACTTCCCCACGCCCTCCAGCGCTCTGCCACGTCCACGCACCGCGCCAGACGCTGATCGCCACGGCCTCCCAAATACACTCCGGACGCGGTCTACCCCTCCTTCTTGCTCGCTAACAGCCCGACGTGGCCCCGCGCACACACGCGCTGTCTCACGCACTCACACACGCATAGTTACGCACACACACCTCAAGGACTCGCGCTACTTAACACGTCCGGCGGCGCCCCATACACGCACCAGCCGCCGCCAGAGCGACGCCGCGGCTTATTACGCCCAACACTTCGCGCTTCTAAGCCGCGGCTCAGAGCAGCCCGGCATCCTCGGCGCCGCCGTTGACAAGCGTGCCGCTCACGCCGCGGCGCTTTCTTCCATCATGCGGGCCACGCTTGAAGTGACCTGCTCACCGCACTTGTAGCACCAGCCTTTTACAAGGCCGCCAAAGCCCGACGCTCATCGGCTGGCGCCGGTCGTCGTCGCCCCGAAGCTCGCCGCCAGCCGCTAGGCGCCCGCCATTGTGCCTCCATGAACATCAGCTGGTCCCCGCCATGGCCGCCTCCGTCCTGCCCGCGCCCGACGAGCAGCTGTCGAAGGCCTTTCAGTCACTTAATGCGCCCTCGAATGCCATCGTGTCGACGTTACAGACCGCTTTCGATCCTGCCACCGCCGGGTAGAGGCGGTTCGGCACCGAGTCGAGCAGCTTTCTGACGAGGGCGGCGTCCTCCAGTGGTCGAGCCTAACGCCACAGAAGCGCGGCCGCCCATGCCACCGAAGCCTGCCGACGAAGTCGCCCGGTGACTTCAGGCGTCCGCCATGCCCAGAGCTCAAACTCCCCTCAAGAAGCGTGCGCCAGCGAGCCCACACGCTGATCGGCGTCTGGACGCACTCGCCTTGAGGGCCGCCACACCTCCGCCGCGATTTTCTTGACGCCACCGCATCGGCGGGTTCTCCCGAGCGCCGGCGATGCACGCCTGGCCGGGCTTGTCTTTCTTGGCGATCACGGCCGCCGCGGTGTCCTCCGGCACCACCATCGCCTCCCATTAGCCCGCCGCATCAAGGTTTGCCTCAACCTTGATTGCCCGAGCCGTGTAGTTCTCTTCGGTGAGCAGCGGCACCGGCTGCGTAACGAACCGCCGCTTCCGCCCGGCGACGGGCGATGGACATCGCCGGGCGAACCCCGATCTCCACGTGGCTCGATGCCTGGCCGCGTCCACGCACCGCGCCAGACGCTGATCGCCACGGCCTCCCAAATAGCGCCCGACGCGGTCTACCCTCCTTGCTCGCTAACAACCCGACGTGGCCTCACAGACACACGCTGGGCTGGCTCACGCACACACACACGCACACCTACGCACACACACCCCACGGACCCGGCGCGCCCAACACGTCCGGTGCGCGCCCATACACGCACCAGCCACGCCAGGAGCGACGCCGCAGCTTATTACGCCCAACACATACTACCTATAATGAATGCAGTTTTGTTTTGAGAAATAAGTCTACTGCTAATGAGATTTTTTAGGTACATCGTACTACCTAATATGATGGGTACTCATATTTAGTTGATCAAATATGGGTCATCTATGCGTTTTGATCCTAATGATTCAAATCAAATAATTAAGCGACGCAGGGCTCGACCTCTTCCACGCCGGCGCTGCCCCAGGTCCTCCACCATCACGGCGCTGCCTACCCGCCTCAGCTGGCCAGCCGCTGACTCTTTGACCGAATGCCCTCGTCTACCCGCCTCAGCTGCACCCTGCACCAACTTCCATGCCACAACCCCACAACCAACGGCGCCCTCTGTCTCCATTGACATGTACCGTTTTGCCCTCTGTCCCTTGATAAAGCTAGGCTAGCTCGTGTATGCGCGTGTGTCTCTTCCGGCAGAATACATCCAGCAACTAGCATTGGCTAGCCAGCCTTGATATGTACTCCGTGCGTAGGCCAAGAGCACCGGCCAGCTGCGCATCAGACAAGTGTGTTTTGTACATACTCCCTTCCTCTCAGAGTGTAAGATGTGTCAAAAAAAAAAAATCTTACATTATGAAACAAAGGGAGTACATTCGAGACCAAGGCCAACAAGCACCTCTTTGTGGCCCAAGAACATGCACGGATCGAGCCGGTCGCCAATGAAAGCGCGTACGGGATGCCATGTGGGTGGCGTCCAGTGGGTCCAAATTTATTTGATGTATCATAAAAGGACTCTTACTAAAAGGAGAAAACCTACTCCCTCCGTCTAGGTGTGTAAGTCACCTTACGAAAACCAAATAATCCCAAAACACTTAGGCACGGTACATTAACTCCCTCTTCGTTTCTTGTTTTGTGACATATCAACCAATAAGAGATGTGGACTGTGCATGCTTTCAATGACTTGAGACTACCAAACATGACATGCAGTGGTTAGTTCATTGCATGCAATGCTATTAATTAGTAAAGAGACATTAAGTTTTCTCGTTTTCCTCTCCGCCTTGGTCGCGGCGCACAACGTAAGATGACTTACACGCCTACTCCCTCTGTCCTTTAAAGAGTGTACTTCCAACTTTGTTGGAGGGTCAAACTATCTCAATGTTTGACTGAGTTTGTGCAAAAGTATATCAATGTTTATGAAACCAAATAGGTATATGATGAAAATATATTTTATCATGAATCTAATGCTATTAGTTTGATGGCATAAATGTCGCTGCACTATTGTATAAATACGGTCAAACATAAAACGGTTTGACTTTCCAACAAAGTTGGAAGTACACTCTTCAAAGGACGAAGGAGTAGACGGAGGGAGTATTAGTCATAGCCTTAATGAAAATTTTGATAGCACAATTACTCAACGCGAACACTATAAAGACCGTTGGAACCTCTATCCTATTTCAAAAGCATACAACACATCGGTGAGCTAGCGCCATCGAGTGCAACACCGTGCCGAAGTGAGCTCTCCAGATGTTTCTCCTCCTTCACCTCCTTGTCGCCAGCAGGCCTGGTCTCCAGCATGACCGGCCGGCTGCCCATCCTACCAGTGCGGCGAGGCGATGAACATCCGGTATCCTTTATGGAGAAAGGATCGACACGGGCGACACTTGGCACTGCGGTTATCCGAGCCTCCGCCTCGGATGCTGCAGCCACCAGACGGGGCGGGAGGAGTGGGGGGCTGCGAGAACGGCGGGGGTTTGTGCGCCCACAGACGGGAGGCGGGAAAGAATTCTTGGAGGTTCACATGCGTGGCGAATGCCAGTGCTGCTGCATGGGTTGTCGTACCCACTAAAGCAGATCATCCTCGCCTTCCCGACAACAAGGATGTGCAGGCTCACCGTCCTCGCTCTATCTGATTAAAACCATGTACTAATTGTTTTGGTTTGCTCCAACATCTCAAATACAACACTAGAGCTTTTTTCCAGGAGTTCAATCTGATTCCTATGGCAAGAACCGAAACAACTTCCTTCTCGGATTATATAGAGGGTAAGCGTGAAACGGAAGTTGTTAGACTTCCATTCATGTGTTCAATGTGTGTCAGCCCATTCACACACTTCTACTATTGGTTCATCCCACTGTCATTGGCTAACTGACGTTCAATCTTGATCATGCTAAATATGTCCATTGTTTATCCAGCTGCACCCCCATGATTGAAGCATGTCAAATATCAATTTGTGTAGTAGATCATGTTTATTGCGTTACCGACAATTTTTGCACTCCGAGTAACAAAATAAAAGATGTTCTCAAATTTTACCATTTCCGCTCTTCAGATATGCCTCAAGAAAAAATAACTCCATGGTATTAGGCCGCATAGTAACCCTCTTGTAAAGAAAGGGAAATGAAAAAGAAAAGCACGCCGAGCTGTAGGTTCTTGACTCACCATTATGGACACATATGGAGATGGTTAGGGCCACGGAGATTGAAAGTGAGGGCCTGGTCGTCAATAGTTCGAGACTGCTGATGTGTTGTCTTCTCTTCGTGTGATAATGTACGAGGTAACAACATATCCAAGTTAAGGGATTAGATAGACGCTTTGAGGTGTGTTGAAGGCGACGTGTCAAGACCCACATAGGGCTCTTCCATGTGGTAGACATTCGCCCCGTCTGGTCACATGGAATTATTTTTTATTTTTAACCTGTCTTGTCTTTTTTTGGAGAAAAACCTGGTTCTTCAGTAATTGGTCACTTCTTAACTGAACCACATGGTTGAGCCACAGTTCATAAGAGTTGACATCTTCAGGCAAAAGATGTACTAGACAACTTATCATACATAACTCTAGTCTAAAGCTCTATTCCAAATAATCAGTCTTTCTTTTTATACTTGGCATGATGGCGTAACTTCTAGCCTTTTTAACAAACTAGTAGTACTGTTTTCCTGATTGCTAAACCACACGGGCTTTATCTATTTTTCACCTTCTCAGCCGCTCCGACTTCTGAACCATGTGTCTAATTAAAAAAACCTACGACACCGTATTTTTTGTGTAAATTCAAGGAGGGTAAAAGGATGCGGCAGGCTGGCAGCACATGCTGGTTGTTTCTTAAATTCGTTAGTCCCGGCAGTCTGGCCCTGTGGCCTAGATGATTGCGCAATATACCACATTTGATCTGAAAACCTATACTCCCTTGGTCCGAAAAATCTTGTCGCAATATACCACATTTGATCTGAACGGAGGGAGTACGTTGCACGTGCCATCGTTTTCTACAGCTCGCATGTAAGCAATGTCAATGGCACAAGTGTGGCTGTTGCCATTGTCAATAATTTAAGCCAACGTTGTTGCGTGGCCCGCCCAACTGTGGCAGCAGGGGACACTTTGTTTTCAGTTACAGCAACTGTGGAAATGAAATCTTCAGGGCGCGACAGGGTCGATACTGACTATACCAGGAGTCAGCAAGCTGAAGTACGTTGATTTTTTTTGAGCCGGGCATAACCCCTTTCCATTACTTTCATAACGGAAATACAAAAGTTTGTCGGACTGAAAGGAAACCGAAAGGGAAAATGCGAGCTCAACGCATCACTGGGAAACCCACAATAGACACTCGTCATCGAGCAGCCTATCATGGGGCGAAAACCCAGTGTCACTATCAGAACCAGCATCACCAACCCAAAAGTAATCAAAGTCTAGGATCACATCAGCCACAGGAGGCTCAAACATAAGCTCATGCAGGAGCCACAAGGACACTAAAGTTTTGCATATGACACAAAGTTAATATTAGCGACGCACAGGAACAACCGAAAGCTTCCTTATCCCCGCCTCTCTGATTTACCGCGTCTGAATCATCCCTGTCTTGCATCCCCTGGTGCCGCATGACACGCATCGTGGTCGACGTTGGTCTTCAGCATCTTTGCTCCGCGCTCCATGGCCTCGCGATCAGCTCCATTCATCAGCCCTGTCCAGTAATTCAAATACCCACAGGCTGAGTAAACCACCTCAAAAGGGGACCTCATCTGTTTGGACTCAAATGTCACTTTGTTACGACAGTTCCACAAGGCCCAAAGACATTGCTGCCAAGCCAAAAGTATAGAATTTTTCCCCATCAGGAAGGAACATATAGCACCAAGCAAAATATTGCCACACATTATTTTGGCAACGATCCGTACCCAGGACACATCCAACAGTTCTCCACATAACTCTAGCCACAGCACATGTGAAGAAAATGTGTTGAGAGGTTTCTCTTCCGTTGCAAAACGAGCATGTAGGGTTGCCCGCCCATTTCCTTGTGCCCATCACATATCTAGTGAGGACAACGTCTTGAAAGAGTTGCCAGAGGAATATTTGAATTTTTAAGGGAATCTTGGATGCCCAGATCCATTTGTAGTCGCATCCCCTCACATTTTTCTCTAGATATTCATAGACAGACTTGGTTGTGAATTTATTCTTCTTCCCCAAAGCCCAGGTTACCTCATCCGACACATCTGATTGAGGCTAGGAGTCCGCCACCACCCCCAGTTCCCTCCATTGCCCCACTAGAGGTGGGTGAAGTCTCCTTCTAAAAAAGTCCCCATCAACTCCTTTTCTGAAATCTGAAACTGTGATTTCTTGATCGTTGCATATATTGTATAACATAGGAAATTTATCACGTAAAGGAGGCTCATTATTGACAGGATCAACCCACAATCTGACTAAGTTTCCTGAATTAAGAATCACTTTTCTCCCAGCAAAGTAATTCTCTTTAACTTTCATAATGGCTTTCCATATGGGGGAATCGCCAAATTTACTTTTCACCGAGGCAACCGTGTCTTTTTTGAAATATTTGGCCCATATAACCTCCTGCCAAAGCCCCTGTTGGTTCTCTAACTTCCACCACCACTTGGTGAGGAGACTAACATTTTGTTTATGCAAATCTTTCACCCCCAGGCCCCCTTTATTTTTTGATCTGCATATTCTGGACCACCTCACCAAATGGTAACATTTTCGCCCTTCATGTTCTTGCCAAAAAAACCGTTTACGGTGTTTGCCTAGTTTTACTATCACCGTCTTCGGAAGAAGAAACATAGCCATGTAGTAGTACACAATGCTCATGAGCGAGGAATTGAGTAATATAAGTCTCCCTCCCGAGGATGCTGCATTCCCAATCCAGGCCTTACAGCACTTTAGGAATCGATCATCCATGAAATCCCATTCAAGGACGCGCAGTGTAGAGAAGCTAATTGGCACTCCCAGGTATTTCATAGGAAAGTGTCCAATATTACAATTGAACAGTTCCGCATAAAAGGCCAGTGTGTCCTCATCCCCCCAACATAGAGGACCTCACTTTTAAGGAAGTTGATTTTTAAACCAGACATAAGTTCGAACATGTATAGAAGCAGTTTCAGGTTTACTGCAGCATTCTTATCATGTTTAAAACAAATGACAGTGTCATCTGCATACTGCAGGATAGCTACTCCCCCTTCAATCAAGTCAGGGGCAAGCCCAGTTAGGAGCTTTTCCTTTTGGGCATTACGTATCATCTTCGAGAGGGTCTCAACAGCTAGATTGAACAGGAAAGGAGAGTGGGGGTCGCCTTGACGGACCCCTTTGTGGCTTTGGAAATAGGATCCCACCTCATTATTCAGCTTAATGCTCACAGTGCCGTTGTGCAAGATTTTTTTAGCCCATCCGTGCCAGGTTGGGCCAAATCCACGGCTACGATGGCACTCAAGGAGGAAGTCCCAGTTTATCTTGTCGTAGACTTTTTCAAAGTCCAATTTTAAAACCACCCCAACTTTTTTCTTGACATGCGCATGATGCAACACCTCGTGAAGAGTGAGGATTCCATCCATTATGTTTCTGTGTTTAATGAATGCATTTTGGTGTCATTGATTAGCTTATCGGCATAAACAAAGAACCCTGTTATCAAGCACTTTAGTGATAAGTTTATAGGGGCACCGAAGTAAGCATATGGGGCGATATTGCTGGATTTTCTTAGCCCCATTCATCTTAGGGTGATCACACCATAGTTTAGGCATGCAATATCTAAGGATTTGTCATGGAAAGCTTTGAAAAGCCGCATTAGATCTCCCTTCACAAAATCCCAACAGTGTTTGTAGAATTCAGCCGGGATGTTATCCGGTCCAGGGGCTCTGTTGCTCTCCATACTAAACATGGCCTTTTTAACTTCCTCTCCCGTAAACTCGCTAGTGAGCAGGATGTTGTCATCACTAGTAAGCTTTTCCCCCTCAACCCAGGTATCAGGAGATAACTGGAATATATTTCCTCTGGCCGGTCCAAACAGCTCTTTATAATAGGAAGTAGCATGAGTTAGAAGATTTTTTGTGCCCTCAATCACCACCTCTCCGTCAGTCAGGGAGTGTATGGTGTTTTTCTTTTTTTACCATTCGCAACACGATGGTAAAAAGTTGTGTTCTGATCCCCTTTTAGCAACCAACGTTCATTCGAATGTTGTAGCCAAAAGAGTTCTTCATCAGCAAGGATGTCATTAAGCTCGGCGCATAGGGTGGTTCTTTTTTCATACAACTCAGGTGTCAGGGGCTCGACTTCTATCTTTTCAATCTCCTCTAATTCCTCTTTGATCTCTTTTTTCTCTTCGGGCATGGCCAAAAGAGTGAGAACCCCAACCCTTAAAGTATTTCTTAAGACGTTTCAGTTTAATGTTGAGGATATCGATTGGATCGCTAGCGTTAACCGGCTGCTCCCAAATGTTCTTGGCTTTAATATAAAATTCCTCGTTCTTCAACCAGCTAAGCTCGAATCTAAACTCACGATTATGAAGGGGGCTGTTTTTCACAGGGCTCGTGGATAGAAGCAGCGGGTTGTGATCTGACACATCCCTAACCAGCTTGCGAACTGAAACAAGGGGAAAAATATCTTCCCAATAAAAGCTCATCAAGATTCTATCCAGCTTCTCTAACGTAGGATGCTTTTGACCTGCTCGTCGGTATATTTACCTCCCCCATATCTACTTCTCGAGGTTTAAGGAATGGATAACATCATTGAACTTATCCACATAGCGAGAGCGAGTCAGGTGCTTGTTTTTCACGCTACTCTCTCTGAGAATGTTGAAGTCACCCCCCACAATGTAAGGTAATCTAACCTGCAAGCATACCACTTTTAATTCTTCAAGGAATTCTTCTTTTGTTATTCTCCTATGGAGCCCCATATACGACTATGATGGCCCACGTGCGTTTGTTTCTAATATCAAAAACATTAGCTTGAAGGAGGTATTTTCCTATCGTCCAGGAAACAATATCCAAGGTTTCTTTTTTGATGCCACACAAAATGCCACCTGATTTGCCAACAAAGGGTACCCAGTTCGATTAAATCTCTCAAAGGGATCAATCTTTCTCAAATACTTAGGGGTAAAATTAGTTTTCTTAGTTTCTTGGAGGCCAATGAAATCTAGGGAATGATCTCTAATAATATCGTAGAAGGTGTAGTCATCCCCTTCTTACGCCCCTCTCAGCTCCAAAATATGCCATTCATTTTTTTCTTTTTGCCCCCCCTCTTGGTAGCTCTACTAGGAAGCTGAGTAGAGTTACCATTGTCATCTTGCAAGGAAACCTCTCCTCTTTGACTTACGGTTATGGGTCTAGCAATGACCACATTAACCTTTCTCTCTTTTCTTTTTAGATCGAACAGCAAAGAATTTATCATCATCAACATCATTCTCATCCCCCAGTTCATATTTAAAGGAGTCTGATCTACTTTAGCATTGGTTAAAATCATAGACCCTACCCCCCCCCAACATAGCAGGATTGATTTGATTCTCATTCATACTATCGTTATTTCTACATTTCTCCAGTTCCCTAATAATTTCCACATTTTCAAAATCAGCATCAGGGATATTCACACCCATCTTGATAGCTCTAATAATAAGCTCGTAATTATTTAAAGCATTTAAAGAGTTGGGGTTTTTGGGGTACCTTCTATGTCTCTCTTCTTAGCTGCTGCCATGGCTTTTCTTCCACCTTCTCCATCTTGTTCTCGCACATTGCGTGAGGCTGAAACGCATGATTCTCTTCAAAGAACTAGAGGGGTGTAGGGATCACCTCATTTCCCACTCCAGCCTCAGGTGACTCGACCATGTAATCAGTGATAACTTTCAGATTTGCATCATTTATTGTAGCCACCTCCACAACCTTGAGGTAGAGATTTAACCACATCAGAGTAAGATTTTTCTCACTCACACATAAAAACATTAGTAGGTCTCTCCACACACGCATTTCTTACTTTTTTCACCATGCTCCAATCCTTGAGCCATGGTTTCCAGGAGTAAAGTAGTGTGCAGTGAATCATCCGATTCCACACTCTCCTGCGAATCCCAAATGGGGCCAGTTTTCCCTCCTTGGGGAATGGGAGAAGATTTCCCCCCAAGCCCAATAGGTAAACCACCCTGCGTAGCTCCGGGTTTCGACTGAGAGGTAGATCCAATGTTGTTTTTCTTGTCATAACCAGAAGACATATGAACTGCATTTTTTTTCTCTATCAGGGTCTCTCACCAGAACATGATCAACTTCATAATAGAAATCATAAAAGTGTCCACCTGAACAGCTTCAAAGAACCATGTGTATTTGCCGAGAGCTCATCGGTCATGAAATCAACTACGGGTGATTTTAATCTATGCATCCTCACGCTGGAGAAAAATGAGAATGGAAACCTTCGCCGTGGAGGATTTCCCAGAGAATATAGGGGTGTTAATTACAAGGCTCTATGAGAACTGTTTAGGGCATGTGCCCACAAAGAAACTCAGCAGCCTTCTTTATGACAACTGTGAAATCAACATAAAAGGTATATTTCCTTTCTTAATTTTTAATCTTGAGTTTATATTCACAAAGAGTAATACCTTGTTCCATTCAAAGGTTGGATGAAAAGCATAGTGCTTTTGGGACACAATAGGTGCCTGGTCTTACTGAAGCTGCAATTTATTTTTATTTTTGAGTTGTGAAGCTCCAGTACAATAAAACGTGTGTGGAAGAAAATGAAAGCTGAGGTGTCATTTCATTCATGTTTGCTTTGTAATACTCCTATTCGGCAGAACAATCAGCTCAATTATAAGCAGAAAAACACAGGATGTGCAACAACAGAAATTATTAACTATGTGGTGGCATCTAATATTTCCAATTTTGTCCAAAATTTCTTTCCCTATTTTTATATCTAGGCTTTCAAAGTACTGGTTGATGAAAAAACTACTGTTAAGGTATAACGTATAAGTAGTCCATCTATCAATAATTATATATTTGGTCCGTATCCTTTTACCTCATGAAAGTTTGAGATTTTGTAGGTAGCTTTGGTTGAGGAAGCAGACTTGCACTCACCAATTGTGTTATAAAATGTGTGTGTGTGTTGGTTGGGGGGCGACAAAGTATTGCGGCCATTGGTGTGAAGATTAAGAAATAAAAGTTCATAATTAATTAAGAACATACTCTAGCCTGGTATGTTGCTTCAGGCCTACTGTATGCTGAATTTTCAAGAGATGTTCATCTATGCTATGAAGTCACCATACTTTAGCTTTGTAAATGCTTAAACAGTACTCCCTTAATAGGGAATTACTATAATGTTGCATTTTTCACAAATGTGTCAGTGAAAATAGAGTGGAGCTGGAGCATGTTGTGAGATGGTTTCCAGCGAGGTCTAACGCACACAGAGTCCATGCTAAAAATACGGTGGGTAAGATGCACAAACGTAAATCTGGGGACGTACTTTTACAAAACATTTTATCCATCAACCGTTCAGACCAAAGATCGATAAGGCTCGAACCAACTTCACAATATTCCCCTGCGTACCAATTAATGTTTTGTTTAATTAAACTCTAGACCCAACTTCAAACTATTCCCTTGCGTGCCAGCTAATTTTTAGTTTAATTACTAAGATATTTACGTGTTAGTTCATGCAAATTTACAAGCGTGTCTCACATCTTTATATATTTATGGAAATTCCTATCATTTTATAGCAAAAGTAAACGGGAGCAGCAACGCGCGCCGTCATGGTCTAGTCCTATTTCAAAAGCATACAACACATTAGTGAGCTAGCGCCATCGAGTGCAACACTGTGCCGAAGTTGGCTCTCCACATGTTTCTCCTCTGTCACCTCCTTGTCGCCGGCGTGCTAGCCTCCAACATAGGAATGTAAGTGGCAAATAAATAGCATCCGCAATCCCGTTTAGTTAGTTTTTGCTAGCTTGATAGTTCATTTTCCTCAAACAAACAAAAAACCTTTTTAAACTATCATACCATAAGTGAACTTTAAACGGGATTAAACGGGACCCGATTGACAGCCCTAACATGACTGGCCGGCTGCCCGTCCTACCAGTGCGGCGAGGCGATGAACATCCGGTATCCTTTATGGAGAAAGGATCGACACGGGCGACGCTTGGCACTGCGGTTATCCGAGCCTCCGCCTCGAATGCTGCAGCCACCGGACGAGGGCGGGGAGTGAGTGTGGGGCCAGCGAGAACGGCGGGGGTTTGTGCGGCCACAGGCGGGAAGCGGGAAAGCAGTCTTGGAGGTTCACATGCGTGGCGAATGCCAGTGCTGCAGCATGGGTTGTCGTACCCACTAAAGCAGGGCATCCTCGCCTTCCCGACAACAAGGATGTGCAGGCTCACCGCCATTGCTCTATCTGATTAAAACCATGTAGTATTTGTTTTGGTTTGCTCCAACATCTCAAATACAACAACACTAGAGCTTTTTTCCAGGAGTTTAATCTGATTCCTATGGCAAGAACCAAAACAACTTCCTTCTCGGATTATATAGAGGGTAAGCGTGAAACGAAAGTTGTTAAACTTCCATTCATGTGTTCAATGTGTCTCAGCCCATTCACACACTTCTACTATTGGTTCATCCTACTGTTATGGCTAACTGACGTTCAGTCTTGATCATGCTAAATATGTGCATTGGTTATCCAGCTGCACCCCCATGACTAAAGCATGTCAAATATCAATTTGTGCAATAGATCATGTTTAATAAGTTATCGATAAATTTTACACTCTGATGCAGAGGCCGGGGGATATCCTCCTTTTTCAAAAAAAAAAAAGAAGAGAAAAAATCGATACATTTTACACTCTGGGTAACGAAATAAAAGATGTTCTCAAATTTTACCGTTTCTGCTCTTTGGATAGGCTTCAAGGAAAAAGAACTCTATGGTATTAGGCCGCATAGTAACCCTCTTATGAAGAATGGGAAATGAAAAAGAAAGGCACCGGCAGGCTGGCCCTGTAGGTTACATAATGACACAATATATCACATTCATTAGCCCCGGCAGGCTGGCCCTGTAGGCTACGTAATGACACAACTAGAACATGATGGCGCGCGTTGCCACGCCCGTCCATATTTACATCGAATAATAAAATTATTTAGAAAAACCAAACAATACAAATATTTGGAAAATTTGAATAGTTTGTATGTGTGTAAATATATGTGAGAGATACTTCCGTGATAGTTGTTCGAAGTGTTAACCTTTTACAGGTAAATAACAAAATAATCACAAGCAATGGTTGCAAGGTGCATCACAGTGGTGCGCGAGGACCATAACAAATGACAAAATGAACCGCGATACAGATGTATGATTCAGTTGAATTCTATCACAGAAACCTTAAGTTTTTGGATAATCACTTTAAACAATATTTTGAGTTGACTTGAGCGCCACTTTAAACCTCACGATGCATCAGTTACACACAGAAAAAGCTAAATCCAAATGCCATGCTATGGATTTATTTATGTAGTAGTGATCATGATTTGAGAAAGTAAGAACCTCACAACCGATGGACTATTTTTCTGAGTCATCCTGGGGTGCATGGAGATGGTGCATAGATCTTCAACATGGGCCTTGTCAAATTAATCCTTCTAGGAAGGGAGATATACCTTTACCAATTTCATGTCATCCGAGGAGTAAAGTAAGATTAGATTCAGATTTTTAATCTTGGGCAACTTGTTCAGCTAAAAATTACAGACATCTCATAAAATCACAAAACATACTTAACTGCCTGCCTTACAATTACCTAACTAAGCAAAAAACATCTCCGGCTTCAACAATTGCCTGCAATACTTGCCGAAGAGAGAATCTAGGTCTCGAAAGCTAAAAAAGAAGAAGCATAGATCAAGCAGTGTTAATACACTGCAGTTAAGATGAGCTTTTTTTGCGGGGAAAGATGAGCTTCTTAACCAACTAATTCCTAAATCTTGAAAATGGAAAACAAGATTGATAAAACATAAGCACTCACCCCGCACTCAGCGTACCATGTAACACATTCAGGAGCAATGGCCTCAGCAATATGTACGTTGACTTTCAGGAATTAATAGTGAATATGGACTCTACAGAAAAGAAAATAAAAATACTTGCTGTAATAAATTGTGCCCATAATTTTTTCGTGAATAATACACCAAAATCTGAAAAAATAAATTATAATATGAAACACAAAACTTGTTTTACTCACAACTGTAAACAAAGAGCACTCTGCAACTGAACATTTCATTTGTCAGAGTCTGATGGATAAAACAAGATGTTATTCTTAATATTATGCCATAAATCTACCATTAGCATGGTCATGAAAAAACTAAATCCTTAACTCAGAACTGTAAACATAGAGCACTCTGCAAGTGAACTTTTCATTTGTGAGAATCTGACTGATAAGACAAAGATGTTATTCCTCATAGCATGGCACACATCTACCATTGGCATGGTCATCAAAAAACTAAATCCTTAACTCGCTTGATCAACACTTGAACCACACAATAATCATACCAAGATGGTCTAAATTAGACACAAATCTCATGCAACCAGAATCAAATATAATCCTCACTTGGACAAATTCAAGGTAACATGAGATTGAAAAACAAAAACACGTGTGCTTTCTACGAATCCAAGATAATAATTATAGCTATGTAGAATTGTATTATTCATAATTTCTGTAGCGATTCTTGGCCTTCCTCGGAAGGATCTTCTCACATAGGGACTAAAACCGAACTCGCTGTTCCATCAATAAAAACTGAACATGAAATACGAAGGAACAATCAGAATTCTTGGCCTTTCTCGGAAGGATCTTCTCACATAGGGACTAAAACCGAACTCACTGTTCCATCAATAAAAACTGAACATGAAATACGAAGGAACAATTAGATGGAGAGAGGGTGGGACTCAATCCTGGTATTTACCCGCGTCCGCTGTCCGCTCCACTCGAAAGAGCAAAAGCGACAAGAAGGAACGCGATGCCTCCATCGCCACCCCGAACCCGTCCAGCTAGTTTGCCTCTAGCAATTTCCAATAGTTTCTGCAAACAATAACAGTACTAAAGTTACATTAGGGGTAATCTGCTACCAGGCCGAGGAAACAAAGGAGAGCCAATCTATATGCAAAAAGAAATGGCTACGGGGCCAACAGGGAAGGAGAATCATAACCCATATATAGAGTAACCAAGAGAAAGCAAGCAAACGTGGAGTAACACACCTCCCAGATGGCTGGACTGCCTTGCCATTATTCCGCCGCCGCTAGAGGATGAGCACGCGCAGCATCGGGACATATCGATGGATCGAGAGAGAGCACGTGGCAGGCCTCGTTTACTAATTACTATGTTCTGATGTTCTGGGCCTATCTGCAGTTCTCAGGTCAGCCCGATTAAGGAGAGAGCATGCAGGTCAACCTGCAGAGCAGCGGCCCGGTTATGGTGGGCCGAGCGGGTGACGCGGTGAAAACGTGGAAACATGAGTGGTGGGATGGACCGAAGAGATCTGGACCGTTTTTAAAAGGTATCCGACGGTTAAGAACGCCAAATCGCTGTAGGAGGTCGTAGGTAGCTCAGTTTTACTGTTTAGTAATATATCACATTCTCTTTCTTGATCTGAAAACCTATACGTTGTACGTGTCATCGTTTTCTACAGCTCGCATGTAAGCAATGTCAATGGCACGAGCGTCGTCGTTGGCATCGTCAATCATTTCAGCCAACGTTGCTGCGTGGCCCAACTGCGGTAGCAGGGGACACTTTGTTTTCAGTTACAACAACTGTGGAAATGAAATCTTCAGGGCGCCACAGGGTCGATGCTGACTATACCAGCAGTCAGCAAGCTGAAGTTTGTCGATGATGATGGCATTCTCTTTATTTCTGTGGGCCGTTCACTGGCGTTTGGAAAGCGCTCCTATCTTCACAATGATGGATATGTAGTGTCTTGGAAGTTGTAATACGGACGACTTTTTTTTGCTTATAGCTTTCTGTAATGATACATGATGGTTTCCAGTAATGAAAATCAGGGGCCAGGCCTTGGGCGAAAAGAGAAGGCTACAACAACCGTGGCCTGACGAGTGCTCGTGGCTCGCTGCCTAGCTACGTCGTGCTTGCGCTTCCGGAGGCACCATCTGAGTCGCTGCACTGACAACGTCCACCGCCAGGTGGTGCTCGATGTCGCGTACTGAGATCATGCTGATGGTGCCACCTGGGATGTTGTGCGCTGGGCATGGGAGGCTTCTTGTGAGTATTCAGTGTGTTTGGCATACGCTTCACGCTTTGTTGGCTTTGTTGGTCTAGGACTCTTGTGCGCCATCGTGGAGCTATGTCCTATACAATGCAACACCTACAAAAAAATCTGGTGAAGAAGAATGAGATGGAAGTAGACGTGAGGGAGGTTCGTATGTACACCAGGCAATCATGAATAAAAGACCGTTTCCGGCTAAGCCATTCTACCCGTTCAGGCTCAGAGAACAAAGGCTAGAAGGAAAAATCGACATGGTAATGACATGGCACGTTTACCTGACAGCCGGGGACCCACATGATAGATCCCTAATCTATATATATATATATATATATATATATATATATATATATATATATATATATATATATTTATATATAAAAAGTAATTGAGAGGCTCACCGTAAAAAAGTAAAAAAAAACTAGAAAATCCCAGATTAATTACAGATATTTGACCATCTATTTCATAGACTTAAAATCTATAGCCATTTGATTTAAAGTAAAATAAAATTACCCACCTTTGCCCTTACACATATCCTACGGGAGGTTATTTTTGTTTGCCTATACCAAATCGTAAAACAAAAACTAGGTTTACATTAATACCTTTCTTCCCCGTGGTCATACCCTCTCCGCCGCCGCAGCCGTTCAGATCGCTTACCTTCTCATGACGTACTACATCTACATCCTCTCCATGCCATCTCTGATCTCTCCTCTTTCCCTTCTACTCCCCTAGCCACCAAGGGACCAACATGGATGGCGCCGACCAGCGGGGAATGCGCTCACCATGGAGTTAATAAAATCCACCGAACTGAGCATCTGGAAGCAGAGCAACAAGCCATGGATCAGGGCTCAATTTGTTTCCTTCCAAACCACTTTTTCTGGAGGTGGTGTACGGAGGTCTCACGCACGCCAAGCCATTGGCCTCCTCTGGGATCACGTGCAAGATGTAGACTTTCGTACCATAAGTAGAGAGCCCCGGATCCCTCTCTTTCCACGGCTCCACCTCCTGTTATCAACCATCCTTCCTCACGGTGTACTGAGGGTAAGGTATGTATTCTTCTCAGTTCTCAATCTGGGTATGTATTCCTCTCAGTTCTCGATCTGATGCATGTTCTTCTTTCCCTAACATTCCTGGCCAGGTCCTGTATTTTTTCAGAGCTGTCGTGGCCCCCAGCCTACATAAGCGAGCATCATTACCTTCCACCATGGCGGGTGAGGAAACATATAGGAGCTGCACTTTCACCTCCGTGTCACTCTCCTGCACAAAAGGCTGCTATACAGCATGCACATCAGGTAACCCAGGTTTCAAATTTACCTCATGCAATCTATCCGTACATGGAGGAGCTAGGTATCTGTACGAGATGGCATGACTTGCTTTACTCTATGTGTGTGTAGAAAGCTAGCTATGGAAGGGACTGGGATGGTACCAACAGAGGCCATTGCTTGCTGAACTGGGACACAGTATTAATGAACGTAGGAGGCTTAAAATATTTAATCTGTATTACAGATGAGTGCGGTCCTAAAAGTTAGATGTATGTTTCTCAGCATATATCTTAGTCTATTTCAGTGTTGAACTCTTGCATAATTATAATGTTCCTCTCCGGGCATCAGCACTCTGCAACACTTGCCGGCATTTGATTTGGTTATCTTGAGACAGTAAATATAGTACGTATATATAATTAAATCCAGCCTAGCTTCCTCAGTTAACACAAATAGGTCTCTAGGAAGTTGGGATACGTTCTGGCTCTTCGCAGATTTACCACATGTTCTAGGACGCCATCGTAATTCGAGAAATTACTGTTGGAAGTTTAAGAATACTAATATTAGGAGTAACTGCATATGCATAGGCATATATTTTCTTGACAACAACGAGAGTATTTGTTGTCTTGGAAATTTGTCAGTTAGAAAACGCCATATTCGTTGTTTCTGTACAAGCTAATCTATCTTTTTGGTGACTTCAGATTTTTTTTAGTAGATGAAGCACAAGTTCCACACCAAGATGATGTGATGGAAGAGTGAATAATCCACATGCAATAAAATTTACAAATATGCATGCCTGCTGACACACAAGAGGTCCCAGTGATCTTTTACTTGATTTGGGCCTGTTGACAGAAAAAATGATGGCTACAAGTGTATATATGATACATTGATTTATATGGTGTGTCAACAATGGTGCTCTTCAGTAGGTACTGCATGCCACGTTACAGTTCATCAAAGTAAAGAACCTTGACGTTCTCACTTTTGTTGTGATAGCATATTTCTCTACCGTGTTTGGTCATAATTTAGACCATTGATCGGATTTTGCTCATCTTTCGGCCGGGTATACAAAGTATGTGCTACCTTTATTCATCAAAAGATTTATCCTAGAGGAGTACGTCCCTTCATTGGTACAGTTCCGATGAGGTTCTAACATGGGAAAGCTGTCTTCACCTACATCATCGTGGAAAATAGCTAGGTATGACGCATCTTTTACATTGCTTTCTCTGCTTAGTATTTACTTATGCTGTACATTCCACCCAGGTTCAGCTTATTTACATATATGAGGAATCAGGACATTATCAAAACAATAATTATATAGCTTTTCTGTAATATTTGAGTAAATGATCTCTTTTGACGATCGATTTTTAGAGGAAAAAAGAACTATACTTAGTGGAAACTGCATTATTGATGCAGCTTAGGCACACACTTATATATGGTCGTTCAATTGGAGCTTGAGATAATGATTCTGGTGGAAAACTGAAAATCAGAATATGATACGGTGAGTATATTTGCTTTGTTTAGTAATTATTCTAGGAAATCTCACACAAAGGCTACATTTATTTGCTAATTTAAGACAATATTGTATATTTCTACGCATTACTCCCTCAGTGACTTAATATAAGACGTTTTTTGACATTGATATCTTCTGTTTGCAAAATGGTGTACTACTCTTTTGTCAATATACCACTCTTAAAATTACACTTAGGATACTATTATGTGACAACACGATTTGTTTGCTCAAATTATTCATTTATTTTCTTAACATTTACATATTTATACTCTTCAAAAAAGAGAATGCATGTTAAACAAATTAGCTAGCTCAATTGGTTGATTTCTGTTTATTTATCATGTCTATAACTCTAATTGCTCATGCACCCTAAATTTATTGGGATAACCGACTTCACCTTGATCCTTGGTAAAGTAGGCCAAAAATCGAAGATAGACAATACATGTCTTATGCGTGCTTGGGAAAGGACCTAGCTGGGTCGATCAATATCTACTATCATTTCGATCATCTTTGTAAACATTTGTATTGCCGATCATAGTAAATCTGTTTTCATCACATTTTATTAAATTTTGTATTAGTTCAAAATAATATGTTAAAATAAATAAAATTGCATGCCTTAATTCCTAATAAGAATTTAGATACTTTTTTGGCAAAACATTTATGAATGTCTTATCAATTATCCATTCACATACGGAACTCAGGGCGGTTCATAAAAAGGATAATAATTTAGTGCGACATTAGTTTGTTCATGTTAATGTTCAAAATATTGTTTGGAAAAAATATATCACTTTTGGCCACCTAATTTAACATTAAAAGTATTGCTCCCACATCTACTAAAAAACTAAAGGCGAGAGTTCGAGTACTCTACATACTGAATTTGGCTAATTTTTTTAAATAATACACTTTTCTTAATAAATTTAAGAAATATTACGCTGTTTAGATTTATTTTAAAAATAATACGTCATCGGCCTGGGGAAGCCGATTGGCTTCTATCGGCCACCGGTAAACCGAGTAGAACGAGTCGGCCACCGGCAAGCCGAGTGGGCCCAGTCGGCCACCGGTAAGCCGATTAGTGGCTGCTCGGCCAGGAGCGCATGCAGTTGGTCAGGTGGGCATGCAGTCGGACAACGGTAAGCCGATTAGTGGCAGGTGCGCATGCAGTCGGCCGATAAGTGGCTATATGCCTCGATGGATGGACGGATGGGTGCAAGTGGGATGCTACTGCTTCGTATTTTAATCCTTACATGCAACGCATGGTTACAGCATCGTGAAGATGCTTTGCTAGCTCGAGCCTTACATGCAACGTATGATTACAGTATTGGGAAGATGATTTGCTAGCTCATGCACGATGGCCAGCCGCGCGCTGTCGATGGTGTGTAGTTGTTGAGGCGATCAGCAGGGGGAGCCGGCGCCGGAGCCGGCGGAGAGGCTCCTCTCGAGGTAGAAAGCCTGCAGCTTGGCGGTCCGGCGGCGCCGCCGCTGGCGGAGTGGGACAGCGCAAGGAGCCCCCACTATGAGGAGAAGATGATGGCAGAGCACTCGGCGGCGCACGTGATCCGTTGCACCAGCTCCACCAGTAGCGCGGCAGCCCGCTGCGCCGGCGTCAGGAGCATCAGCCGCATCAGCAGCATCACCCCACGCCTACACTGCGCCATCCGGAACAGCTCCGGCATGCATCACCTTCTTCCCCGACAACCTCCTTCACAGCCGCAGCGGCCGCCTCGCCCTCGTCCACCTGGTGGCCGACGCCGCCACCTCCTGGCCGCCGTCGCCATCGTCGCTGCAGAGCTCGCCGCTGGTGCCGGCACCTTGGCATCTGGTCCCTCGCCGTGAGCACCTCCAGACCCATGTGAGCTAGCTAAGGTGGCAGCTAAATTAACCAACTGGTCGATCACAGAAAATACCAGTACCAAGCTAGATAAATAAACAAGGAATAAGAAGCGATTAAAATATGAAGCAGTAGCATCCCACTTGAACCCATCCGTCCATCCATCGAGGCATATAGCCACTAATCGGCCGACTGCATGCACACCTGCCACTAATCGGCTTACTGCTGGCCCACTGCATGCAACTGGCCGACTACATACGCACCTGGCCGAGCAGCCACTAATCGGCTTACCGGTGGCCGACTGGGTCCACTTGGCTTACCGGTGGCCGACTGCCTCCTACTCGGCTTACAGATGGCCGACAGAAGCCAATCGGCTTCCCAGAGGCCGATGCCGTATTATTTTTGAAATAAATCTAAACGGCGTAATATTTCTTAAATTTACTAAAAATAGTGTATTATTTAAAAAAAGTTAGCCTGAATTTGTCAAGAAAACAAACTGAATTGTTTTTTTCCAAATCTAAATGATAATGATATGTAAGAAATATAAATTAGTTATTATCAATCAAATTAGAGATGTTTATCAAGCGTGTGGTATCTTCTGTACCATAAATTTGCGGTGACAATAGAAATAAAGTATTCTCAATTGCATAATTAAAATATATATCTATGGAAACATAATTTTGGTACAACCACTTGCGACACACTAAAGATGATGCCCTCACGACAATAGATGCTTTTGATTAACAATTTTCACAATATATTGCTTCAGATGTTAGATATAGTTTGGAGCTCCAAAAGTCTTATATTTGTAAATGCTATCACATTTTGTTTCAATTTTTCTTTAAAAAAACAACCAATATGTACTCATTAATTAAGAAATTAAAATTATAGCCCGCGCATCGAGCGGGCCATTTTTCTAGTTAAGGTAAAAACTGACAAGCCTTGCGCTAAATGGAGGTAAAACATGCAAAACTCTCACTAAATGGGATAATACCAGATGAAATTTTGTTAAATGACACAAAAATATCAAAGTAAAAGGTAAACATTGGAATTCACTCATAAGCCGTCCTATCTCGATGACCCATGCCACCCACGGGTGATTCTCGATCACATGAAGTGTATAAAAGATTGGATAGTAGAATAGAGAGATGGATTTGTTGCTTTCTTAAAATGATAAAGCGCTTATTCTTCCTCTTGTAAAACGAGAGAAATGAACAACTAAGTCTTAACTCATTGTCACAACACTGGAAAGTTGGCTAGGGTGGTGGAGACCGAAAGCGAGGGCAGCGTTTTCAATAGTTGGAGACTATTCACGCGTTGTCTTTTCTTCGTGTGATACTGTACGAGCAGATACCTAGTGCAAGGAGGCTATGTGTATATCCTGAGATGTGTGTTGAAGGTGGCGTGTCGAGATCCTAGTAAGGCTATCCCAGGTGGCAGACATGTGGCCGGGCCAGTCCCAAGGATTTAATTTCATATTTATCAAAAACCTAGGCAAGTTCTCGGCTTTAACACACCACCATGATAAAAGTCGTTCGCACTCATCCCTCAAAAAAAAAAAAAAAAAGTCGTTCGCACTCATACACCGGGAAGGCCGCAACCTCCTGTCACACCACCGGAAATACAAAGCCGCACCAGCCTACGATGGACCACCATTACAAGTCAGCCGTACCAGCCTCCTCGTTACAGAGAATTGGTAATGGGGAAGATACATTGATCTGGTCAGAAAATTGGTTGCCAAGGGATGAGATGTTGAGACCATATGGGTGTTTGACACAGGACCCGCCTCAACGCGTCACCGAGTTGATAGACCACACAACGGCATCATGGGACATGCACAAGGTTCGCCAAGTGTTCTTACCTTTCGACGCAAAGGTGATAGCAGGAATACCGCTGTGCACCAGTAATGTCTCGGATTTTTGGTGCTGGCACTTTGAGAAGAAGGGTCATTTCTCAGTAAGATCGGCGTATAATATGTTGGTGCCGACAAAGCAAAGAAGGGAGGCATGGCTAGAGGGATCAGCAAGTACCTCAAGTGAGAGGGGAGAAGAGAAGCAATGGAAATCAGCCAAAGTAAAGATGTTCCTATGGAGATTATCAAAACAATCGCTGCCTACGGAAGATGTACATTCCAAACGACATATGTCAACTACCTCAGCTTGCGGTACATGTGGTGCTCCAGATTCATGGAGGCACTCGCTGATTGAGTGTACCATGTCTAGATGCACTTGGGTTTTGACAGAGGATGAGGTAGCACAAGCAGTGGCTTCCAACACAGAGCGACATGCAAAGCTTTGGCTTTTCTCACAGATTGAAACATTATCACATGACCATTTTGTGAAACTCGCAGTGACGATGTGGGTGATATGGACAACAAGGAGAAAAGCCATTCATGAGGGAGTTTTCCAGAGTCCACAGACTATGTTCTCTTTCATATTAAGATTGTCGTGGAATTGTCACGGCAGATGTCCTAATGTCAGGACTTAGTCGTGAGGCCAACGCATCTATGTGGTAGCTTGAAGGGGTTGAGCGAAATCGAGAGACGCGAGGCAATCAACACACAAGACAAGGATTTAGACAGCTTCGGGCCCCGGGAAACATCATCCGGTAATAACCCTACATGCTGTTTGTGGCTAGGTCTCATTATGATCATGAGAGAGTCGCCGGTAAGCCGGCTCTTTATGTCTAGCCCTAGAGATTGTTTCTTGTCCCTTCTTTGGGGAGCCCTGCCCCTTCTTATATAAGTTAGAGGGGCGGGTTACATGTGGAGTCATAGGACTAGCCTATCTTGTACTACAAGCCGGATTCAAGTCCGTGTCTTGATTCCTTGTAAGGGAGATACTCCTCACGCCTTTCCTCTTAAGCCGGCCTATCATAACGTAGCCGCCTTTCCGGGCCTTGAGCCTCTTGGGCCCCGGTCTTGTCGCTCTCTCGATCCGCTTGCCAGTCACCCATAAGTCGCCAGGATCGGGCGGGTCACTTAGTGTGTCGTCTAGTCAGGGCGGGTCATTAGTGAGTCGCCAAGTCCGGCCGGGTTATACTTCCGGCCGGGTTACACCGCGGGGTATATCCCCGACAAAGATACTTGGCTGACCTGGAAATTGTTAATGAGAAGGACAAGAAGGTTGCATCAGCACCAGCCACAAGAAACACAGTCAATGCATGCAGACGTCCTCGAGCACCACCTTTGAATCATGGAAAAATCAATGTCGATGCGGCAGTGAGAGTAGGAAGAGGTGGCTCAGCTGCAATGGTATGCCGAGATTCGAATGGAAATTATCTGGGGAGCTCAGCGATCGTGGTGCAAGGCGTGGATGACCCTACTAGTCTGGAAACTATGGCGTGCAGAGAGGCACTATGCACAGCTGAGGACCTTCTTCTCCAACAGTTTGTGGTGGCTTCTGACGCGAAGCAGGTGATCGCTAACATCCAGCAGGGAAGCAGAGGCAAACATGCGGCAATCATCAAAGAAATTGTAGCTAGAAGTATTTCTTTTTCTTGTAATTTTATTTATGAAAGTAGGAGCAATAATGTAGAGGCACATAAGTTAGCAAGGTTTGCTTTAAACTTAGCTCCGGGGCATCATGTGTGGTTTGGCCAACCTCATGACGTACGTGTGATTCCACTATCTGTGGACTTTGATCAATAAAGAGTGGGCCGTTACTCAAAAAAAAAAAAAACAAGTCAGCCAACCCTTGCTTGCTTGCTGCAGCACAATAGCACAGGCGAGGGAAGAATCATGTGATACATTTGGCGGAGATCAATGTCAACCAAAGTGCTTGACTGCGCCCCCATAAGATTTGTGTAAAACCGAGCATGGAAAACTTGTTTTGCATCGTGGGACTAATTGGCACGACGTCAACCTTGACAAACTTTATTGTTGTTGTTCCTCAATTTAGTGGATGCCCTTACACGATAAAATTGAGAGTGTCTTTGTCCCCATTAATTTCCAATGGATTTTTCTTCATCTTGGTTGTTTTCAACTTAATTTTTTGCTCATCACATTGCTTTGTAATGTTCTTGTTTTTTCCGTAAAAACAAGAACCTTTTCAGCTTTTTAGATTGTAATGGTCGGAGCAGACTTGTACTAGCTTCCCGTAGAATAAGGTTTGTTACGAGGTTTTTTCCTATGCCTTGCTTCATGCCTCGAGAAGAGTACAATGGTATGGTTTGTGTTGATCTCCTTTACAGGAAAACTACCTTTCAGATGAGAAGGAGGTTGCTGCATCACTGAAGGATAACTATGACTACAAGGAGGCTGCAGAGATCTGTCGTTTTATCTGGGACAGGAATCCTTTGTCTCTTTTGCAATCCAAAACAAATAAATTGTGTGTTTTGTTCAAAATAAATAATGGTAACATATCATTGCTCTCCTTTTGGAACAATATGAGGTTATTTGTTCTAGAACTTGTATCAAGCTTCACACAATTTGCGAGGAGAGTATGCATGGAAAAAGCAAGTTGCAATTAGCATGAGCTCCCGGCAATGGTTCAACCCGCACTCATGGTGTTCCTCATCATCACCTTATTATGACAGTCATGCCGGCGACATCGGAGACAATCCCGAACCCCGATCGCTTATCGTGACAACAAGGGCACGTTGTTGCTATTCAAGACACCTTCGGGTCGATGGCGGCAATGCATCCTATACCCAATCCTACTACTCGAGTGCAACATTGGCACACCAGTGCTGCTGCCCTTCGATGACCACAGGATTACACAAACCACCTCGAGCGACACAAACGACGACCAGCCCTTGAGTTTCATCTCAATCGAAATATTTCCGGCACATTGTCTTCAACCCCAAAACTTTAGTAGCCCAAACTATCTGCTTCCTCTTGTGGGAAAATCTAGCATGGGCTGGATCATGTGAAAAATTGAGACGATAGCAAAAGAGATGGTTGAAATGCAGGCCAAAATAAAAGAAATTATGTGGGTATTGCAACATATGTGTGGAATGATGTACTATTCGCTTTGGTTTGCTCCAACATCTCAATACAAGCTAGAGTTTTTCTCAAGGGTTTTCATTTGCTACCGGTGGCATGAACCCAAAAAACTTCCATCTTAGATTATATAGAGGGAGCAAACTTAAGCCGAAAGAAGTTAAAATTTCATTCCTATGTACAATGTGTGTTATCCTGGCCACACACTTCTACTTGTTTCCTTCATCCTACTATCATGATTTAACTGACATTAAATCTTGATCATACTAAATGTGTGTAATGGTTAATGGTGTTACTCAGCTACACACGCATGCTCAAAGCATGTCATACATTAGGATGTGTAATAGAACATGTTTATTGTGTTATAAAAAATACATAGCAAATATCCAAAAATAATAATAATTCTACCTTTTTGTGTATAAGTTAGGAGAAAAAAACTTCGTTATATCTAGCTGCCTAGCCTCCCTCTTGTAAAGAGGGGGGGAAATGGAAAACAAAGGAACGGCGTGCTCTCGGTTCTTAGGCATCTCCAAGGCTCTCTCTCAAACTAATACTCTCAAATATCCGCAAACATGTTCGGGTGTGTCTGCAAATAGTCGGGCAGACGCCAGCCATCCAAGGCTATCCCCAAAAATCTTATATTTTTCTCCCTCTCCTCCTCTTTTTCTCACAATGTTTAACATTCAATAGAAATTTATGATACATATAGTAATTTCAAACAAAAGCAACAAAAATAAAAAACACCAGATGTTCAACAAGTTCCATAATCGGCATCCATCAAAGAAGCAACTGTGAATGAATTATTGACCATCTTTTTCCGCATAGCGTGCAAATATGCCACTACGTATTTGGTGAAATTACTTCGTCACATCAAGATTCAATTTGATGGCCTTCATGTACAAGACCTTGGACTCCTCGCACATTTTCTTGACTCAAAGTTTCTTCTCCTCGATGGGGAAAATATCCAGTACTCCGAAGGATTCGGTGCTCCGGCTGCACCCTGTACACCCCAAACATTGGATATAGAATGTAGGGACGGGATGTAACTCGAACGCCCCATCCTTTCATTTTTGCAAAAAGCACCTGATGTAAGTACAGAATAGCCAAAACATTTCTTCAACGTGCGCTGCCCCAAGCCTGAACAAAGACGAACAGATAGGGCTACGGGGCTCCGGCGGCGGACCTCGCCGTGCGCTGCGCTGCAACCTCGACGTGTTACGACGTACAGCGGACAGCCCACCCATCCCCATGCCGCCATTCTTCACCTCGGTGCCACCCCCTCTCAGCCCTCTGCCTCACCACACCCGGCGCCTGCCTCCGTCATCTGCCGCCGACGGTTAGATCCGCCATCCGCCAACGCCGGAGACGAGAACTCAAGCCTTCTGGTATTCTTTGGATTTTACAACCTACTGTTTTTGTTGTGTATTTTGGCTCTAATCTATCATCCCCTTTTATGCCGACTGTGTTAGGTGTAGCTAATCCCATCTGAGTAAAATAGTGTGGTGATATCTCTCTGTATCAGGGCGGAGGAAAAATAAACACTGAAACTACTTGCTATATTTTTCTTAGACTACATATCTGAGCAATTACTTACAGAAAAATGTCAGCAACATATGGCCCGAGATGAGTTCGGAGTAATTTTAACCGAGTTCAAAGTAAGCTATCAGAAACTTACGTGTAGAGAAATGTCAGCCACTTAGAACAAGTAGTTTTGGTTTGATGTGGATGAAGCACTTAGCAATTGTACGGATTAATGGAGGTTAATAATAGTAAGTCCATGCCAATCTAATCAGATAATCTGGATGTGGTTTAATCGATGGTTATATTTTAGAATAAATCATGCTGACACAAGCAAGATAGAAAATGGCAGGTATGGATAAGCAAGGCAATTTCCCTTAGAAAAGAGAAGCCAGATGCGGCAGAACATCCATATTTCTGCAAATTTTGGTTCGGAGTCACTACTGTCTGAACATTTCTATTTTTTTACCTGAAATAAGTGGGAAAGCAATCTTAGGACAGTTAATTTCATTTCCTCCTCCTCTGCTACTATCTCTCTTTCTCAAGGGCCACCATTCCAATTAGGATAGAGTTCAAATAGTAACCGGCTGATTTCATTTGGAACAAATATCAGGAAGAAAAACAATCTCATCAGAAGGGGCAAATTAAGTAGCGGATGGGATGACCAGGATGGAGGGATGGGATTGGTGGGTGTACTATCGATGGGTCTATGGAAATGGACGGAGAACTCATGCGGGAAAATGTAACCTACCGTACTCAGGATGTTGCAAGCACAAAGGGCAGTGGTAGGAGATTGAAGAGGGGTTCAGAGGATGGCATTAACAAAAGGTAAAGGGTAAATAAACTGTAATTTAAATAGTATATATTTTGTCATGTTTTCATAATGCGCTCTTCTTATATGCAAAACAAGTAGCGCCCAAGAAGGTCCAACATTAGCAGATTGTTCTACTTACCAAGGAGGACATAACAACTCAAACGGTATTTATATTTTGCTCCTCATCGATTAAAACATGCTGAGCTTGCAAATCTTTAATTTGAACTTATTTCATATTTTGCAGCACAGCCCAACCCATGGGAGTGGACACCCTTTACTCATTGTTAAATAATGGATGAAAAATGCCTTCGTTCATGTTATATATGGACCTAGTTCAAGTACACCTAGTTGGATCTGCTGGTGCAATATATGTATATTATTTCTCAAAAAAATTATACTTTTGACTATACCTTGGTTGTAAATATTTGGGCTACAACTCTAGTTATGTATGGTAGATGCATGTGTATTGTCATGAGTATCGTTCACAAGGCATTCATGATATTACTGTTGTACTATGACCTATGAAATGTCGAGATGGTTGTTGATGTATTGATTTCTAAGTTGACAAAGCTGGTAAATACACCTGATGTTGTCGTCTCTGCATCTTTGGTGCAGGATTTATGAGTCCAAATCTTGGTTCATGGACTTATTGATTCTTTATTTTTTTAGAATTAGCTTTACCTTCTCAAATTAACTTGTTGAATGCTTGCGTTGTGCACTTCCTATGAAATATATAGGTTTTTCATCTTATAAAATCCATGAATGCTTGCTTGTGCACTTCCTATGAAATATATACGTTTTTCATCTTAGAAAATCCATGATACTCACTGCACAATAGAGCTGTTGTCGTATTTGATGAATGCATTAGACTGAAACAAGCTACCGAGGTACATGATGTCCATGTTTTTCTGTTCCCAAACTGGACGGCACATCTTTTGGAGCTATAGTGTAGAAATGTTCGCTATTCTGTACCTATACAGGTGGCTTTCCACAAACTGCACAGGATGGGCTCTCTGCATTCCATCTTGTACCTATATTTTCTATCCAACGGCTATGCTGCACACGGTGCAGCCGGAGTACCCCATCATTGGGAGCACAAGATATGCTCTCCTCCTCGATGCTAACCTTCTTTTCTTGCATTAGCATGAACTCCCTAAACCACTGCGCCTCATCTTCCTCTTTCAGCTCATTGCTTTTGGCATGTGTCCCTTCTTCGCCATTATGTCCTAACACTTCTCTGTCATCATAGCCGCTGCCCTATTGTGCTTCTCCTTCTCGGTCTCCACCCCCCCCCCCTCTCGACCTTGCACATGGGTGGCCGGTTGAAGCCCTCTTCCAACTCTACCGCTTTTCACCAACTTCTTCCACTTTGGAGTTGACAGGCTTGAGTGAATTGTCCAAGTCACTCCATTTGTTTTGGCCATTCAACTTGGTCTAATAATGATTCATCGTAAATGTCTTGCCCTTTTTCTTGCTGTAAACACCACCATGAGGTTGGGCTAGTGAAGCAAAATGTTTTTGGTCAACACATTGCAACAAAGAACAAAACAATCAAATGATCAACACATAGAGCAACATGAAACCAAAATTATGAGCTCGCCGATTCCCAGGCCACTTGGTGCCTAGTTTTGATTTGTGCATACAGACCAAAAAGCTTATTGACGGACTCTTGAATGGTCTATCGTCAATGGTTTAGCGAGATCTCATTCCGATCACCAATCTTTTCCTTGACATAGGGCCGGTAGGGCTTGTTCTCATGGACCCTCCTTCAAAATGTTACCACTTTGCTCTGCACCAGCAAGCAGATCAATACTTGTGCCCAACCACACGAGAAGCACAACAATTCGTCCCATTTCTTTGGGATAGGTGCCTTCTCTCCTTTTCTTTACTTCCATATCGGGAGTAGGCGGCGACGTGGCACCAATGAGTAATGATCTTCATCAGATCTGTCTTCTTCCCCCTTGTTGATGATATTCGTCATCAGCTCTTCGCAGGGGTGGGGGTGTCCGTGGAATAGTGACTCGACAGCTGCGGATGTGGGCATTTCCAATGGTGTCGGGACCGGACGAGCTGCCGTGACTCGTCAAAGTTGTAATCGCCGTTGAGGTTGCCGGTGAACGATGTGGAGGCCCACCGAAGGTGGCGTGGGCATTAGACAGCTTTCATGGCCGTCGACCCGTACTAGGAGGACCCATAGTAGTAGTGTGGTGTCTGCCCAGGCACCACCAAGATGAGGGTCCATCATGGAGGAAGAGCTCCACTTGGGCCATGACACTGGTGCTTTGCGCCCTCTCCCTCACTTGGAAATGTTGGCATTTGATAAGGTCCGAATTCAGTGCGGAGGCGGTGGGCATGAGCTTCTGGTCCAGCGGGATGATGAAGATGTTGATGGTGGGTATGTCGGGCCGGTGAGATCCATTGTGACGTCGGAAGATCAGGACAGTGGAGGTGGTGGCGTGCGAGGTGGATTTGGTAGTGGCGTCGGGGTCGGATGTTGGGGAGGAAGGTGAAAACTGTTGAAATATGAGATGGGCCTAGAGCCCATATGACAATTTCAGATTTAAGCACCAAGGGCCCACGTAGGTGGCATGACAAGGTGGTGGGAAGTTTAGTCCCACCCCGGAAGTGGAAGGAGAGTTGGAGTGGTTTATAAGGGATTCTCTCCCTCATGCTATTGGAGCTTGAGAAGAGATGAGGCCCTCGCGCACTCCTCCTCCTCCGCTCGCCTCTCCACGCCACGCCTCGCCTCGCCTCGTCGCGCCGCGGGTTGCGGGATTGAGCCGAGCCGAGCTCACTCCTATGCGCTTCTTTTTGCCGGTCAGGAATGGAGAGTCTTTGACAGGTAGGGCCACGATCTGAGACGTCAGATCATGGGCTACCGACTTGGACGTGGGTTCAGCCCACGTCTCTCCACGCGCGGCCGCACATATATGTGTGGGGCGCTGCCAACCCTAGCCGCGACGAAACAGAACACATCTCCGCCTCCACGCCTGCGCTGCTTCTCCTCTGCTGCTGCCGCCGCTGGCGCTCCCGTTCACCGCTGCATACACGGTTGGACGGAGAGCAGGCTCTCAAACCCGCCTCTCCGGATCACATGACGGGAGAGGCGATTAGGTTTTTGGGTAGCGACTACGCTGACTGCTCGCACATTCATCTACGTCCGCATCACCTTCGTCATCACCATGTCGACCGACACCGACCGTGTCGTCGCTGAGAAGGCCGAGGCCGACAAGAAGGCCGCCGAGGATGCCGCGGCTGCTGCCACCGCCACCACCGCCGCGTGGCCGGTTGGAGGGTATACATCGTTTATCCCTCTCATGTTTCTTTCTGTTGTAGCAGTACTAGCGATATGCGTAGATGTTTCTACTATATGCATAGTACATGCTCTGTTAGATCGTAATCAGTGTGTTATCAATGCTGTCTATGTCATGCTCATGATTTATTCATGGATTAATTTAATCGAAAAACTGCCTATTTTCTTATCAATCCAAAAATCTAATGTGTGTAGGAGTTTTTCGAATTCTGGTTTTGCTTTGCATCAAACCGTCACCGTTTGAGGGGACGTACTTTGCGTTGGCATGACTAAAACCACCTTATGGCTCACGGCCATGAACGTGTTCTGGTCGCCGGTGTGACTCCCAGAACGATCGCTTCCCGAACAGGGAGAAGGCGTTCAAGGAGGCCACCGCTGTGTTCCTCGCGCAGTTCTGAGCGTGATTGGAGATAAGCTGGTTGACGCATATTTGCATGTGCTGTCTGCCAAGGACTTGTGGGAGGTGCTCGAATCTAAGTTCGGGGCTGCCGATGCAGGGAGCGAGATGTATATTATAGAGCAGTTCCACGATTACAAGATGGTTGAAAACCGTCTGTATTGGAGCAGGCTCATGAGATAATATGCATTGTTAAGGAGCTTGAGCTTCTTAAGTGCGAGTTACCGAGCAAGTTTGTCATGGGCTGCATAATCGCTAAGCTTCCCAATTCTTGGAGGAACTTTGCCACCACTCTGAAACATCATAGGCGTGAATTCTCCGTGGAGGATGTCATTGGCCATCCGAAAGTGTTGAGCAGAATTCAAGGGCAAAGGACTCGCACGGAAAAGGGTCAAGGAACTTCAGTGGCCAATATGGTGCATCGAAGAACTCCAATTCCCCACAAGCCCAAGGGAAAGAACGGTGTCCAACAGAGTGCCGACTTTAAGAAGAAGGGTAAGAAAACCTTCAAGAAGAACAAGAAGGATGAGGGCTGCTTTACTTGTGGTTCGCTTGAACATTGGGCCAACAAGTGCCCAAACAAGTATAAGAAGAAAGGGCAGGACTCCAAGTCTGTCAATATGATTGTGAGCAACAATGAGAGTGGTGCATCCGGCAGTACAGTAATTTATTTGCTGTATTTTCAGTTTGGCCTTCCATCGATTCTTGGGTCGACATAAAGTGTGTGTGTTCATGTGTGTCTTGACATTTCATTGTTTTCTTCTTACTGTGCCACAGTCACGGGTCCGTCTTGATGGGGAATGGTGCGAGTGCTTCGTTCTTGGTGTTGGCATGGTCGATCCGAAGTTTACTTGGGAAGGATCGTGAAATTTGAAGAACGTGCAAAGATGTCCCCGCCATCAAGAAGAACCTCGTTAGTGGCTCCCTTCTATGTAGAGAAGGGTTTAAGTTGGTATTCGAGTCTAATAAATTAGTTGTTATGAAATATGGACTATTTTTTGGAAAGGGTTATGAATGCGGAGGCATGTTCCGCCTTTCTCTTGCAGATCTATGTAATAAAGTCGTGAACAATATTCATTTGAATGTTAATGAATCTGAAGTCTGGCATTCACGTCTTTGTCACATTAGTTTCGGTGTTATGATGCGGCTAGCAAAATCGAATTTAATCCCGAGTTTCACTTTAGCCAAAGGTTCTAAGTGCCATTCGTGTGTGCAATCTAAGCAACCTCGCAAGCCTCACAAGGCAGCAGAGGAGAGACACTTAGCGCCCTTTGGAACTCATACATTACGATCTTTGTGAGATGAATGGTGTGTTGACTAAAGGT
The DNA here is from genome assembly GCA_021605145.1 of Aegilops bicornis. NCBI lineage: Eukaryota > Viridiplantae > Streptophyta > Magnoliopsida > Poales > Poaceae > Aegilops > Aegilops bicornis. The sequence goes on along the minus strand of JAHIAL010000063.1, from coordinate 1,566,649 downwards.
GGAAAGAAATATTTCATGACTTTGATAGATGATTCCACTAGATATTCCTATGTGTATCTGTTAAATACTAAAGATGAGGATCTACACTACTTCAAAATCTATAAGACAGAAGTTGAGAATCAACTTGAAAAGAAAATTAAATGATGTTGGGGAACGTAGCAGAAATTCAAAATTTTCCTACGTGCCACCAAGATCTATCTATGGAGAAACTAGCAACGAGGGAAGGAAAGTGCATCTACATACCCTTGTAGATCGCTAAGCGGAAGCGTTCATGAGAACGGGGTTGAAGGAGTCGTACTCGTGATCCAAATCACCGGAGATCCTAGTGCCGAAGACGGCACCTCCGCGTTCAACACACGTACAGCCCGGTGACGTCTCCGACGCCTTGATCCAGCAAGGAGAGAGGGAGAGGTTGAGGAAGACTCCATCCAGCAGCAGCACAACTGTGGCGTGGTGGTGGTGGAGGAGCGTGGCAATCCAAAGAGGCTTCGCCAAGCACCACGGGAGAGGAGGAGGAGGAGGAGGCGGGGCTGCACCAATAGAGGGAGAAAACTCATGTGTTGGGCAGCCCCCAAGCCTCAAGTATTTATAGGGAGAGGAGGGGCTGCGCCCCCTCTAGGGTTCCACCCTAGGGGGGCGGCCAGCCCCAATCCCATCTGGGTGGCGGCCAGGTGGAGGGGGAGAGGGAGGCGCACCAGGTATGGGCCCTAAGGCCCATCTGCCCTTAGGGTTTGCCCCCTCTCCTCTCCTTAGGCGCCTTGGGCCCCTTGTGGGGGGCGCACCAGCCCACACAGGGCTGGTTCCCTCCACACTTGGCCCATGCAGCCCTCCGGGTTAGTGGCCCCACTTGGTGGACCTCGGGACCCTCCCGTGGTCCCAGACGTCAGCCGGAAAACCCAAACTTTTCCGGTGACCAAAACAGACTTCCATATATAAATCTTTACCTCCGGACCATTCCGGAACTCCTCGTGACGTCAGGGATCTCATCCGGGACTCGAACAACATTCGGTAACCACATACAAACTTCCTTTATAACCCTAGCGCCATCGAACCTTAAGTGTGTAGACCCTACGGGTTCGGAGACATGTAGACATGACCGAGACGTTCTCCGTCAATAACCAACAGCGGGATCTGGATACCCATGTTGGCTCTACATGTTCCACGATGATCTCATCGGATGAACCACGATGTCAAGGACTCAATCAATCCCGTATACAATTCCCTTTGTCAAGCGGTATTGTACTTGCCCGAGATTCGATCGTCGGTATCCCGATACCTTGTTCAATCTCGTTTCCGGCAAGTCTCTTTACTCGTTCCGTAACACATCATCCCGTGATCAACCCCTTGGTCACATTCTGCACATTATGATGATGTCCTACCGAGTGGGCCCAGAGATACCTCTCCGTTTACCCGGAGTGACAAATCCCAGTCTCGATTCGTGCCAACCCAACAGACACTTTCAGATATACCTGTAGTGCACCTTTATAGCCACCCGATTACGTTGCCAGGACGTTTGGTACACCCAAAGCATTCCTACGGTATCCGGAGTTGCACAATCTCATGGTCTAAGGAAATGATACTTGACATTAGAAAAGCTTTAGCATACGAACTACGATCTTTGTGCTAGGCTTAGGATTGGGTCTTGTCCATCACATCATTCTCCTAATGATGTGATCCCGTTATCAAAGACATCCAATGTCCATGGTCAGGAAACTGTAACCATCTATTGATCAACGAGCTAGTCAACTAGAGGCTTACTAGGGACATGGTGTTGTCTATGTACCCACACATGTATCTGTGTTTCATATCAATAAAATTATAGAATGGATAATAAACGATTATTATGAACAAGGAAATATAATAATAACTAATTTATTATTGCCTCTAGGGCATATTTCCAACAGTCTCCCACTTGCACTAGAGTCAATAATCTAGTTCACATCGTCATGTGATTAACGCTGACAGGTCACATCGCCATGTGACCAACATCCAAAGAGTTTACTAGTGTCATTAAACTAGTTCACATCATCATGTGATTAAGACTCAATGAGTTCTGGGGTTTGATCATGTTTTGCTTGTGAGAGAGGTTTTTAGTCAACGGTCCGAACCTTTCAGATCCGTGTGTGCTTTGGTAAAATTTCTAGGTCATATTGTAAATGCTGCTTCCATGCTCCACTTGGATCTATTCCAAATGGTTGCTCCACTATACGTATCCGGTTTGCTACTCAGAGTCACTCGGATAGGTGTTAAAGCTTGCATCGACGTAACCAAGGACAATTATTGACCGCTGTCCAATGATCCATTCCTGGATCATTCTTGTACCCCTTGACTGACTCATGGCAAGGCACACTTCCGGTGCGGTACACAGCATAGCATACTATAGAGCCTATGTCTGAAGCATAGGGACGACCTTTCGTCCTTTCTCTCTTTTCTCGCCGTGGTCGAGCTTTAACTCTTAACTTCATACCTTACATCTCGTGCAAGAACTCCTTCTTTGGTGATCCATCTTGAACACCTTCAAGATCATGTCAAGGTATGTGCTCATTTGAAAGTATTATTAAGCATTTTGATCTATCCTTATAGATCTCGATGCTCAATGTTCAAGTAGCTTAATCCAGGTTTTCTATTGAAAAACATCTTTTAAATAACCCTATATGCTTTCCAGAAATTCTACATCATTTACGATCATCAATATGTCAACAACATATACTCATCGAAATTCTATAGTGCTCCCACTCACTTCTTTGGAAATACAAGTTTCTTATAAACTTTGTATAAACCCAAAATCTTTGATCATCCTATCAAAGTGCATATTCCAACTCCGAGATGCTTACTCCGGTCCTTAGAAGGATTACTTTGGAGCTAGCATACCTTTTAGCATCCTTAGGATTGACAAAACTTTTCCGATTGTATCACATACAACCTTTCCTTACTAAACCGGTAAGGAAACTCGTTTTGACATCCATCCGCCAGATTTCATAAATGCAGCTTGTGCTAACATGATTCCGACGGACTTTAAGCATCGCTGCGGATGAGAAAATCTCATCGTAGTCAACTCCTTGAACTTGTGAAAAACTCTTCGCCACAAGTCTAGCTTCATAGACGGTGACATTACCGTCCTTGCCCGTCTTTTTCTTAAAGATCCATTTATCTCAATGGCTCGCCGATCATCGGGCAAGTCCACCAAAGTCCATGCTTTGTTCTGATACATGGATCCTATCTCGGATTTCATGGCTTCTAACCATTTGTCGGAATTTGGGCCCACCATTGCTTCTCCATAGCTCGTAGGTTCATTGTTGTCTAGCAACATGACCTTCAAAGACAGGATTGCGTACATCACTCAAGTAGTACGCATCCTTGTCACCCTACAAGGCACGTTAGTGACTTGATCCAAACTTCATGATCACTATCATAAGCTTCTACTTCAATTGGTGTAGGTGCCACGGGAACAACTTCACGTGCCTCGCTACACACTAGTTGAAGTGATGGTTCAATAACCTCATCAAGTCTCCACCATCCTCCCACTCAACTTTTCGAGACGAACTTTTCCTCGAGAAAGGACCCGATTCAAGAAACAATCCCTATTGCTTCGGATCTGAATTAGGAGGTATACCCAACTGTTTTGGGTGTCCTATGAAGATGCATTTTGTCCGCTGGTTTGAGCTTATCAACCTGAAACTTTTCCACATAAGCGTCGCAGCCCCAAACTTTTAAGAAACGACAACTTAGGTTTCTCCAAACTGTGTCGTCTCAACGGAATTACGTGGTGCCCCATTAAAGTGAGTGCAGTTGTCTCTAATGCCTAACCCATGAACGATAGTGGTAATTCGATAAGAGATATCATGGTACGCACCATATCCAATAGAGTGCAACTATGATGTTCGAACACACCATCACACTATGGTGTTCTAGGCGTATTAATTGTGAAACAATTTGCACAATGTCTTAATTGTGTGCCAAAATCATAACTCAGATATTCATCTCTATGATCATATCATAGACATTCTATCCTCTTGTCACGAAGATCTTAAACTTCACTCTGAAATTACTTGAACCATTCAATAATTCAGACTTGTGTTTCATCAAGTAAATATACTCAACATCTACTCGAATCATCTGTGAAGTAAGAACATAACGATATTCACCGCATGCCTCAGCACTCATTGGACTGCACACATCAAAATGTGTTACTTCCAACAAGTTGCTATCTTGTTCCATCTTATCAAACCGAGGCTTTTGGTCATCTTGCCCATGTGGTATGTTTTGCATATCTCAAGTGATTCAAAATCAAGTGAGTCCAAACGACCCATCTGCATGGAGTTTCTTCATGCGTACACACCAATAGACATGGTTCGCATGTCTCAAATTTTTCCAAAACGAGTGAGTCCAAAGATCCATCAACATGGAGCTTCTTCATGCGTTTTACACCAATATGACTTACATGGCAAAGGCCACAAGTAAGTGGTACTATCATTACTATCCTATACTTTTGGCATGAAAATGTGTATCACTACGATCGAGATTCAATAAACCATTTATTTAGGTGCACGACCATCGAAGGTATTATTCAAATAAATAGAGTAACCATTATTCTCCTTAAATGAATAACTGTATATGCGATAGACATAATCCAATCATGTCTATGCTCAACGCATAAACACCAAATGATAATTATTCTGGTTTAATACTAATCTTGATGGTAGAGGGAGCGTGCGATGTTTGATCACATCAAAATTGGAAACACTTCCAACACATATCGTCGACTCTCCTTTAGCTAGTCTCCGCTTTCTTCCGTAGCCTTTTATTTCGAGTTACTAACACTTAGCAACCGAACCGGTATCTAATACCACTGGTGCTACTAGGAGTACTAGTAAAATACACAATAACTTAATGTATATCCAATATACTGTCGACCTTTGCCAGCCTTCTTATCTACCAAGTATCTAGGGTAATTTCCGCTCCGGTGGCTGTTCCCCTTATTGCGTAAGCACTTAGTCTCGGGTTTGAGTTCAACCTTGGGTTTCTTCGGTGGAGCAACAATCGATTTGCCGTTTCATGAAGTGTCCCTTCTTGCCCTTGCCCTTCTTGAAACTAGTGGTTTCACCAACCATCAACAATTGATGCTCCTTCTTGATTTTACTTTCGCGATGTCAAACAACATGAATACCTCAAGGATCATCATCTCTATCCTTGATATGTTATAGTTCATCACGAAGCTCTAGCAGCTTGGTGGCAATGACTTTGGAGAAACATCACTATCTCATCCGGAAGATCAACTCCCACTCGATTCAAGTGATTGTTGTACTCCGGACAATCCGAGCACAAGCTCAACGATTGAGCTTTTCTCCCTTAGTTTGTAGGCTAAGAAAATCGTCGGAGGTCTCATACCTCTTGGCGTGGGTACGAGCCCGAAATCCTAATTTCAGCCCTCGAAACATCTCATATGTTCGCGACATTTCAAAACGTCTTTGGTGCCTCAACTCTAAACCGTTTAAGCGAACTATCACGTAGTTATCAAACGCGTGTATGTCCGATGTTACGCAACATCTACAAACGACGTTTGGGGTTCAAAGACAATCGAAGCGGTGCATTAAGGACATAAGCTTTCTACTGTCCGCATAATCGCTAATTTCAACTTTCAACTATATTTTCTCTAGGAACATATCTAAACAGTGGAACTAAAGCGCGAGCTTACGACATAATTTGCAAAAGGTCTTTTGACTATGTTCAAGATAATTAAGTTCATCTTATGAACTCCCACTCAGATAGACATCCCTCTGGTCATCTAAGTGATTACATGATCCGAGTCAACTAGGCGTGTCTGATCATCATGTGAGACGGACTGGTCATCATCGGTGAACATCTTCATGTTGATCGTATCTAATATACGACTCATGCTCGACCTTTCGGTCTCTGTGTTCCGAGGCCATGTCTGCATGCTAGGCTCGTCAAGTTAACCCTAAGTGTTTGGCGTGTGTAAATCTGTCTTACACCCGTTGTATGTGAACGTAAGAATCCATCACACCCGATCATCACGTGGTGCTTAGAAGCGACGAACTTTAGCAACGGTGCATTAGGGGAGAACACTTCTTGAAATTGTTGTAAGGGATCATCTTATTTACTACCGTCGTTCTAAGTAAACAAGATGCATAAACATAATAAACATCACATGCAATTATATAGTAGTGACATGATATGGCCAATATCATATAGCTCCATTGATCTCCATCTTGGGGCTCCATGATCATCATCAATGCCGGCATGACACCATGATCTCCATCATCATGATCTCCATCATCGTGTCTCCATGAAGTTGTCTCGCCAACTATTACTTCTACTACTATGGCTACCGGTTAGCAATAAAGTAAAGTAATTACATGGCGTTGTTTAATGACACGCAGGTCATACAATAAATAAAGACAACTCCTATGGCTCCTGGCGGTTGTCATACTCATCGACATGCAAGTCGTGATTCCTATTACAAGAACATGATCAATCTCATACATCACATATCATTCATCACATTCTTCTTGGCCATATCACATCACATAGCATACCCCGCAAAAACAAGTTAGGCGTCCTCTAATTGTTGTTTGCATGTTTTACGTGGCTGCTATGGGTTTCTAGCAAGAACGCTTTCTTACCTCGCATAAAACCACAACGTGATATGCCAATTGCTATTTACCCTTCATATGGACCCTTTTCATCGAATCCGTTCCGACTAAAGTGGGAGAGGCTGGCCCCGCTAGCCACCTTATGCACCAAGTGCATGTCGGTCGGTGGAACTGTCTCACGAAGAGTACGTGTAAGGTCGGTCCGGCCGCTTCATCCCACAATACCGTCGAAACAAGATTGGACTAGTAACGGTAAGCATATTGAACAACATCAACACACACAACTACTTTTGTGTTCTACTCGTGCAAAGAATCTCATAATAGACCTAGCTCATGATGCCCTTTGTTAGGGAGCGTGGCGTAAATTCAAAATTTTCCTCGTGTCACCAAGATCTATCTATGGAGAAACTAGCAACGAGGGAAGGAGAGTGCATCTACATACCCTTGTAGATCGCTAAGCGGAAGCGTTCATGAAGCAGGGGTTGAAGGAGTCGTACTTCGTGATCCAAATCACCGGAGATCCTAGTGCCGAGCAGACGGCACCTCCGCGTTCAACACACGACAGCCGGTGGCGTCTCCCACGCCTTGATCCAGCAAGGAGAGAGGGAGAGGTTGAGGAAGACTCCATCCAGCCAGAAGCACAGGGCGTGGTGGTGGTGGAGGAGCGTGGCAATCTGAGGCCGCCAAGCACCACGGGAGAGGAGGAGGAGGAGAGGTGGCTGCACCAATAGAGGAGAAAACTCATGTGTTGGGCAGCCCCAAGCCTCAAGTATTTATAGGGAGAGGGAGGGGCTGCGCCTCTAGGGTTCCACCCTAGGGGCGGCGGCCAGCCCCAATCCCATCTGGGTGGCGGCGGGTGGAGGGAGAGGAGGCGCACGGTATAGGCCCTAAGGCCCATCTCCCTTAGGGTTTGCCCCCTCTCCTCTCCTTAGGCGCCTTGGGCCCCTTGTGGGGGGCGCACCAGCCCACCTGGGGCTGGTTCCCTCCCACACTTGGCCCATGCAGCCCTCCGGGGTTAGTGGCCCCACTTGGTGGACCCCCGGGACCCTCCGGTGGTCCCGGTACGTTACCGGAAAAACCCGAAACTTTTCCGGTGACTAAAACAGGACTTCCCATATATAAATCTTTACCTCCGGACCATTCCGGAACTCCTCGTGACGTCCGGGATCTCATCCGGACTCCGAACAACATTCGGTAACCACATACAATCTTCCTTTATAACCCTAAGCGCCATCGAACCTTAAGTGTGTAGACCCTACGGGTTCGGGAGACATGTAGACATGACCGAGACGTTCTCCAGTCAATAACCAACAGCGGGATCTGGATACCCATGTTGGCTCCCACATGTTCCACGATGATCTCATCGGATGAACCACGATGTCAAGGACTCAATCAATCCCGTATACAATTCCCTTTGTCTAGCGGTATTGTACTTGCCCGAGATTCGATCGTCGGTATCCCGATACCTTGTTCAATCTCGCTTCCGGCAAGTCTCTTTACTCGTTCCGTAACACATCATCCCGTGATCAACCCCTTGGTCACATTCTGCACATTATGATGATGTCCTACCGAGTGGGCCCAGAGATACCTCTCCGTTTACGGAGTGACAAATCCCGATCTCGATTCGTGCCAACCCAACAGACACTTTCGAGATATACCTGTAGTGCACCTTTATAGCCACCCGATTACGTTGTGGACGCTTTGGTACACCAAAGCATTCCTACGGTATCCGGAGTTGCACAATCTCATGGTCTAAGGAAATGATACTTGACATTAGAAAAGCTTTAGCATACGAACTACGATCTTTTTGCTAGGCTTAGGATTGGGTCTTGTCCATCACATCATTCTCTAATGATGTGATCCCGTTATCAACGACATCCAATGTCCATGGTCGTGAAAGCTGTAACCATCTATTGATCAACGAGCTAGTCAACTAGAGGCTTACTAGGGACATGGTGTTGTCTATGTACCCACACATGTATCTGAGTTTCCTATCAATACAATTATAGCATGGATAATAAACGATTATCATGAACAAGGAAATATAATAATAACTAATTTATTATTGCCTCTAGGGCATATTTCCAACAAATGAGTCCGGTCAGATCGTGGTGGAGAGTACTGCTCGAAAGAGTTTGATGCCTTTTGTGCGGAACATGATATTATTCACGAGAGTACGCCTCCCTACTCACCCCAGTCAAATGGGGTTGCCGAGCGGAAAAACCATACTCTAACTGATTTAGTTAACGCCATGTTAGATACGTCGGGTTTATCCAAGGCATGGTGGGGGGAGGCTATAATGACATCATGTCATGTCCTGAATAAAGTTCCGACAAAGGATAACGAGATCATTCCTTACGAGAAGTGGACCAAGAGTAGGACAACACTCTCGTACTTACGTACCCGGGGCTGCTTGGCGAAAGTTAATGTGCCGATCCCCAAAAAGCGTAAGCTTGGACCAAAGACTGTGGACTGTGCTAATTTGGGCTACGCTATGAATAGTGTTGGCTATAGATTTCTAGTAGTGAAATCTGAGGTACCTGACATGAAGGTCGGTAAAATTATGGAGTCTAAAGATGCTACATTCTTTGACGACATTTTCCCCATGAGAGATGTACAAAGCACTTCTAGACAGGAATCTGAGGAGACTCCTGAACCTGCCATTCCGATGGAATATTATAATCAAACACATGATGAAAATCCCGAGGAGGATAATGAGGAATCCCTTGGCAGGGGCAAGAGAAAAAGGAATGTAAAGACCTTTGGTGATGATTTCTTCATATACCTCGTGGAGGATAATCCCACTTCTATTTCAGAAGCGTATGCATCTCCAGAAGCTGACTAATAGAAGGATGTGGTCCGTAGCGAGATGGATTCCATCATGGCTAACGGGACTTGGGAGCTTCTTGAGCGTCCTTATGGTTTGCAAACCATTGGGATGCAAGTGGGTGTTCAAGAAGAAGCTTAGGCGACGCAGTGCGATAGAAAAGTACAAGGCTAGGCTTGTGGCCAAGGGCTACGCCCGAAAGAAGAAGAAGATTTCTTCGACACTTATTCACTGGGCCGACCGACCACCATTCGAGTATTACTCTCGTTGGCGGCCTCGCATGGTCTTCTCATTCATCGGATGGATGTTAAGACGGCTTTCCTGAGCGGAGAGCTAAAGGAGGAAATCTATATGCAATGACTGATGGCTTTGTGATGGATGGTCGGGGAAGGAAAGGTGTGTAAGTTGGTGAAATCTTTGTATGGCACGAGACAAGCGCCTAAGCAATGCCATGACAAGTTTAATGAAACGTTGACATCTGTTGGCTTTGTTGTTAATGAGGCCGCATAAATGTGTATACTATCGCTATGGTGGGGGCGAAGGAGTTATACTGTGTTTGTATGTTGATGACATACTGATATTTGGGACTAATCTCAAGTTGATCGAGGAGGTTAAGTCTTTCCTATCTCAGAACTTTGAGATGAAGGACCTTTGGATGATGTTATCTTGAACATCAAGCTATTGAGAGATGATAAGGGTGGGATTACACTTCTGCAATGCCATTATGTTGAGAAGTGTTGAGTCGTTTTGGATATTCGGACTACAAACCATCTCAAACACCATATGATTCTAGTGTGCTGATACGAAAGTCTAAAGGCACAGCTATAGATCAATTGAGATACTCACAGATTGTTGGTTCACTCTAGTATCTAGCGAGCGCAACGAGGTTTGACATCGCATTTGCTATTAGCAAACTGAGCCGATTTGTTTCCAAACCGGGTGATGTACATTGGCATGCTCTTGAGAGAGTTATGCGCTATCTGAAAGGTACTATGAACTATGGACTTCACTATACTTTGGATACCCGTCGGTACTTGAAGGGTATAGTGATGCGAATTGGATGTCTGATCTTTGATGAGATGAAGGCCACAACTGGGTATATGTTTACTCTTGGAGGTGGTGTTGTTTCTGGAAGTCTCAGAAGCAAGCGATCTTAACAAGATCGACAATGGAAGCAGAATTAACAACATTAGACACATCGGGTGGCGAAGCAGAATCGGCCGAGATACGGTTGATGGACTTGCCGGTGGTTGAGAAGCCTGTTCCGGCCATCCTTATGAACTGTGACAATCAAACAGTTATTGTCAAGGTGAAGAGTTCAAAGGACAACATGAAGTCCAACAAACACATAAGAATGAGATTGAAAGCTGTCAGAAAATTGAGGAACTCCGGAGTGATAGCGTTGGATTATATTCAAACACCTAAGAATCTGGCAGATCCCTTTACTAAAGGGCTATCACGTGTTGTGATAGATAGCGCATCAAGGGAGATGGGTATGAGACCCACATGAGTTGCCATGGTAGTAACCCAACCTATGTGATCGGAGATCCCGTGAAGTAGGACACAGGAAAACAAGCCAGTGGTGAACCGAGGAGAGTAACTTTACTAACCCACTCCACGGAGATGCAATACTCTCGGAGACTGTATGGAAGGATGACTACTGTCTTAATGTGTTCCAAGGCTTATATGCATAAGCAAGATGCTATCCTACAGAGCGATCTTTGGAGGAACACACCTATATGAGCCCGACTGCTGGTCACCGTCTATGAGATTGGGGTGATTTCTAGCAAGCTCATGAACAGGCCAGGAGTGTGACTAATATGCTCCACCCGAGGGGTCGGCCTTCGGCAGCCTCGTATCAGTGAGACTTGTGGTGAAACTTATTGACGCCAAACTGACAATTCAAGGCATAGTCCATTGTTCAGTTGTGAAGGAGTGTAACTATTTGGTCTAGGTGGAGCTCAACCTTAGTCGGTCTCCACTGAGATGCTGGTATATCAAAACAACGTTTGGAACAAAGAACAAACTGGGCCCCTGAGATCTGGTGGGGGATTGTTGAAATATGAGATGGGCCTAGAGCCCATATGACAATTTCAGATTTAATCTCCAAGGGCCCATGTAGGTGACATGATAAGGTGGTGGGAAGTTTAGTCCCACCCCGGAAGTGGAAGGAGAGTTGGAGTGGTTTATAAGGGATTCTCTCCTCATGCTATTGGAGCTTGAGAAGAGATGAGGCCTCGCACTCCTCCTCCGCTCGCCATGCGCCCAAGGCGCGCCAGCTGGGTCATGAGATTGAGCCGAGCCGAGCTCACTCCTATGCGCTTCTTTTTGCCAGTCAAGAATGGAGAGTCTTTGACAGGTAGGGCCACGATCTGAGACGTCTCTCCACGCGGCCGCACATATATATGTGCGGCGCTTAACTCCAAACTGCGACGAAATGTAGCGCATCTCCGCCTCCACGCCTGCGTCGTTCCTCTCTTTGCTGCCAGCGGCGATTCCGTCCGTTCACCGATACACGCTTGACGGGAGAGCAGGCCTCGAAACCCGCCTCTCCGGATCACAGACGGGAGAGGGCGATTAGGTTTTGGGTAGCGACTACGCATCGCCGCTTCTGTTCATCTATGTCCGCATCACCTTCGTCATCACCATATGTCGAATCGACACCCGATCGTGCCGCCACCGAGAAGGCCGAGGCCGACAAGAAGGCCGCCGAGGATGCCGCGTTGCTGCCACCGCCACCACCGCCATGGCGTGGCGATTGGAGGGTATACGTCGTTTATCCCTCTCATGTTTCTTTCTGTTGTAGCGATTACTAGCGATATGCGTGGATGTTTCTACTATATGCATAGTGCATGCTTTCATTAGATCGTAATCAGTGTGTTATCAATGCTGTCCATGTCATGCTCATGATTTATTCATGGATTAATTTAATCGAAAAACTGCCTATTTTCTTATAAAAAACGTGGGGTTGTTTGGGGGCGGGGGAAGGGGATGGATGCACGTTGTCGGAGTCCAATGTACCGGCGTCGAAACTCCCCTGCTCCATCCAAGGTTTTGGGGCTTGATTGGGGGATTTTGGACGTTCATTGTAAAGATACACGCTAGAGTTGTAAAATATGAAAAATGCTAAAAAAAATCTTACATCAGATATTGACATGAAAAATCGAACGTTTTTCATGGCAATTTATGTTGGCACGAAGATGACAAGTTTGAAAGAAAGGCGATTTTCTGGGATAAATGAACTGGGCCGGATTTGCCATGCTCGTCAATTAAATTTGTCATCCTCAACAAACTTAATTTGCCATAATAAAAGTTTGATTTACTATGTGTAAGAAACTGACGTCGATCGATATTCTCGTCCTAAAATATTTGCTGTTAGAAAATTATAAGGCAGAGTAAAGATTCGTGTTAAAGATTCCCTTAACTCACTGTCATCGACACTGTGGAGATGAAAGGCCGCGGAGATCGAAAGCGAGGACCTCGCTCCAACTGTTGATCGTTGTCCTTTCTCGTGTGATACAGTACGAGGAGTACCTAGTGCAATCAGGCTACGTGTCGAGACCCACTAGTGGCAGACATGCAGGCCCCGCCGGTCCCATTGAATTATTTTTATGTTTTCAAGATCTTGGTAAGTTCTCGGTCTTGATAATAGAAGTCGTTTGCGCTCGCACCCGGTGAAGGCCGCAACCTCCCGTCACGCCACCGGAGAGACGAAGACCACACCACCGGCCTGCGAGCCATCACCATTCAGAACCAGGTAACCCATCTCTTGCTTGCCGTAGCACGGCACCGGAGCAGCACCGGCGAGCAAGGGAGCGTGCGGGCGGCGGAGTGGATCTGCGGAGAGCTGTCTGTGTGGATTAGTTTGATGGCGATCCACCTGCTGGCGTTTGTGGCGGCCAAGGGCTTCCTGCAGGTCTTCCAGGTCTCGGCGCCGCTGCTGTGGCCGCTCAACCTCTTCCTGCCGCTCCTCCGCAACCTTCCCCAGGCCTACGTCGTCGTCTGCGGCGCGCTCGCCGCCCACGTCGCGTGGCTGCGCCGCGCGTACGCACGCCGCGGATCCCGCGACGACGGCGAGACCCACCGCCAGTCTATGGTCGAGATCGCGTACTGAGATGTTTCAGTTTCTTCTTTAGCTGCATGCTTGATCACTGTATTTTGGTTGTAACATTGATCTGAAAAAAGTAAATTCTGCTATAACCACGGATTCTGGCGGGATTATTCGCCATGGTAATTCAACGGTGTGGTATTCTGCATTCATTTAGTTGGTTTGCTGCATCATCTCAGATACAACGCTGGAGTTTTTCTTCAGGAGGTTGATCTGTTTTCTCATGGCAAGAACCAGAGTAAATCTTGTTTTGAGATTAAACAGGGGAGCAAGCATATGGAAAAATAAAGTTAACTTCCATTCATGTCAGCTCCTTTACCTTCATCTACTTATCGGTTCGGTTCATCCTACTTCGGTGATTAAATACTGTTCAGTCAAGATCATCATACTACTGAATATGTGCATTGCTGAGTTAGCTACACCACCATGCTTCATGCATGAGAGGCGTTCGTCAGTGGGGCAGACCACAAATTAAGAATATTCTATCTCTTAATGTTATCTCTTCCAATTAATGTGCGCATGCTCTTAGTATCAAAGTGGTGACTAAAATTAAATTAGAAAATATGTCTCCGTGAGAAGACATCTTGTAAAATGGAGAAAACCATTATATATCTGTGACGAAGGGACGATAGTTGGTCAGGAAAACCTGAAAGTTTACATTACCAACTATTATAAGCAGTTGTTTGGACCTCCGGAAAAGAATTTTGTGTCCTTGGATGAGTCAAGAGTTGAGGATGTTCCTCAACTTGAGACGAACGAGAATGAGATTTTGACTGCTCCCTTTTCGGAGAAGGAGGTGTTTGAGGCCATTGCACAAATGAAAAACAATAAAGTGCCAGGACCGGATGGGTTTCCGGCGGAGTTTTACAAAAGGTGCTGGCACTTCATTAAAGGAGACCTGATGCCGATGTTTCATGAGTTTTTCAATGGTCAGCTTCAGTTGTTCAAGCTAAATTTTGGAACGATAACTCTTCTTCCTAAGAAGACAGAGGCTATTCGCATTGAGCAATTCAGGCCCATATGTCTGCTTAATGTCAGTTTCAAAATCTTCACCAAGGTTGGGACGAACAGACTTACGCAGATTGCACATTCAGTTGTGCAACTGTCCCAGACTGCTTTCATGCCAGATAGAAATATCCTTGAAGGGGTGGTTGTCTTGCATGAAACGATCCATGAGATGCACTCAAAAAAACTAGATGGTGTGGTTTTTAAAGTGGATTTCGAAAAAGCATACAATAAAGTTAAATGGCCTTTCCTTCAACAAGCTTTGCGTATGTATGAAAGGTTTTGACACGGCCTGGCGAGACCAGATTGAGTCCTTTACGCAAAAGGAGTGTAGGGATTAAAGTGAATGATGATATAGGTCACTATTTCTAGACACACAAAGGATTAAGGCAAGGAGATCCCATGTCACCGATTCTATTCAACATAGTGGTTGATATGCTATCTATCTTAATAGGACGGGCTAAGGATGCGGGGCAGGTGAGTGGTTTGGTTCCACACTTAGTTGATGGCGGTATTTCCATACTACAGTATGCTGATGATACTATAATCTTTATGGAGCATGACTTGGTGAAAGCGAGAAACATGAAGCTTGTGTTATGCTTATTTGAACAATTGTCCGGGCTCAAAATTAACTTCCATAAGAGTGAATTGTTCTGCTTTGGAACAGCTAATGATGACCAGGAGGCGTATAAGCAATTGTGCGGGTGTGATTTGGGTTCGTTACCGTTTACGTACTTAAGTATACCCATTCATCATCGTAAGCTGACTAACAAGGAGTGGAAGTGCATAGAGGATCGTTTTGAAAAGAAACTGAGCTGTTGGAAAGGGAAGCTCATGTCATATGGAGGGCGATTAATTCTGATTAATTCGGTCCTCACGAGTATGCCTATGTTTCTTCTATCCTTTTTTGAGGTCCCGGTGGGGGTTAGGAAGAGGTTAGACTTTTATCGATCTCGATTCTTTTGGCAGAATGATGAGCTTAAACGAAAGTATAGGCTTGCAAAATCGGACATCATCTATAGGCCGAAGGACCAAGGGGGTCTAGGCGTTGAAAATCTAGATGTCAAGAATAGATGTCTCCTCAGCAAGTGGCTATTTAAACTTTCGTCCGAGTCTGAGGCTACGTGGGCTCAGATTTTATGCGCAATAAAGTATCTTGATCCAAAACATTGGCACAGGTGACTACGCGACCGTCTGACTCACCGTTTTGGAAAGGGTTGATGAGAGTCAAGACACTATTTTTCAACAGGGCAAGGTTCTTAGTCAGCAATGGAGCTAATACGAGGTTCTGGGAGGATACGTGGCTTGGGGAGACGCCCCTCGCACTTCAATATCCTACTCTGTACAACGTTGTTCAACGGCGAGAAGCTTACGTTGCAAACGTTTCTGATCCACGCCCACAATATTAGTTTTTCGGAGGGCGCTAGTTGGTGATCGTTGGGAGGCTTGGCTTCATCTCGTAAGAAGGTTGATGGATGTCGGTTGTCTCAACAGCGAGATAGGTTGTATTGAAACCCGACTAAGGACGACATGTTTTCGGTCAAATCCATGTACCTGGATGTCATAAACTCTAGTGTCATTCCCTCCTCGAAGCATGTCTGGAAAGTGAAGGTGCCTTTGCGAATCAAAGTGTTTATGTGGTTTGTACATAAACAAGTCATTTTGACAAAGGATAATCTGGCAAAACGCAATTGGATGGGTTCTGCTAGGTGTAGTTTTTGTGATCATAACGAAACTATCAGACACCTCTTTCTAGATTGTCCGCTGGCTAAGATTCTTTGGCATTCGATTCATATTGCATTTAATATTACTCCACCTACCTCCATCAACATGTTATTTGGAACGTGGCTTGATGGGGTTGATTCAGATATAGCGAGGCACATTCGTGTTGGAGTTTGTGCCTTATTATGGGCAGTCTGGAACTGCAGAAATGATTTGGTTTTTAACAGAATATCGAACATTCACTTTTTGCAGGTTATCTTCAGGGCCACAGCATTGATGCGTATGTGGTGCGCTACTCACTCCGACGGAGGCGTGGGGCGTTTAGCTCTGCGTCTACCCGATGGGAGATGGTAGCTCGGGTTATTTTCAACCGGTTTGGATGGCGGTCATGTAATAGGATAGGCATATATTGATACTATTTTATTTGCCAGCCGGTTGTGGCTATCGATCTGGATCTTATGAGCGTTTTGTTTTATTTCTTACTTTGAGACTTGGAGACTTTGTTACTAGAGTTTTTAATAATATGAGCCGTATGCATCTTTCTGATACAGAGGCTGGGGTAAACCCCCTTTTCCAAAAAAAATATCTGTGCTAAGAGATCATTTAATGGATAAGAAAAGACACAACTTTTAAATTTCATCTCTCTCTACCAACTCGGCAATTATCCTACGTGACATCGCTAAAAGAAGAGTGTCATCACTAGAGACATGACAATTGTTAATAAGACATCCTTCTCTTATACATACCACATTACCTTTCTTGGTAGGACATATTGGAAGTGTCTTATATCGACTAGAGGGGGGTGAATAGGCGATTTTTACAAATTCGTCATTGAGGAAATACTACTTAAGTAATTTGATAAGTGACGAACTTCAAGAAGCGGATAAAGTACTCAGATACAAGCATAACAAGACAGTAGCATAGTCATCATGATGAAATGAAACATACACAGAGCACAAGTAGCGTGTAAACAGGATAAGCAGGCAGAAGGCAAGGTGACTGAAGAAATATGATTGAGGAAATTGAGAAAGTCTTCAGTCAAAGTCTTCAAACGGTAACGATCAATTTCATCAACAAGTAAGCGAGGAAATGTAAGGGTTGAGGAAATAGAACCAGTAGCTCGGTGAAGACAGTGATTTGGTAGACATATCCCAACTGTTGTGACCGTTGTACGTCTGGTTGGAGCGGCTTGCTATTTAAACCCAAGGACACACAGTCCTTACCGTATTCTCCTAGAGCTAAGGTCACACAGACCTCGCCCAATCACTCGTGATAAGTCTTCAAGGTAAATTCAAAACCTTCATGGACTTGGTCACTCGGCGATCCACAATTCCTCTTGGATGCTCTAGACCATGATGCCTGACCGTCTGGAAGATGTACAGTCTTTAAAGGTAACAAGCATCGGTTCCACACAGTAACAATCTCTTCAGTGATGCTCAATTACTTTGGGTTTTAGGTGTTGGGGTTTTGGCTTTTTACTCACTGATGATTTTCTCTCAAAGTCCTCGGATGATGGGATGCTCTAAATGACAAGTGTCAATCTATCTCTCGGAGCAGCCAACCAACTAGTGGTTGAGGGGGCCCGGCTATTTATAGTCGGGGAGCAGCCAGACATGATAAGACGTAAATGCCCCTAATGATATGACCGTTATGTGGATAACATATTAGGGACAACTGGCACAAAGTACAACAACGGTCGGAAATTTGAACCATGAAATTCCTCAGGGCTATCATATTCCTCACTGTAGGCAATTCGCACTGGCGAATTCCTAACTCCTTAGTCAGAACAAATTCCTTAGAGACCAGAAGAACTCCATCCCTGTTACTGAAGAAATTGACTAAACTGCAAGAGATTTTCAAAGGCTTCACTCAAAGGATTGCGTATGTGTAGCCTTTGTGATGAGCATCACTTGGAAAAAATTTCCTTAGTATTACCTCGACCCCCTTTAATACTACGGTGTTTCCTACGACTCAAAAGAAGGAAATGAAACTTCGAAAACAATAGTCTTCACGCTTCATAGTCCTCGCACCAATATATTCAAGGTCACTCCAATTTCCTCATTTTTAAAGTCTTAAAGAAAACCAAAGTCTTCATATGAAGACATTCATTTTTAGGGGTCGACTTTCTTCGGATATTTCAAACTCCTCAAAGATTTATTAGACCCGTGTACACTCACAAACACATTAGTCTCTTAACCTATAAGTCTTCAATACACCAAAATTACTAAGGGCCACTAGATGCACTTACACATATGTTGTGTCATACCTCACATACATATAAATATACATGTTTATTAAAATAAATTACAATGAATTTTATTTTACCCCTAGATTCATGTTTGTGATAGTAATTACCCCATTCAGTAGTTTTGCCCTAATCTTTACCCATTTTAACCAAATTTATGCCATTGGGTAATTTGTAATATTGGGGGAAAATGTGGGAAAGCTGCTAAATGGGGTAACTGTTGTCACAAACCTGAAACTAGCACTATTAGGGAAACCCCTATAGGTAACCAATTAGTAGTTACGCGTCTTATTTGCCATGCGCTATTGCTACTTAGTAGTAGCACAGGTGCAAACCTTGCGCTACTAGTGGGGCGTACTAGTAGCGCGGGCACAGAAGACATGCGCTACTTCTAAGTGGTCCCCACCGTGCCCCCCGGACTTGCCATCACTAGTGCAGAACCGGACAATAGCACCGGTTCGTAAGGCCCTTTAGTGCGGGTTCCATAACCGGCACTAAAGTGTGGGCACTAAAGGACCCCCCCCCTTAGTACCGGTTCAGCACGAACCGGTGCTAAAGGGCAACCACGTGGCACGAGCCAGCTCCGGGGGCCTAGAGCCCTTTAGTACCGGTTGGTAAGACCAACCGTACTCATAAGGTTTGGGGGTTTTGGTTTTATGATTTCTTTTCATTTAATTTTGTGTTTCCATTTTAATTCTTTTCGTTTCTTATTGGTATTTTACGATACTACACATTGTACACGTTATGCATATATATATATATATATATATATATATATATATATATATATATATATATATATATATATATATATATATATATATATGGAATTTCTAGTAGAACCAATCATGCATATATATATCATCAATGTCTCACAAACCACCATATTAATTAATTCACACATACACACATGTATAGCTATATACAATTTCTCCTACATATGCATGTTGCCTTGGAGCCAAGTGGCATTAGCCTAATTGGTGCCTTGAACACGATGACAATTGGAAGTGGTTTTTCATGGGGAAGTGTAGCGGGTAATAGTATTCTCCTTCGGATTTATGACACAGTCGAGAAAAAATCCGCTATTTCCTCTTGAAGTGCTTCTCTGGCGCTCCGTTTCTAGGAGCTTCTCCGCACCTCTTTGAACTGTTAAGAAGGAGATCAATATGCATGTGTATTAGTTGTGTGACTAGATATACGATAATGGTGTAAAAATTGTGAATAGTGTTACGACAAGCGTACCCATTCCTGTCTTTGAGATCTGCTCCTTTGGACGCCATCATGCGAATGTTCTCGCAAACGCAGAATGCACTGATCAGTCCCCTCGCACCGCTTGAGGCCTTTACGAGAATGGAATTTGATCAGATAATAATTAATCAAGCATGATAATTAGAGATGGCAGCTAGCTAGCTAGCTAGTACTACTTAATTACTTACCTTGGGTCGAAACCATTTAAGCTTTTTTCCATTCGCCTTGGTGATTGATGAACCTTGCCCAAGCCCTGCCACGCCGACAAAGAAAATGAATAAAGGGGTTATTAAATAGTTCATATCATGAAATGACGAACTAAATAGGCCGAGATATATAGTTAATAATGATTGAAATTACACATTGACTATCCCAAACAAGATGTTATAGTCGGTTTTTTCTTTGAGTAGTGAGTCCAAAGATTTCAACTATTCCGAGCGTCAACTTTAATGATACACAAGATCCGTTGAAATCTGCATGCACACACGTTTGCATGTCTTAATTAAGCGGGCATATGTAAGCAAAAACATGTAGCTAGCTAGTAGGCAAAAAGCAGAGAATTTGTAGTACAAGGCAGTGTGACTCACTTTGGAAGTTGTAAGGAAGTAGTATATCTTCATTGTATTTGAGGCGCCTCAAGAACTCTAGCATGTTGTCCTCACGGCCTTTTGATGATGTGGATTTATTAGCCATGTGTATTCATTAGCGGTGTTTGGGTCAATGAACCCAATGCCAAAGCGTCCACCTTTTCTCATTTCATACATCTTCATCACGCATAATATACCTGTAAAAAAGAATATAGTGAGGATAATTACAGGTAATGATTGATCAAAGGATCACTACAGCTTAGCTTGAGACTTAAATTACAGAAAGAAATCACTATGACAATAGCAACTGACGATAGATTTGTCGAGTCGTCTTGATTGTATAACTGAAACGATTCAGAATACTCAGCTGGACGAGCTTTCTCATGGAAGTAATGCTCCTCCTTGACATTCACCATGAGGGACAATCGATTGGAAATCTTGGTAATGTTCATGTACCATTGATGCAATTCATACATTCTCGTTGGGAGGTTCTAGACCTTATGCGGCTTGACCAAAGGTTGGCCGGACATATTTCCGCTTTTATTTCATCCTCTGTAAGTACGGGCATGGGCTCGATCTCGAGGAGTTGTCCAGCAGTGATGTTGAGAACTTCAGCCTGCATTATATGGTCCTTGGTTATTACCACATTGCCCACCTCGGAAACATAAACTGTTTGCCCACAATAATATTAGGCGTAGCGTCTTTATCACGTGTTGTTGGCACAACAAGCGAGGGATCGATTGCGCCTTTGTTCTCCCAAATTGGGAATGGTTTTCCCGCATTTTTGACAAATGCTTGTTGTTTGCTTTCGATCCCGAGCTCGCCTCCTTACGTGGGCGTGCTCGATTTAACTTCCCGATGTGGCGCTCATAGTTTGTGTCAACAGGCTTGGGAGCTGATGGTTGAGCCATATGAATGAAGTGGTCAATCATTTCCTCCGGCACTTTCTCCCTTGGCGGCGGTGGCGGTTTCGGTGCAAAATGGGCTTCCACCTCGGCCTTCGATATGGCTGCGTTTTCCTCCTCGGACTTGTCATAAGGCCTCTGCGGAAGAGGCGTGATGCTTGGACCATATTTATATCGCTTGCCTTCGGCCAGTATCTTCCGTGATACTACCTCGATTGCATCGTGCCACGCACCATAGCTGCGGGTGTCTCTTCTGCGATTGCCGAGGCGGCGTGGAGACGGCCGACGGGCTGAGTTGGACGAGGAGGAGTGGCCTCAAGCTGTGCCGACTTGGAGGAGGAGTGGCCTGAGGTTGTGCCGGACTTGGAGGATGAGTGGACATCCTGACTGTGGCCGGGACTTGGAGGAGGAGGAGTGGCTGACACTTTCCGGACTTGGAGGAGGAGTGGCCTAACACTTTGCTTGGACTTGGTGGACTTGCGGGGCGGGGGTGTCTTGACTCCGTGGCGGACTTGACGAGGAGTCGGTGGCAGTGTCGGTGGCCTTGAAGATGATGCAATCCTTTTTCCATAGGATGATACGATGTTTGGCCTCTCCAGAAAGTGCTCGTCGTCACCTCCAGGAATGTCAAGCTGTAGCTCGAATATGGGTCCACCACCTCATCAACCAAGACACGAGCATAGCCCATTGGAATCGGGTTGCAATGGAAGGTTGCCTCGGGGATTTGTAAAAACAACGGCGTCGCCACCTTCATGGATATGTTCTTCATTTTGACGTGTAGCTCATGATTAGTGTTCTCCGTGATGTCATCCACGGGGTATCTATCCAGCATTGCGTCGTCCGGTATTCTAGCTGTACCAAGTATTTTTCTTCACTCTTTAGAGGGAAAGCCGAATAGTGGGTGAAATCCAAAAATCTTCTTTCCTTTTGGGGATGAGAGCGACTACACTACTTCCCAGATCCAAGTTCCGAATCCTAGGGAGGGGCCCCGGGAGGAAACTTCGGAAAGAAAGCCGGGGCGGAACCCACGCTGCTTCTCGGCATGGATGGGGCGGTGCTATCCAATGCTGGATCATTCGCTAGCGGCTGCAGCTCTTTGAGACCCCTTCTTTGGGTAAGTGAGTCGATCTGCCTCCTGCTGCCGCTGGAATTTGACCGCCAATTACGCTTGACTTGCTTCTAGGCATTGAAGGCGTTCATAGTCCCGCTTCCTCTGCTCCTCCTCCATCTTCCTCTTCTTCTCCTCCATAATCTTCTTTCTCGACGGGTTACGTAGTCGGTGTTCCGGTCTGAAAACCCTCATACCACGGAATAGCGCCCTTGCCTCGTCTTCTTCCCGGGTGTTCAGGATTTCCTGTGGCACGCCAGAAGCTCGTCGTTCTCTCATTGGGCTGGAACACCCCGATCGTGCCTCTTCTATTGCAACAAGTATCGCATCATCGGCTCCCTTCGGACTTGCCCTCGTCGAAACATTGCCTGTCTTGGGTCCAACTCCCCATGCGCATAGAACCAAGTCCTGCACTGGGGGCCAGCTCTAGTAACCGGAGTGACACCTGCATCCTCCATCTCTTTCTCAGACTTATCCCACTTAGGCATTGCCACCGCATAGCCACACGGCCCCACTTATGGAACTTATCCTTTTTTCGGCATTCTTCTTGTTTATTCTCGGCCGTTCCTTAGCTAATTCCGAATCTTTGAATTTCACAAAATTGTCCCAATGAGCACGTTGGTTCTCTAGTGTTCCCTCGAATCTGGAGTCTTCCTTCCTCCCTTGACGCATTTTGTCCCATTCCACGATTCTTGTGGTTCTTGAATGCAACCGCCATTTTCCTAAGAGCAGCGTCCTTGACTTTCTGCACATCTCGCTTACGTGAAATGATCCGGTAGGGTGAAATGTTCCATGAGAGTATCCCAAAGCAGATCTTTTTGTCTTTGTCGACAAAAGTAACATCACGGACGTGAGCAGCGTCCTTTTGTCTTTTGTCTTTTTGTCTTTTCTGGCTCTCTCCATTCTTGAAGGGAGATCGGAGTTGGTCCTTCACAACAACTCCGCAAGATCGATTTAACGAACTTGTCCGCAATCTTCTTAGGCGCTAACGGTTCGCCATTATATACGATTGCCTCGATATTGTACTTTACGCCCTCCTTCAACTTTTGTTCGGGCCTCGTTCGTCCTTTTGCTGAAGATTTGCTCGATCCGGATGGCTGAAAGAACAAAGATCGATTCGTAAATATATCTTCAAGTCATTTAAAACATGTGATGATCACGGATGCCTCGCTTATATAAATATATATACCTCGCCGGTCTTTGTTGTTTCAATATCAACATTTTCTTCGTCATCATCATAATCATAGTTCATGACTTCATCAATTCGGTCGTCGCGATCGAATATCATATCACCCTCTCCGGTGTTGTTTAGAAATTCGGAGCCGTCATAATCTTCTTCATTCTGATCATCATCTGGCCCGTGAGGATGGCGTATCATATCGAACATGGCCTGTTCTCCCTCTCTGCCCGTATTGTCCGCCATAGCTTTTATTTAACTAATCCAAAAGAAATATAAAACAATTTAGTATTCAAATTACATCGTCTCGAATAATAGATATAATCTCGAATACATCGTCTCGAATAATAGATATAATCTCGAAAACATCGCCTTGAATAATAGATATAATCTCGAATACATCGTCTCGAATAATAGATATAATCTGAATACATCGTCTCGAATAATAGATATAATATCGAATACATCACTGGCTAGGTAGCTAATAAAGATCGAATACTACTGAAGAATCCAGGACACTCGCGGTTCTGCGGGGCGTGGCGGTGGACACCCAAAGAGAAGGAACCTCACAGGATCATAGCTGAAGTGAGATCCTCAAGAAACTGCCGGTATTGGAGAACCTGCCGCCCTCTAACGCAACCATGTAGCGATGGACGGTTTCGTCCTCCTCCCCGACACGGCGACGTACCACCTCCGGCTGGGCAGCTCCTCCGCGCCAAATCGCCCACGCGAACGCCACCAAATGAGATCAGGGTCGACGACGGACCGGGGCCGGGTTCCTCATCAAGCGGGCGCGCCCTCCGTGCAGCACCTCCCGGTGCCAACAAGTGGAGCCCAGTCCGGACATGGGTCAGTCGGACGTCGTCGCGGACGTGTCGACGGCAAGGATGCGGGTCGGGCATCGTCGAGAACAAATGCTAGCTATATGCCCGCAAAAAGTAACATTTTTTAATGATTGGATTTTGATAACTAAAATTTCTAACATTTCTATATAACTAACATTTCTATAACATTTCTAACAATGCTATATATAACTAAAATTTCTATAACATTTCTAATATTTCTATAACTAAAAACAGAAAAAAAATTATAACATTTCTCTAACATTTTTATAACTATTTCTATAACTAAAAAACAGAAAAATTTCTAACAATTCTAACTTTTTTATAACTATTTCTATAACTAAAAACAGAAAAATTTCTAACAATTCTAACATTTCTAACTATTCTAACAATTCTAACATTTCTAACTATTCTAACAATTCTAACATTTCTAACTATTTCTGAAAAGCAGAAAAATTTCTAACAATTCCTAAAAACAGAAAAATTTCTAACTATTTGTATAACTAAAAACAAAAAATTTATGTGTGTGTGTGTGTGTGTGCGCTCCTTTGGCGGCGAGACGACGTGGCGGCAGCAGGGGGCAGGCCAGCAGCGGCAGGGGCACGGCGATTGGCAGCGGCGACGAGGGATGAGCAGCGACGAGGGACAGGCGGCGGCAGCGAGGGGACAGGGACGAGGCGGCAGCAGGGGAACGAGGGACGACGGCGGCAGCAAAGACGGGGACATCTGGTAGCGGCGCCGACGGAGCAGGCAGGGCAGGCGGCCAGTGACGACGGGCACGACGGGGCCAGGGGCAGACAGGCGGCGGCGGCGGGGCAGGGCGGCGGCAGAAGCGGCGGCGAGGATGGAGACGTCTGACAGAGGAGAAGAAGCAGATGAGAAACTGAAATTTTCGTAAGTGTTGTTTATATAGGAGGGCCTTTAGTACGGTTTGTGCCACCAACCGGTACTAAAGGCCAATTTTAGCCAGCCCAAGCGGCGGAAGCGACCCCCCTTTAGTACCGGGTGGTGGCACAAACCGGTACTAAAGGCCCCCACTAGTACCGGGTTTGTGCCACGACCGGTACTAAAGATTCTTATTAGCAGTGCGCAGTGCGGCAAGTTTAGTCCCACCTCACTAGCCGAGGGGCGACCACCTTTGGTTTATAAACCCCATGCGGTCGCTCTCGAGCTCCTCTCCAAAGCGTGCCCACTGGGCCTACGTGTTCTTCTTGCCTCAGGCCCATTGGCCTTTGCGGCCTGCATCACAGCCCAACAACAGGTTGGGTTTCTAGTCATATGCAGCCGCTCTGGCCTAGTAAGTGAGCTTTTTTTTATTTTTTTGCTTTATTTATTTTTGTGTTTTTTGTGTATTTAGAGTTTCTTTGTGAATATTTTTGCTTTAGGTACAAAAATTACAAACTTTCTCATTAGTGCCCGTAGTTTTCAAATTTGAATAGTTTAAATTTTGAATTATTTAAAATTAGTGTGAATCACTAGTTTGTGAATAACTTAACTTTAAAAATCAGTAAAGGCATGAAAGAATTTGTTTGCACATAAAATTCGCGTTTCAAATGCCAAAACACATAACTACCCTAACTATTACAGAGATTCCCCTCTGGGTGTGAAACACAGAAGAAAGTAATGATAGTGAAGCCGATCACATCCCAGATCTTTGGGTGTGAAACTTTTTCTTCGCGTGTGTCCCTTTGCCGTAACCATGGAAAATCTTCATCATTTAACGGGATGCTCGGGTCAATATTCACCGTGAATGGAGCAATTTCATCAAACTTTTCATAATCTTCTGACTTGTCCGTCTTGTCATCCACTCCCACGATGTTTCTCTTCCCGAGAAGAACTATGTGCCGCTTTGGCTCATCGTGACGATGCATTCACTTCCTTATCTTTTCTTTTTCTTGGCTTGGTAGACATGTCCTTCACATAGAAAACACCTGTGCCACATCATTGGCTAGGACGAATGGTTCGTACGCATACATAAGATTGTTGAGATCCACTGTTGTCATTCCGTCATCGCGGGTCTTCCGTTACCCGCCTCGTGTCATATTGACCCATTTGCAATTGAAACAAAGGGACCTTTAAACCACGCCGATAGTCAAGTTCCCATATGTCCTGTATATAACCATAATATGTTTCCTTTCCCGTCTTGGTTTACGCATCAAAGCGGACACCACTGCTTTTGGTTGGTGCTCTTCTTATCTTGGGCGATTGTGTAAAATGTATTACCATTTATCTCGTACCCTTTGAAAGTCATTATATTCAAGATGGTAGCTGGGACAGACAAGCAGGTCATCTTCAATAGAGGTGTCATGCATGGTACGCGATATACGCAACCACCGGGCGAAACTCCTGGTTTGTTCACGTGTAATCCAATCATCAGACCGCCCGGTGTTTGGAGCGTAGCAAATTCTTGTGTTCATCCATATACGGAGCCACCAAGGCGGAATTCTGTAGAACTGTGTAGTGTGCTTCAGTGAGAGAATGTCCGTCCATACATATTATTTGTTCCCCTCCTATCGTGCCTTTTCCATCCAGTCTGCCCTTATGCCGCGATTTAAGAACACCAATCGGCTTAAGGTCAGGAATAAAGTCAATACAAAACTCAATGACCTCCTCATTTTGATGGCCCTTGGAGATGCTTCCTTCTCGCCTAGCACGGTTATGAACATATTTCTTTAAGACTCCATGAACCTCTCAAAGGGGAACATATTGTGTAGAAATACAGGACCCAAAACGTTAATCTCTTCGCATAGGTGAACTAGGACGTGCGTCATGATGTTGAAGAAGGATGGTGGGAACACCAACTCGAAATCGACAAGACATCGCACCAAATCATTCTGTAACCTTGGTATGATTTCTCGGATCGATTACCTTCCGAGAGATTGCATTGAGAAATGCACATAGCTTCACAATGGCTAATCGAACGCTTTTCCTAGAAGCCCCTCAATGCAACCGGAAGCAGCTTGCGTCATAATCACGTGGCAGTCATGAGACTTTAGGTTCGGAACTTTTCTCTGCCATGTTTATTATTCCCTTTATATTCGACGAGAAGCCGACGGTACCTTAATATCGAAAGGTGCATTCAAAGAAGATTTCCTTCTCTTCTTTGGTAAGAGCGTAGCTTGCATGACCCCGATGTATGCCGTCTTCTCCGTGCATACGTTGCTGGTCCTCCGTGCCTCGTGTGTATCTTTTGTCTTCCCATACACGCCCAAGAAGCCAAGCAGGGTCACGCAAAGATTCTTCGTCCACGTGCATCACGTCGATTGGAGGCCGGACCTCTAGGTCTTTCCAATATGGCAGGTCCCAAAATATAGATTTCTTCTTCCACATGGAGTGCGCGTCCGTCGGCGTCCTTCGAACAGGTTGTCCGCCAGACCTTTCCAAATGTCACCTTCAAATCCTTGACCATATCATGTACATCAGCACCAAGACGGTGGCGTAGGAAGCTTCGTCCGGTGATCCGCCTCACCTTTGAAATGCTTGCCTTTCTTTCTTACGGGATGCCTTCTCGGAAGAAATCAACGATGTCCTGTACACGTTCTTCTTACAACTATTCAAATATATCGTCGGTATCATCCAAGCGGTCGTGCATCCGCGGTATCCTTGTCTGCATACGTCACCGAAGGTTCTTGAGAGCAGGCCAATCATTGATGGTCACCAACAAAGAACGCCTTTTAGGTCAAATTCTTCCCCATGTGCTCATCCCACGACGTACACCTGTTCCATTCCACAGTTGTAAGAGTTCTTCAACTAATGGCCTTAGGTACACATCAATGTCGCTGCCGGGTTGCTTAGGGCCTTGGATGAGCACCGCATCATAATGAACTTCCACTTCACGCACAACCAAGGAGGAAGGTTATACAAACATAGAGTCACAAAGCCAGGTGCTATGGTTGCCGCTCCGCTCCCCAAAAGGATTAATGCCATCCGCGCTTAGACCAAACCATACGCTCCTTGCGTCATCACGCAAACTCCTTCCCGTACTTTCTTTCGATTTTTCTCCACTGCGACCCGTCACGGGTACTCTCAACTTTCATCTTTTCTTACGGTCTTCTTCGTGCCATCGCATCGCCTTGGCATGCTCTTTGTTTTGGAACAACGCTTTCAACCGTGGTATTATAGAAGAATACCACATCACCTTGGCAGAATCTTCTTCTGGGCGCCGCCCTCGACATCACCAGGTCATCATGGCTGATCTTATAGCGCAATGCACCACATACCGGCAAGCTGCTCAAATCCTCGTACTCACCGTGGTAGAGGATGCAATCATTAGGGCATGCATGTATCTTCTGCACCTCTAACCCTAGATGGAAGACAGCCTTCTTTGCTTCGTACGTACTCTCGGGCAATTTGTTGTCCTTTGGAAGCATATCCTTTATCATTACCAAAGCAACTTTCCAAATCCCTTTGTCGGATACACCATTCTCTCGCCTTCCATTGCAGCAATTCCAGTGTGGTGCCCAGCTTTTCTTGTCACCTACGCACTGGGTACAATAATTTTTGTGATCCTCTAACATGCGCCGCAACTTCTTCTTCTCCAAATCACTATGCTAGCTTTCTCTTTGCATCGGCAATGGCCCGACCTAGATCATCAACGGGCTCATCCGATGCCTCTTCTTCAGCTTCTTCCGCATTGCCGGCTCAGCTTCTTCCCGCATTACCGCTCACCTTCTTCCCCCATTGTTGTATCATCGTATTCGGGGAACCCATGGCCGTGATAGTCGTGCGTCCTCTTCTTCTTCATTGTCTTCCATCATAACCCCTCTTTCTCCGTGCTTGGTCCAAACATTATAGTGGGGCATGAAACCGGACTCAAACAGTGGACGTGAATGGTTCTTGACGTAGAGTAATTGCGACCATTCTTACAGCCAGCACATGGACAAGGCATAAAACCATCCGCCCGCTTGTTTGCCTCAGCCGCAAGCGTAAAAAGTATGCACGCCCTCAACGATCCGGGAGAGCATCGGTCATCGATACATCCATTGCCGGCTCATCTTCATTACACAACACCGAATAGACCAAATTAATACAAGTTCATACATAAAGTTCATACAACACTTAAATGCAACAAACAAATAACTCTCTAGCTAAAGCATTTAAATGTAACAACAAATGCGATCAAGATCGCAACTAAGGTAACAATTGATCCAACGGCATAATGATACCAAGCCTCACTATCGATGGCATATTTTCTAATCTTTCTAATCTTCAAGCGCATTTTCTCCATCTTGATCTTGTGATCATCGGCGACATCGGCAACATGCAACTCCAATTCCATCTTCCTCCCCTCAATTCTTTTCAATTTTTCTTTCAAGTACTCGTTTTCTCTTTCAACTAAATTTAACCTCTCGACAATAGGGTCGGTTGGAATTTCCGGTTCACATACCTCCTAGATAAAAATATCTATGTCAACTTGATGGGCATAATTTGTCATAAACACAAAATGCAACAAATAGTTTTAAAAGAGAATATACCACATCTGAATCATAACAAGGACGAGGGCCGACGGTGACGGATATCAAAACCATGGCACTATGTATAACAAACAACGTACGGGTAAGATAATTATACGAGTAAATATATATCCAAATCACACAAACATCAATTTTTATATAAAATTTCATGAACAAGAGGCTCACCACAAGGTGGTGCCCGGCTGACAGAGAAAGTGCGGGCGATCGACAGTGGTTACGACAGAGATTTAGAAGGCACTAAGTAAACCACACCTACCTATGCAAACTAAGTGTTATTTTGACCTCAAATTGCATATAAATCAAATACTAGCACATATAATTCCTCCCAAATTACTAAAACCCACAATTAACCACTATATAAACTAATGCAAGAGCTAATCTAGCAACGAGAGATGAAAGGACAAAGTTGCTAACCTTGGTGATCATTTGAATGGATAGGGGCCTGCAAATCTTGACAAATTTGGGGCAAATTTTGTGATGAACTCGAGAGGAAGAAGGGAAGAACAGAGGAGAGGGAGAGGGAAAGGGGAAGAACAGAGTGCGGGTGGACGAAGGGTTTATATAGATTTGACCTTTTAGTACCGGTTCGTGCCACTAACTTAGAATTAAAAAAAGGTCTTTGAAGGGCCCCACTCGACAACATCTCGCCACCACTTTCTTTAGTACCGGTTCGTGGCGCGAACCGGTGCTAAAAGGTTCGCCTGAACCGGTACTAAAGTGCTCCTCGCGCCTATCCTTTGGAACCGGCACTAATGGACACATTAGTGCCGGTTCTGTTACAAACCGGGACTAATGTGTCTCACATTTGACCCTTTTTCTACTAGTGCATAGTAGTAGCTCAGGGCATAAAACATGTGTCTAGTTGTAGCGCAGGTGGAATAACTCGCGCTACTAATATGGATGGACGAGGCTAGCTGGTGGTCCCTGAAAGTGCTAGTTATCGACTAGAGGGGGTGAATAGGCGATTTTTATGGAAGTCTTCAAAACACGGGGGCTTTGAACACAAACAGTAGAAATGAACCTATTGATATGCAGCAGAAGGTAGACACACTAGACAAACCATAGTCAAGTAAGCAATGAAGTGAAAGCACGAAGACTATTAGCAACTAGGTAGTATGGATCAGGATGAAAGATAGTATGAAGCCAAACAGTAACCAGTCTTCACTCAGTGAAATCAATCAGATCATACGGGCAAGCAATGACTTCACGAAGACAAACTGTAAAGTAAAGGGAATTGAAGGATAGAACCAGTAGCTTGGTGAAGACAAGGATTTGGTAGACCAGTTCCAGTTGCTGTGACAACTGTACGTCTGGTTAGGGAGGCTGAGATTTAACTCAGAAGACCGCGTCTTCACCTTATTCCCCTTGAGCTAAGGACACACAGTCCTCGCCCAATCACTCTGGTAAGTCTTCGAGGTAGACTTCCAAACCTTCACAGACTTCGGTCACCGGCGATCCACAATGATTCTTGGACGCTTAGAACGCGACGCCTAACCGGCTGGAGGATTCACAGTCCTCAAGTGTAACAAGTCTTCAGATCACGCGAACAGAAAGACTTTAGTGATGCCTAACGCTCTTTGGCTCTGGGTGTATAGGGCTTTGTCCACGCAAGGATCTATCTCTCTCTCTCAAATGCTTCGGAGGTGGGTTGCTCTCAAACGACAAAAGCCGTGCACTAACTCTGAGCAGCCACCAATTTATGGTGTAGGGGGTGAGCTATTTATAACCAGGAGGCAACCTGACCTGATTTGTCCAAAATGACCCTGGGTCACTAAGGAACTGACAGTGTCCAACAGTGAGATTTCAAACACACGCGGCAGCTTGACTTGGGCTACAAGTAAAGCTGACTCATCTAGCTCTGGATAAGATTTGCTCTCATTGTCTTCGCTCGAAGACATAGAATTTGGTTGAGCATCACATCAGTCACTCTGACTTTGTTCACTTGGACCCCACTTAAGAGTATGGTGGTTCCTATGACTCAATAAAGAAGAAAAGAAAACTATGAAACAACTATATCTTCGTACTCCATAGTCTTCATGCGATGTCTTCTCATGTCATAATCTTCACTGTGAATATCTTCATACATTTTTAGGGTTCATCTCTGGTAGGCAAACCGAATCAACAAGGGACTACTACCTGTGTTATCCTGCAATTCTCACAAACACATTAGTCCCTCAACCAAGTTTGTCATCAATACTCCAAAACCAACTAAGGGTGGCACTAGATGCACTTACAATCTCCCCCTTTTTGGTAATTGATGACAAATCGGTTGAAGTTTTCAACGGGGATAAAAGTATGTGAAAGTTTAAGGATTGAGGTACTGTCTTCATAAATAGCAAAAGACTCCCCCTGAAGATGTGCATATAAGTAGTTTGCTTTTGAATGCAAATGCACATGGCATGTTTTACTTTGTGGAGATCCTCTTCAGCTTATGAAGACAATTCATCATGCATATAAGGAGATAATGATGATAATGACATGCATAATGAAAAATGAACGTTTGCGGAATGACTTCATGCGGGATTTATCATCGCATCACAAAGTGGCAGAAAAAGTAGCAGACGACCATGGAGTTTATGTGTTACAACTCAGAGAACCAAATGTTTCAAAAGACGAGAGTTGTAAAAACTTAGCAAAAATAATGCAACCACCCGTAAGGACCCGCTTGAAGACTATCAACTCATAAGCTTCTCTTCCAGTTTTCAATAATGACCAAAAGGTTTGAAGATATAGAGTATCTAATCGTTCCCATCAGGAGTAGATGAAGGAGCAGGGTCGACGCTAGAGTTCGGTGGTGCAGAGGGGTCTGCAGCAGTGTCGAGATGCAGTGAAGCCATGGTTGGTGAAGTGGCATCGTCTTCTTCATTGACGACTCTCGCAACAACAGTTGCAGCCGAAGATGAATACTCAGAATCTTCTATTGAGGGAGTGCGATGCCAGCTTGCATTCTGGGGAGGCCTGGAGTCAAATTTGAAGTCCTCAGTGAAGCCATCGTCATGAAGATCAGCTTCAGGACAGAGTAGCGTGAGACTCTTCTAGAACCGCCGACAGGCTTCATGGGCAACAAACGAGTTCTTGGTGGCCAAGTTCCGAATGCGATTGACATCCACCAAGATACTCTGCGTCCGACGCTTGAGCCAGTTATGATACTTATCCTACTTCTGATGTAATCCCACAAGAAGCTCTCGGTCGTTGAGTACATGAGAACGCTTCCGAGGCCTTTGGGCAATAGTACTGTCAGTGGCTTCGGTGTTTGCACGATGGGGCACACGTATATTGCCAGCTAGAGGATAAGATGGAGTTGCAGCATTGGCGACATGAATTCCTTCTATTGGTTGCGTGAAGCTTTGATGATCAACATTGTGAAGATATAGAGGTTGCTTGGCAGGCTCTGGGTAGATGGCTTCAATGGACAGATCAACCTTAGGCAGAAAGACAAGATGGTTGCGCGCTGAGGGCTGATAGTCAACATAAGAGTGGAGCTTGATCAGGCGCATCAACCATGGAGCATAGAACTTCAGGCCAAACAGATCAATCCCAGATGCAGCAAGTTGTCTGATGAAGAAATCCTGGGTGTTCAATATGATGCCATTGACAATATAGAATACCAAAGTCTTCATGGCCCCTTCAAGTTTGGCTTTAGCTGAGTTTCCCTTGATGGGCCATAGAGTATGCCTCTGAAAGCACAAGTGCTCCCTGGGTGATTTTGGTAATTAATGTCAACATATCTCTTGTTGGACTAACACCTTTACCTAGTATGTTTCGCATAAGTTCAACAATGGAGTGGCATGGACTAAAGGATGTGGAACCCCTTCAAGATGCTAAGGACAAAGGATTGGCTCAAGCTCCAAGCTCAAGACTCTACATTTTCCATTTTAGTGATCCAAGATCACATTGAGTCTATAGGAAAAGCCAATACTATCAAGAGGGATGAGGTGTTGTACTTGACTTTTCTTCTTGCTGAAAGTGCTTAGTGATATGCGCCTAAGCCTTCAACTACTTTCTCACATCCACATATGTCCTAAACCAAAAGTCTAACTCGGCCCCACCGATTCTTTCTATCTGGCGCCACCGAGTTTAGATGTCTTAGCCACCGCCACAAACCCTAGGCAAATCGGTCTCACCGATAGGGATCTCGGTCTCACCGAGATGGGATTGTAATCTCTCTGTGTATGTCCATTACCAAAATCGGTCTTACCGAGTTTGAGCAATCGGTACTACCGAGATTACAATGCAAACTCTCTGGTTAACTTATTACCAAAATCGGTCCTACCGAGTTTGTGTAATCGGTCAAACCGAGTTTGCTTGACCAACTCTCTGGTTAGCTTTTTACCAAAATTGGTCCCACCGAGTTTGTGTAATCGGTCTCACCGAGATTACGTTATTCCCTAACCCTAATCACATCGGTCCTACCGAGTTGCATGTCGGTCCCACCGAAAATCCTAATGGTCACTAGATTTGCTGAATCGGTCTGACCGAGTTTACCAATTTGGTCCCACCGAGTTTGGAAAGTTGTGTGTAATGGTTAGATTTCGTGTCGAGGCTATATATACCCCTCCACCCACTCTTCATTCGTGGAGAGAGCCATACCTACACTTCCAGCATCTATTTTCTGAGAGAGAACCACCTACTCATGTGTTGAGACCAAGATATTCCATTCCTACCATATGAATCTTGATCTCTAGCCTTCCCCAAGTTGCTTTCCACTCATATCTTCTTTCCACCAAATCCAAATCCTGTGAGAGAGAGTTGAGTGTTGGGGAGACTATCATTTGAAGCACAAGAGCAAGGAGTTCATCATCAACACACCATTTGTTACTTCTTGGAGAGTGGTGTCTCCTAGATTGGCTAGGTGTCACTTGGGAGCCTTCGACAAGATTGTGGAGTTGAACCAAGGAGTTTGTAAGGGCAAGGAGATCGCCTACTTCATGAAGATCTACCGCTAGTCGTGCAAGTCCTTCGTGGGCGACGGCCATGGTGGGATAGACAAGGTTGCTTCTTCGTGGACCCTTCGTGGGTGGAGCCCTCCGTGGACTCGCAAGAACTGCTACCCTTCGTGGGTTGAAGTCTCCATCAACGTGGATGTACGATAGCACCACATACTCGGAACCACGACAAAAAACATCCGTGTCTCCAATTGCGTTTGAATCCTCCAATCCCTTACCTTTACATTGTTGCAAGTTGCATGCTTTACTTTCCGCTGCTCATATACTCTTTGCATGCTTGCTTGAATTATGTATTGTGATTGATAAACTTGTGCCAAAACTCCACTTGAACTTAAAGAGTTAAAAACTGCAAATTTTGGTACTTCGTGTCTAATCACCCCCCTCTAGACACCTCTTCTCGATCCT
The DNA here is from genome assembly GCA_021605145.1 of Aegilops bicornis. Classification (NCBI taxonomy): domain Eukaryota; kingdom Viridiplantae; phylum Streptophyta; class Magnoliopsida; order Poales; family Poaceae; genus Aegilops; species Aegilops bicornis. The sequence continues at coordinate 1,531,436 of JAHIAL010000063.1, read as the reverse complement.
TTCAATTGGTATCGAGCTTTGGTCTCCATTGCTTTGGTTTAAACACCTTTGGAGGAAGATGGTTGTGTCTACTTTAGGGTGTCTTAGTCATAGAGTGCCTATTCTTGATGGAGAATATTTTCATGAGTGGAAAAATGAGATGCTTGTGATTTTCAGTCAATATCATTTGAACAAGTACATTGCTAGCTCTTGTGCACCTCATATTGATCCTTTGCATCCCACACCCGAAGAGGATCTTGACATGATACGCCATCTTAGAACCATCAATCTTATCATAAGAGGATTGCCCAAAAACTTGATTGCTAGTTTGCCTACTCTTGAGTGTGCCTATACTATATGGAAATTTCTTGAGGAACGATTTCCAGATTATTCCTTGAAAAATTTAGATGAAATTCTCCATAAGTCTATTGCCTTGAGCAAAATGAATTCTAGTGATCCTATATTTAGTGACTGTCTATTTGAGCTTACAAACCTTATGCATGCCAAAGGAGATGTTGGAATTATTAGTGACATTATTTCCAAAGCTATAAAAATTCATAAACAAGATCATTGTCAAACTCACTCTAATGAATCACCCTCTCAAGGATTTGATCCACCACTTGACGATGTTGAACATGGATACTATGAGGAGGATGATGATAGTGACTTTGATCTTGAATCTGCAATGAGACACTTTGGTCTTATGGCAAATCTTCAGGGATATATGTGAAAGTGCGTTATATCGACTAGAGAGGGGGGGGGGGGTGAATAGGCGATTTTTATGAATTCTTCACTGATGAATTTGCCGGTGAGGAAATTCCTTAGCTAAGAACTACTTGCAGCGGAATAAGTACTCAAGTAAGTATAGCAGAATACATGCATGGTCCTCATGATGAAATGAAGACAATCAAAGAGTACATGTAAAGCGTAAACACAGGATAGCACAAGATGAAGACAAACAGATCAAGAAATTGAATCGAGGAAATTGAGAAAGTCTTCACCAAAAGTCTTCAAACATGTATATGAATGAACAATCAACACAAAGAATGAGGAAATGAATGAGTTGAGGAAATGGAACCATTAGGTTGGTGAAGACAATGATTTGGTAGACCAGTTCCAAATCGGCTGTCTCAGCTTGTAATGCCCTCGGGTTGGAGCGGGCCGAGTATTTAAACTCGAGGACACACGATCCGGACACCGATCCATCGAAAGCATCGTGGCTCAGGACACCAAGTCCTCATCAGATTCTCCTTGAACTAAGGTCACATGCACCTCGGCCCAATCACTCGTGGTAAGTCTTCAGCGACTTCCAAACCTTCACAGTACTTGGTCACCGGCGATCCACAATTCCTCTTGGATGCTTCTAGACCATGACGCCTAACCGTCTGGAAGAAGCATATCTTCAAGGGTAATAAGCGTCGGATCCACGCAGGATCAGCTTTCTTCAAAGGATGCTCAATCACTTTGGCTTTGTGGGTTTGGTTTTGGGTTTTTCCTCACTTGATGATTTTCGCTCAAAGTCCTCGGAGGATGGGTTGCTCTCAAATGACAAGTGTCAAGTTCTCTCGAGCAGCCAACCAGCTAGTGGTTGTAGGGGAGGCTATTTATAGCCTAGGGAGCAGCCCGACATGATAAGACATAAATGCCCTTCAATGATATGACCGTTAGGTGGATAAGATATTTTGGGGACAGGTGGCCAAGAAGACAAAGAACGGGTCGGAAATTTTACTCTCAATTTCCTCGGGGCTATCATGTTCCTCATTGTGTAGGCAATCCGCGACTTGGCAATTCCTAACTCCTCGGGCCGAACAAATTCTCAATGACCGGAAGAACTATGTCTCGGCCAATCGATGAAATTGATCGAATCGTATGAGATTTCCAAAGGCTTCACTCAAGGGATTGGTAGGTGTAGGATTTTGAGTTGAGCATCACATGGAAATTTTTCCTTAGTATTTCCTCGACCCCTTAACAAAGATTTGTGTTTCCTATGACTCAAGAAAGAGAAAACGAAACTATGAAAACAAAAGTCTTCAAGGCTTCATGTTCCTCAAATGAATATCAAGTCTTCAAGGTCACACCAATTTCTTCACTTTCAAAGTCTTGAGAAAGTCTTCGAATTATCAAAGTCTTCATCGAAGAACTTCATTTTTAGGGTCGACTTTCTCTGTAAATATCAAACTCCTCATAGACTTATAGACCCGTGTACACTCATAAACACATTAGTCCCTTAACCTATAAGTCTTCAATACACCAAAATCACTAAGGGGCACTAGATGCACTTACAATCTCCCCTTTTGGTGATTGATGACAATATAGGTTAAGTGTTCAATCGAGGATAAACATATGAAGTGTAAATACTGATTTCGAGGAATTTGATTGCAAGATATAGAAGAACTCCCCTCAAGATGTGCATAGTGAGGAATTTGCTTTTGGAGGCAATGCACACTTTGAAGATTTGAATCATGGAGATCTCCCCCTATATCTTGTAATTCATACACGCATTTGATATATAATATGAAGAATTTGAAATGCATGATGAAATATGGTGGCTGATGTAATTCAGCATGCGTGCAATAATATTAATGAGGAATAAGCATGCGGAAAAATGCATCCAAAGTATCGAGAGCTAGTGCAACAAAAGTATCAACAGCACCATCGGGTTCAAGATTACAACTCGATCCAATAAAGTTTCGTAAGAACGAGAGTTGTAACTTAGCAAAAAATGATATAAGCCCATATGATAGACCCGCTTGAAGACTAACTCAAATTTCTCCCCTTTGTCATCAAATGACCAAAAGGATCGAAACCGAGGACTAACGCCTCAAGAATATCAAGTTGATGGAGGAGCGCCCGCTGTTGTCGGGGTCGGTTGTTGTAGTAGGGCTCGCCGCAGTTGTCGCCCAAATCTTCATTTTCATCGATTGTCGCGATGAAGAATAAGAGCTGGCCACCAATGGAGGAATCTTGACCCTCTTGAATTTCTTCTTCATGAGGTGCGTATCAGTCAAATTCTTCCTTTAGACCCATCGACTCTAGTTCTTCAGCATTATAGACATGAGAAAGAACAGCCCAAAAAGCGTTGAATGTTTCATGAAGGTAGTCTTGGTTTTTCCTCACCGCATTGTGTGTTGAGGTCATGTTGTGAAGAATTGCACCAAACCGACGCTTGACCCATTTATGATTGCGATCAACCTTCCGATGAAGACCGAGGAGTAACTCACGATCACCATCACCTCGGTGTCAGTAGCTTGAGGATTTTGCTTTCTTTGAGGTATTTAAGTGCAGAGTCATGTGTGGCGAGTCATCATTGGTGGAGTAAGATGTCGCTTTACGGAATTGACCATCCAATGGACGAATGCCTTCATCTATGACAAGCAGCCGCCTTGCCTTTGTCATCACCGAGGAAACCGTCTGCTTGAGGACTTCAATTGGAGGCAAGTAGTCTGCAGTGGTTCAGAGTGTCGACTTTGTAGTTGAGTGAAGACCTTGCCCCGATGAATCTCATAATCCAAGGCGATAAGGCTTCCAGCTCAAATGGTGACATAGCAATGTTCGCGAGTCCTCATGAAGAAATCATAGAAGTTAATGGGAACTCCATGAATGATGTTGAAAAAGCATATTCTTCATGATGCCAACAACTTCTTCATCATTTGAGTCGTGGCCTTTGATAGGACTCCATTGTCTTCGCCGAATCCGATAGATAGTCCGAGGCACATAAAGTAATTCCTTGACGAGGAATTTGGTTCGTGGGGCCTGCCCCGCTTTAATGGCTTCATTAGCACTTGCATATAGTGATTTGTCATCAGGGTCATTGTAGATGCAACGTCTTTGTCAAGGGAGGAGGCGAGAGGAAGGACATGAAGCAATTCGATTGCAGGGTGCCTTGTAGTGAGTGTTTTCGCACATCCAGTCCAACACCCATGAGTTCACATCTTGAGTTGCTCGTGATGTGCAGCTATGTAGAACTAAAGAATGAGTTCTTCATTCCAATCACAGATGTCGCAGAAATTCGTAAGTCTGCATCGTGAAAAGAACACCGAGGACTGGCTCAAGCACGGCAGATTCCATGTCCACATGAGGAATATGTGCATGATCGAAGATTTTGTCCTTGTTGAATAGCACAGAGGAATAGAAATTTGCTTGGTCGGCAGTCCGTAAACGCCTCTTCCTTATGCGAGCAGAGTCATAGGGATTGTAATCGATGAAGAAAACATGCTCGCCATAGAAGTCTTCAAATTGAACTTCGCTTGCTTGAGAATGGATTCTTTGGCTTTGGCAGGAGTGTCGGTGAGTTGCATCACTACCTTTGGAATCACAATCTCAGTTCTTCAGCCGAGGAATTTCGGTTCCTCTTCATGTGCGGATCGAGGATCAAGAGAGCAGCAGGTTCTTCAAAGATTAGTGGCTGGAATTTCTTCATGCACAGAGTCCATTGAACTGCTGGTGCAGGGACCGAGGAATTTGTTGAATCGGGTGAAGAGTGATAATTTGGATGTTGACTATCCCGTAAGTCATCATCCATTACCGGGCGTTGTGCTTCCAATGTCCACATCTTCATATTCAATTTCCTCAACACCACCTCATCCGCAGTGAACTGAGGCATAGGTGAGGAAATGATTGGCGTTGAGGGATAACTTCCACCTCAATTTCTTCATCAATCTGCCTCGACGGGCAAAGCGTGAATCGATTTTCTTCATCGATCCGCTTGGGATCACATAGTCTTCACCAAAGGAACAAGGTCCTTTGATGGAATTGATGAAATAGGAACAGCATCAATTAGATTTTCAAAGGAGCTGGTCATTGGCTTCATTTTCTTCGCAGCCGAAGAATTTGACGCAGCTGATGCCTTCCTTTTCTTCACTGCAGTTCGCTCTGCGGCCTTGGTCTTCTTCACATCTGATGCAGATGAAAGGATTGGAGTTGGTGTTGGTGCGGAGGAGCCGAGGAATCGAATGAATTTCTTCAGCGCAAGAACCGATGCGATTGCCTACGATCTCTTTAGTTTCTTCGGGTGCACCACTAGTGGATGCTCCCCGGCAATTTCTTCATTACCTGGAATGGGATCATCAGCCCGGAACTAGCATTTTCTTCAAAGAATGAATTTCATCGGTGGTACGACATGTTCTTCGATCAATATTGAGTGAGGCTTCACTGAGGAATTTCTGTTGCGTTGGGGCTGCAACATTTGTGAAATTCTTCGTCAAAGTTGATTTAATCGACGTTGGCTCCCCCGCCAATCAGCATAATAAGTATCAAAGTCTTTGCTAAGGTCTTGAATTTCAGTCTGGACCTTGAGAAGTTCCTCAGGTGTCATTCTGACAACATTTTTCTTCAGGAGCTTCTCCTTTCTGTATTGAGCTTTCTTAATCTTCCTGGCCTTCTCAAATTTCCATTTCTCTTCAGAGATGAAATGGGTCAAGACATGTGACTTTGACCAGGAGTTAGATGAAAATCAGGCATAGGGGTGTTAGGGTCCTTGTGCGAGAGATCAATGTAGTCGAGGATCTTCTTCGGATCCAAAAGCAAGGCACAAATTGTGCCTTTGGCTCTAGCGGCCTTTGCTTGTCGCATCTCCTCGATGATTTACGCAAGTTCATCATCGAGGCTTCATCATCAGATGGCACATGGAATGCGACCTATTTCTTCTTCGGACTTGGCCGAGGACCTCGCCCAAAGAAAGAGCTTTGGTCTTTAACAAGGTGTAGGACCTGATGAGGAACTGGTGCGGTGAAGAACTTCTTTGAGACACCAGATGCAATCGAGAATCCAGCAGTCCTTTGACATGAAGCCAGATGCACAGGAGCTGAAGACTTTGATGGAGCAGTTGAGGACTTTGGTGGAGCAGGAGCAGCATGAGGAATTTGCCGTGAGGGCATTGCTGAGGAAGTTGGCCGTGAGGGTATTTGTTGGTGAAGCACTTGGCTTACGAGCAGGTGCTTCTTTGGCATAGATTTCCTCGTTTTAACAGAGGCCTCGATGAGCGATGGCTGTGGCGTAATCCTCATTGAATTTCTTCACTGCCTCCTTGGCTTGTTTTGCCAATTTAGCTTGGCGCTTAGCCCATTCATCGAGAAAGTCCTCACCACGCTTGATCTTTGGTGGGATCAGCTACTTGAACAGGTGCCAATGGAGCTCTTGGGCATGGAGGATTGAGTGCGAATTTCTTCATGTACTTTGGAGTAACATATCTATACTCCCTCCATTCCGTGCCCATCTTCGTTCAATCCTCCGAATGCGCACCTTGCGCTGATTTTTGTTTTCTTTGCCAAATTTGGCTTCATCAGGTGTGCAATAGTCAGCATATATTTCCTCAGGGATTTCAAACGCGGTCATGACCTCAGGTTTCTTTCCTCCTTTCTACGGCTTCTTACCATCTGCCATGTTCTTCAGTTGAGGAATTTGAACAATTGAGTTCTCACGAAGAAGTATGTAGTTTTTCTTCGAGGAACGCTGCAAATGAGTTAAGTTGATGAGAACCTAGTGATTCGAAGAGACATTTGTACTGTGAATGAGAGTATAGTTGCGAGGAATTTGGAGAGGTCATATGCGTTCTCGTAAGGTTTTTCAAAACGAACAAGTTTTGAGGATTTTGACCGGATGTGCTTTGAAGAATTTCACTAAGCGTTCTTTGTCTTAGGTTCCAAGAGTTGTATAGATCGAGAATCCACACAATTGAGGAATCGTGAAGAAAATCATTGCTTAGAGAAACGAATCAAGAGCATATGATGTGAGGTGTTCATATGTGTGAAGAATTGAAGAATAAACACCTTTGAAGATTTTCAGGAAAGCTTGAGAATCAAAGCGAGTAATAAAAGTAACTTTTAATTACCCGAAGTGAAGAACACGACGAACTGAGAAGAACAGATGGGTAGTTCGTCAGGTTAGATCTTCCTTGCCCTGACTTGGCAGAGGAAGACAGCTACGGCGGCGGCGGAGTGAGGATTTTCGCAACCGACGCGAGTATGACGGCGACGAGGTCGAGGCAGTGAAGTACTTCCTCGCCGGCGACGATGGAGTAGCGGTGGCGCTAGGGTTTGAGGAGCTCGAGCGAGAGAGAGAACGGTCGAGTGAGGTAAAAAGAAGTGAGGAAGGGGAGAGGGGTATTTATAGACACGGTGAAAAACCGTTCGCTCAAGATTTGGGGACTTAACGTGCCCTCGCCCTTTCTCCTTCGCTGACATGTGTCACCCATGTATCGAAAAGTGGAGATCCTGTTGGATCGTGGGTGAATAGATAAGTCTATCGAGGAAGCGGAACGGTTTGAGCGGCAAAACCGAAAGTTTGGATAGGATTAGTTTTAAAGTTCCGTCGCAATTTCTTCAAATTGACACAAAGGAAGATTTTGAACGAGTTTCAAATAGAACGCACATGAAGAATTTGTGAACAGATTGGATTGAGTATAGCATAGAGGGGAAGGGTCCGATCACATTCACTTAGCAGAGAAACGCAATATGAAGAAATAACCATAAGTGAATGCTGTAGAGGACATAAACTCATATATATATATATTTATATATAGCCAATGAAGAAAGACGACGAAAACAGTGAAGATTTTGCAAAGTTGAAGAATTTGAAAAACTGAAAACTGAGGAAAAATCCAAATTTGAAGATTTTCAACTTTGGTGGTGGCGTGACCCACCGTATAAGAGTGGTGATTTCAGACACCGCGTACAATTGTCGTAGGGTTCTGAGAATCAAATTCTTCATTAATTTCTTCACACTTAGAGTGTTATTCTTCATTGATTGAAGGAAAACGTTTCTTCATGTGTTGCACATCTAAGTCATTAATTTTGCATAAGTGTCAGGATGTGTGTCCTTTTCAAAGAATTTGAAGATTCTAAGATATTTAGCTCACACCGCAACTTGCTAAATCTCTTCTCATCCAGAGGCTTAGTGAAGATATCGTAGCTGTTCTTCGCCTTCACGTGCTCGATGGAGATGTCGCCTTGAACACATGATCACGAAGAAAATGATGACGAATTTGAATGTGCTTTGTCTTCGAGTGCTGAATCGGGTTGTGTGCAATCTTGATGGCAATCTCATTGTCACAAAGAGAGAGGCACATTCTTCACGTTGATGCCGTAGTCCTTGAGAGTTTGCTTCATCCACAAAGAATTGAGCGCAACACGAGCCAAAGAAGCAATGTATTCAGCTTCCAAGTAGACAGAGATGTTGATACGCAGTTCGCTTTCTTCGAGGACCAATGCACCAAAGATCGTCCGAGGAAATGACAAGTGCCATATGTTGACTTGCGGTCCACACGATCACCAAAGCATAGTCGAGTCAGAATATCCAATGAGATCAAAAGCTGAGCCCTTGGGGTACCATAATCCTAGTGTTGGTGTGTGAGCTAGATATCGAAGAATATGCTTCACAGCCTTATGGTGTGATTCCTTCGGTGCAGCTTGAAATCGGGCACACATGCAAACACTAAGCATTATATCTGGCCTAGATGCACATAAGTACAATAAAGAACCAATCATGGAACGGTATACCTTGTGATCGAAGTCAATACCATTTTCATCAAGTGCATAGATGACCATTTGTGGGCATAGGAATTTTGACGCTTTTGCAATCTTGCATGCCTAATTTCCTCAAGACATCTTTTGAGGTATTTCTCTGAGATATGAATATGCCATTTCATTGCTGACGAATTTGAAGACGTAAGAAGAATTTCAATTCTCCCATCATAGACATTTGATATTCTTCACTCATCATATAGGCAAATTCATCACTATAATGTTGGTCAAGACAGCCAAAGATAATATCATCAACGATATTTGGCACACAAAAAGTTCACCATCATAAGATTTAGTAAAAAGAGTAGGGTCGAGTGAACCGGGTGTGAAACCATTCTTCACGAAGAATTCCTTCAATGTATCATACCACGCCCGAGGGGCTTGCTTGAGGCCATATAGAGCCTTATTGAGTCTGAAGACTTTGTCAGGATTCTTTGGATCTTCAAAACCTGGGGGTTGAGCAACATATACTTCCTCAAGCTTACCATTGAGGAATGCACTTTTCACATCCATTTGATATAAAATGATATCATGATGGTTAGCATAAGCAAGTAATATGCGAATAGCCTCAAGTCTAGCAACAGGTGCAAAAGTTTCATCGAAATCAATTCCTTCAACCTGTGTGTAGCCTTGAGCTACAAGTCGTGCCTTATTCCTCACCACAAGGCCATTTTCATCTTGCTTGTTGCGGTAGATCCACTTTGTGCCAATGATATTATGCTTGCGAGGATCTCGACGCTTGACCGGTTCCCGTGACTTTGTTGAGCTCGAATCGATGTAATTCTTCTTGCATGGCCTGAATCCATTCCGGCTCAGAAATGCTTCATCTATCTTAGTGGGCTCTGTGATAGAGACAAAAGCATAGTGCCCACAAAAGTTAGATAAATGTGAAGCTTTTGAGCGTGTGAGAGGACTCGGCGCTTCAATGTCATCGATGATCTTGTCAACTTGTACTTCTTTTGCAACGCGAGGATGGGCTGGTTGACGCCGAGGTATTTGATCATTTTCCTCAAAGACTATTTTCTTCAAAGATTATCTTCGTGTGTATCAACTCGACGTTCTTCACAGATCGGAATGAATTCTTCACAGATTCTTCAGCTTGGAATGACATCCTCAGTTGCCTTGAACTTGATAGACTCCTCGTGTGCTGGTTCATCTAACATGTAAGGTAGGTGCTCTTTGCGAGCCATTAGTTTCATCGAATCAAGACGTCTCACAGCTTCAACAACCTTGTGAAGGGCGTATGTTGAAGACTTTGTAGGTGTCGCGAGTCCTTTCCAGAACCAAGCATAAAACCTTCATGTGCTTTCGTGCAAATTTAGCATTGTGATGAGGATTTCTAATCCAACATTTAGCAATCAAGACTTTGAAATAACTCACATTGGGTTTCTTGTCGCTGAGGAGTTCATAGGCAGTTTTCTTTGAAGAATTTGTGAAGATATACTCTGTTGATGATGTGGCACACAAGATCAATTGCATCAATCCGTAAACGATAAGGCTTTTGTATTCATCAAGAATAGTGCGAGCCATCTCAACGAGAGTTCTCGTTCTTGCGCCCACGATGCCATTCTCACGAGGTGTATAAGGAGCAGATAACTCATGAGTAATACCAAGTTCATCAAGATAGTCATCAAGACCAGAATTCTTGAACTTCAGTTCCATTGTCACTTCTGATGTGCTTGATCTTCACACCAAAGTTGGTTGAAGCCCTCGAGGAAAATCGTTTGAAGACTTCCTGCACTTCATGTTTGTAAGTAACAATGTGTACCCATGTGTAACGAGAGTAATCATCAACAATGACAAAACCATATAGTGATGCATCATTAGAGACCGCTGAGTAATGGTTAGGTCCAAAGAGGTCCATGTGAAGCAATTCAAATGGACGAGTAGTGGTCATGATAGTCTTCGTTGGATGCTTGCCCTTGGTCATTTTTCCAGCTTCACAGGCACCGCATAAGTGATCCTTGAGGAATTTGACATTCTCAATACCAATGACATGCTTCTTCTTTGCAAGCGTGTGCAAATTCCTCATGCTGCGTGACCAAGTCGTCGATGCCATAGCCAGCCTTACGAAGCTTTTGCAAGTAGACACACGCAATTTGGTTGAGGTCCTCAGAGAAATCAACAATATACAAGTCTCCTCTCCTAAAGCCTTCAAGACTTTGGAATGGTCACTTCCATAACCACAACACAACGATATTTGCCAAAGACAACAACCATATCAAGATCACAAAGCATTGAGATCGACATGAGGTTGTATCCTAAGGACTCAACAAGCATGACTTTGTCCATGTGCATGTCCTTAGAGATGGCAACCTTACCAAGACCCAATACTGACTTTTGCCTTTGTCAAAGAAGATGATATAGCTTTGATGTGACGGTGATAAGGGAGCATCCATCAATAGATTCTTATCACCGGTCATATGATTTGTACATCCACTATCGAGGACCCACTTTCGGTGGCTTTGGGTTGATCATCCTGCAGATGAATTAGTGCAACTTACGCATCTCATATACTTCATCGCTGAAGAATATGATATCGGGATCATCGATAAATTTCATCAAGTAGTAAAACAGATATAGCAAGATGAGGACGTGTGAAATGAAAGTTCATTTCATCATGATTAGCTCAAGGCCCTTTCAGTGCAAGTTTGTCAGTCCCCAAGAAATTCTTCAGACGTTAAAGCACGCCCCGGAGACCTGACCTCGCAGAAGAGATTAGTTCTTTTTCTTCACCACCCACATCTGAAGGGGTGGCAAAGAGTTCATCACTCTGCGAGCACCATAAGAGAATGGTGGCATAGAGGCCAAACCATTTTGTTTCACATAAGAGGGGTTAGGGTAAGCATATGAATAAGCAGAGAAATTCTTCGAGGACTTATGAACATAATGGTTTGAAGAATAATGCACATATTCATAGCCCTTAGCTCTACCCTGCGAAACAGAGTTGTTAGCACGATGATAATCATATGAGGACTTGGATCCATATGAAGAATTTTGTCCATATGAAGAATTTGATCTGGGGTTCCTATTCTTCACAGGTGGTGTCATGAGGACATTCACCTGAAGACTTTCAAGGCATTTCTTGGGAACCCAGATTTTCTTCATAGGGGAACCGTTCCTCGCAGATTAGTGCCAACATATCTTGCAAATACTTCACCATTCGATTTTTGAACAGTTTATAGTTGGAGTCAAATGACTCATCGGAAGAATGAGGAGATTCACATGTAAAGCCAGATAAGTTAGATGGATCAACTGGAGGTCCCTTTGCAGCAACTCCATGAGGTTTTGGGGTACCGCTTTCAAAGCTTCCAATATGTTCCATCGACATTGAGTTTCCTCTCAAAGGCAATACCCTCTTTTCTAGGGTTTCTGTTGAGGATCTGCTTTTAAGCACATCACAAAGAGTCTCGATGCCCTTTGAGGCTTTTTGTACATGCTGTCATGTACAATTCCTTCAGCCCTGCATTGTCAAGTGATACTAGCAATGTCCTCGAGATGAGGAATTAGTGATAGCGAGAGCGGTGAAGAATTTGTAACAGCTTGAAGCATTTGAACATCTGTGTGAAGAATTAGCGATTCATGTTCAATGCACTTTAAGCATGGAGGAACAAATTCTTCTCGAGAAGCGCTGATTTGTTGAGCAAGTAATGAATCGCGCTCCTTCGAAGATCTTCATAACTCACTCTTAGCTTCTCAAGATCTTGCTTTCTTTGAAGAAATTCATAAGAAAGTTTCTCATGATCGAGACAAGAGAGTGTTATGATGACCTTGAAGGTTATCAAACCTAGACTGAAGTCTCAAGATTTTCGATCGTGGCTTTAGTGCGATCCATTTCTTCACCCAACATATCATCACTTTTGTCTAGCATGTTTTGAACCTTTTCAAAAGCCCTTTGTTGTGTTCTGACAATTTTAGCAAGTTTAGAGTAGCTGGGCTTGAGATCCTCATCGATTCATATTCACTAGATTCGGAGGAGGTATATTTGAGTACATTTGCACCCTAAGCCATGAAGCAATAGGTGGGAGAGTAGTCAACACTATCTTCATCGACTTTGTTGGTGAGGTCTTTTTCTTCAGAGTTGAAGATGGACTTGTCGACGAAAAGCGATGGCTTAGAGCTAAACTCGCCACATCAGACTCAGATTCTTCTAATGCCTCCTCTTCCTCATGTTCCTCAGATTCAGCTTCAGAGTCCATTTCCTTGCCAACGAATGCCCAAGCCTTCTTGGAGCTGCTCTTCTTGTGAGATGAAGACTTCGAGGATTTTGATGATGAAAATTTTGACGATTTCTTCTTCTTCTTGGCATCATCAGAACTGTAATCCTTGTATTTCTTCTTCTTAAATTCCTTTTCCTAATCGAGGACAATCTTGAATGTAGTGACCAGGTTTCTTGCATTTGTGGCAAAGTCTTCTTATAGTCACCGGATGAGGAATCACTTCTTCTTGAGGATTTTCCAAAGCGACCACGTCTTGAGAACTTGGAATTTCTTCACGAGCAAAGGTTAGCTCTGGCTTAATTCTTCAGATCTCCAAGGCTACTATCTGAGTCTTCACTCTCAGATTCAGCATACCTTGGCCTTCGTGAGCACGTGGTTTGCCATAGCTTGAACCATAGAGATCTCTCTTTCAAAAATTTGAAACTCATGAGTATTTAGCCTTTCGAGGATATCAGCAGGATCAAGAGCCTTGTAGTCAGCCTGTTCTTGTATCATCAGTGCCAGAGTGTCAAATGAGGAATCAAGCGATCTCAATAATTTCTTCACCACTTCATGGTCGGTGATGTCAGTGGCACCAAGCGCTTGAAGCTCATTTGAGATGTCAGTGAGGCGATCGAAGGTTTGTTGAACATTTTCGTTGTCGAGTCTTTTGAAGCGATTGAAGAGATTGCGAAGAACATCAACTCGAGAGTCACGCTGAGTTGAGACCCCTTCATTTACTTTGGACAGCCTATCGAGATAAGCTTAGCGGTTTCCAAAGCACTCACTCTTCCATACCGACCTTTACTCGGATGGCCACATATGATATTCTTTGCTTGAGAATCGAGTTGCTTGAATCTCTTCATCAAGAGAGTTCGGTGAGGGTGTGACAATTGGGAACACCATTTTCCACAACATACCGTAGATCGTTGTCAATTGCCTCAAGATGCATTCGCATCTTGTTCTTCCAATAGGGGTAGTCCGCTCCATCAAGGTAGGACACCCAGCCGAGACCTTGATCATACCTGCGGTCGACATAACTAAAACTCCGGTGGTTAAACCAAAATCACACGTAACAAGGGAGTACCTTGCTCGATACCAATTGAAAGTGCGTTATATCGACTAGAGGGGGGTGAATAGGCGATTTTATGAATTCTTCACCGAGGAATTTGTCGGTGAGGAAATTCCTTAGCGAAGAACTACTTGCAGCGGAATAAGTACTGTAAGTAAGCATAGCAGAATACATGCATGGTCATCATGATGAAATGAAGACAATCAAAGAGTACGTAGAAAGCGTAAAACACAGGATAGCACAAGATGAAGACAAACAGATCAAGAAATTGAACTGAGGAAATTGAGAAAGTCTTCACCAAAGTCTTCAAACACAGATATGAATGAACAATCAACACAAGTAATGAGGAAATGAATGAGTTGAGGAAATGGAACCAGTTAGGTTGGTGAAGACAATGATTTGGTAGACCAGTTCCAAGCTGCTGTCTCGGTTGTAAATCTGGTTGGAGCGGCTGAGTATTTAAACTCGAGGACACACAGTCCCCTGACACCTTTACCATCGAAAGCACGCAGCTCAGACACCAAGTCCTCACCGTATTCTCCTTGAACTAAGGTCACACAGACCTCGTCCAATCACTCGTGGTAAGTCTTGAGCGACTTCCAAACCTTCACAGACTTGGTCACTCGGCGATCCACAATTCCTCTTGGATGCTCTAGACCATGACGCCTAACCGTCTGGAAGAAGCACAGTCTTCAAGGGTAACAAGCGTCGGATCCACGTAGGATCAGTTTCTTCAGTGATGCTCAATCACTTTGGGTTTGTGGGGGTTTGGTTTTGGGTTTTCCTCTCTTGATGATTTTCACTCAAAGTCCTCGGAGGATGGGTTGCTCTCAAATGACAAGTGTCAAGTTCTCTCGGTGCAGCCAACCAGCTAGTGGTTGTAGGGGGCGGCTATTTATAGCCTAGGGAGCAGCCCGACACGATAAGACATAAATGCCCTTCAATGATATCACTGTTAGGTGGATAAGATATTTTGGGGACAGTCATGCCAAGAAGACAAAGAACGGTCGGAAATTTTACTCTCAATTTCCTCGGGGCTATCATGTTCCTCATTGTAGGCAATCCGACCTTTGGCGAATTCCTAACTCCTCGGTCGAACAAATTCCTCGGCGACCGGAAGAACTATGTCTACACAATTGATGAAATTGACTGAATCTGTATGAGATTTCCAAAGGCTTCACTCGAAGGGATTGGTAGGTGTAGGATTTTGAGTTGAGCATCACATGGAAATTTTTCCTTAGTATTTCCTCGACCCCTTTAACAAAGATGCAGTGTTTCCTATGACTCAAGAAAGAGAAAAAGCGAAACTATGAAAACAAAAGTCTTGGCTTCATGTTCCTCAAATGAATATCAAGTCTTCAAGGTCACACCAATTTCTTCACTTTCAAAGTCTTCGTAAAGTCTTGAGAATATCAAAGTCTTCAGTCGAAGAACTTCATTTTAGGGGTCGACTTTCTCTGTAAATATCAAACTCCTCATAGACTTATAGACCTGTGTACACTCATAAACACATTAGTCCCTTAACCTATAAGTCTTCAATACACCAAAATCACTAAGGGGCACTAGATGCACTTACAATATGGCAGGAGGAAAGGAATGGGTCCTTGATAGTGGATGTACCGATCACATGACCGGAGATAAAGACATGTTTCGTGAGCTTGCTGAAAACGATGGTCCTCGAAAGTATGTCACTTTCGGTGACAACTCAAAGGGTAAGGTGGTTGGCCTCGGTAAGGTGGCCATATCACATGATAGCTCCATACAAAATGTCATGCTCGTTGAATCTCTTGGCTACAACTTACTTTCAGTATCTAGACTTGCTGATTTCGGTTTCAATGTCCTATTTATTGAAGTAGATTGCCAAGTGTTTCATAGAGATAATCATAAAATGATCTTTACCGGTGTACGTAGAGGTGATCTATACATTGTTGATTTCACTAAAAAGGCTCAACCTAGAACTTGCTTTATTGCTAAATCTTCTAAAGGTTGGTTATGGCATAGACGATTAGGTCATGTTGGTATGCGAAACCTTGACAAGCTTATTAAAGGAAATCATATCCTTGGTGTTAAGGATGTCATATTTGATAAGGATAGACTTTGCGGTAGCTTGTCAAGCAGTGTAAACAGGTTGGAGGAAGGCATCCCGTGAAGAACATCATGACCACAAGGAGGCCACTCGAGCTACGTCACATGGACCTCTTTGGTCCCAACGCCTACAAATGTCTCGGTGGAAATTCTTTTGGTCTAGTTATAGTTGATGATTTTTCAAGATGTACGTGGGTGTTCTTTCTCGATGATAAATCGCAGGTCCAAAAGATCTTCAAAAACTTCGCTAGGAAGGCCCAAAATCAATTTGAAGCAAAGATCAAAAAGGTTCGCAGCGACAACGGAACAGAGTTCAAGAACGCAAATGTGGACACCTTTCTTGACGAAGAAGAGATTTCACATGAGTTCTCGGCTACGTACACACCTCAACAAAATGGAGTTGTTGAGAGGAAGAACGGGACGCTCATCGAAATGGCGAGAACGATGCTTGATGAGTACAAGACGTCAAGCACTTTTGGGTGGAAGCGGTTAAGACAGACTTGTCATGCAACAAATCGCTTGTATCTTCACAAGCTACTCAAAGAAGACAAGATATCTGAGCTCCTCACCGGTAACAAACCCCAAGTAGGATACTTTCGAGTATTCGGCTCAAAGTGCTACATTCTTGATAAGCATCGTCGTCCTAAATTTGCTCCTAAGTCTCATGAAGGTTTCCTACTTGGTTATGGCTCAAACTCTCACACATACCGTGTCTACAACAATTTCACCCAAAAGGTTGGAGAAACGGTAGATGTGAAGTTTGATGAATCTAACGGCTCGCAATTAGAGCAATTGCCAATTGATGTAGGAGACAAAGATCCCTCAGAAGCAATCCAAGACTTGTCTATTGGCAAGATTCGTCCAACGGAGGTGAAGGAGAGTACCTCGTCCGTCCAAGTGGAAGCTTATACCTCACGACAAGGTGAACCAAGAGTTGATATAGAAGCATCCACAAGTGGGACACACCAAGATGAAGAAAACAAGGAAGTGCACCAAGATGAACGTCAACAACCTCCTTCTCCACCACGACAAGAGAACGACAATGTCAACAATGAAGAAGGCCAAGAAGAAGAACAAGATGAAGAAGATGTTCAACCAAGACCCAAGCAAAAGCTGACACGAGTTCGAGCAAGAATTGCTAAAGATCATCCCGTCGAGCAAATCTACAATTATATCCAAATCGGGAGAATCACTCGCTCTAAAACTCGTTTAGCTAACTTTTGTGAACACTATTCATTCATCTCTAGCATTGAACCTATGAAGGTTGAAGAAGCATTGAAGATCCGGATTGGATAAATGCTATGCATGAAGAGCTACACAACTTTGAGAGAAACCAAGTTTGGACATTGGTTGAGAAGCCCGACAACAACCACAACATCATCGGTACCAAATGGGTGTTTTCTGCAACAAGCAAGATGAAGATGGACAAGTAGTTCACAACAAAGCACGTCTTGTCGCCCAAGGCTACACACAAGTCGAAGGTATGTACTATGGTGAGACTTATGCTCCGTTGCTAGACTTGAGTCCAACAAGCATCTTACTTGCCTATGCTAATCACCATGATATCACCTTGTACCAAATGGACATTAAAAGTGCTTTTCTAAATGGTGAAATAGAGGAGGAAGTTTATGTTAAGGAACCTCTCGGCTTTGTCAATCCTAAGAAACCTAATCATGTTTACAAACTTCACAAAGCTCTTTATGGTCTTAAACAAGCTCCTAGAGCGTGGTATAAATGCTTGACCAAGTTCCTTGTTGAAAAAGTCTTTGAAATTGGTAAAATTGATTCTACGCTTTTTTACAAAAAGGGTCAATGGAGAACTATTTGTATGCCAAATTTATGTCGATGATATTATATTTGGTTCTACTAACCCTCATTTTAGTGAAAAGTTTGGGAAGCTAATGTCGGAAAAGTTTGAGATGTCTATGATGAGTGAACTCAAATTCTTTCTCGGTTTGCAAATCAAGCAAACTAAGCAAGGTACCTTTGTCTCTCAAAAAAAGTACACCAAGGACTTATTCAAGAAGTTCAATATGCAAGAATGCAAACGTATGACTACACCCATGCCTACTAGTGGACATCTTGACTTGACCAAAGATGGTGAACCAGTTGATCAAAAGGTTTATCGCTCCATGATTGGTTCATTGTTATATCTATGTGCTTCACGTCTCGATATCATGCTAAGTGTGTGCATGTGTGAACGATATCAAGCAGCTCCCAAAGAATGTCATCTTAAGGCCGTGAAAAGGATAGTGAGATACTTAATCCATACACCAAATTTTGGCATTTGGTATCCTAAGAGGGCCTCTTTTGATCTTGTTGGCTACTCCGACTCGGACTATGCCGGTGAGAAGGTTGATAGAAAGTCCACTTCGGGTACTTGTCAATTTCTGGGTAGATCTCTTGTGTCTTGGTCTTCCAAGAAACAAAACTCAGTATCCTTATCCACCGCCAAGGTAATATATTGCCGCTGGTTCATGTTGTGCTCAATTACTTTGGATGACCCAAACTCTTAAAGATTATGGGATATATGTGAAACATGTTCCATTACTTTGTGACAATGAGGGTGCTATCAAGATTGCTCACAATCCCGTGCAACACTCTCGAACTAAGCATATTGAAGTTCGTCATCATTTCATTCGAGATCATGTTGCTAAGGGTGACATTAATCTTAAGCATGTTCGCACCGAAAAGCAATTAGCAGATATATTCACTAAACCACTTGATGAGAGAGTGTTTTGCAGGTTAAGAGGAGAATTGAACATCATTGATGCTTCAAACTTGGAGTAGGAACTCCATTGGATACATGCAAGACTTGAGCTTATGACTAATCCTTGATATTTCTCTTATGATGATAATCTTATGTCTCGGATATATTTGCACCTTGCATGTTATCTAACCCATGTAGGTACTTGGATGAATCTAGCTCTATGAGATTGCAACTCATTCACATCTTGGGCAATCTCTACATCACCAAGTCTCTATACAACGGTGGTTGAAGACAAGGAAGCACGGAACCATTCAAACATATCCCTTGACAGATTCTGTGTTGAGTTTCATGATTGTCATTTTGGATACACAAGTGCTCTTCCTTGCAAAAACTAACCCATGTAGGTAGATGAAATCAAATTCCAAGTGGTGCTCCCAACTCTTGATGAGCTACATCAACCTTGAGCAACCCACACAAGTTCAACTACATGACCAACACCACCACCCAAGGTATGCTATTCCATCTTAGAGAAGCTTTACTCCAAGACATGAGTCAAAGCAACTCGACAAGATGTGAATACATCAAGATGCTTAAACGAAAAATGGTAACCCCATTTTGAGCTTAAACGATGAGTATGACTTATGATCAAGTGATCTCACTTGACTCCTAAGTCAATATACTCTAACATAGGTGACTTTGTCGCCGACCATTTCTAGATGAAGTTCTCTTGAGTTCTTTTCTGTGCTCTTGCATTTGTCTCTTGCATATTTGTTTCGCCTTTCAAATAAAAAACTTCATCTAGATTTCTTTTCTTTTCTATTTGTTCTGCATTCAATGCATCCAATTCATTGCAAATCTTTCCGTTAATTCCTTGCAAATCGTTGTGAGATCTTACTTGTCTAGTGAGCTGAGGTGACAAGTGTTTTCTCTGTGCTGAACTCGGTCACACCGATTTCTTGTTTTTGGTCTAACCAAAATCATTCGGTGCAACCGAAGCATCCAACTCGGTGCCACCGATTTCACAACAGGAAAAACATTTTGCCATTTATTCTTGCATCACTTTTGATCCAGCTCCACTCAATGAATCTTGTCCTCTACAAGCATCAAATTTTTATCAGTGCTTTGTGCTGTGACTCAAGGACCAAACCCATTCACGACAAATTCCAGAAGACCCTTCTTGGAAATTGATGTCAAAGGGGGAGAGAGAGATCACATCAAAGCTTATAACTTCAACAGGGGGAGAGAATACTCAAGAAGAGAGTAATCTTCAAGGATCCCAGATGCTTGGTGTTCAAGAGGAGAGGCCACATGTCTTCTTGAGGGGAAAGACATGTTCATATGTGCTTATTTGCATTAGCTCTGTTCATTTGTTTCTTTGAGCTCTGATTTTGCTTTTTGCTCTGATTTTCTATTCCCTATCTTCTCCCAGTATCCCATGTTAGATTCAGGGGGAGCAAGACATCTAAGGGAAAGAAATTCTTTAAATTCATTGCACATCTTTATCCTTGGGGACATGTCTATATTCATTGTGATACTTAGTACTCACTCTACATGTCATCCCTGTATTGGTACTCGTGTGGTTTCTTTTGTTTGCTCTGGCTAGTAGGTGTATCTGTGTTATCTAACCTTGTTTACGCAGGTTCATTCCATCCAAGCCAACTCAAGACCACAAGGTAAGTATATGCATCACAATCATGCGTATGAGGAATTCTTGCTGATGTACATACTATTTTTAAGAAGAACTCATGAGCATGAAGGCACATTTCTCATACTCACATCATTTGCTCTGCTGCATATAGCCAAGATACATGTAACACATTGCCTACTCTGTCATGTTTATGCATTCACAAGCTTCTATATTCCATATTCACATGATTGCATACATGTAGGGGGAGCCTATGCTTGTTACATGTCTTTCCGAAGCTTTACTTGCTATTCTTTATATCTTTATCTAAAGCTTTGATGTATGTTGCCATCAATTACCAAAAAGGGGGAGATTGAAAGCACAAGTCCTCCTTGGGAGATTTTGGTAATTAATGTCAACATATCTCTTGTTGGACTAACACCTTTACCTAGTATGTTTCAGACAAGTTCAACAATGGAGTGGCATGGACTAAAGGATGTGGAACCCCTTCAAGATGCTAAGGACAAAGGATTGTCTCAAGCTCCAAGCTCAAGACTCTACATTTTCCATTTTAGTGATCCAAGATCACATTGAGTCTATAGGAAAAGCCAATACTATCAAGAGGGGATGAGGTGTTGCTTAATGGCTTTCTTGCTCAAAGTGCTTAGTGATATGCTCCAAAGCCTTCAGCTACTTTCTCACATCCACATATGCCCTAAACCAAAAGTCTAACTCGGCCCCACTGATTCTTTCTATCCGGCGCCACCGAGTTTAGATGTCTTAGCCACTGCCACAAACCCTAGGCAAATCGGTCTCACCGATAGGGATCTCGGTCTCACCGAGATGGGATTGTAATCTCTCTGTGTATGTCCATTACCAAAATCGGTCTTACCGAGTTTGAGCAATCGGTACTACCGAGATTACAATGCAAACTCTCTGGTTAACTTATTACCAAAATCGGTCCTACCGAGTTTGTGTAATCGGTCAAACCGAGTTTGCTTGACCAACTCTCTGGTTAGCTTTTTACCAAAATCAGTCCCACCGAGTTTGTGTAATCGGTCTCACCGAGATTATGTTATGCCCTAACCCTAATCACATCGGTCCTACCGAGTTGCATGTCGGTCCCACCAAAAATCCTAACAAATACTAGATTTGTTGAATCGGTCTGACCGAGTTTACCAATTCGGTCCCACCGAAGTTTGGCAAGTTATTAATGTAACGATTAGATTTTGTGTGGAGGCTATATATACCCCTCCACCCACTCTTCATTCATGGAGAGAGCCATCAGAACGAACCTACACTTCCAGCATCTATTTTCTGAGAGAGAACCACCTACTCATGTGTTGAGACCAAGATATTCCATTCCTACCATATGAATCTTGATCTCTAGCCTTCCCCAAGTTGCTTTCCACTCAAATCTTCTTTCCACCAAATCCAAATCCTGTGAGAGAGAGTTGAGTGTTGGGGGAGACTGTCATTTGAAGCACAAGAGCAAGGAGTTCATCATCAACACACCATTTGTTACTTCTTGGAGAGGGGTGTCTCCTAGATAGGATAGGTGTCACTTGGGAGCCTCCAACAAGATTGTGGAGTTGAACCAAGGAGTTGTAAGGGCAAGGAGATCGCCTACTTCGTGAAGATCTACCGCTAGTGAGGCAAGTCCTTCGTGGGCGACGGCCATGGTGGGATAGACAAGGTTGGTTCTTCATGGACCCTTCGTGGGTGGAGGCCTCCGTGGACTCGCACAACCATTACCCTTCGTGGGTTGAAGTCTACATCAACGTGGATGTACGATAGCACCACCTATCGGAACCACGACAAAAATATCCGTGTCTCCAATTGCGATTGAATCCTCCAATCCCTTCCCTTTACATTCTTGCAAGTTGCATGGTTTACTTTCGCTGCTCATATACTCTTTGCATGCTTGCTTGAATTATGTATTGTGATTGATAAACTTGTGCCAAAACTCCACTTGAACTTAAAGAGTTAAAAACTGCAACTTTTGGTACTTAGTGTCTAATCACCCCCCTCTAGACACCTCTTCTCGATCCTTTCAGCCTTAGAATATGATAAACTGTGCGGGGCAAGTACTCGAGGTCTTTGACGAAGAACTCTTTGGGGTATTCAGCATCTTGGGGAAGTGGCTTCATCATGCTGAGCATCTCTCTCATTTTGGGTTCAGGCCTGTGGAAGATACTCTGCAATTCATCGCGATGCCGCTAACAACCAGGCTCATAGAACTCGTCTGGAGTGGGCAGGGAAGTAAGCTCGATGATGTCTGGAGCTTTGGCTTCATGATGCACATCTCCTGTCATCCACTCAAGAATCCATGTCTTCGGATCCCTGTTGTAGCCACGAATAAGAAGTGTTGCATAGAATTTTAGCAGGAGTTCTTCATTCCAGTGCTCCTTGTCCGTAACGAACGGTAGAAGACCAACCTCCCTGAAGCAGTCAAGAGCTTTTTCCAGACAGGGCAGCCCAGCAATAGCTTCACAATCAAGACGTGTGTGTGGAAAGATTCACTCTTGATTGTATAGAATGCATGAGTAATAACTGCGTTGTTGATAGCTCCAAAATCGATCGGAAGAGATCTTTGGCTTCGAATATGGATTCTTGGAGCTGTTGAAGAAGGTGTTGTGAGCTCTGAAGCTGTTGATGCTGAAAGATCCTAGCGATGTAGTAGCACCTAGAAGCCTTGGCAGCCTTGGCTTTGGCTTCTGAACCTGAGACCTCTGCTCCACATGGTAGTCATACTCTGGTCCTAGAACAGTGGGAGGAACTAGGATAGGCCATTTCATTGTGACCAGCTGTCCACTATCGAAGGCCTTTTCAACATTTACATTTGCTTCAGGTTGCACATGAGCTTCAAGCACTACATTTGCTTCAGGCTCCACATTGTCTTCAGCCATGACAGTGTCATTGGCTTCAGCATCGTTGTTTGTGGCAGCCTCAGTGTTTACAACCTCCGTTTGCTCTATAACAGGAGGGTCGGGCAAAATTACATTCTCCTTGAGAATGACTGGTTCTATAGTAAGGGGTGTGGAAACTCTTTTCTTTCTCCTTGATCTTCATCGGCTGATGCAGCCGGAATGTCTTCAGCAGCTTTGGCTTCAGACTCGGACACATTCACAGTAGGGGTGGCTTCAGGAAACACTTGACGTGCTACTGAGCTTTGGTGCACCTCCCCTTCCGGAATGCTCGACATGGCGACCTGTGGCCTGGGGCCTTTGCAAAGCCTGTGGAATGCGGGCGTCGCCTGTGGTGATGGAGAGCTCTGGACCTGTTGGAAATATGCCCTAGAGGCAATAATAAAAGTATTATTATTATATTTCCTTGTTCATGATAATTGTCTTTTATTCATGCTATAATTGTATTATTCGGAAATCGTAATACACGTGTGAATACATAGACCACAATATGTCCCTAGTGAGCCTCTAGTTGACTAGCTTGTTGATCAACAGATAGTCATGGTTTCCTGACTATGGACATTGGATGTCGTTGATAACGGGATCACATCATTAGGAGAATGATGTGATGGACAAGACCCAATCCTAAGCATAGCACAAGATCGTGTAGTTCGTTTTGCTAGAGCTTTTCCAATGTCAAGTATCTCTTCCTTAGACCATGAGATCGTGTAACTCCCGGATACCGTAGGAGTGCCTTGGGTGTACCAAACGCGTCACAACGAATCTGGGTGACTATAAAGGTGCATTACAGGTATCTCCGAAAGTGTCATTGGGTTGACACGGATCGAGACTGGGATTTGTCCTCCGTATGACGGAGAGGTATCACCGGGCCCACTCGGTAGTGCATCATCATAATGAGCTCAAAGTGACAAAGTGTTTGGTCACGGGATCATGCATTACGGTACGAGTAAATTGACTTGCCGGTAACGGGATTGAACGACGTATTGGGATATCGATGATCGAATCTCGGGCAAGTAACATACCGTCGGACAAAGGGAATTGTATACGGGGTTGTTTGAATCCTTGACATCGTGGTTCATCCGATGAGATCATCGAGGAGCATGTGGGAGCCAACATGGGTATCCAGATCCGCTGTTGGTTATTGCCCGAGAGCCGTCTCGGTCATGTCTGCGTGTCTCCAGAACCCGTAGGGTCTACACACTTAAGGTACGGGTGACGCTAGGGTTGTATGAATATGAGTATGCAGCAAACCGAATGTTATTCGGAGTCCCGGATGAGATCCCGGACATCACGAGGAGTTCCGGAATGGTCCCGAGGTAAAGATTTATATATAGGAAGTCTTATTTTGGTTGCCGGAAAAGTCTCGCACTTTATCGGTATTGTACCGGGAGTGCCGAAAGGGGTCCGGGGTCCACTGGGGTCCACCTGCCCGGGGGGCCACATGGGCTGTGGGGGTGCACCTTGGCCCATATGGGCCAAGGGCACCAGCCCCAAGAGGCCCATGCGCCAAGGAGACTTGGGAGGGAGAGTCCTAAAGGGGAAGGCACCTCAGGGGTGCCTTGGGAGGATGGACTCCTCCCCCACTTGGCCGCACCCTTCCTTGGAGGAAGGGGCAAGGCTGCGCCCTCCCTCTCTCTTGCACCTATATAAAGGGAGGGAGGGAGGGCAGCCGCACCCATTAGCCTTGGCGCCTCCTCCTCCTGCAACACCTCCTGCTCCTCCCGTAGTTGCTTAGCCGGAAGCACCGCCGAGTTCTGCTGCATCCACCACCACGCCCGTCGTGCTGCTGGATCATCATCAACCTCTCCTTCCCTTGCTGGATCAAGAAGGAGGAGACGTCATCCGCCTCCGTCACGTGTGTTGAACGCGGAGGTGCTGTCCGTTCGGCACTAGGTCATCGGTGATCGAATCAATCACGGTAGTACGACTCCATCATCCCCGTTCCATTGAACGCTTACGCATGCGATCTACAAGAGGTATGTAGATGCAATCACTCTCCCATGACTTGTTGCTAGATGAACTCATAGATGGATCTTGGTGAAACCGTAGGAAATTTTTTAATTTTCTGCAACGTTCCCCAACGGTGGCATCATGAGCTAGGTCTGTCGTAGTTCTCTATTGCCTGAGTAGAACACAATTTGTTGTGGGCGTAGATGTTGTCAACTTTCTTGCCGCTACTAGTCTTATCTTGCTTCAGCGGTATTGTGGGATGAAGCGGCCCGGACCGACCTTACACGCACGCTTACGTGAGACTGGTTCCACCGAATCGACATGCACTAGTTGCATAAGGTGGCTGGCGGCGTGTCCTGTCTCTCCCACTTTAGTTGGAGCGGATTCGATGAAAAGGGTCCTTATGAAGGGTAAATAGAAGTTGACAAATCACGTTGTGGCTTTCACGTAGGTAAGAAAACGTTCTTGCTAGAACCCTATTGCAGCCACGTAAAACTTGCAACAACAATTAGAGGACGTCAAACTTGTTTTTGCAGCAAGTGTTTTGTGATATGATATGGCCAAAGTTGTGATGAATGATGAATGATATATGTGATGTATGAGAACATGTTCTTGTAATAGGAATCACGACTTGCATGTCGATGAGTATGACAACCGGCAGGAGCCATAGGAGTTGTCTTTATTTTTTGTATGACCTGCGTGTCATTGAAGAACGCCATGTAAATTACTTTACTTTATTGCTAAACGCGTTAGCCATAGAAGTAGAAGTAGTCGTTGGCATGACAACTTCATGAAGACACGATGATGGAGATCATGATGATGGAGATCATGGTGTCATGCCGGTGACAAAGATGATCATGGAGCCCCGAAGATGGAGATCAAAGGAGCTATATGATATTGGCCATATCATGTCACTACTATATATAATTGCATGTGATGTTTATTATGTTTATGCATCTTGTTTACTTAGAACGGCGGTAGTAAATAAGTTGATCCCTCATAACAATTTCAAGAAAGTGTTCTCCCTAACTGTGCACCGTTGCTAAAGTTCGTCGTTTCGAAGCACCACGTGATGATCGGGTGTGAAAGATCCTTACGTTCACATACAACGGGTGTAAGACAGTTTTACACATGCAAAACACTTAGGTTAACTTGACGAGCCTAGCATGTCTGGACATGGCCTCGGAACACAAGAGACCGAAAGGTCGAACATGAGTCGTATGGAAGATACGATCAACATGGAGATGTTCACCGACGATGACTAGTCCGTCTCACATGATGATCGGACACGGTCTAGTCGACTCGGATCATGTATCACTTAGATGACTAGAGGGATGTCAAATCTGAGTGGGATTTCATTAAATAATTTGATTAGATGAACTTTATTATCATGAACAATAGTCTAAAATCTATGCAAAATGTCTTGTAGATCAAATGGCCAACGCTAATGTCACCATGAACTTCAACGCGTTCCTAGAGAAAACCAAGCTGAAAGATGATGGCGGCAACTATTCGATTTGGGTCGGAACACGAGGATTATCCTCATAGCTGCCAAGAAACAATATGTCCTAGAAGCACCGCTAGGTGAAGCACCCATCGAGAGAACCAAGGCGTTATGAACGCTTGGCAGTCTCGTCTTGATGATTACTCCCTCGTTCATGCGGCATGCTTTACAGCTTAGAACCAGGGGCTCCAAAAGCGTTTTGAGCGACACGGAGCATATGAGATGTTCGAGAGCGTAAACTAGTTTTCCAAGCTCATGCCCGAGTCGAGAGATATGAAGTCTCCGACAAGTTCTACAGTTGTAAGATGGAGGAAAATAGTTCTGTCAGTGAGCACATACTCAAAATGTCTGGGTTGCACAACCGCCTGTCCCAGCTGGACATCAACCTCCCAGACGAGGCGGTCATTGACAGAATCCTTCAGTCGCTCCCACCAAGCTACAAGAGCTTTGTGATGAACTACAATATGCAGGGGATGGTGAAAACTATTCCTGAAGTATTTTCAATCTTTGAAGTCAGCAGAGGTAGAAATCAAGAAGGAGCATCAAGTGTTGATGGTCAATAAAACCACTAAGTTCAAGAAGGGCAAGGGTAAGAAGAACTTCAAGAAGGACGGCAAGGATGTTGCCGCTCGCAAGCCAGCTGCTGTGAAGAAGAAGTCAAAGAATGGACCCAAGCACGAGATCGAGTGCTTTTATTGCAAAGGGAAGGGTCCTTGGAAGCGGAACTGCCCCAAATATTTAGCGGACAAGAAGGCCGGCAACACTAAAGGTATATTTGATATACATGTAATTGATGTGTACCTTACCGATTTTCGTAGTAACTCCCCGGGTATTTGATACCGGTGCGTTGCTCATATATGTAACTCACAGCAGGAGCTGCGGAATAAACGGAGACCGGGCGAAGGACGAGGTGACGATGCGCGTCGGAATGGTTCCAAGGTCGATGTGATCGCCCGTCGACACGCTACCTCTACATTTACCTACGGGATTAGTTTTAAACCTCAATAATTGTTATTTAGTGCCAAGTTTGAGCATGAACATTGTATCAGGATCTCGTTTAATACGAGATGGCTACTCATTTAAATCCGAGAATAATGGTTGTTCCATTTATATGTGAGAAATGTTTTATGGTCATGCTCTGATGGTCAATGGTTTATTCCTAATGAATCTCGAACGTAATGTTACACATGTTCATAGTGTGAATACCAAAAGATGTAAAGTTGATAACGATAGTCCCACATACTTGTGGCAATCGCCGCCTTGGTCACATTGGTGTCAAGCGCATGAAGAAGCTCCATGCCGATGGACTTTTAGAGTCTCTCGATTATGAATCATTTGACACATGCGAACCATGCCTCATGGGCAAGATGACCAAGACTCCGTTCTCGGAACAATGGAGCGAGCAACCAACTTATTGGAAATCATACATACCGATGTATGCGGTCCAATGAGTGTTGAGGCTCATGAGGAGGATATCGTTATGTTCTCACTCTCACTGATGACTTGAGTAGATATGGGTATGTCTACTTGATGAAACACAAGTCTGAGACCTTTGAAAAGTTCAAGGAATTTCAGAATGAAGTAGAGAATCAACGTGACCGAAAGATAAAATTCTTATGATCAGATCGTGGAGGAGAATATTTAAGTCACGCAATTTGGAACACACTTAAGGAAATGTGGAATCGCTTTCACAACTCACGCCACTGAACACCTCAACAGAACGGTGTGTCCGAACGTCGTAATCGCACTCTATTGGATATGGTGCGATCTATGATGTCTCTTACTGATTTACCGCTATCATTTTGGGGATACGCTCTAGAGACAGCTACATTCACTTTAAATAGGGCACCGTTTAAATCCGTTGAGACGACACCGTATGAATTATGGTTTGGGAAGAAACCTAAGCTGTCGTTTCTAAAAGTTTGGGGATGCGATGCTTATGTCAAGAAACTTCAACCCGAAAAGCTCGAACCCAAGTCGAGAAAATGTGTCTTCATAGGATACCCTAAAGGAAACCATTGGGTATACCTTCTACGTTAGATCGAAGGCAAGATCTTTGTTGCCAAGAACGGATCCTTTACGGAAAAGAGTTTCTCTCGAAAGGAGTAAGTGGGAGGAAAGTAGAACTTCGATGAAGTACTACCTCTTGAACCGGAAAGTAGTGCAGCTCAGGAAAATGTTCCTGTGGTGCCTACACCGACCGGAGAGGAAATTAATGATGATGATCAAGGTGCCGGATCAAGTTGCTCACTGAACTGTGGGTCCACTAGGACACGTTCCGCACTGCAGTGGTACGGCAACCCTGTCCCGGAAATCATGTTGTTAGACAACGGTGAACCTTGAACTATGAAGAAGCGATGGCGGGCCCAGATTCCAACAAATGGCTTGAAGCCATGCAATCCGAGATAGGATCCATGTATGAAAACAAAGTATGGACTTTGACAGACTTGCCCGATGATCAGCGGCGATAGAAAACAAATGGATCTTTAAGAAGAAGACAGACGCGGATGGTAATGTTACCATCTATAAAGCTCGACTTGTCGCTAAGGGTTATCGACAAGTTCAAGGGATTGACTACGATGAGACTTTCTCTCCCGTGAGCGAAGCTTAAGTCCGTCCGAATCATGTTAGCAATTGCCGCATACTATGATTATGAGATATGGCGGATGGACGTCAAAACGGCATTCCTTAACGGTTACCTTAAGGAAGAGCTGTATATGATGCAGCCGGAAGGTTTTGTCGATCCTAAGAATGCTAGCAAGGTATGCAAGCTCCAAAGAATCCATTTATGGGCTGGTGCAAGCATCTCGGAGTTGGAACATTCACTTTGATGAGATGATCAAAGCGTTTGGGTTTATGCAGACTTATGGAGAAGCCTGCGTTTACAAGAAAGTAAGTGGGAGCTCTGTAGCATTTCTCATATTATATGTAGATGACATACTTTTGATGAGAAATGATATAGAACTTTGGACAGCATTAAGGCCTACTTGAATAAGAGTTTTTCAATGAAGGACCTTGGAGAAGCTGCTTACATATTAGGCATCAAAATCTATAGGGATAGATCAAGACGCCTCATAGGTCTTTCACAAAGCACATACCTTGGATAAGATTTTGAAGAAGTTCAAAATGGATCAGTCCAAGAAAGGGTTCTTGCCTGTTTTGCAAGGTGTGAAATTGAGCTCGGCTCAATGCCCGACCTGACAAAAGATAAAGAAGAGATGAGTGTCATCCCCTATGCCTCAGCCATAGGGTCTATTATGTATGCCATGCTGTGTACCAGACCTGATGTAAACCTTGCCGTAAGTTTGGTAGGAAGGTACCAAAGTAATCCCGGCAAGGAACACTGGACAACGGTCAAGAATATCCTGAAGTACCTGAAAAGGACAAAGGACATGTTTCTCGTTTATGGAGGTGACGAAGAGCTCGTCGTAAAGGGTTTGGTCGACGCTAGCTTCAACACAGATCTGGATGACTCAAAGTCACAAACCGGATACGTGTATATGTTGAATGGTGGAGCAGTAAGCTGGTGCAGCTGCAAGCAGAGCGTCGTGGCGGGATCTACATGTGAAGCGGAGTACATGGCAGCCTCGGAGGCGGCGCATGAAGCAATTTGGGTGAAGGAGTTCATCACCGACCTAGGAGTCATACCCAATGCGTCGAGGCCGATCAAACTCTTCAGTGACAACACTGGAGCTATTGCACTTGCCAAGGAGCCTGTGTTTCACAAGAAGACCAGGCACATCAAGCGTCGCTTCAACTCCATTCGTGAAAATGTTCAAGATGGGGACATAGAAATTTGCAAAGTGCATACGGATCTGAATATCGCAGATCCGTTGACTAAACCTCTTCCTTGAAAGCAAAACATGATCAACACCAGAACTCTATGGGTGTTCGATTCATCACAATGTAACTAGATTATTGACTCTAGTGCAAGTGGGAGACTGTTGGAAATATGCCCTAGAGGCAATAATAAAAGTATTATTATTATATTTCCTTGTTCATGATAATTGTCTTTTATTCATGCTATAATTGTATTATTCGAAATCGTAAACACGTGTCAATACATAGACCACAATATGTCCCTAGTGAGCCTCTAGTTGACTAGCTCGTTGATCAGCAGATAGTCATGGTTTCTGACTATGGACATTGGATGTCGTTGATAACGGGATCACATCATTAGGAGAATGATGTGATGGACAAGACCCAATCCTAAGCATAGCACAAGATCGTGTAGTTCGTTTTGCTAGAGCTTTTCCAATGTCAAGTATCTCTTCCTTAGACCATGAGATCGTGTAACTCCCGGATACCGTAGGAGGGCCTTGGGTGTACCAAACGTCACAACGTGAATCGGGTGACTATAAAGGTGCATTACAGGTATCTCCGAAAGTGTCCATTGGGTTGACACGGATCGAGATCGGGATTTTTCACTCTGTATGACGGAGAGGTATCACTGGGCCCACTCGGTAGTGCATCATCATAATGAGCTCAAAGTGACAAAGTGTTTGGTCACGGGATCATGCATTACGGTACGAGTAAATTGACTTGCCGGTAACGGGATTGAACGAGGTATTGGGATATCGACGATCAAATCTCGGGCAAGTAACATACCTTCGGACAAAGGGAATTGTATACGGGGTTGTTTGAATCCTCGACATCGTGGTTCATCCGATGAGATCATCGAGGAGCATGTGGGAGCCAACATGGGTATCCATATCCCGCTGTTGGTTATTACCCGAGAGCCCTCTCGGTCATGTCTGCGTGTCTCCCGAACGCGTAGGGTCTACACACTTAAGGTACGGTGACGCTAGGGTTGTATGAATATGAGTATGCAGCAAATCGAATGTTTTTCGGAGTCCCGGATGAGATCCCGGACATCATGAGGAGTTCCGGAATGGTCCGGAGGTAAAGATTTATATATAGGAAGTCTTATTTTGGTCGCCGGAAAAGTTTCGCACTTTATCTCCAGATTAAGGGAGTGCCGAAGGGGTCCGGGGTCCACCGGGGGTCCACCTGCCCGGGGCCACATGGGCTGTAGGGGGTGCGCCTTGGCCTATATGGGCCAAGGGCACCAGCCCCAAGCGGCCCATGCGCCAAGGAGACTTGGGGAGGGGAGAGTCCTAAAGGGGGAAGGCACCTCCGAGGTGCCTTGGGGAGGATGGACTCCTCCCCCCCTTGGCCGCACCCTTCCTTGGAGGAAGGGGCAAGGCTGCGCCCTCCCCCCTCTCTCTTGCACCTCTATAAAGGGAAGGGGAGGGAGGGACAGCCGCACCATAAGCCTTGGCGCCTCCTCCTCCCCGCAACACCTCCTGCTCCTCCCGTAGTTGCTTAGCGAAGCCTGCCGAGTTCACGCTGCATCCACCACCACGCTGTCGTGCTGCTGGATCATCATCAACCTCTCCTTCCCCTTGCTGGATCAAGAAGGAGGAGACGTCATCCGCCTCCGTCGTGTGTTGAACGCGGAGGTGCTGTCCGTTCGGCACTGGGTCATCGGTGATCTGAATCACGGCGAGTACGACTCCATCATCCCCATTCCATTGAACGCTTCCGCACGCGATCTACAAGTGGTATGTAGATGCAATCACTCTCCCATGACTCGTCGCTAGATGAACTCATAGATGGATCTTGGTGAAACCGTAGGAAAATTTTTAATTTTCTGCAACGTTCGCCAACAGGACCATGTAGTTATCGTCGTCAAGCACCAGAGTGGTGACTTGAGGTGGTGGAGTTCTGCGTGTTTCTTCATAGACGGGGGTGTCTTGTTGGGGCGATCGGCCCATGATTCATCCTGAGCAATTGGCGTCAAGGGATGACCAATGCTGATGAGTTCGGTGTCCGTAAGAACAGGTGATGATACCGATTGGTGCTCGATCTGAGGAAGGACTTCATCATCTTCAACATTGTCATCATGACGAATGTCTTCAGCTGTGGTGGACTCAACAGCTGGAACTTCTTCATTTTCAGGAGCCTCTGTGGAAGCAGGCTCATGGATTACTGATACGTCTTCAACGTATCTATAATTTTTGATAGTTCCATTCTATTATATTATCTGTTTTGAATGTTAATGGGCTTATTTATACACTTTTATATTATTTTTGGGACTAACCTACTAACCCAAGGCCCAGTGCAAAGTGCTGCTTTTTTGCCTATTTCAGTGTTTCGCAGAAAAGGAATATCAAACGGAATGAAACCTTCGGGAGAGTTATTTTTGGAATAAACATGATCCAGAGGACTTGGAGTGGACGTCAAGGAATAAACGAGGAGGCCACGAGGCAGGGAGGCGCGCCTGCCCCCCTGGGCATGCCCCCACCCTCGTGGGCCCCTCGTGGCTCCACCGACCTAATTCTTCCTCCTATATATGTCCATATACCCCGAAAACATCCAGGAGCACCACGAAACCCTATTTCCACCGTCAAGAACCTTCTATACCCAAGAGATCCCATCTTGGGGCCTTCTTGAACTCACCGAGGAGGAATCGATCACGGAGGGCTTCTACATCAACACCATAGCCTCTCCGATGATGTGTGAGTAGTTTACCACAGACCTTCGGGTCCATAGTTATTAGCTAGATGGCTTCTTCTCTCTCTTTGGATCTCAATACAATGTTCTCCTTGATCTTCTTGGAGATCTATTCGATGTAACTCTTTTTGCGGTGTGTTTGTCGAGATCCGATGAATTGTGGGTTTATGATCAAGTTTATCTATGAACAATATTTGATTCTTCTCTGAAATATTTTATGTATGATTGGTTATCTTTGCAAGTCTCTTTGAATCATGAGTTTGGTTTGGCCTACTAGATTGATCTTTCTTGCAATGAGAGAAGTGCTTAGTTTTGGGTTCAATCTTGCGGTGTCCTTTCCCAAGGTGACAGAGGGCAGCAAAGGCACATATTGTATTGTTGCCATCGAGGATAAAAAGATGGGGTTTATATCATATTGCTTGAGTTTATCCCTCTACATCATATCATCTTACTTAAAGCATTACTCTGTTCTTATGAACTTAATACTCTAGATGCATGCTGGATAGCGGTCGATGTGTGGAGTAATAGTAGTAGATGCAGAATCGTTTGGTCTACTTGTCGCCAGACGTGATGCCTATATACATGATCATGCCTAGATATTCTCATAATTATGCACTTCTCTATCAATTGCTCGACAGTAATTTGTTCACCCACCGTAATACTTATGCCATCTTGAGAGAAGCCACTAGTGAAACCTATGGCCCCCGAGTCTATTCTCCATTATATTAATCTCCCGTCAACTAGCTATTTCTGGCGCCGTTTATTTTGCAATCTCTATATTCCAATCTATATCATAAAAATACCAAAAATACTTATCTTATTATTGTCTCTATCAGACCTCACTCTCGTAAGTGACCATGAAGGGATTGACAACCCCTTTATCGCGTTGGTTGCGAGGTTCTTATTTGTTTGTGCAGGTACGAGGGACTTGCGTGTAGTCTCCTACTGGATTGATACCTTGGTTCTCAAAAACTGAGGGAAATACTTACGCTACTTTGCTGCATCACCCTTTCATCTTCAAGGGAAAATCAACGCAGTGCTCAAGAGGTAGCAAGAAGGATTTCTGGCGCCGTTGCCGGGGAGATCTACTCACAAGTCAAGACATACCAAGTACCTATCATAAACTCTTATCCCTCGCATTACATTATTTGCCATTTGCCTCTCATTTTCTTCTCCCCCACTCAACCCTTGCCGTTTTATTCACCTCTTTTCGTTTTGCTTTTCTTTCGCCATGGCCGAATCAAAAAGGGCTAAGGGTTCTCTCCCGAGCTTCAGTGCTTTGGATAGTCCCTCTGTTCTTTCTAAGCAGATAAATAATGATGCTATGGAAAGACCTACCGGGGTTATAAATGAGGGTTTGAATAATTTCGATGAAGATGATCCCAGATTTTTTCGTTATTTACTTGATGAGTCTTTAAAAGATGCTTGGGATAGGTTATTAAGGATTCGAGCCAGCTATGTGCCCCAATATCATATCGAAATATACTTGAAAAGCTTTTATGTTGGCTTACCCTCTTCATTCAAGCAAATTTTAGACTCTATTTTGAAGAAGGTTTTCTTGAGAGGGATCCCATAGATACCTATGAAAAGATGAAAACTATATTTGGGCACCCCATGAGTGAGAAGGTTGAATCTACCTCTCTTTTGTGCTTTTATCAAAATGAAATTATCAAAGAGATGAAATCTAGGTTAGATGCAAATTTCCGTAGCGTGCTTAATATTTCTTCTACCATTAATGGCCACGTACTTTCTCAGAATAGAAGGATAAATGCAATAGATAAGAAATTTTCTCTTTTCTTTCCTAATACCAAAGATGATAATACCTAGATCTATTCTTGTTTTTTATGCCTAGCTAGGGGCGTTAAACGATAGCGCTTGTTGGGAGGCAACCCAATTTTATTTCTTGCTTTTTGGTTCTGTTTACTAATAGAAAATTTATCTAGCCTCTGTTTAGATGTGGTTTTATGCTTTTAATTAGTGTTTGTGCCAAGTAGAACCTTTGGGAAGACTTGGGGAAAGTCTTTGCGATCTTGCTGTAAAAAACAGAAACTTCAGCGCTCACGAGATTTGCTGCCATTTTTTACTGGAGAGTGCGATTAGGTTGATTCTTTTTGCAGATGATTAATAAATAAATTTATCACGTCCAGCAATTTATTTTATAATTTTTGGGGTTACATAAGTATGATAAACCTACAGATTACTACAGACTGTTCTGTTTTTGACAGATTCTGTTTTTCGCGTGTTGTTTGCTTATTTTCATGAATCTATAGTATCGGAGGTTATGAACCATAGAGAAGTTGGAATACATTAGGTTTAACACCAATATAAAATAAGAATGAGTTCATTACAGTACCATAAGTGGCGGTTTGTTTTCTTATACTAACGGAGCTCATGAGATTTTCTGTTTAAGTTTTGTGTTGTGAAGTTTTCAAGATTTTGGTAAAGATTTGATGGATTATGGAATAAGGGTGTCAAGAGACTAAGATTGGGGATGCCAAAGGCAGCCCAAGGTAAAATTCAAGGACAACCAAAAGCCTAAGCTTGGGGATGCCCCGGAAGGCATCCCCTCTTTCGTCCTCTTCTATCGGTAACTTTACTTGAGGCTATATTTTTATTCACCACATGGTATGTGTTTTGCTTGGAGCGTCTTGTATGATTTGAGTCTTTGCTTTTTAGTTTACCACAATCATCCTTGCTGTAAACACCTTTTGGGAGAGACACACATGAATTGGAATTTATTAGAATACTCTATGTGCTTCACTTATATCTTTTGAGCTAGATAATTCTTGCTCTAGTGCTTCACTTTTATCTTTTAGAGCACGGTGGTTGTTTTATTTTATAGAAATTATTGATCTCTCATGCTTCACTTATATTATTTTGAGAGTCCTTTAGAACAGCATGGTAATTTGCTTTGGTTATGAAAATAGTCCTAATATGATAGGCATCCAAGATGGGTATAATAAAAACTATCATAAACAGTGCATTGAATACTATGAGAAGTTTGATACTTGATGATTGTTTTGAGATATGAAGATGGTGATATCAGAGTCATGCTAGTTGAGTAGTTGTGAATTTGAGAAATAATTGTTCTAAAGTTTGTGATTCCCGTAGCATGCACGTATGGTGAACCGTTATGTGATGAAGTCGGAGCATGATTTATTTATTGATTGTCTTCCTTATGAGTGGCGGTCGGGGACGAGCGATGCTCTTTTCCGACCAATCTATCCCCCTAGGAGCATGCGCATAGTACTTTGTTTCGATAACTAATAAATTTTTACAATAAGTATGTGAGTTCTTTATGACTAATGTTGAGTCCATGGATTATACGCACTCTCACACATCCACCATTGCTAGCCTCTCTAGTACCGCGCAACTTTCGCCGGTACCATAAACCCACCATATACCTTCCTCAAAACAGCCACCATACCTACCTATTATGGCATTTCCATAGCCATTCCGAGATATATTTCCATGCAACTTTCCACCGTTCCGTTATTATGACACGCTTCATCATTGTCATATTGCTTTGCATGACCATGTAGTTGACATCGAATTTGTGGCAAAGCCACCATTCATAATTCTTTCATACATGTCACCAATGAGTCATTGCACATCCCGGTACACCGTCGGAGGCATTCACATAGAGTCATATTTTGTTCTAAGAATTGAGTTGTAATTCTTGAGTTGTAAGTAAATAAAGTGTGATGATCATCATTATTAGAGCATTGCCCCATGTGAGAAAAGGATGATGGAGACTATGATTCCCCCACAAGTTGGGATGAGAATCCGGATAATTTTTTTTTAAAAAAGGCCATAAAAAGAGAAAAGGCCCAAAAAAAGAAAAAAAATAAGAGAAAAAGAGAGAAGGGACAATGTTACTATCCTTTACCACACTTGTGTTTCAAAGTACCACCATGATCTTCATGATAGAGAGTCTCCTATGTTATCATTTTCATATACTAGTGGGAATTTTACATTATAGAACTTGGCTTGTATATTCCAATAATGGGCTTCCTCAAAATGCCCTAGGTCTTCGTGAGCAAGCGAGTTGGATGCACACCCACTTAGTTTCTTTTTGAGCTTTCATACACTTATAGCTCTAGTGCATCCGTTGCATGGCAATCCCTACTCACTCACATTGATATCTATTGATGGGCATCTCCTAGCCCGTTGATATGCCTAATGGATGTGAGATTATCTTCTCCTTTTTGTCTTCTCCACAACCATCATTCTATTCCACCTATAGTGCTATGTGCATGTCTCACGCTCATGTATTGCGTGAAGATTGAAAAAGTTTGAGAACATCAAAAGTATGAAACAATTGTTTGGCTTGTCATTGGGGTTGTGCATGATTTAAATATTTTGTGTGGTGAAGATAGAGCATAGCCATACTATATGATTTTTTAGGGTTAACTTTCTTTGGCCATGTTATTTTGAGAAGACATAATTGCTTTGTTAGTATGCTTGAAGTATTATTATTTTTATGTCAATATTAAACTTTTGTAATTAATCTTTTGGATCTGAACATTCATGCCACAATAAAGAAAACTACATATAGAATTATGCTAGGTAGCATTCCACATAAAAAAAATATGTTTTTATCATTTACCTACTCCAGGACGAGCAGGAATTAAGCTTGGGGATGCTTGATACGTCTCCAACGTATCTATAATTTTTGATTGTTCCATGCTATTATATTATCTGTTTTGGATGTTAATGGGCTTATTTATACACTTCTATATTATTTTTGAGACTAACCTACTAACCCAAGGCCCAGTGCAAATTACTGTTTTTTTTGCCTAATTCAGTGTTTCGCAGAAAAGGAATATCAAACGGAATCCAAACGGAATGAAACCTTCGGGAGAGTTATTTTTGGAACAAACGTGATCCAGAGGACTTGGAGTGGACGTCAAGAAATCAACGAGGAGGCCACGAGGCAGGGAGGCACGCCTGCCCCCCTGGGCGCGCCCCCACCCTCGTGGGCCCCTCGTGGCTCCACCGACCTACTTCTTCCTCCTATATATGTCCATATACCATGAAAACATCTAGGAGCACCATGAAACCCTATTTCCACCGCTGCAACCTTCTGTACCCAAGATATCTCATCTTGGGGCCTTTTTCGGAGCTCCGCCGGAGGGGGAATCGATCACGGAGGGCTTCTACATCAACACCATAGCCTCTCCGATGATGTGTGAGTAGTTTACCGCAGGCCTTCCGGTCCATGGTTATTAGCTAGATGGCTTGTTCTCTCTCTTTGGATCTCAATACAATGTTCTCCTCGGTCTTCTTGGAGATCTATTCGATGTAACTCTTTTTGCGGTGTGTTTGTCGAGATCCGATGAATTGTGTGTCGGTGGGAAACGACACCTATGGGATCACTGGAATCCTTTCTACGGTTGCGGGGCGCGGGGATCGTGAGAAGAGCGGGACAAGCAGACAACACAAAGGATTTACCCAGGTTCGGGCCGCAAAGATGCTTAAAACCCTACGATCCTGCTTTGGTGGATGTATTTAGTGTTCTTGAGCTCTTGAACTAGCTATAGGTGCTGCGAGGTTCGAAAGAGCCGAATCCTTCTCCCGTGTGCCATGGGCCTCCTTTTATAGGCGAAAGGGACTGCCACAGTGGCACACAGGAGGTGGAAAGTGCTACAGCGTCATGACCTTATCGATGGTATTACAGGACAACGCGCATTTAATGCGAGGCTTAGGGGTCCCTTCACTTTATCGGGGACGGAGGTGAGGCCCGTCCCGTCCGTCGCCGCTCCTCCAGGCTTCGACACACGCCCTGGCCAGCGATGCATACGGTGCCATGTAGGCAGGCAGGCAGCTAAGGTGGCGTGGTGGTGGAGCCTCCATGAAGGGCTGCATGTTGCCACGCAGGTGCCTGCCCAGCTGGTTGGGTCGGCAGCTGCATTCGAACGGAGGCGGAGACTTTCTTTGGTGCGGGCTCGACGGTGGCCTTCTTTGGTGCGCTTAAGGCGTGGGCTCTTTGGCTGGGTGCGACAAGGGTCTTGCCGTGGCCTTGCAAGGCGTCCGGCAAGGATCTTGCCGGGGGTCTTGTGGGTTTCTCCGGTGAGGATGGCTGCCTTCCTATCCTCATTTGATCTTGACTATTCTTTGTCTTCACAAAGATCTGCATGCCATCACAGAGGTGCCTCCCCGAGCCTGGCCCCAATGCATTTGTCGGCGTTGCCAGGGCTCAAGGCGGCTCACTTTCGGGCTGAGTATGAGCTGCCCTGCAAGGGTCTTGCCGGGGCTGCTGAGGCTGCCCCGGCAAGGGTCCTTGCCGGGGAAACCTGCTTCGCCCATCTGTTCTTTGTGGCCCTGGTCCTTGTCGTTGCCTTGTTCGTCTTGTGCCCTCGGCTTCTCTCCGGCTTCCCTTTCCCTGCCCTGTTATGTGCGGCCGTGGCGGGAGGCTCTTACTGCCCGTGCACAAGTAAAGGGGTCAAAAGGAGAGCCCCTACTTTTGTACACTGAGAGGAGCCCCCGGGCCTGGGCCACACATAAATGCAGCACGTTGTTGGGCCAGGCCCAGAACGGTGCGCGGGCAGTTGGGGAGGATTTTTACCGCGGTAACTGCTCTGTCCGCTGCGCTTCTCCACGACCCGTGTTGAGCGTGCAACATGGGGGTCATGCGCGTGCATGATGGAAGCATGCTGGCGTCATCCCGTGGTGGACAGTAAAGAGGCAGCTTGCGTGTCTCTTTGAGACCGCAGAGCCGCCTCCCATTTACTGCCCTCGCTTGGGAACCGTTGTCGGTGTCAAAACCGGCGGATCTCGGGTAGGGGGTCCCGATCTGTGTGTCTTAGGCTGATGGTAACAGATAGCAAGGGACACAATGTTTACCCAGGTTCGGGCCCTCTCGATGGAGGTAAAACCCTACTTATTGCTTGATTAATATTGATGATACGAGTAGTACAAGAGTAGATCTACCACGAGATCGTAGAGGCTAAACCCTAGAAGTCTAGCCTATGGTATGGTTGTTGTCTATCTCTATCGACTAGCCTAGCCTCGGTTTATATAATGCACTAGAGGCCTAGGATAACAAGAGTCCTAGCCGAATACGCCGGTGGGAAGGAGTCCTTGTCTTGATCGCCAAGTCTTGTGGAATCTTCCTTGTATGCACGGTTACCGTCTGGATCGCCCATGAGTATACAGCCATGGGGGTCCTCGGCCCAATCTAATGATCGGGAGATGACGCGGTGAGTACTCCCTAGTCCAGGACACCGCCGATGAGCCCCCGAACCGGTCTTCAAGTTAGGGGCGCCTCGATTCTTCCGAACTGTTCTTCATCTTCGGTCATCGGTCTTGAAAACTGGTTCAACAAGTCTTCTCATCTTCGATCTTGAGGATCGCCGAAGTGCATCCGAAGAGTTTACACGTCGGGTAATCGAGGAGCCCCTTTAAGTTTCCGGCCTTTATCAATGCCTTGTTATTTTTATGCCACACCTCGGGTTTGAAGTTGTTCCCGGGCGGCAGTGTCCTCTTGCGTCCGAGCTCCAACGCCAGACTGTATTTGAGGTATCTTTTGCAGCCAAGCACCAACGTCGGACTGCTTCCGAGCTTCAACACCGGAATGTATCCGAGCTCCAACGGATATCCAAGATGTCATAGATCATCCTGGTTCAAAAAAGTCAAAGGAGTTTAGCCGAGCTTAATGCCGGAAATGCCTTCTACGGAGCCAGCCACTGGCGTCCGAGCTTTATGCCGGACTGCTTCCAAGGTGGTGCACCACCCCGACCGCGGGCTGATTTATTGTGAATATTTTTAACTGGTGCAGTTTATTCTCTGTCGATGTATATCCAGTAGCCCTCAAGGTGTGTATCAGTCTAAAACCCGAGATGCACATGAAGGCAAGCATAAAACTGCTGTTCCTAGTAGCCCCTGAGACTCAGGTCGATGCGCGAAATGGGCCCGAGGATCAACTCCTAGCTCGGCAGCATACATAGGAATAAAAACGCAGTGTAATATATTAGAGATAATAGTGATCGCTAACAGGCCCCTGAGAGAGGGTCGTGAGAAGTCGCCGTGATATATAGCTTGATGCCAGATAGGTCCAGATGGTACTTATTGCTGTCCGAAGACGCACTTCCCATAGTTCGATCAAGCCGAACACTGAGCCCTTTGAATTTTCTGCATTGAATAGGCAACGCAGTAGCCCCCGAGACACTGGTCGGGTGGCAACACCAGATCAGGGGATCGATATGTTGGGGAACGTAGTAATTTAAAATTTTTCCTACGCACACGCAAGATCATGGTGATGCATACAACGAGATGGGAGAGTATGTCCACGTACCCTCGTAGACCGTAAGCGGAAGCATTAGCACAACGCGGTTGATGTAGTCATACGTCTTCACGATCCGACCGATCCAAGTACCGAACGTACAGCACCTCCGAGTTTAGCTCAAGTTCAGCTCGATGACGTCCCTCGAACTGCGATCCAAACCGAGTGTTGAGGGAGAGTTTCACAAGACGACGGCATGGTGACGATGATGATGTTCTACTAACGCAGGCTTCGCTTAAGCACCACTACGATATTATCGAGGTTGATTATGGTGGAGGGGGCACGCGCACGGCTAAGAGATCCACGGGATCAATTGTTGTGTCTATGGGGTGCCCCCCTGCCCCTGTATATAAAGGAACAAGGGGGGAGGCGGCCGACCAAGGAGGAGGGCGCGCCAAGGGGGGAGTCCTACTCCCACCGGGAGTAGGATTCCTCCTTTCCTTGTTGGAGTAGGAGAGAAGAAAAGAGGAGGAGAGGGAGAAGGAAAAGGGGGCTGCACCCCTTGTCCAATTCGGACCAGAGGGGGGGGGGCAGGCCTCCTTCCTTTTGGCCTCTCTCCTCTATTCCCGTATGGCCCAATAAGGCCCATATACTCCCCGGCGAATTCCCGTAACTCTCCGGTACTCCGAAAAATACCCGAATCACTCGGAACCTTTCTGAAGTCCGAATATAGTCGTCCAATATATCGATCTTTACGTCTCGACCATTTCAAGACTCTCGTCATGTCCCCGATCTCATCCGGGACTCAACTCCCTTCGGTACATCAAAACTCATAAACTCATAATATAACCAAGTTATCGAACTTTTAAAGCGCAAGTGGACCTCTACGGGTTCAAGAACTATGTAGAAATGACCGAGACACATCTCCAGTCAAT
Organism: Aegilops bicornis; assembly: GCA_021605145.1. NCBI lineage: Eukaryota > Viridiplantae > Streptophyta > Magnoliopsida > Poales > Poaceae > Aegilops > Aegilops bicornis. The sequence goes on along the minus strand of JAHIAL010000063.1, from coordinate 1,489,192 downwards.
AACCAATAGCGGAAACTGGATGCTCATATTGGCTCCCACATATTCTACGAAGATCTTTATCGGTCAAACCGCAGAACAACATACGTTGTTCCCTTTTTCATCGGTATGTTACTTGCCCGAGATTCGATCGTCGGTATCTCAATACCTAGTTCAATCTCGTTACTGGCAAGTCTCTTCACTCGCTTCGTAATACATCATCCCGCAACTAACTCATTAGTTGCAATGCTTGCAAGGCTTAAGTGATGTGCATTACCGAGAGGGCCCAGAGATACCTCTCCGGCAATCGGAGTGACAAATCCAAATCTCGAAATACGCCAACCCAACAAGTACCTTTGGAGACACCTGTAGAGGACCTTTATAATATCCCAGTTACGTTGTCACATTTGGTAGCACACAAAGTGTTCCTCCGGTAAACGGGAGTTGCATAATCTCATAGTCATAGGAACATATATAAGTCATGAAGAAAGCAATAGCAACATACTAAACGATCAAGTGCTAAGCTAACAGAATGGGTCAAGTCAATCACATCATTCCCCTAATGAGGTGATCACGTTAATCAAATGACAACTCATGTCTATGATTAGGAAACATAACCATCTTCGATTAACGAGCTAGTCAAGTAGAGGCATACTAGTGACACTTTGTTTGTCTATGTATTCACACATGTATTATGTTTCCGGTTAATACAATTCTAGCATGAATAATAAACATTTATCATGATATAAGGAAATAAATAATAACATTATTATTGCCTCTAGGGCATATTTCCTTCAGTCTCCCACTTGCACTAGAGTCAATAATCTAGTTCACATCGCCATGTGATTTAACATCAATAGTTCACATCTTTATGTGGTTAATAATATAGTTCACATCGACATGTGACCAACACCCAAAGGGTTTACTAGAGTCAGTAATCTAGTTCACATCGCTATGTGATTAACACCCAAAGAGTACTAAGGAGTGATCATGTTTTGCTAGTGAGATAATTTTAGTAAACGGGTCTACATCACATTCAGATCCGTAAGTATTTTGAAAATTTCTATGTCTACAATGCTCTCGCACGGAGCTACTTCTAGCTAATTGCTCCCACTTTCAATATGTATCTAGACCGAGACTTAGAGTCATCTAGATTAGTGTCAAAACTTGCATCGACGTAACCCTTTACTTACCTAACCTTTGTCACTTCCATAATCGAGAAACATATCCTTATTCCACTAAGGATAGTTTTGACCGCTGACCATTGATCTACACCTAGATCACTATTGCACTCCCTTGCCAAACTTAGTGGTAGGGTATGCAATAGATCTGGTACACAGCATGGCATACTTTATAGAACCTATGGCTGAGGCATAGGGAATGACTTTCGTTCTCTTTCTATCTTCTGCCGTGGTCGGGCTTTGAGTCTTACTCAATTTCACACCTTGTAACACAGGCAAGAAACTCTTTCTTTGACTCTTCCATTTTGAACTACTTCGAAATCTTGTCAAGGCATGTACTCACTGAAAAAACTTAACAAGCGTCTTGATCTATCTCTATAGATCTTGATGCTCAAAATGTAAGCAGCTTCACCGAGGTCTTTTTTTTTGAAAAAACTCCTTTCAGACACTCCTTTATGCTTTGCAGAATAATTCTACATTATTTCTGATCAAAAATATGTCGTTCACATATACTTATCGTAAATGCTGTAGTGCTCCCACTCACTTTCTTGTAAATATCAGTGCTTCACATGTTAAGTTCAGACATAAAACTATATGCTTTGATCAACTTATCAAAGCATATATTCCAACTCCGAGATGCTTGCACCAGTCCATTGATGGATCGCTGGAGCTTGCATATTTTGTTAGCAGCTTTAGGATTGACAAGAAACTTTCTGGTTTCATCATATACAACTCTTCTTTAATAAATCCATTAAGGAATGCAATTTTGTTTATCCATTTGCCAGATTTCATAAAATGCGGCAGTTGCTAACATGTTTCGGACAGACTTAAGCATAGATACGAGTGAGTAACTCTCATCATATTCAACACCTTGAACTTGTCGAAAACCTTTATGCATAATTCTAGCTTTGTAGACAGCAACATTACCGCTGGCCACGCCTTCTTCTTGAATATCCATTTATTCTCAATGGCTTGCCGATCATCGGGCAAGTCAACCAAAGTCCATACTTTGTTCTCATACATGGATCCCATCCCATTTCATGGCCTCAAGCCATTTTATGGAATCTGGGCTCACCATCGCTTCTTCATAGTTCGTAGGTTCGTCATGGTCTAGTAACATAACCTCCAGAACAGGATTACCGTACCACTCTCAGTGCGGATCTTACTCGTCGACTCTACGAGGTTCAGTAATAACTTGATTCCAAGTTTCATGATCATCATCATTAACTTCCTCACTAATTGGTGTAGGTGTCGCAGAAACCGCTTTCATGCGATGAACTACTTTCCAATAAGGGAGCAGGTACAATTACCTCATCAAGTTCTACTTTCCTCCCACTCACTTCTTTCTCGAGAGAAACTCCTCTCTAGAAAGGATCCATTCTTAGCAACGAATGTCTTGCCTTCGGATCTGTGATAGAAGGTGTACCCAACTGTCTCCTTTGGGTATCCTATGAAGACACATTTCTCCGATTTGGGTTTGAGCTTATCAGGATGAAACTTTTTCTTATAAGAATCATAACCCCAAATTTGAAGAAAAGACAACTTTGGTTTATTGCCAAACCACAGTTCATAAGGCGTCGTTTCAACGGATTTTGATGGTGCCCTATTTAACGTGAATGTAGCTGTCTCTAATGCATAACCCCAAAACGATAGTGGTAAATCGGTAAGAGACATCATAGATTGCACTATATCTAATAAAGTACTGTTATGACGTTCGGACACACCATTATGTTGTGGTGTTCCAGGTGGCGTGAGTAGTGAAACTATTTCACATTGTTTTAACTGAAGGCCAAACTCGTAACTCAAATATTTTACCTCTGCAATCATATCGTAGGAACTTTTATTTTCTTGTTACGATGATTCTCCACTTCACTCTGAAATTCTTTGAAGTTTTCAAATGTTTCAGACTTGTGTTTCATCAAGTAGATATACCCATATCTACTCAAATCATTTGTGAAGGTCAGAAAATAATGATACATGTCGCGAGCATCAACACTCATCGGACTGCATACATCAGTATGTATTATTTCCAACAAATCTGTTGCTCGCGCCATTGTTCCGGAGAACGGAGTTTTAGTCATCTTGCCCATAAAGCATGGTTCGCAAGCATCAAGTGATTCATAATCAAGTGATTCCAAAATCCCATCAACATGGAGTTTCTTCATGCGCTTTACACCAATATGACTCTAGCGCAAAGGCTGCCACAAATAGATTGCACTATCATTATTAACTTTGCATCTTTTGGCTTCAATATTATGAATATGTGTATCACTACGATCGAGATCCAACAAACCATTTTCGTTGGTGTGTATGACCATAGAAGGTTTTTATTCATGTAAATGTAATAACAATTGTTCTCTAACTTAAATGGATAACCGACAGTTGCAATAAACATGATCAAATCATATTCATGCTCAACGCAAACACCAAATAACACTTATTTAGGTTCAATACTAATCCCGAAAGTATAGGGAGTCTACGATGATGATCATATCAATCTTGGAACCACTTCCAACACACGTCATCAGTTCACCCTTAACTAGTCTCTGTTTATTCTGCAACTCTCGTTTCGAGTTACTAATCTTAGCAACTGAACTAGTATCAAATACTAAGGGGTTGCTATAAATACTAGTAAAGTACACATCAATAACATGTATATCAAATATACCTTTGTTCACTTTGCCATCCTTCTTATCCGCCAAATACTTGGGGCAGTTCGCCCAAAGGACCAATTCCTTTGGCAAAGAGAAGCACTCGGCCTCGTGCTTAGGTCCAGACTTGGCTTCTCCACTTGAGCAGCAACTCGCTTGCGTTCTTCTTGAGGTTCCCCTTCTTCCCTTTGCCCTTTTCTTGAAACTAGTGGTCTTGTCAACCATCAACACTTGATGTTTTTCTTAATTTCTACCTTAAATGGACATTTCAAAGATCACGAAGAGCTTGGGAATCACTTCCGTTATCCCTTGCATATTATAGTTCATCACGAAGTACTAGTAACTTGGTGATAGTGACTAGAGAACTCTGTCAATCACTATCTTATCTGGAAGATTAACTCCCACTTGATTCAAGTGATTGTAGTACCCAGATAATCTCAGCACATGCTCACAGCTTGAGCCATTCTCCTCCATCTTTTTAGCTATAGAACTTGTTGGAGACTTCATATCTCTCAACTTGGGTATTTGCTTGAAATATTAACTTCAACTCTGAACATCTCATATGGTCCATGACATTCAAAACGTCTTTGATGTCCCGATTCTAAGCCGTTAAGCATGGCGCACTAAACTATCAAGTAGTCATCATATTGAGCTAGCCAAACGCTCATAACGCCCGTGACCGCTTCCCGCAATAAGTCTGTCACCTAGCGGTGCATCAAGGACATAATTCTTCTGTGCAGCAATGAGGATAAACCTTAGATGACGGATCCAATCCGCATCATTGCTACTAACATCTTTCAACTTAGTTTTCTCTAGGAACATATAAAAATTAAACAGGAGCAACATCATGAGCTATTGATCTACAACATAGATATGCTAATACTACGGGACCAAGTTCATGATAAATTTAAGTTCAATTAATCATATTACTTAAGAACTCCCACTTAGATAGACATCCCTCTAATCTTCTGAGTGATCACGTGATCCATATCAACTAAACCATGTCCGATCATCACATGAGATGGAGTAGTTTCAACGGTTAACATCACTATGTTGATCATATCTACTATATGATTCACGCTCGACCTTTCGGTCTCCGTGTTCCGAGGCCATATACATTATATGCTAGGCTCGCCAAGTTTAACCTCGAGTATTCCGCGTGTGCAACTGTTTTGCGCCTGCTTGTATTTGAACGTATAGCCTATCACACCCGATCATCACGTGGTGTCTCAAAGACGAAGAACTTTTGCAACGGTGCATACTGGGGAGAACACTTATACCTTGATAATTTAGTGAGAGATCATCTTATAAAACTACCGCCGAACTAAGCAAAATAAGATGTATAAAAGATAAACATCACATGCAATCAAAATATGTGACATGATATGGCCATCATCATCTTGTGCCTTTTGATCTCCATCTCCAAAGCATTGTCATGATCTCCATCGTCACCGGCATGAAACCATGATCTCCATCATCTTGATCTATATCAATGTGTCGTCACATGGTCGTCTCGCCAACAATTGCTCTTGCAACTATTGCTATCGCATGACAGCGATAAAGTAAAGCAATTATTTGGCGCTTGCATCTTATGCAATAGAGAGTCAACCATAAGGATTTTTCCAGTTGCCGATAACTTCAACAAAACATGATCATCTCATACAACAACTTATATCTCATCACGTCTTGACCATATCACATCACAACATGCCCTGCAAAAACAAGTTAGACGTCCTCTACTTTGTTGTTGCAAGTTTTATGTGGCTGCTACGGGCTTAGCAAGAACCGTTCTTACCTACGCAACAAAACCACAACGATAGTTTGTCAAGTTGGTGCTGTTTTAACCTTCGCAAGGACCGGGCGAGCCACACTCGATTCAACTAAAGTGAGAGAGACAGACACCCGCCGGTCACCTTTAAGCAACGAGTGCTGCTTAACGGTGAAACTAGTCTTCGCCAGTAACGATACGGCGTAATGTCGGTCCGGCCGCTTCATCTCACAATACCGCCGAACCAAAGTATGACATGCTGGTAAGCAAGATGACTTATATCGCCCACAACTCACTTGTGTTCTACTCGTGCATATGACCTCGCGATAAAACCTGGCTCGATACCACTGTTGGGGAACGAGTAATTTCAAAATTTTCCACGCACACACAAGATCATGGTGATGCATAGCAACGAGAGGGGAGAGTATGTCCACGCACTCGAGACCGTAGAAGCGGAAGCATTAGCACAACGCGGTTGATGTAGTCATACGTCTTCACGATCCGACCGATCCAAGTACCGAACGTACAGCACCTCCGAGTTTAGCTCAAGTTCAGCTCGATGACGTCCCTCGAACTGCGATCCAGCCGAGTGTTGAGGGAGTGTTTCGTCAGCACGACGGCGTGGTGACAACAATGATGTTCTACCGACGCAGGGCTTCGCCTAAGCACCACTACGATATTATCGAGGTGGATTGTGGTGGAGGGGCGCACCGCACACGGCTAAGAGATCCAAGGGATCAATTGTTGTGTCTATTGGGTGCCCCGCTGCCCCCGTATATAAAGGAGCAAGGGGGGAGGCGGCCGGCCAAGGAGGAGGGCGCGCCAAGGGGGGAGTCCTACTCCCACCGGGAGTAGGATTCCTCCTTTCCTTGTTGGAGTAGGGAGAGAAGGAAAGAGGAGGAGAGGGAGAAGGAAAGGGGCTGCACCTTGTCCAATTCGGACCAGAGGGGAGGCGCAGCCTCCTTCCTTTTGGCCTCTCTTCTATTCCCGCATGGGCCCAATATGGCCCATATACTCCCGGCGAATTCTCGTAATCCTCTCAGTACTTGAAAAATACCCCAATCACTCGGAACCTTCCGAAGTCCGAATATAGTCGCCCAATATATCGATCTTTACTTCTCGACCATTTCGAGACTCCTCGTTATGTCCCCCATCTCATTCGGGACCAACCTCTTCTACATCAAAACTCATAAACTCATAATATAACCGCCATCGAACTTTAAGCGTATGGACCCTACGGGTTCGAGAACTATGTAGACATGACCGAGACACATCTCCGGGTCAATAACCAATAGCGGAACCTGGATGCTCATATTGGCTCCCACATATTCTACGAAGATCTTTATCGGTCAAACTGCATAACAACATACGTTGTTCCCTTTGTCATCGGTATGTTACTTGCGCTACAAAAAAAAAATACACTTCCGTGATGATACGTGTTTGTCACAGTAGGTCGCGTTTTTTGTCATGCATGTACATCCATGACAAATTTATGACGTAATCAAGATAGTCATACTGTCTTTGTCGTAGTAGTGTTCCATGACATTACCAAAATTATCATCACTAAGTGTCCACTTCCATGACGATAAATCATCGCGCTGTCACGTAACTGCTTTCGTCAAGGGTGACCGACACGTGGCATCCATCGTAATGGTAACGCCGTTGAGCTATCGGGTCGGGTTTTGGATCCGATAACCCGTTAACAGCCCCGACCAATGGGGATTTTTCACGTGTAAAATCATCATTGGCTGGAGCAAACACGTGTCGGCTCACCTTTGGGACAGATGTGATCCGCTCATTGGACCGAAGGCGCCTATGATACGACGACAAGTGGCACGGCCCAACAGAGGCCCATTCCGGTGAAAAGGCCGGCCCGTTTGACTTGGTCAAAAGGTGGCGGGCCGCCCTGAAGCTTTGTTAACGGCTTTGTTCGCATATAGCCCATTTACAACCCGCTAACCCAGGGCCCGTTACGCCCTATCCGAATTAGGCTCAGTAGCATCATCTGGGCCATCCAATATGATTCAGCCTGTTTTAACTTCCGGCCCATGTGCGGCCCATGACTTCTTTCGCCCATATGAGGACCTTTGTAACTCTTGGCCCATTAATGTACCTCGCGGTAGAATCGGCCCAGAATGAACTGCGGTATCAATTTATACCCATTAACGGCCCATATTCCATTGGGCCGCTTCCAGCCTGGGTTATCTTTTCGGCCTTCTCAGGGCCCATTGATTCTTGGCTCATTTGCAAGATTCGATTTACATACGGCCCGTTATTGTCATTTTCGCTTGTGGGCCAAATTCAGCCGTTGTTACAATCGGCCCGCTTATGACCGTTAATCACGCTGGGCGTTTTCATGTCAAAAAACCCATTGGGCTGTTTTCATAGAGTTATCAACACGGCCTATTAACGGCCCGTTATGGTCCCACTTAATAGTACGGCCCATGATTGGTGAAATGATGATACGCCCGTAGAAGGCCCATGGATCCTACGGCCCGTATGAGGCCCATGGATAGTACGCAAGAGAAGGCCCATGGACCCTACGACCCGTAGAAGGCCCATTGATCGCTAAGGCCCGTGATAGAAGGCCGATGGATCCTACGGCCCGTGATAGAAGGCCAATGGTCCTACGGCCAACGAAGGCCCATGGATCATACGGCTGCAGGAGGCCCATGGTTACAACAAATTGGCCTGCTGCCAAGGATTATTTTGGCCTAGTTACCAAAAATAGGCTATTGTGGCCACTAGAAAAACACGTAAAAAGAAGCTGCAAAGTGACTACTAGCAAACAACTAAACAAGACAATAAGGAAATAAATAAGCAAGTAATTAAGGCTAGCCTATTACCGCTTATTACACATATTACATCCACTGGGCATCAAAGTTCGCCACCAAAGTGCAAATATAGGGAACAAAGCGACATATTACATACACTTGGCCGTCAAAATTGGCCACCAAAGGCAAAATAAACGCGCAGCAAAACAAGAGAATAATGAAACAACTTCGTAAGAGCTCAAGAAACGTTATCCCGGTGGTATCCACCATGTCTGGCAATAAGCTTAGCAAGCTGATTAGCTTTGTCTTGTTTGGCGCTTAAAATCCTCCAACGCTTCTTTGTTGCACGGAAAGTATGCATCCGAATGCTCCAGGACTTCCGCAGTCCTTCCGCTTCTTGTCGCAAAGACACTTTGATCGATGTCTTTCAATTGTAGTTGAGACTCAAGAAACCGAACTGATTCGTATAAAGGAGTTTGAATAGCTTGTGCATGCGGTAGTGGCCAAGAATCGAACACTAAACCAAGACAAGACTTTGGGGTTGTCTCATTGCCTTCAAGATAGTCTTCCTTAGTTGTTTTTTTAGCTTTGTTGGAGACCAACAAGGATGTGTCACTATCCTGAACCTTATCTTCGCATTACTTCCTTTACCATTGCTTAATAAGGCACTCCTCCCCAATATTATGTCAAGATTCTAAAAGAAGAAACAAGGCATACATAACATGTTTAGCATGTACTAGTATATGAAACTCATTTCGTGAACCAGTTCATTAGTAAGGTGGACAGGATTAAACTACCAAGTCTTCTATTGCCAAGTACTAGTACATAATAAAAGCATCAAACAAACATATATCTATGTCCTATGGTCACTTGCATTGTCTTGCCAAATCAAAATAGAGACACGGTTCAAATCATATCGCTCAAGACAAAGCAAGCAGTGAAAGAATACAAAGCGTGGGAAACTACACAAAGCACAACAAGATTTTAGATGGGTACCACGGGTCTACATGTACAACAACACTATTGGCTCTGTTGTGATGCTAGTAATGTGCATGATATGAAAGTCAATCAGATACACAATTGAAATTGAAATCAACAGAGCTATTGATAAGAGCAAACCTATTAAAGAAACATGCGTGAACATACCGGCTGTGCCATTGGAGTTTCGATTGGATCCTTCAATTTAAAAATAAGTTCAGATGAGTAAATACAAGGATACAAGAGCAAAGCAATCATAGTTAAAAAAGGCGCTACTAAGCGAGTGCTTAAGAGCGGTTAGGCTCTAGGCGTTATAAACGCATTGCGCATAACTATGCATAATCGCGATAAGCATGCACTTTGGTCAAGAAGCGCAAAGGCGGTGGCAAAACGCATAATTAACGCCTAGAACTTTTTGAACTATGATAGCAATGGAATCTTAAATTAGAACAGTTGTTCTTGAGGTTTAGGCACTTGTTCTACATGAACAGAGAGTACAAGAAGATGCAAGAATAAAATACTTAAAATAGAAAATGAGCTCATAGACCTTACCACATTCTTGGTTTGGGGACCAAGATCTGTAACAAGCGTGCTCCGGTCATCGTCAAAGGTAAATGTGTCTCACGAGAATGTAAGGGAATTTGATGAGTTTCTTTGCCGGTAAGTATGTTTTCTTCGTGTAATTCCGATAGTGCCACCAAGCATTCTTGAAGATAGCAGAGGTATTAGCACAGGTTACCTCATCCCGAAGTTTCCAAATCGGTCCTTCTCTATAGAGAAAATGGGACATTTGCTGTATTATAACCATCATGGAGGTAGGATGTATGGGGACGAAGCAAAGTAATTGCCATGAATAACATTACTTACACATAACTCTGGACAAACACACTGAACTGGCAGTTTCCTTCATCTTCAAAGTATAATATTTCCAAGATGGGAAGATACACATACAATTTAAAACATCAAATGCGAGTAGATGCTAAACTACGACTGGCTGGTTGTGCTTCCTCCACAGGAATAGGCGCATTAACCGGTGGAGTTGGGGTTTGCCGTGATAGTCTTGGCCCTTGGGGCACTGGAGCTGCCTTACTAACTGCTGTTGTTTGGGAGCTCTGTGGTGGAGATGGTGCTGTGTCAACAGGAATTGGGTTACTATCGGCTGAGGTTGGGGTTAGATTGGGTGAAGCTGGTTCTCTATCCATCGCAGTAGGGGTACAATCTGCGAGAGTTTGGGTTATATGTGGTAGGGCTGGTTCTTGTGCATGTAAAACCGGGGTGCTATCTCCACCAAGAGGTAGCACTGTTTTATTTGAAGACCGTGTTTTTATTCCGCTTAGATATCGGCATCACCGCTCCAATTCAAATGGCTGATAAAATGTGAAACATAGTTGAATGTACATACATTGTATGAGAGACAAATGCAATAGATAGTGTGTAAAAAGAGGGCATGTAATAGTTGATATGTATATTGTTTAACTAAAACGGATAGCATGACATAATTTCACATATATGATGTCTATCTAAACTGGATAGCATAGCATAACATAATTCAAAGATATGATGAATAACTAAACAGGATCGCATGACATAATTCACCTACATGTTATCTAAGTAATCAGGATCGCATCATTTAATTCACATATGTGATTTATATGCTAAACAGAGGGCATCCGATATGATGTCTGAACTAAGAACATGGTGTTGAATATTGTGTATATGATGTCTAAACTATGCAAGGCAAGACACCGTATGCATGATATGAGCAAGTATAACTGCAAGCCAAGTTAGAGCATACACCAAAGTGGGGGAATAGGACTGGTCATCCGTCTCTCAATCCATCTCTCGAGGAGCTATCGGGACCCAACAAGAGATCTCGCTTGACAGTAGCACTGTCTCGCTTCCAAAGCCTTGTTTTCACTCCAGATTTTTCCATCTCCCACCCAAATGGCTGATTCACAGGAAGAGTAGTTTAATGTACAAACATTGTCGACAAATGGAAATGTAATGAAGAAAAGGATGGGCAAGATATCATTCAAATATATGATGCCTGGTTAAACAGGATGGCATTGCACATTTCACATACATTATGGCTGGCTAAAAGACATGAGACATAATTCCCATATATGATATAGAAACTAAACAGGTGGCATTACAGAACATGTCTAAACTAAGCAGATGACATATATGATGTCAAAAGTATGCAATCAGAAGGCAACATATGCATGATATGACTAACATCATCATGCCAAGGTAGAGCAAACACCTTGGGGGTAAATAGGAGTGGTCAGCTGCCCGAATACGCCGAGAATGTATATCTTCCTCTGGATTACAACTGGAGAGGGGTGGGGAGGGTTTGCCATTGAACCCACCATGGAGCGATGTACGCATGACATTGTATTGCCGCCACAAAACTCTTCTCTTTTCTCTACATGTTCAAGATGACCGTGTACAATATCCTCGACATGCATACGAAAAAATATGGTGAGATTATGTAAGGAGAGCATGCAGAAATTTAGAGTGATGGTAACAACCACTGGATCGACGTTTTTCCTTGAACCAAAATGGCCCTAATGGATCGACATGAATGTATAGTAATAAGTGATGCAACAAGTGTACAACCTCTTTGTCGTGGCCGTGTCGACCTCAAAGATCATTGGGTTGGTCATTTGAAGCAGTTGAGGCAGAGGTGGTCGCCGGAGGTGTGGAGGAAGATGCGAGGAATCAGAGACGGTGTCCGTGGCACTACTCTGTTGTGAGGGATCGTTCTGTCGTTGGAGCAGCTCTGGTGAGCCGTAAGATGTCAAGGCTGAAGCAGCACAAGACAGACATCGTCAATCTCAACTGGGATTCTAATAGCATCTCCAATAGATGATGAAAAATGGATGTAAAATTAACATCACCAAAAACCACTTGACCACAACAGATGAGGTAAAAACTATTGACTCTGAACTTAACTGTCGAAACTGAAATTAACTGTGGAATCTAAATGCTACATCTTGAATCTGAATGCAATTGTAGCAGAGAGACACTTGACATGTAGTTTAGGGAGGGCCTGCATGTTCATCTTCAACCCGCACACCCTCGAGCCGCCGCCACCACACGAGGCCCTGCGTTGCCTCGCCGCCAATACAACTCGCCACCGCCGGCCAACTCTTCTAGGCCCCCGCCCCCCACCTTTAACCCTAAGATAGATAGTTGGTTACCTCTCCGGGCGAGCCCCGGCCCCTCACGCTGGTGGTTCTTCCTTAACTCCGGCGAGCCCCCCAACCCCTCGAAAATCGATCGACCTAAAAGTCGATTCACCGACTGAAATGTGGCTTAATCGAGCAGAGCAGCAACGAGCTATGTGGGGGAGAGAAGCAGGCTGGGCGAAGCGAAGCGAGCCGGAGCAGCAGAGCGCGAAAGCGAGAGCCGAGCAGCAAAGCAGCAGATTCGCTGGTATGGACGCCGCCGCCAAGGGGCCTCACACAGGGGAGAGCGCCGTGGAGATGTCGCCGCCGGCCGCTTCAAGGTAGCCGCTCGATGGCGGTGCGGGATGGAGCATCGGCGCCGGGAGGTCGAGTTAAGGAGAAGGTGCGATGCGATGAGTGTACAACCTCTTTGGTGGCGCCAAGTAGGCCTCGGCTTCGTCCGATGAGTCGGCGAGGATGCTGCGGTTCCGGTGGAGCAGGTTAAGGCGGCGCTGTGGGGATGGAGCAGCCGCGATAGACGAGGCGATCGTCGGAGCAGCTCCTTCGAGGTGGAGGACGGGGCGGCTGAACCGGACGGGGATTTGAGATGGATGACGGATCCTCATCCGGGAGGTGGACGAGGGACGCCGAGCTATTGAGGTGGATGATGTCGCCGGGGAAGAGGCTCCTGGGCAAGTGATGGCGACGTGGACGGAGGAGGGTGGGGTTTCGTGGCGAGCGGAGAGGTTATGGCGGCTGGGATTTTGAATGGCTAAAAGGGGCGGCTTATGGGAGGGGTGAAGCATGACTTTAGGGACGCGCTTGTCCAAAATGTAGGGTGTTACAAAAGTACCCCCAATCGATTTGAACTAGCGGCCCTTTCGGCCTGTGGTTAGAAGGGGATTTCGCGTGTCGGGATTTGGCAGTCGGAGGGAGTTTTCGGCGTTGTAATTTCGGGATAGCGAGGCAGGTTGTGAAGGCGCCAGTTTTGGGAGCACGATATCTGAATTTTCGGGATATAACAAGACGCGGGTTGAATTTTAGGGACAAGCCTAACGTGTAGTAATATTGTACTTGTAATGCGTACTCAAATCAATTCGCACTTCCCTCAACCAAAATAAAAACGAAAAAATAAAACTATTCACACCACACAAAGAGAGAGTCTTGCCTGCTTTACTATACAAATGCTATTCAAAGCTACTCCTCCTTCCATCTATATAGGGCCTAATGTGTTTTCGATGCTAACTTTGACCAAATATTAGAGCAATGATATATGACATGCAACTTACACAAAGCACACCGTTAACTTCATCTGTGAAAGGTTCTTTCAATGATATAATTTTCACATTGTGCATGTCATGTACTATTAATCTTGTCAATAGTCAAAGGCGGTCTTAAAAAATCTCATTACACCCTATATAGATGGAAGGAGGAGTATGAATCCATGTTATGTCCGATTAATTTTTTTCGCTTGCTGTATAATACATGTAACCTACTCATACCAACATTTTAGTGCATTCCCAATGTCTATACTACCGCTGCAATTCGAACTAAATTTGAATTCGTTTCTCTATTTCAATGAGAATCTACAATCATGATTGTTGCCAACTTCAACCATCATAGTTTCCATGCTATCCGCCAGATATAAATCGGATGGCCTATAATGCGGGATGGCAGGCACACCATCATCAACAACTCCGTTTTTCATAAGAGTAGAGATAAAATATATTAAATGTAGTATAACATGTTCATAAACACACCATGTGTATCACCGTTATATATATTCACACATGCGTCGGTTTAAAACACTATGATAAATTCTTCAAATATCCAAATTTGCTTTTTATAATGAAGTATATATGATCTCTATTCGTCTTTTACACCCACACAACCCTCGTATCTTTGTAGCTAGCGCTTAACTTTCTCTTGTGCATGCACACGCGCATCCCTCTCACCCTCCCTCGGCATTCTCTAGCTCCATCACAAGAAATTTGTCTTTTTTCACTTTAGGTCGCTCACCCACGGTGTGTGTGTAGCCCTGCCCCCTCCTTCTCCTTCTTTACGGCACACATCGATCGATATGCCTCTCTAGCCAGGTGTGCCTAGCACAAACACAAGCTTCCCTCTTCTCTTGTCACCGTCCATGCCTCACTCCCACCACTCTTTTCATCGTTCTCGTGACGCAGACACTCCTCCCCGCCGATATAGTATGCCTCTCGTACCACCTCCTACATGCATCCCTCTATCTCTATCCTTCTCCTTGTGCCTCGCTTGCTTCTAACACACACATGCATGTATACCGATCGATCTCCCAACATATACCGATCGACTTTTAACTACCCCCCATCGATCGACGTACCTCACAAGTTATGTCTCTCCTTTCTCTAACAAAGGGCGATTGATCTTCCTATGTAGTTATGTCTGCCACCACAGCCACATCGTCCCCCTCATCATTCGTGCATGCCTCTGACCCGCCTCTCACACGCACATGCATGCATAACAAGCAGCCATCTCCTCTCTTATTGATATTGCGGGCGTGCCCTCCGCTTGTCTAGCAAGCCTATCCCACCATTTGTTAGAAGCAACTCCACGCTACCACCCCTCCAACACTCTAGCTCTGTCTCTCTCCCAACCTTATTCCTCTCACGCACATATGCATGGATGCCGATCGATCTCCCTTAATACATGAGGCAGATCGATCTCCTTAATACATGAGGTAGGCCTCTCTCCTCCTCCACACATATACCAGCCATTGTACCTCTATAGTTAATTGGGCCTCCCTCTTCCCCCACCACACACCGATAGTCGAGCTGCAGTGTAGGTATCCATGCCATGTAGACAAACCGCACATGTCCCTCTCACGCTCCAAAGAGGCCAGCCACTCTATATCTTTGACGTGGGCACACACAAATTCGTTGGCACTCTTTATCAATCGCGCGCATAGACACACACACACATCATCCCTCTTTTCGATTCTATGGACACCTCAAGCCGGTGATACCTCCACTGTCTTCTCGTGGATCGCCCCCTCTATATATATGTTATATCCAGGACTCTATTTCACACACATTGCATATGTTAGATTTTGATTGAACCCCCCCCAAAAAAAAACTCTCAAGAACCCACACACTATATCTCTCTAGGTTTGTATCTCTCTCACAACCCCATGTAGGTGATGCACGATACAAGAAGAGAATAGGTGCACCGTGGCACGCATACTCATGCTTCGTGCCCAGCCACACCGCGGGGTACATTTGCGGTGGAGCTCATTTCTTTACGAAATGGCAGCTCACATGCTAATTTGAACGCCTGTAGCGGTTGTTTACCTAGGAGGTCGTGTACCACGCCCGCATGAAACAAAGTTTGACTTGACGCGTTGCCGTGTTATTTTTAAATAAAGTTATAGCTCAATGGCACGCATATTACAGAATATAAAATGATTTTTATGGAGAAAAAGGTAGTCCGCTCACTATATACAATGGAGCCTTGCGTGCCTGGTTTGTCGCTTCTTCGTGAGTATCTCACACAAGGCTGCGGTGGCCTCTCTCTCTCTCACCGTTGGTCATCGATCCGCCGCATCCCGTCCCCGGGGAAAGGGAGTGCGGTGGCCTCTCTCTCTCACCGTTGGTCACCGATCCGCCGCATCCCGTCCGCCGGGGAAAGGGAGGAAGTGCATCGTTTCTCCGCTCGACGGCGCCGAGGCAAAGACGTCCCAATCTACGGGTACACGCTGCTCTTCCGATTAGCTCCGTGGGCAGGGCCTACGCCACATGCTCATGATTTCGCTTCCGCCGCCACCTAGTTACATCCCGACGACCTCCGTATCCCATCCCCTCGGCCTTGCTCCACTGCCCGCCTTCCCACATCACTGGATGTGGATCTTCCATAGTTCTTTGCCCAAAACATAGCTCGCCCAACAGCGTACTTTCCATATTGCATTCTCGTCCTCACATCGCTTTTAGACAAACACAACCGTGTTGTTATCTTCCCTTAGGGCAAGGAATATGCTTCTTTTTGTCGTCGCATGTGTCATCAACTGTTATTGGCTAGTAATTGTTTCCTTTCTACCTCTTTTTTTCAAACAGGGCTATCCATTTCACCTCGTTGCTATTGCGACCTTTTGGTGAACTGCACAAATCACTTTTTTTCTTAAGAGTGTTTTGTGCAGTTGTACTAAAATGTCACATGGGCAACGCTCTCTACATTTCAAAGGTCTTGTTGCACAAAGGGAGATTGGTTTTGCTCTATCCTCCTCATCCAACTCCGAGCCTAATATTCTCCAACTAGTTAGTCTTAAAAGAGAGTACTGCAAAGGTGACGGGCTTCTATTTATGTGTTTATTGTTTCATCATTAGTCCTCTATTATCGTAATCACACTTAATATCTTTGGAAATGTGGACGCTTAGCTCTATTTTAGAGGAACTGCACAAAATGATCGGAATGTTGCATGCTCCGCATAGCTACTTTTTTCCCAACATGCCTTGTTGATTTAGACAGAGCTGGGGGGACATTGCTGCCAATGAAAGCATGGATCAATTTTAATTTAACACCTTCTCACAACTCTGTCTTCAGTTGTGATGCAGTTATTAGCTCTGATCTACTAATAATCTACATGCATTAGCAATGAAGTTAGTTTTTTTATTGTTTCTTAAAGAGCATCGATGGGAAGACACGCGAAACAGAAGCTGAAAGCTTGAAAGTGCAACTATCCCTAGGTGGTTTTGGTAATTCATAACAACATATAGCTCATTGAGCTAATGCTATTCCAAGACAAATATTTCAGGAAAGCTCAATGAATGGCATGTCATGGATGATGAAAGTGGATCCCTCAAAATATTAAGGACAAAGGATTGGATCAAGCTCAAAAGCTCAAGACTCTACATTTTACATTTTAGTGATCCAAGATCACATTGAGTCTATAGGAAAAGCCAATACTATCAAGGAGGGATGAGGTGTTGCTTAATGAGCCTCTTGCTTCATGTGCTTAGTGATATGCTCCAAAACCCTCCACTACTTTCTCACATCCACATATGACCTAAACCTAAAGTCAAACTTCGGCCCCACCGATTCTTTCTATCCGCGCCACCGAGGTTCAAATGTCATAGCCAATCGCCACAAACCCTAGGCAAATCAAGATCACCGATAGGGATCTCGGTCTCACCGAGATGGGATTATAATCTCTCTGTTTCCCTTACGTAACGCTTTGGTCTACTTGAAGTGAGCGATTGGTCCCACCGAGATTGCAATGTAAACTCTCTATTTCCTTTTCAGAACTTTTCGGTCTCACCGAAAGAGCGATCAGTCCCACCGAAGTTTGCGACCAACTCTGGTTAGCTAATTACCAAAATCGGTCTCACCGAGTTTGTGTAATCGGTCTCACCGAGATTACGTTATGCCTAACCCTAACCCTATTGGTCCCACTGAAGTTGCATGTCGGTCCCATCGAAAACCCTAACGGTCACTAGGTTTACTCGATCGGTCCGGCCGAGTTTGTTGATTCGGTCCCACCTTGTTTGGTAAATTGTGTGTAATGGTTAGATTTTGTGTGGAGGCTATATATACCCCTCCACCTCCTCTTTATTCATGGAGAGAGCCATCAGAACAAACCTACACTTCCAACTTACTCAGGGCTCTGAGAGAGACCACCTACTCATGTGTTGAGGCCAAGATATTCCATTCCAACCACATGAATCTTGCTCTCTAGCCTTCCCCAAGTTGCTTTCACCTCAAATCTTCTTTCCACCAAATCCAAATCCTGTGAGAGAGAGAGTTGAGTGTTGGGGAGACTTATCATTTGAAGCACAAGAGCAAGGAGTTCATCATCAACACACCATTTGTTACTTCTTGGAGAGTGGTGTCTCCTAGATTGGCTAGGTGTCACTTGGGAGCCTCAGAGCAAAATTGTGGGGTTGAACCAAGGAGTTTGTAAGGGCAAGGAGATCGCCTACTTCGTGAAGATCTACCGCTAGTGAGGCAAGTCCTTCGTGGGCGACAGCCATGGTGGGATAGACAAGGTTGCTTCTTCGTGGACCCTTAAGTGGGTGGAGCCCTCCGTGGACTCACAAGAATCAATTTACCCTTCGTGGGTTGAAGTCTCCATCAACGTGGATGTACGATAGCACCACCTATCGGAACCCGACAAAAACATCCGTGTCTCCAATTGCGTTTGAATCCTCCAAACCCTTCCCTTTACATTCTTGCAAGTTGCATGCTTTAATTTGCGCTACCTATATACTCTTTGCATGCTTGCTTGAATTGTGTGAAGATTGCTTGACTTGTTCAAAGATAGCTAAAATCTGCCAAAGTCTAAAATTGGGAAAAGTTTAGGTTTTTAATTGGTCGAGTAGTCTAATCACCCCCCCCTCTAGACATACTTCAAGGTCCTACAAGTGGTATCGAGCTTTGGTCTCCATTTGCTTTGATTTCCATAGCTTTTGGTGGTCATAGCCTTGGTTTCACAACCTAGGAGAGTATGGCGTCTAGCGAGGGAAATTATCACCGTGAGAGGTCCTTACTTTGATGGCACTAATTTTGCTAGTTGGAAGCATAAGATGAAAATGCATATTCTTGGACATAACCCGCTTGGGCTATTAAGTGTATTGGCTTGCAAGGTGAATTCTTTGATGGGAGAGAACCGAACCGTGAAGCTAGCGCCGGAAGAGTTGAAGATCTTGCCAATACAACGCTCAAGCTTGTGATATCCTCTTCAATGGCTTGTGCCCCGAAGAGTTCAACAAAATCAGCCATCTTGAGAATGCAAAGGAAATTTGGGATACTTTGATTGATATGCATGAAGGTACCGACTCCGTCAAGGAATCCAAGTTGGATGTGCTCCAAAGTCAGCTTGACAAGTTCAAAATGAAGGATGGTGAAGGTGTCATTGAAATGTACTCTAGGCTTGCTCTTATCACAAATGATATTAATGACTTAGGAAGTGAAGAGATGACCGACAAATTCATCATCAAGAAGATCCTAAGAGCATTGGATGGAAAAATATGATACCCGTGTGCACATTGATCCAAATGATGCCAAATTACAAAGATCTCAAGCCAACGGAAGTCATTGGAAGAATTGTTGCTCATGAGATGTCACTCCAAGGATAAGGAGGAACTTCACAACAAGTCAAGTGGTGCTTATAAAGCCTCATGTGAAGCCCCCACATCATCAAGTGAGAAACAAACCTTGAATGAAGAATTGAAGCTTAATGGTGAAGAACTTAAAAAATTCTACAAGAGTAGAAGCAAAGAAAGAAGCTCTAAGTCAAGGTCCTACAATGACAAAAGATCTTCTAGTCGAGAGCGCCAATTGCTACAATTGTGGGAGACAGGACACTATTCCAATGAGTGTACGACACCCTACAAAAGAAGAGAAGATTCTCGCAAGAGAAGAAGTAGAAGAGAAGAATCACCACCAAGAGAGAGAAGGAGTAGAGATGACCGTTATGAACGAAGACCCTCACGGAGAAGCAAGGATTCGGAAAGGAAGGACAAGTCATCAAAGAGCTACACAAAACGAAGACATCAAGTTCACGTTGGTGAATGGGTATCCGGTTCCGACTCCGAAAATCACTCCGAGAGAAGCTATCACTCCGACTCCGAATACACTCAAGATGAAGGTGCTGCCGGCCTGGCACTTGTATCAACCAACTCCTACGACATATTTGATTCACCAAATGAAGGAATTGGAAGATGCTTCATGGCCAAAGGTCCTAAGGTAACACAATTTTAGTATGTTGATTTTAATATTGATGAAGATGACTTGCTAGGTGATGATGATTTACTTGTTGACAACTCTAGTGATGAATACTATGATGAAACGTCAATTAATCATGCTAATCAAGATGAAGTGAATGACAATGATAAGGATAAGATTGAGCTTCTAACTAAAGAACTAAACACTCTTAAGTTAGCTCATGAAACTATCCTCGAAGATCATCGAGAACTTTTAAGGGCTCATGAGAAGTTACGCTTTGAAAAGCTCAATCTTGAGCAAGAGCATGAGTTCCTAAAAGCAATCAATGATGATCTCCGTAAGAAAAGTTCTTCTTACATTGCCAAGCGATTACTCTTATCTACTTACATGCCTCAAGTCAAGTCTAGTAACAAGAACAAGAAAGATTCTTCCTCTAGTAGTAACAATAACAATGCTAAATCCAATATTGTTGCTTCTAGTAGCTCTCTTGATTCCACTAATGATTCTCTTAGCCAAGTTACACTTGAGCAAGAAAAACAGCTTATTGAAGGAATTATAGAGAAAGGTGTATACAAGAGCCTTGCTTAGGGAGTAAGCAATTCGAGGAGATTGTACGCAAGCAAGGAAGGCCTTAGGAAGAATCAAGGTGTTGGTTTTGAACGAAAGTTCAATGCCAATGGAGTTGAGTGGAAGAAGATCAATAACCCAAGACGAAGTTTTTTCCTCAACAAGAGAAGTATGATCCTACTTCCTTCAAGGGAACACAAGCACAAGATGATCTTCCACCACAAGACCACAAGAACAAAGGCAAGGACAAGCTTCAAGAGGAGATTGATGCATTTGAAGAAGCACCTAAGGCCTTGGTCAAGTGGGTTCCCAAGACTACGTCAAGTTCTACTTCATCAAGTACAACTACTACACCTAGGATTCCCATCAAGATGATGTGGATCCCGAAGAAGAAGAACTAGAGAGTTCTTGAGGGTGACTCCGCCAACATTCTTCACTCATATCATTATGGCAAGGACAAGTGCAATCATCTTTCATATCTTGCACTAGTTCAAGGAGTCACAAACCCTCATGTTGGTAAGGCAAGGGAAGAGGTAACCTAATGTTTTCATGGACATCATTTTGTGCATGCATCACTCTATGTCTATGGATATTCTTGTTTGTTCCTTGTGGGACTAACCCATGTAGGTATTGAAAGTGCAACTCACTCCAAAGGATTGCTCCAAAAGATCTACATCAACATTGAGCATCCACATCTTCAACACCTACATGAAGTCATCATCGACATAACCCAAGGTTAGTTCATCCCTCTAAGGGGGGATCTCACATCTAGGGGGAGCTTAACTCTAAGAATTGAGTCAAAGCAACTCTAATGATGTGAACACATAAATGCTTTATGTAAAAGTGGTAACCCCACTTGAGCTTAAACGATGAGTATGACCTATGATCAAATGTTCTCATTTGACTCCTAAGTCAATATACTCATATATAGATGACCTAGTCATCGCCAATTGTTTGATAGATGCTAGAATTGTTTGTGCATGCTTTGTCACATATTTCATTTGTCATTTTATTGTGTGAGCATGTTGGTTGCATATTTTACTCATTCGAGGACATCCACTTGTTGTTTTGATTGACTGGTTTCTTCTTCTTTGGCCAAGTGGATGGACAAGAATGCCTAAGAACCTTCTCTAGCTATCTATGCTTTTCACGTCTCAAACTCTATTCATGCTACATCACAAAATTTGATCAAGTCGGATTCGAATCACTCTGTGTGAGGAGCACTCGGAGTCCCCGATTCGTCATAGACTTAAACTTCCAAAACTTCTTTGTGATTTTCGATCTGACCGATTCCTCCATTTTGGTCATACCGAGATCACTAAGTCAATCTAGGTTTTCATCTCGGTGCAACTGATTTGAACTTTTCGGTCACACCGAGTTGTCAGAATCTTGTTAATAGTTATGCATCTCGGTGCCACCGAGTTGTTCCACTCGGTCACACCGACAGTGTCGGGCTATATATTCTCACGAGCAAATTTTGGAAAACTTTCTCCAAAACTCTTCGCTCGCGCATAGCTCGCTCTGCCTACTAGGTCTCCGGATTGTCGACTTCATCGCCACTTGACCACCTCCTGTCATTGGTCTCCGCCACAATAACGGATTTCATCTCCACCGTTGCCGTCAGCGAGTTCACCCGCTGAACTAGGGTATGAACTTCGACCACGCAGTGCTATCCTCGTGCGATTCTCAAAGACATTGTGTTCATAATGCTTCTTGCCACGATTGAAACACCTCTATCTAGTCAAAACACTCCTTAGAATAGATGTGATTCAAAATTTAGGGTTAGGTTTCCGCCGAAACCATCTCGGACCCACCGAGTTGAAAAACTCGGTCCCACCGATTTGGCTAACGCCATTGCACTAGTAACTCTTGGTCTGACCGAGAATTGCTAATCGGTGTGACCGATTTTAAAAACTTTGTGAAACCCTAGCAGTCTCGATGCCACTGAACTGTGACTCGGTCTGACCGAGTTCACTAGTTTAGGTTCCAAAACTGCTTCGGTATCAACGAGTTTGAAAATCGGTAGATCCGAGATGCTTTCTGAGGAAAACTAAAACTAAGTTTTTGAATCATTCTTTTGCAAAAATTTCTGCATTTTGTGATGCTCATCCACTCTACCTCATCTATAACTATTCACAGGGTCAGCAGTCAGTGTGTGCAGCATGTCAGACCAAAGTGACAGCCAGAACAAGTCAGAAGAGAAGATTCACATGAGTGAGGGCACTAGTCCCTCTAGCAGCTCAGATGAGGGGAGTAGGAGCACTCCCAGCAATTTGCCCAAGGCTGCCACAAGGACAAGGAAGAAGAAAACCTCAGAGTCTGAGGATGAGGATTATGTGGCGATTGAGGATGAGGCTATTTCAAAGAAGAAAGTGCTCAAGAAGGAGTATAGCTCAGCTGCGATAAGCTGTGGATGAAGATCAAAAGGCCTACAGGAAGACAACCAATGTCCAAAGCCAGAGTCTCCACTCAAGCTTCTTTGGAATCCCAACCCAAAGAGCCTGCTGCAGAAGGAAAGAAAAGGAAGGAAAGGGTCAAGAAGACCATGGCCAGACTGATAGGAAAGCCTTCCATGATGGATGAAGAGGAAGAAGAAGAGGTTGATGCACCAGCACCCAAGGCACAAAGGCGATGATCGATGCTATAAAAGTCGAGGCTGCAACTTCAAAGCCCAAAGAAGCACCCAAAGCTGCCTCCAAGCCCAAGAGTGCACCTAAGAGGAATACCAGGAGTATACCAGCCATCGAAAAGAACAAGGCCCCAAAGTGCTCGATGTTGTCTGTGAGGAAGATGATGAAGGGCAAGTCCTAAGGAAGCTCAAACCCAAGATTCCAGACCACAATGATGTTCATCCTGTGGCTGAAAACATGAAGATCAGGAGAGACTTAGGGTTGAGGCTATGGAGAGAGTCGATCCATATGCCACCAGAGAAGGACTCTTTGTAGATTACAGGTTCCACACCGAGGAGCGGCGGGACTTCTATGAGACCATCTTGTTGGATAAAAAGCCCATAGTGTGTGATATGAGGTGGGTCGACCGACCTACATACAGAAAATGAAGAACACTATCCCGGAGTGTATGACAGCTTCGGTCGTGTGGAGTTGCAGATTTTGTTGGGCAGAAGCTCACAAACTGGAATGACGAGCTCATTATGCAATTATACTCCACATCACATTTCTATCCAGATGGCAGGATAGTTTGGATGTCTGAAGGAACGAGATACCAATCAACCATAGAGGAATGGGCAAGTCTGATCAATGCCCCAAAGGAAAGTGAAGATGACTTGGATGTTTATGCCAAGAAGAAGATGGATCATAACTCTATGTCACAGGTGTACAAGGAGATCCCAGATGATGCACTTGAGACTTTCAAGTTTGGATCAACTAGATCCTCAGGCACACTCTGTTGCCCAAATCAGGTGACCACAACATGATCAGAGGGCATGCAATTAATTTTCTACACATTTTTTATGTGCCCCAGAAATTCAAGGTCATGAGCCTCATAGTTGAAACTATCAAGAGGACAGCAGCAGACCAAAAGAGAAGCTGTGGATATGCCCCACAAATTCAGGAGTTGATTAACTCAAAGATGGGCACAGGGAAGTATCTGTTGGATAAGGAACACTCTGTTCTCTATCCTGACTTTGAGGACAATCAAGTTGTCATGACTGAGAATGAACCATCATCAGTACAAGCTCAAGAGAAGAAGGAGAAAGCAAGGAAAGAGAAGGCTGCCAAGATGCCAACTCTAGCAGAGGCATTTGAGTACTTTTTGAAGAACAAGCAGGACCAGCTTGGTTACTTGATAACATCAACTCTGCGGATTGAGAAGGGGTTGGCCACCCGAACTCAAAACCAGGAGAGCCTGGAAAGAATCATGGAACAAGAATTCTATGATCTTGATGTCAAAGTAATCGAGATTCGATCGGTTGTGGAGCAGCTACAGGATGACATGCGGGGAGAGGAAGGGCAGGACAACAATCGATGCATTTGCGGAGTGCCTCGAGCTCAGAGATCAGCTGCAGAGCGATTACCCGGACACGAGTCACTTCATCTGCTCCAGCTCTGACTCCAACAAGCAACCAGCTCCAGCACCAACTCCTTCAGCTCCTTCCACATCAACTGAAGTCTTCGTCCAAGGAGCCATCTCATACGCCACCAAAGCAGAAGACCAAGCACGAGAGACGATATAGTCCTATGCATTTTCTAGGAACTTCTTGGTAACTTGTTGCCAAAGGGGAGAAAATGTATAGATCATAGGAGCTTCGAGAGAGAGTTTGCTTTTGTTCTCTCTTGTCTTCTTGGTTGAACTTTGTTTGCCTTTGATTGCTTGAGATACTATTCTATTACCTGTGAGACATTGATGATCATGTGTTTGATCATAAGCTACACTTATGCTTGTTATGAGATTATCTTACTTACCCTTATATGATCATTCACTTTGCTTGGTGATGAGTGCATGTATTCAATTTTTATTATTTTGAGCGCTCCACCAAGATGTATGTGACATGGAAGACTAACCCATGAGCCTAATTCCTTGTGCATTTGCAGTCCAAAGCAAATCTTAAAATATGCAAAATTTAGGGGAGCTCTTGCTTATCACATACTTCTCAAAGCGACGATGTTTTTCAATCTTATTATCATTTGTCGAGCTTTGATCTATATGTTGTCATCAATTGCCAAAAAGGGGAGATTGAAAGTGCAACTATCCCTAGGTGGTTTTGGTAATTCATAACAACATATAGCTCATTGAGCTAATGCTATTCCAAGACAAATATTTCAGGAAAGCTCAATGAATGGCATGGCATGGATGATGAAAGTGGATCCCTCAAAATATTAAGGACAAAGGATTGGCTCAAGCTCAAAAGCTCAAGACTCTACATTTTACATTTTAGTGATCCAAGATCACATTGAGTCTATAGGAAAAGCCAATACTATCAAGGAGGGATGAGGTGTTGCTTAATGAGCCTCTTGCTTCATGTGCTTAGTGATATGCTCCAAAACCCTCCACTACTTTCTCACATCCACATATGACCTAAACCTAAAGTCAAACTCGGCCCCACCGATTCTTTCTATCCGGCGCCACCGAGTTCAAATGTCATAGCCACTGCCACAAACCCTAGGCACATCGGTATCGCCGATAGGGATCTCGGTCTCACCGAGATAGGATTGTAATCTCTCTGTTTCCCTTCGTAACGTTTCGGTCTAACCGAAGTGAGTGATCGGTCCCACCGAGATTGCAATGTAAACTCTCTGTTTCCCTTTCGTAACTTTTCGGTCTCACCGAAAGAGCGAATCGGTCCCACCAAGTTTACCTGACCAACTCTCTGGTTAGCTAATTACCAAAATCGGTATCATCGAGTTTGTGTAATCGGTCTCACCGAGATTATGTTATGCACTAACCCTAACCATATCGGTCCTACCGAGTTGCATGTCACCCCAATCAAAACCCTAACGGTCACTAGGTTTCTTTGGGATCGGTCCGACCGAGTTTGTTGATTCGGTCCCACCGAGTTTGGTAAATTGTGTAGCAGTTAGATTTTGTGTGGAGGCTATATATACCCCCTCCACCTCCTCTACATTCGTGGAGAGAGCCATCGAACAAACCTACACTTCCAACTTACCAGCCGAGAGAGAACCACCTACTCATGTGTTGAGGCCAAGATATTCCATTCCAACCACATGAATCTTGATCTCTAGCCTTCCCCAAGTTGCTTTCCACTCAAATCTTCTTTCCACCAAATCCAAATCCTGTGAGAGAGAGTTGAGTGTTTGGGAGACTATCCGTTGAAGCACAAGAGCAAGGAGTTCATCATCAACACATCATTTGTTACTTCTTGGAGAGTGGTGTCTCCTAGATTGGCTAGGTGCCACTTGGGAGCCTCCGACAAGATTGTGGAGTTGAACCAAGGAGTTTGTAAGGGCAAGGAGATGCGCCTACTTCGTGAAGATCTACCGCTAGTGAGGCAAGTCCTTCGTGGGCGACGGCCATGGTGGGATAGACAAGGTTGCTTCTTCGTGGACCCTTCGTGGGTGGAGCCCTCCGTGGACTCGCACAACCGTTACCCTTCGTGGGTTGAAGTCTCCATCAACGTGGATGTACGATAGCACCACCTATCGGAACCACGACATAAACATCCGTGTCTCCAATTGAGTTTGAATCCTCCAAACCCTTCCCTTTACATTCTTGCAAGTTGCATGCTTTAATTTCCGGTGCCTATATACTCTTTGCATGCTTGCTTGAATTGTGTGAAGATTGCTTGACTTGTTCAAAGATAGCTAAAATCTGCCAAAGTCTAAAATTGGGAAAAGGTTAGGTTTTTAATTGGTCAAGTAGTCTAATCACCCCCCTCTAGACATACTTCAAGGTCCTACAAAGCTCACACCATTGTACAATTTCATGTCTCGCTGGAAAATTATTTGTATAGTACATCAATTATGTAAACAAATGATGGAAGCTTGATAGCATTGCCAGAAGCCTCTTCATCAACCGGTCCATGTGCCATGCACAAAATTATACTCCTTCGTTCCTAAATATTTGTCTTTTTACAAATTTCAAACGGGCATATTTTAGAGTGTAGATTCACTCATTTTGCTTCGGATGTGTACTCCCTCCGTTCCTAAATATTCTATTCGTCTTTCTAGAGATTTCAACAAGTGACTACATACGGAGCAAAATGAGAGAATCTACACTCTAAAATATATATATACATCCGTATGTGCCAGTCCATTTGAAATCTCTAAAAAGACAAATATTTGAGTAGTCACTCGTTGAAATCTCTAGAAAGACAAATATACTCCGGAGTATATTTAAGAACCGAGGGGGTAGTGCACAACCGCATGGGAGACTCAGCGCGGTTGTTGCGCCGCATTAATAGTGAATAATGAGCAGTCAAATCGTAAGCCCCACCTTTCCAACTGTAAGTTGCTCTGAAGAAGCAACCATCAATACGCTCTTCTTTGAATCCGCTCATACTCCATCCGCCATTTGTCTGATAACAAGGCCTTCAGAAAAAAAAAAAAAAAAAAAGATCTTTGGGACCAAGGCGACTAGCGATCAGCCTGAAAAATAGCATTGGTAGTTATAGCACGATGTCTATTACTAGAGGGAATAATGCGTACACACACATGCATGCAGTGCTTCCACCCCGTACACACATGCATGCACTTACTCCACTCCGTAGTACTGTAGTACAGAGTACATGGAGAGAAAATTATGGACTTGATTGCGGTTACCACGCCCTAATTAATTGAGCATTAAACCAAACGCGTCTAAAGTCTCTCTGGTGGTGGAAATGCATTGAGAGAAATGCATCATAATGAAGCGCGCCTTGTAAACTGTGACGGAGGGAGGAGTAGTATGAAGGTTCAAAACCAAGTACGCCAGATGGCGGTGGGTCAACGCACCTCCTCTTGGCATATCAACGACATGTGGGACAGGAGTGTGAGCAAACCGATCTCAATTGACGGCAAAGAGCCAACCCGCCGTTCCTTGAGAGAGACGAGGAGCGAGAACACACAGACGGGTTCGCATGGAGGCAAGATATATTCGAGCATGGTTGGTTGATCGATATCATGGCTGCGGTTTTTCGCCCTTCTCCGGAATAAACGTGTACTTTATCAGAGATAAAAAATAAAATGCATGACGGCTCCACCATGCGGTTCTAGTAGTAGTACTACTCGTACTACTGCGCTTGGCTCTTCGCCTCTTCGTGAAGTCGAACAATGATGGTACTCCGCATGTTGGGTACTACGGTGTATGCCTCGACAATCTCGACACGAATGGATCGATGCATGTCCACCGAGGGTAGGTTGCATTAGTCAAAAGCATGAAGCGAAGCTTCACCTTGTCCTCGCAAGCTTCTCCTCGCTCATGCGAGTTGACGGGACACACCAAAAGTAGTGCTAGTCCATACTCCCTCCTTTCTGGTTAATATGGCTTAATCTTTTTGTGGGTAAATGAGAGAGCTTTATTCATATATAAGCATTCTTAGGAAGATCAGCCAAGACACTTTGGTCACTAGGAAGCGAGGTACCCAAAAAAAAAGAAGTAGCAAGCGAGGTGTTTCATCAAGCCACTCGGCCACATTCAAAGTGCAGCAAGCACGGTTCGCGCGAAGATGCGCCACAAGGTTTGCTGACTTGTCTACATGCTTGAATAACAAAAAAGAGGAAATATTACCGGCGCTACTATTTGTAACAGGATATGAGCCAGAATTGCGAGAATTGTGGCGAGTGTTCCATGCAATCAACTTCCATTATCACATGCGAGAACCCTCGAAGAGAACCAAATGTGTTGAAGATTGCTTTATCACATTTTAAAATTATAATAAGAGTCTGACGCTCCTCCATCCGGGTTCCTAGTACTAGTATAGTACTTACGCACTTTTATAGACTATATTAGTAGTACTTGTACTAGTAAACTTATGCTTGGCTGTTCGCCTATTCAGTGAAGTCGAACAATAGTAGCACTAGTAGTATAGTGTATGCTTCTCGCAATCGACACCGAATTAATCATTGCCGTACGCCCACCGCCTCGAGCGAGGGAGAGCTTGCATTAGTCAAAAGTTTCTCCTTGTATCATGCGAGCCATCAAGGCAAGCCAAGTAATGCGAGTCCATACCGCCTCCTCTCAAAGTTAATATGGATTAATTTCAAACGAGATAAATACACTTTATGCATCACTTTGTATATTTGTAATAATACGGTCGATGGACTTCATAATACGCTCATTGCGCTCAATATATATATATATATTCCGGTGTTTATACGGTCACTAGCTCACCCCGACCGAGTATGTGTGTGCATGCACGTCTAGGTTGAGCACTTAGCGTGACAAGTGTGTCTTCCTTCGTGTGCCTTCGGACATGCATGCATTAGGGCGTCGCAGACGCTTTTTGCGTTCATGTGTACGCAGGACTGTTGCATACACGTAGGGGGGAGTACGGTGGGGGAAGGCCACTAAGGAGCAGTCAAATCCACACAAGAAGTTAGCTCGGAAGAAGCAACCATCATTTCACTCTTGAATTACACGTATGCAATATAAAATGGTCGATGCGGAGAGAAAAAGAAAACCACTATATATACACTAGCAGGAGCCTAAGCTACAAGCCTGCTTGCTAAGGTTTCTCTCTTCACAAGCATAGAACGACGGGCCTGATCCCGCAGCTGGGGGAAGGGAACAATGTTCTGCGTAGATGCGGTCGACATCGGCGAGGGAGAAAACCCATAGTCGGTGCGTCCCAATCGGGGGTGACCGTGGTATGGGCCGATGCTGGCGTCCAACCGCCCTTCTAGCTACAGCCCAACGTCCTGTAGTCCATCTTCCTTTTGGATCCGCTTGCTCCATCGCCGTAGCTCCATCTCCATGTCGATCTTTCTCTACTTCTACCGGCTTCTACTTGTGATGAGTTTATGTCTCATGAACTAGTGCCAGTACTATTATTCTAATCAAACTTCTTCAATATCTTTGCCATCAGGGATGCTCAGGTCAATTTTAGTGGAACTGCACAAAAGCATCATTATGATCCGAGGGTGCCAAATTGCCGTCTTTCCTTGACAGGTTCTACGGCCAGGGAATTAAATCATGTTTAGGGTTTAGGGTTTAAGTCGTAGTGACCCCATCAAGAGTTTTTCTTTCAGACACGCTCTCACAACTTTTTCTTTAGTTGTGAAGTAAAAATTGGCTATGATCTGTGAATCATTGAGATGCATCAAGATGCATGTTAGTTTTCCTTTGTATTTGATGGAATGTTGTAACGGGGCAACCTTGGAATAGGAATGAAAATGGGTGGAAAGTTTCCGCTTTTTCAGAAGAAAAAATGGAAACGGAGAGAAATCAACGCTTGCTTGCTGGATCGCGCCATCGAGCAAAACCAACGCTTAAATCATGTCTGTCGTGTTCGTGTCTCACCCTCCTCCAAGGCTCGACCCCACACGGTCGCTCGGCATGCCACTCACCGCAAACCGAGTATACGATAACTTTCCTGCCTGCTTGTCGATGGATCGCGCCATGGAGTACTACTAGCACTACTGGAAGAGATTGACGAGTTGGGGGAGGACAGCTAGCTGTAGCACGGACTCCCAAGAACTTTTTACATGCATGTTGTAGCCGGCTATTGCGAGCTTTGAACACGGAGCAGCCGCTGCGTGCACCGGAGCGGCGCGGCGACGCTCTCTCGGTCAAGCGCTTGCCGCTTCAATGCCGGGCGCCGGTGAGAGGATTGCGTCCGCTTCTGGCCCGGGCAATGCGGCACTGTCCGTTTGAAAGGAAGCACGCTACGGGTGATGAAGAGGGTTCGGTTGGTCAGGACCCGGCCATGGCAGCGGTCCGGACGTGCACAAAAAAGAGATGTTGTACATTAATATTGCTGCGTATATAATTAACAACGTAAATAATGTGTCAGTTGGACAAATATGATTGGAGATGGAGATGGAAATGGAATTTTACGTAAACACAGATATGCATGTCTATGTCTATGTGTGTAAAGGCCGACGACTCTCGCGACTTGGAAGCTGGGGCGTGTTTTGATCGAAGTTTTCTTTCTTGGTACGTTAGAAAATCAGTTTGTCTAATTCACATCTAGATGTTAATTAAGGATATCACACCTAAGCACCCACAAGTATATAATGTAGCAACAAGAAACAAAAAAAACAAGGACAAAAAAAATAGACCACAAACAGAGTGGACATCAACTTAGATGTGACATAACTATGTCACATCTAGGTGTCTCCTAGACAGACCCTTAAAATTGTCACTTGATTTTGTTTCTTTTTTCCGGGACCGCGCGTATTCTATTTAAAACCACTGCTATGGAGAGGATTTTTTACTCCATTATAGACTCTTGTTTGATAGAGTTTCTCGCGTCTCGCTCTCTCACCCTCTCCATATCAAAACAAGATGACATTGTCCACTCTATCTCTCTCCTCACCGTTGATCACAGATCCGCCGAATGCCGAATCCCGTCCCGCTTCACGCGGAGGTGAGGAGGTGCAGCGTTGACGTTGTTGCCGTCGGCGATGGGGGGAGCAGATGCGCACCGTCCCTCTCGGAGCCGATACTGGCGTGACGAAGATGCCAAATGGATGATGCATCACCACGATGACCTATCGATGCTCATGGTTGCACCTCGTGGTTGCGTCGGCTGGTGAAGCTGGTCGATTTTCAATGAAAAACAAGGTGTCTTCCATCAGTGCTCTTTGCTTGTTACGCACAAAGATGATATCCTTCGTCAGTTCACCTTGGTTGCATTGGAGACGCAGTCGTCTTTCACGTTGGTACAATTTTATCACACAATTGGCTATGAACCAAATGTTTCCTCGAAGAAGGATCGACGTTGGTACTAAGAGCATAAGTTTTGTATTGATTTCTAAGCCTTCTCACAACTTTGTCTCCAGCTCCCCTGTAATTTTATTTGTCCAGCTATTAACTTTGATTTAAAAAATGGTGTGGATTAAAAACCCGGATGGACGTAGTAGCACTCCATTTTTATATTCTCCGCATATTAGATTTGACTGAAGTCAAACTTTATAATAGTCTCAAACCTTTCCGATAATTGAAATTAAAATTCTTTATTTGTACACACTCTCACAGGTTTCCGATAATTTGGCGCATTTGTGGTTGTTCACTTAAGGGAGGGTAGTGTACCACACGTGAAGGACAGGAAGTGCGACCAGGACGCGTGGGCGTGGATCGTTAGTTCATCGGAAGTAGTACTAGTTTTCTTCACTGTACATTAGATAAAGAGTTTCGTTTTGTACTTACACAATTTAAAACGATTGTTATGGAGAGAATAAGAAAACCACTCCACTAGTATATATTACTCGTATACACGAGAGTACTATATGGACGCTGACTGACTTAGTGCACCGCTTTGTGTTTATGATAGGTGGGCCCAAAATGTGGCTGGCTCACTCATACAGCTAAAAGCAAAGCAAGGCAAGGCTGGAGCTCACTACAGTATATATATAAGGAGAGCCTCGGCGCTTGTTCACTAGGGTTTGCACTCTCCACACGCCACAAGACTACATATATGTTACACGCTAGAGGCTCTGCGTTCATTTGCTAGGGTTTGCTATATTCACAGTCTCTCACCCTCTCTTCACGAGATCTAAACAAGACTGCATTGGCCTCTTGTCTCTCTCTCCCCCTCACACCTGGTGAAGGAGGCGGGCCAGATCCCGTCAGACCGGGATGGGGAGGAGGTGCAGCGTTCCACTCTATACGCCTCGGGCGAGGGGAGGCAATCCACCGCCGGCCGCGCTGTTCTCTTTCACCCAGCGCTGTCTTGGAGAGCCACCGAACCCTTCTTCCTCGTTGCCGTAGTGTGTGGGAACATCCGGCCTCACAAGACGCCTTTGCCACATCCCGACGACCCTAAGGTATAAGTTTCTTTGAAACCGTCGTTGCTCTAGCTGCATGTGGATCTTTTTTGATCTGTACTCGAATCTAGGTCTTGGTTCAAAGAGGAAAGAAGGTGCGGTGGGCTGGAGCAAGAATCTAGGACGTGGTTCAATGAGGAAAGGAGGGGCGGAAAGTAGTATAGACTGGCTATCCAGCCGCTTTGTAGGTCAAAAAGGGAAAAAGGGGTAACCGGTACACACATAGAACCGA
The DNA here is from genome assembly GCA_021605145.1 of Aegilops bicornis. Taxonomy (NCBI): domain Eukaryota; kingdom Viridiplantae; phylum Streptophyta; class Magnoliopsida; order Poales; family Poaceae; genus Aegilops; species Aegilops bicornis. The sequence goes on along the minus strand of JAHIAL010000063.1, from coordinate 1,455,823 downwards.
TCTCTTTGTTGAAAAGGGAAAGAAAGCGGGGGTCGGGTAGTTTGTGCAGACTAGATTTGCTGCCCTCACTTAGGAAAAAGGTTCAAAGAGAGCAAATATGGGACCAACGCATATATGCTGCTTGGCTACATACTCTGCATCACCCATTTATACGTGTGGTCGCACATGGTGTTGGCATGTCCCATACAGCTATTTTGCTGTTGTTAATCTAAGAATGCCGCCGGAAAATTGAAGCAATGCCACTATTAAAAGTAAATTACATTTTTTAACGAATCTTGTTTCAAGAGAATGTCTCTGTTAATATGAATCAATGCAACCGTTTTAGAAATGCTACTATCCTACTTTGTTTTCCATCCAAGATAAGTTAGATGCTTCTTTCTATCACCGTTTGTTTCATCCTCCTTTATTGGCAAGTAATTGTTTCCTTTTTTTTGCCTCTTGTTAAAATAGGGTGTCGATTCAAGTTGTTGCTATTATGACATTTTGCTTCGCTTACTCAAACACTTATGTTTTAAGAGTGTTTTGTGCGGTTCAACTTGAATGTCACACCCGGTGACTTTTGCTTAATTTTTGTGGAACTGCACAAAGGAGATCGAGATTTGTTTCCACTCTTCGTGGTGAGTTGTTTCAAATCTTGGTCTCATCCACATGATGTGCAAGTGTGCTTTGAGATGTTGTGCTACTTGTTTTGGTACTGTTTTAAATAAATGTTGAATTGAAGCTATTGTATTGTTGTCTTTTCCCATTAAGTAGTGAACAAAAATGGGACCAACCCAGACATGATGCTTGTTGCTTTGTTACAACAAATTCAGCATCACCCCCTTTATAAGCCCGTAATTGATACCACTCTCGTAATTAACTCATCAATCTTATTTCAAAACTGCAACACTTGTTAGGGATTGCCGGGATTACCATTTTGTGGCGCATGTTTCATCCTCCTTTATTAGCCAAGAATTGATTCCTTTTTGCCTCTGTTTAAATAGGGATATCTATTCAAGTTGTTGCTATTATGACATTTTGCTTCGCTACACCTAAACACTTTGCTTGATTTTCAAAGGTAACCGCACAAAACGAGATTGGATTTCCTATTCGTGTTTGGCAGATTCGTATTTTATCTGGTGGTCTCAAGGAAAGGTCAAGACAGGCCTTCATCCACATGATTGTGCAAAGGTGCTTTGAGATGTTGTGCTACTTGTATTGGTATTGTTTTAAATAAATGTTGAATTGAAGCTATTGTTGTCGGAATTGTCAAACCGCGGATCTCGGGTAGGGGTGCCGATCCAAGGCCAAGGCTGATGGTAACAAGAAGTAAGGGACACAGGTGTTTACCCAGGTTCGGGCCCTCTCGATGGAGGTAAAACCCTACTTCCAGCTTGATTAATATTGATGATATGGGTAGTACAAGAGTAGATCTACCACGAGATCGTAGAGGCTAAACCCTAAGAGCTAGCCTATGATGGTATGATTGTAATTGTGATCGGCCTTCTAAAGACCAACCTCTCCGGTTTATATAGGCACTTAGGAGAGGGCTAGGGTTTACATGGAGTCGGTTACAAGGAAGGAAATATAATATCCGATCGCCAAGCTTGCCTTCTACGCCAAGGAAAGTCCCATCCGGACACGGGCCGAAGTCTTGAGTCTTGTATCTTCACGCTTCAATAGTCCGGACATTGTGTACAGTCCGGCTGTCCGGATACCCCCTAATCCAGGATTCCCTCAGTAGCCCCTGAACCAGGCTTCAACGATGATGAGTCCGGCGCGCAGTATTGTCTTCGGCATTGCAGGGCGGGTTCCTTCTCCGAATACTCCAAAGTGCTTGTTATGGCAAATAGTGTCCGGCCTCCAATCAATGTTGTGCTCCTCGGCTTCGGTGCCTCAGTAATGACCATCTGCACATGTCGAGCGAATGCGAGGAGTCGAGGCATTTTTGCATTTGCCACCCTCGAGCCTCCGGGCGAACCGCCTATTTGAAGGGACGGGGATCCTCAGATCCAAACTTCACTCTCCCTCCCAGAGCCAGCATCCAACAGAGCGCTCCGCGAAAAGCCATTCCAACATGGCCGGCTGTCGCAGCTCTTCTGCTTGCCCTTCTCGTTCCAAGTCAGGGGATTGGGGAGAGTGTTCGGTTCCTCATATCCATTTCACAAAGTTACAAACCCAAGGGTTTCTCCCATCGGCGTTCATGGTCTCCGTCCGAGCTGGAATAGCCACTTATGACGGAGGAGACCAGCCGAGGATCTCCTAACCCATCTCCGGAGGAGCGATATGTCTCGATCCCTCATCTGGCCGAGGGGCGCGGTTCCCTATCCACCCGTTTCTTAGGGCTCTCGGAGTTCTACGGCCTCCGGCCATACGATCTTACCCCTGCCTCTATTCTCGCACATAGCGGGTATGTTGCCTGTCTTGCAGCTGTTTTTAGGCTACGAACCACACTTCGGATTATGGCGGAAGCTCGTTCGCCTCCCCCGCACCTGTGGGGAGTCCCTATGTCAAGTGGGCGGGGCCGAAGTATGGCGCATTGCCGAGACCGGATACCTATCCGGCACTCCTAAGAAGGCACCAGAAAACTGGCCTTCAGAGTGGTTTTATATAAACGACGCCCCCCTTCCGAATCCAGTCCGGACAGGTCTCCGCGAGTTCAGCAACGCCCCGCTGAGGGCACGCCTAAGCTGGCGCCCCCGGGGTCCTCAAGAAGAGGACACGAGGGAAATATTCCTCCAGATGGACAGGATAAAGTTACTGGCCAAATCCGGACTGACGATAGTTGAGGTTATATGCATAAGACGGGGAGTGCAACCGCTCCAATATCGGGGGAAGCCCATGTGGCATTTCAACGGGGAATACGACGCCTCCGCCGCTGGCCGTCAGAAGGTCCGGACTCCACTGCCGCTCTGGCAAGGATATTGTCCGATCTGTACAAAGGGGAAGAGGAGGAATTCCTTCGCATAAAAACGCGGGACGGATTCTCCATGTACAACCCCCCAGCATGGGTAAGTTGCCATTCTATTTTCCCCGCTTTGCTCTAGCGTTCTTCTGCTAAGATTACTTGCATCAATGCTTATGGGCAGGAATAAAGGAGGGCCGAAGAAGGAATCTTCAGCCCCTCCCCGCAACCAGAGGACCCTGGAAGGGCCCTAGATCCGGGACTTAAAGTGGATCCGGATATCACTGTGGAGCTTATCAACGGGGTATTTTATCAGGCGAGCTGGGATGGTGCCCTAGTGGCCATTACGGCCGACTACCCTGGACTGCTCCCCTCTTCATGTGTAAGCCGAACTAGAAAGCCCCTGTCCTTCAAGAGGACTCCCCAAGTGTTATAATTTACCCTTGAGGCGTCATTCTATTTGCGTAAACGACGGCCGAGCGAGGGGCCGAGCCCCTAGGGACTCGGCCAACCACGCAGGCGCCCAGATCGGGCAAGGCTCAAGAGGAAGGCGGAGAGGGTTGACACACCGCCACAGAGGTAAAACAATAACCTGTCCTGTAATTATAGAATTTAAAATATGACAGCCTTCGTGGTTCCGACAGAAGAAGAAGAATAACCGGACTATATCCGGAGACCCTACCAATCACGCCTCCACCAGCCTGATTGCAGAACCGGCTTCAGGGGCGGAGGCGGACACGGGGCCAACGCCGCATTGCGCTCCGACAGAGAGTGCGGACCTGCTCTCAGCCACGAATTCCGAAGTAGAGAGCGCCATGAATCACAGCGCCAACGGGCCGCATTTCGAACAACATCTTTCCAAAGAGGCGTTTAATGCCTTCAATTCGGCGGACGCGTACATCCAAGCTGCTCGGGGCGGGCTTGCTCAAGCGACAAACTAGTATACCAAAGACATACGGGTGAAGAATTTTGATAAGTATGTATAGCAGTAGCCCCTGAGACTTGAAATGGTTGAAACAACAGTTTTAAGGATCAATGTATGTACTGTGTCCTTGTAGAGAAGAACGAGCAATTGTTTCAGTGAGCCGGAGGACTGCAAGGCCGAATCGAGGGCCAGTTGCCAAGTTAGAGGAAACCCAAAGGCCCTCATCTGGTAACAATTATCACAATTGTGCGAAGATGCACCAGTTAGTAAATGGATAATATGACAAGTCTAACAGAAAATTCTGTAGACAATCCCGGGGTGAATCCGGAGGGCGTAGGGGAGGACGCGTCGCATCTCAAAAAGCAGCTAGAGGTCATGAAGCGCATTCTTACGCGAGTTAGGCGGGAGAAGAACGATCTTCAAGATGCCAAAGTCCAGCTGGACGTGGAGTTGAAAGATCTCCGCGCTCAGCTGGCAGACTCCATGAAGGAGAACAAGAAACTTCGACGCGGCATTTACAGTAAGTGCCTAGACGAACTGTTGTACAGTTCGGCGAGGAAGTATATTGAAAGAATTTTGCTTGCAGGAATGTTAACGGGCCGCCCTGAGGAGGAGATGCCCTCATCTGCAAATGATTTACTGCAAGACCTTTCACGACTGCATGAGCGAGCTCGGCAAGTGATGCAGGGTGTTGCTCAGGCTTTGTGGCCATCAAGCCTACTGCCGAATGGCATGGGGGAACTTGCGGACCTGCTTCAAGGAGCCCGTGGCGCTTCCGTCTATGGAAGATATCAGCATGCGGCAAGGAGCAAGAGAAGTTCGGGCAATGGTGAAGACACGCTACACCAAGCTGGACCCGAACCATATGGCCGAAGTGGGACCGGTGGGGCCCGATGGGCAAGAAATTCCCGTTAGTCTGGTGTATGACCAGGTAGCGTTAGCCGCTAAGTATTCTCAACAGGATTGTAAGCTAGATAGCCTGTTGGACGGTATAGAAGAGGAATGTAATCAGTCCAAATAACTGTGTAATTTAATGGGCATGATTAGCCCCTAGCTGGATTAAAATCATTTGTCATGGCGGACCTTTTCGCTTCAGCCTCCGGATCCTATAGTCCGGTGTGTCCGAATACCCGCCAGCTATACAAAACCGGGTATGCGTGGAAACAAGGCGTAGGGGTCATAAGTGCTTGAACAGCATAAGTACCCAACTAGTTATGTTATATTACATGGATAGTAAGAAACATCTTCGGAGAGAATAGTTCCGTTAGGGTTCCTTTCCCTGGGTACGCATGCGACTATGCACATATCCGGACTGCGAACGATGGCGCAGGATACAAGACTTCTGGGGATTTATGTTATGATAAACTAATACATCTTTTGTTTACCGACCGAATATTCTCTTAAGGAAGCTAGCTTTCAGCTTCACCCCAGTCTCGAGGTACACATCCGGCTGAACCGGGCAGTAATAATCGCAGAGAGGTGCTCCCCTTATGCCCTAGCCGAATTAACGGAACGTGGGGCATAAACACAAGAGCTAGGCAACCCAGCTTGGCAACATCTTAAGTCATATCGGTGCATATAATGGTGAAGAAAAGGCACATATGGAAAAAGAATGCATATCTGACAGGCGTAAAGCCATGTGAGTAATCATTTTTAGCTTCCGTATAGGAAGCCCCCAGGTATTGCTTACACACTTAGTGCGGCCAGAGTGATCCGTAAATCCGCATTGTATTGAATACTTTGTGTGAAGAGAGAAAAAGGTCGAGAAAGAAAAAGGGGAGGGGTTAGGAGACGAACACTGTGTTCGGCGCTAGGCGAGAATCTCCGTAGTCTTGCCGCGTTCCATGGGTTCGCTCGAGTACATTATCGGATGCATTACGAAGCGGTACGTTCCTCCGGTGAGAACTTTGTCAATGACGAAGGGACCCTCCCACTTGGGTTTGAGTTTGTCCTTCTTCTTCTCCGGTAGTCGTAGAACGAGCTCGCCAATATTGTAAGTTTTGGCCCGCACTTCTCTGCTTTGGTATCGTCGAGCCTGCTGCTGATAGAATGTGGAACAGGCTTTTGCAACATCGCGCTCCTCCTCCAAGGCATCCAAATTATCCTGCCGATCTAACTCGGCTTCCTTCTCTTCAGACATGCGTCACGCTGGCGAATCATGTATTATGTTGCAAGGTAATACGCTTCGCGCCGCATACACCATAAAAAATGGTGTGTATCCGTGGTGCGATTTGGCATGGTCTGCAGCCCAGTCTGGAGTCGAGCTTCCTCCACCGGCGATCTCGACTCTGTCAAGGATCGCACTAGCCTGGGTTTGATGCCGCTCATAATGAGACCATTTGCCCGCTCTACCTGGCCGTTAGTTTGTGGATGGTAGACGGAAGCGTAATCGAGCTTGATGCTCATTTTGTGCACCAAGTTTTCACTTCGTCGGCTGTAAAATTTGAGCCATTATCAGTGATGATGCTTTGTGGGGGACACCGTGTCGATTGTACGACCCGGATATGAAGTCTATTACTGGTCGGATTCAGCCATTTTGACTGATTTAGCTTTCTATCCATTTGGTGAATTTGTCCACCATGACCAATAAGTATTTCTTCTTATGGCTTCCCCTTTAAGAGGTCCGACCATATCCAGCCCTGCATCGCAAAGGGCCAATTTATGGGGATTGTTTGGAGAGCGGTAGGGGGCATATGACTCTAATTGGCAAAGAGCTGGCAACCGACGCAATGTTGGACAAGGTCTTGTGCGTCTGCTCGGGCCGTCGGCCAATAGAAGCCTGTACGGAAGGCCTTGCTAACTAATGCCCGAGCCGCGGCGTGGTGCCCGCCCAGGCCGGCGTGGATTTCAGCCAAGAGCTGCCGTCCTTCCTCTTCGGAGATGCATCTTTGTAGTACTCCGGTAGCGCTTTTCTTGTCGAGTTCCCCTTCATAGACCTTGTAAGCTTTGGAACGCCGAACGATGCAGCGCGCTTCATTTTGGTCTTCAGGGAGCACCTGCCTATTTAGGTAGGCCAAGAAGGGCTCGGTCCACGGGGCGATTACAGCCATGACTTCATGGGCCGAGGACGTTATTTCGGGGGTAGAACCTCCGACTATGTCTGATGGTTCGAATGCAGGGATGTATTCGGATCCGTGCTAGTATTGCCGGATTCCCCTTCCCATACTACGGATGGCTTGAACAGCCGTTCCAAGAATATATTAGGTGGGACGGTGGTCACGTTTAAGCGCCCGATGCTGGCGAGAACATCTCGCCGCTTGATTGTTTTCTCGAGCCACATGGTGGAATTCGAGCCCCTCGAATGTAGCTGACATTTTGAGGACGGCATTACGGTAAGCCGCCATTTTCGGTCCTTGGCATCAAAATCTCCGCTTATACGTGATATTGCAAGGTTTGAGTCCCCGCACACCTCTAGGCGTTGAATGCCCATAGAGACTGCCATCCGAAGACCGTGCAACAGAGCCTCGTATTCGGCTGCATTGTTGGAGTCTGTGTATAATATTTGGAGGACGTACTGGACCCTGTCGCCGATGGGAGATGTCAGGACTACCCCTGCTCCCAGTCCGGCCAACATTTTAGAGCCGTCGAAGTGCATGATCCAGTTATGCGCCGTACTCTTTAGGGAGTTCGGCTTCTGTCCATTCGGCGACGAAGTCAGCCAACACTTGTGACTTGATGGCCCGCCGTGGTTTGTATGTTATGTCGAACGGTAGGAGCTCAATAGCCCACTTGGCAATCCGGTTCATAGCATCGCGGTTATTTATTATGTCCTTGAGTGGTACTTCGGAGGCCACCGTAATCGAACACTCTTGAAAGTAGTGTCGTAGCTTCCGGGATGCCATGAACACCGCGTATTCTATTTTTTTATGGTGTGGGTATCGGAATTTGCATGGGGTTAGGACCATGGACACGTAGTAGACTGGCCTCTGGAGCGGGTATTTGTATCCGTCGGCCTCTCGTTCAACGACGAGCATCGCTGGCGCTTTACTTGATGCGTTGCAGCTATGTACAACAGCATAGGTTCGTCAATATTCGGCGCGCCATTAATACCGGAATACTGGCCAATAGGGTCTTTACTTCATCCAGTCCATGGCTGCTGCATCCGATCCATCTGAATTGTTCGGTGCACCTAAGAAGGCGACAAAGCGGTAGTGCCTTTTCTCCTAACACGGAGATAAAGGCCGACAAAGAGCCACGCATCCCGCTTAGTTTTTGGATGTGCTTGAGGTGCATTGGTATAGCCAACTGTGACAGAGCTCGGATCTTTGCCGGATTCGCTTCAATTCCTCTGTTGGAAACGATGAAGCCGAGAAGCTTCCCCGAGGGGACGCCAAAAACGCATTTTTCCGGATTCAGCTTGATGTCGTACGTCCGGAGATTGTCAAATGTAAGCCTCAAGTCGTCTATCAGGGTTTCGACGCGTCTTGTTTTTATGACCACGTCGTCCACGTATGCCTCCACTGTTTTGCCGATTTGCTTTTCCGGCATGTTTGAATCATGCGTTGGTAGGTTGCACCGGTGTTCTTGAGCCGAAAGGCATAGTGTTGAAGCGAAAGGGCCATATGGCGTTATGAAAGCTGTTGCAGCTTGTGGACTCTGCCATCTTTATTTGATGGTATCCGGAGTATGCGCCGAGGAAACACAATGAAGTCGCGGTTCAGCTGTGGCATCGATGATTTGATCGATGCGAGGGAGGGGAAAGGGATCCTTGGGGCAAGCTTTGTTGAGGTATTTGAAATCGACACATAGGTGCCAGGATTTATCCTTCTTTGGCACCATCACCAAATTTGCCAGCCAATCCGGATGTTTAATATCTCTGATAAATCCGGCCTCGAGTAGCTTGGCTAACTCTTCCCCCATTGCTGTCGTTTGGGCTCCAAGAACCGCCTTTTAGGGTCTGCCTTGATCGGGTTTATATCCTTTTAGGATATTAAGGCGTGTTCGGCGGTCAGGTGGGATGCACAGCATGTCCGATGGGTGCCAAAGTAAAATGTCCCAATTCTCGCGTAGGAAATCTCGAAAGTCTTGGCGTCAATCGCGAGGGCTCAGGTACGTGTCCGATGGGCCCATCTTCGTGGGGTCCGTTAGGTGGACCTGGAATTTGACTATCTGGTCTGCGAGGTTTGAAATGAGGTGGACTTGGGGTGCGTTTGTCGAGTATTACGTCGTCTCCCTGTCCACGGTGGCCCGTAAAAGTTGTTAATTCCTCGGCTGCTAGGGCTTCGGATAATGCCTCCAAGGCTAGAGCTGCGGTTTTATTTTCGACGTGAAGCGCAACGTCCGGATCACCGGCTAGAGTGATTATTCCATTGGGTCCGGCATTTTAAGCTTCATGTACCCATAATGGGGTACATCTTGAAAGCTTGTGAACGGCGTCCCGCCCTAGAAGGTGTGGTATCCGCTGTTAAAAGGAGCCACACGGAATGTGATTTCCTCGGACCTATAATTCTCCGGGTGCAAATACCACATCGAGTGTGATTTTTCCCTTTTACACCGCGCTTCCCGGGTAGGGATAATTCCCCTGAAGGTCGTGCCGCTTTGTTCAATGCGGCTTTTATCAATCTCCATCTTGCTGAGCGTTTCTTCATAAATCGGATTTAATCCGCTTCCGCCATCCATGAGTACTTTGGTGAGCCGAAAGCCATCTACGATCGGACTAAGGACCAGAGCGGCTGGTGCCCGGACAGCCCGAGATCGAGGTTCATCATTGGCATTAAAAGTTATAGCAGTGTCGTTCCAAGGGTTTATTTTTGCCACACGGTAAATTTCGGCAGAGCTTCGGCGAGCTCGCTTGCGCCTATTGTTTGCGGCAAAAGTCTCGAATACTGTTAGTACCGTATTGTGTTCGCTGGCCAGATGTTGTTCCGCTTTATGGCCCACAAGAAGATCCTCGCTACTTTTTGCCACCTGCCGGAGTATCCAACATGCCTTAAGGCTATGAGTAGGTGTTGTATCCGGAGTACTATGGAGCTTACATGGCCCGTCGAGCCATTCTTCCAATACGGATCTCCGCCCTGGCGTGGGCTTTGGTTTCTTGGGGGTTGGGTCGGACGACTTACGAGAGTTTGTCCGTTTAGTTCGGACAAATGTTTTGGTGAGAGCAATACTATCCCAAAATTCTGTTTCGGTCTTCCAAGCGCTCTCCATTGCACAGTACTTCCGTACTATGGTTGCCAAGTCTGCGAAGCGTACTATCTCACGGCGGCTTATAGCATTGAGGAGTCCTTCGTCTGCAGCTTTTTGCAGAAAAGTGAGACCATGTCCTCTTGGCAGTCCCTGACCTTGTTAAGCGCAAGGAGGAATCTGGCCCAGTAGCGATGTACGGTTTCCTAGGGCTCTTGCCTGATGCGGGAGAGACAGTTTAGGTTCAGTTTAGGGTCCGGATTTTGATCCGATCTATCGCCCAAGGGTGCGGGCGGTCCCGAGCTAAATAGCTCAGGATCCGGGGTGCCCAATTTCTCCGGCCCGATGCCCGACTCTAAGTCCGGGACCTGGGTCAGGTTTTCCTTTGAGCAGGTCTTTGGCTCAAGGAGTTCGGTGATCCGAACACAACTTGTCCTCAAAGTTGAGGGCAATCCGGCGTGTGGTTCCTCCACTATCGCTATCTCATGGGTGGCGGCGGGGACCTGATGTCCCTTTGGTCGGTCTAAGTCCAATCCGGTCGTAGTCTCTAGCGACTCCCGAGATGTGCTGGCGATCCAAGAGTTCATTAAGGAGGAGAGCTCCATTGGATCCATCTGTTCGGCAAGTTCCAATCGACGAAAAGGTTATGATTGATGACCCGAGAAGTCATCGTCCGGGCCATCACCGATGGGGCGGACCATGATAAAGTCGCCGAGCTGCAGCGTCTAGCCTACAGCCGAGCCCCTCCAAAGTAATGTCATCCTTGACAATAAGGCGAGCCATCGAGCTCGATGGCGACGACACGAAGGAACTCTCAATGAAAGCACCAATGTCGGTGTCAAACCGGGCGGATCTCGGGTAGGGGGTCCCGACCGTAAGGCCAAGGCTGATGGTAACAAGAAGTAAGGGACACGGTGTTTACCCAGTGTTCGGGCCCTCTCGATGGAGGTAAAACCCTACTTCTGCTTGATTAATATTGATGATATGGGTAGTACAAGAGCAGATCTACCACGAGATCGTAGAGGCTAAACCCTAAGAGCTAGCCTATGATGGTATGATTGTAATTGTGATCGGCCTTCTAGGACCAACCTCTCCGGTTTATATAGGCACCGGAGAGGGCTAGGGTTTACATGGAGTCGGTTACAAGGAAGGAAGTATAATATCCGGATCGCCAAGCTTGCCTTCCACGCCAAGGAAAGTCCCATCCGGACACGAGCCGAAGTCTTGAGTCTTGTATCGTCACACTTCAATAGTCCGGACGTTGTACACAGTCCGGCTGTCCGGATACCCCCTAATCCAGGACTCCCTCAATTGTATTGTTGTCTTTTCCCATTAAGTAGTGAACAAAAATGGGACCAACCCAGACATGATGCTTGTTGCTTTGTTACAGCAAACTCTGCATCACCCCCTTTATAATTAGATGGAAGCACATACTGTTGTTGCGCCCACTCTCCCCTGGAACTGTTTATGCTTTTTGTGAATTTAATGTCACGATAAAATTAAGCAATGCCACTCTCGGAATTAATTAACTACTGAATCTTAGTTCAAAACTGCAACACTTCTTAGGAATGGTACTATCACCTTTGTAGTTCTTTCTACATGTTTAACCAAGGTATTGTTAAGATAATGTCTACATTAAAATGAATCACCATAATGTTTTAGGAATGATACTTTTCGCTTTTCGTTCTTTATACATGTTGAAACAAGGCATTGTTAAGATAATGTCTCGATTAATATTAATGAATCACACTTGATTGAGAATTGCTACTCTCTGCTTTGTTTCCCATTAAGATAAGGTAGATCAAGAGATGTTTTTCTTACGGGAGTACAAGTCATCAACCGTTATTTCTCAAGAATTGTTTCCCTTATACCTTTTGTTGCTTACGTGGATATCACAATTAAAGCTCGGTTTTATTCCGACTTCGATTTTAGTTCAACCGCAGAAAAGGAGCCAATGTGTCCAAGGCAAGCTTCTTTGCATTATCGGGTCCAGATTGGTCGTTCCACTTTGCAGAAAGAAGCGATCGCTTATGCGCTACATTCTGAAGGAATGACCGAGAAGCTTTACAGAGTATTAGGCCTTCCAAAGATGTAGGCCAAAAGAGGTGCCAATTTCACCTTTTCTTAGTTTGGCACCGAATCCCTCCATTGCTAGTGGTGCCATAAATATTAGACACCGTGACATGACTAGTCTGCAGAGACCATTGGCAATTTAACAACACGTGGAGTGCCACGGGCAAAAAGTGCCCAAACAAGTACAAGAAGCTGACGGACTCCACGATCATAGGCATTACATATTTTGAATGGGAAAAGCTTGTCAAAGTTTAATCATTGATGTTAGCAAGAAGTTTACAGGACTCCACGATCATAGGCATTACATATTTTGAATGGGAAAAGCTTGTCAAAGTTTAATCATTCATGTTAGCAAGAAGACATTAGTTTAATATATTGGAATCGGAAAACCTTGTCAAAATTTGCTCATTGATGTTAGCTTAAGACATGCATTTGATATTTTTGAGTGGACGCCTTTGCCGTGAGCAAATACGATCGCTTTTTTTTCCTATTCGTGTTCAGGCTTTAGAAGTAAATAGTTACTCACCGAGATATTCCTGTTAAGAGTTTGATCTGAATATTGTCTATGTAATGCCGTGCCTTGTGTTTGATTGCAAAGTTGAGCTTGGAATGTTGTGGCATGCGGCATCACGAGCTGTTCACCGTGCCTCCTTAGAATAATGCTTCGTATTGTTTTGCATGTCGATCTAATGCCAATATTTGCTTGTTAAGAAGATCATCCTCTTACATTGTTTCCGTATGTAAGAAGTTCATCGTCTGATGTTTTGAGAGCCTGTTTGGTTCCAATAAGTCACCGACTTATAAGTCGTGTGACTTAAAACCAAAGGACTTATAAGTCACGCCTGCTTGTTGTCACCGGCTTATAAGTCACGACACACCTTCCCACACCAATCAACATCATGCAGGTGGTGAGACCCACGCAAAAGGGTATGACTTATAAGTTTTAAGTTGGGTGGAGCAACTTATGACTTATAAGTTGAGGTGACTTATAAGTCGGTCTGCTTTGGCAAAATAAGTCAGTTTTTTTCACTTTTCGACTTATATGTTGGTGACTTATTTGGAACCAAACAGGCCCTCATTCATAGCCTATACGACATATGTCGGGTAGGTTAGACGATGAAACCATATGATCTTCCGACCTACTCATGATATTAGGCCGTGATTGGATCGTCGCTTTCCAACCAAACCGCTTGTAAACCTGACGCTTGTAAATTAAAGCAGACGGTCTCGGTGAAGGCGCTTGGTTAGTCAATTTCGACTAGTAAAATATCGGAAGTACTTCACACACGATAAAACGCTGAAGGACACTCGGACGATTGCTAATCCAGCCGTTAGCTGCTATTTCAGCCTTTGCCCATGGATGGCATGATGCATACGCCGTGCATGTATCGCCCCGGTAATGTCGCCCATATAGCGATGCTCGTAAAATATACACCGGTCTCTCAAATTACACGCGTAACTCCGCCGGTTTTACTTACAGACCTCGGGCCTTCCGATGACGCAGTAAATTACACTTGTATGTTAATACAGTTTGAAATAAAACCAGAGCTCCCAAGCGCCGCCTTACCGCTTTCATGCCGTCTCGGGCTTCTCGAAGGTGCTCATAGGTGTCCGATGATCCTGGCTTCCTGAATGAGCAGCGGGCGCTGTACCAGACCTTCGTAGGGCCTGCGAGGCCCTCTCCGTTGTCCTTCGAGTTGTTGCGCTCGCCGTGGCGCCGAGCATTGTTAACATGGTCAAAGAACATGAGGATTCAGGAGATGACTTTATTTTGACTGGAAGACACTAGGGACCCACTAGGGCCATAACCGTACGTACGCAAGTGCCTCCTTATTATGTGCAACTATATTTTTTTTTGCTTTCTCCTGGTTTCCTGACATCACGGTCCCACACCATTGTCAACCTATGTAGTCAATATAAAACGTAGAGAATTGCACAAGGTGCGGCCGACAGCTAGGACCAAGCAGCTCGAGCAAGATTTGTGTTTTTGAGGCGTGAGCACCTTTGCAAAGTTTTTCTTGGCGATGATTTCGTTGTTGTTCGTGAGGAGAGCAGGGTATTAATCAAGGGCTGTGGCCGGTCTAGCCTAGGCCAGGATATCTAGCCCAGATACTACTTTTTCAAGATGAAAATGGCTAGCCCAGCTATACGCCTTTTGAGGAATACTGTGCAAGGTCAACTTGTTATTCTCTCACTCATTGGCTGCAAATCTTTCCTAGGAGGGTTGCATTAGGATTATCAGGATAATGGTCTTTAAAAATAATAAATGTGATGTAATTTTAAAAACTGGTCAGTAACTATTAAAAATTGCACCAAACACGAAATTAGTTTATAAAATATTATTTATGGATTTTGAAAAATCTTAAATTTTCATTGTTCTTGTGACAAGAATGTTTAGTTGATTTTTACGTAATACAAATTTATATTTAATCGACTAGAAATTTCGGGATAAAAATATTTTGGATCCCATCAAAATGTGGGAAATTTTATTAAATTATGTCTTCAACGGTTGGTTGAAATTATTAATCGTTGTCCTAGCTAGAAAATGGGCTGTACTTTTAACAAACTGTAAATGGGCTGTTGTAAATTCCATTAGAATTCAAAAATGGGATGTACATTCTTACAAAACTAAATAGGCTATATATGTTCTCGCCACACACTTTGTGGCCTTACATAAGTGACGCTGTCCCCTAAAAAAAAAAATAAGTTGACGCCAGTATGCAAGGCTTTGTCAACTTATTATAGTGAACACACGGTTGTAGCAGCATGGCCGTTGGATGTCTATCCAAAGGATGTCGTGGCTTCTTCTTCAATCTCGGATATTCTTAGCTTCGCCACCCAAAAATGATTCCTCCCACGACATCCTGGGCCCACCGTTGCCGGAGGTCGACCTATGGGCCTACTAAGTTGGAGCGTACCAAGGGCTTTGTCAACTTAGTCAATATAAACGATTCTAGCTTGAAGGACCGTGACGATGTCCATCCAACGGCCGTAGTGCTTCTTCAACCTCTGGTCTTCTTGGTCCGACCACCCAAAGCAAGCGCCGGTCGTGCCGCTTCTATCCCCCGCCTCCAAATGGTGGCTGGTCTTTTTGTGGAGGCCTCACCGCCCCATACTACTCCCACCGCTGGCCGTGCCATCCCTCCACTCACCTGCAGACTTCGTTATTCTGGCGGCGACAAGAGCTCTCACACCGAAATAACCAACCGTTGAACCCTCAGATTTCTCTCCGCTGGCTTCCACCGCGTTTTCCCCGCTCCGCGTCGTCCCCTTCCTAGGGCGTCGCCGTCGTCCCACCGCCTCGGTGCTCGGTGCGGCGTGGTCAACGTGGTCGGCCAAACTTCCATCGGAAAAGTATCAGTACGTGGAGAGGTCGACAGCCGGGTCCACGGGCGGCCGCAAGGAAGTGCCTCCTTATTACGCATAAAATAATTATTCCTCCACCGAATGAGGGACCCACCGGACGGGCCACCTTATTTCGCGAAAAACGTTTCTCGATTGCTGGGACCCACCGGACGGGCCACCGATTTCGCGAAAAAACGTTCCCCAGCCGTCGCTCGACCCACCGGAAGTGCCTCTTTATCACGCACAACAAAATGAATACACCCCGCTAGGCCGGACTCACCTTGGTGGGAAGTCGACTTGTGGGCCTACTAAGTTGACGGGGATGGAGGGCTTTGTCAACTTAGTCAATATGAACGATTCTAGCTCCAAAGGACCGCACGATGTCCATCCAACGGTCAGAGTGCTTCTTCAACCTCTGGTCTTCTTGCTCCACCGCCAAAGAAGCGCCGGTCGTGCCGGGCCGCCTCCTCGCCTCCCGTGGCCGGGCCAGGCCGCTGGAGGCCTCACCGCCTCTACTATTCCCACCTTAGGCCAGGCTCAAGGGCGACGGCAGCCTCACACCGCAGCCGAACGCAGTGAATACTCATACTCCTCTCCGGCGTGGGCATCCACCGCCACGTCTTCACCGGCCTGCCGTCCGCCCTTTTTCTAGGCCACGCCGTTGCCCACTGTCGGCGCCGGGAACGGGGTACCCAGACTTGCTCGCCTGGCCTCGCGGGCGTGGCTGAAGGGGTGGCCCAAAGACGGCCCATCTTCATCGAAGCACAAGCTCAAGACCCTCGCGAGGGGCCAAGCCTCGTGGGGGCGGATGACAAGAAGCCTCCTCGAGGCACAGCCTCGTCCAGCCGGGCTCATGAGGAGGCGGAGAGACTAAGGCGGGGTACCTCACGAGGTGCCCATGATGCAAGCCATGGCGACCAAAGAGGCGCGGTGGGCGCCAGCCAGAGGTGTCCCTCATTTCCTCTTTGGTGCAAAGGAGGCAAGCGCAGCAGAGCATCAAGCAAAGGCAGCCATTTCGTGCAACAAGACCAAGACCAACACAACGGCAGGGAAGGAGGTCATCGTGGAGCCCAAGCCAAGGCCATTGTCGAGCCTCGCAGCGAGGACCAACTTTAGTCAGGATAAGTGTACTAGATGTTCCCCTTCAAAATGGCCAATTGTTGGTGCCCATCCCGCTCAATATTTGGGAAGAGGCCCAGGGCCTTTGCCTATAAATAGGACTAGCCTCCACAGGGTAGAGGGATCCAGGACCTTGCATCTGGAAGTGAGCTAGAGATCAACCTTGGATCCAGAGAGAGAGAGAGAGAGAGAGAGACAGAGAGCGATCGAACTCCCCCTAGCAGTTCATCGCACCGGCCAATAATAGACCCTCGCGAGGTTGTTCTTCCTTGTATTGTTCATCATCAGCCCCTGAGGCAATCCACCACACCACACACTGGAGTAGGATATTACACCAAAATGGTGGCCCGAACCAGTATAAACATTGTGTCCCTTGTGTTGCTCTTCATGTAGTTTAGATCCTTGGTAGGCGATGAGGTGCAGGTAGGTAGGGGCTAAGATCTCGCGTGCACCCCAGAAGTTCGAACTCTAGAGGGTCCGCTTGGAACCCAAAATCCGACATTTGGCGCGCCAGCAGAAGTGCGCGGAATCCGCCTTTCTGCCGCTTCACGCCTGTCGCATCATCATCATCATGTCCGGCGACCAGCGGCAACCCTCGATCCTGGGCGGCCTGGCCTGCCCATCGCAGAGCCGCTTCGCCGGGCGACCCCATGCCCTGTGCAGCTCGCGGTCCACAGGCGCCGCGGGCCGCGGGCGACGCGGCAGCAACGACAGCTCTCATGCCGCTGGCAAAGCGCGGTCGGTGGCGTAGGCCTCAACCACGCCGCTGCCGCGGCGCGGACACCCGACGGGAGCAAAGGCGAACTCAAGAGCCGCGCCACGGTGGCCGAGAGCTACTGCAATGCAGTGCTGGAGGGTGGCCGCGACGTCTTCGGAGCGGGTGGCAGAGCTCCTCGGGCTTCGCCGCAGATCGGGGCTCACCCTTCTGCACTCCAACTGCCACCTCAGGTCCAGGGCGGCCCACGCGAGGCCCCACGACGCCCGCGCAGCTCCAAGCGGACTCCAAGGCCACTCCGACGCCAACCAGGCCATCAGCACCGGGCTAGCAGCGGCGCTGCCTCCGCCCCCGGCCAGCGAAGGAGGACTCGCTGCGGCCCACGGCCCGAGTGGGCCACCGCGCTACCACCCCCAGGTGGGCGCCTCAAGCAGAGCTACATGGCACACGGGGCACTACGGTGAAGCATTTTGGGTGGCGGCCCCGGAAGAATACGTGCCCCACATGATGGATCAAGGGCATGCGCAGGAGGACGAACATGGCTCGCTCCTCGGCCCAAGCTAGGGGGACGAGGCACCCGAAGCTGAGCTCTTCCAGGAGCCCCGGGAAAGCCCGTCGGCCGATGGCCGAAGCAACGATTATCGGGTACCGCTAATTCTCGTGAGCAGGCATACGCTAACCATGGATCGCAGGAGGTACCGGTTGCCGTCGCAGGCGGTTGCCCCAATTCCGCAGCCTTCCTACCCCTCAGGAGGAGGGCGCCGGGGCTGCAGGAGAGGGGCCGAGATCCGCATCACCACCACGGTGTTCGGAGTAAGGCGTCCTCGTGGAGGTAGGCCCTCTGCCGGGAGGTGCCTGTGGCCTACCCCGGCAGAGGACTCCGTGGTCGTTTGGGAACTTGTTGGCGACCGCTCTACCCATCGGGCGGCATCCACGATCTCCGCCGCTGCCAATGGCACTAGAGTGTGGCGAAAGGCGGGGCACTAGTCTGGCGATATGAAGCAAGGCCTTTACCTGTGAAGAAGGCCGGTGCACGTGAAGCTTCGCCGCCCGTGACACTCACGTAATAATGAGGGGTTGTACATGCCCCGGAGTCTTAGGGAGTGCCGGCCTCAGCCCCGGGGCTCCCTCCCACGCCCAAAGGGCAGCACTTAGCCCGCTACTGGTGAGAAGACGCCCAAGACTAGACTAGGTGCTGACGCGGCTTTTTATGCTTTTCTTGCTTTTCCCCTTGGCTGTCGCTTTTTCCCCGCTTGGATTTAAGTTGGATTTGAGCTATGCGATTTATGGTGTGTTCGGGGAAGGGGTGTTTAGTCTCGTTCGAGCAATCTCTTGCGTTCTGGTTACCACTATGCCTCAGCTGCCTCCCCTCGTGAGCCCCTCACGAGCCGGGCCAGGCCTAGCACACGCGCAAACCGGACCGCCATCACCGCGCCCTCTCAGGAGGTTCTCATCGTAGGTTCAATGGGCTCGTTCAGGGAGCACAAGGAGCGCCACAGCCCTCCGCAGGCTATCTCGAGGCCCACGCTGGTCGAAGGTAAAAAAAGCCAGCTAGGCTCGGCCACAAGGCCAGCCACTTGGCGCAGCGTGCACGGGTGATATCGCATCTACTAATACGCTAACTGCAAAGTTTTACACGAGGGCTCCCCTCCCAAAATGCTCTTACAACCTTCAGGCCAAGCCCGAACTCTGTCTCAGCAGGATAAGAAAGCGGGGAGCAGCACGCAAATAATCGGATAAATCCCCAATGCATCCTCGAGGTCATCTCTCTCAATCGCCGCTGGCGCCACCGGCCTCGCCTCGCCATCGCCTCGCTGCCGCCGTCGGCCGCGTCGGGCTGCTCACCACGCCACCTTCATCAGCGCCACGACCTGCCGTTGTCGTCGATGAGCGAAGGCGTCTCGACGAGGGCATCCATGTTGTCTTCCACCCAATGCGCCAGGTCATCTCGGACGGCCTGGGGTACTGGGGCAATGGCGGCATCAAAGTCAAAGTTGGGATCCATGTCCTGAAGATGGCTGAAGACGCGAGAAAAGGCACGCCCGAGCAGGGCGCGATTCCTCTCCTCCACCAACCTGTTGGCTCTGCCCGACCACACTTCCAGCTGCGTCACCACATCCGTGAAGAACTGGAGGTTACCAGCATAGTTAATTGCATGAGGCTCGCCAACGGCCGCCTCGCAGATGTTGTCCAAGGCCGTGTTAGCTCTTTCCCGGAGCGTGCGGAGCATAGGGCCATGCCCGTGCTCCAGGATCTGCCGCTGGCGTATCTCGTCCTCGTTCCGCCGTGTGACGGCCTCGGTCGCGTCCACCCGCTGACGTAGAAGAAGCACCTCGGCGCGGGAGGAAGTCAGCTCCTCCTGCGCCACACCAAGGGCGGCCCAGGAAGCGCCGGCCCGCCGCCTCTTCATCCAGCTTGGCCCTCGAGCGGCGGTCCTGCCTTCCGCTTCGCCCTACGATCAACCCAGCCTCTCCTCGAACTCGCGCTCGAGGTTCAAGCGGGCCGCCGCCACCCGGCGATCAACCTCTTCCGGGACTCGGGCCTCCCGCGCTGCGACATCATCCTCCGCCTGCGTCACCAAGCGCTCCCTCGTCTCCAGCTGCTCGAGATCGCGGGCACGCTCGGCAGCTTCCAGCGTCAGTGCCTCCTCACGTCTCTGGAGCTCTACCGGGTCGGCATCAAGCCCCTTCATCGACGCAAGGGCCGTCTCACGCAGCTCCACCTGCTGCTCCAGGGAATTGCTCCAGGCCTGGAGCTTCCATTCCCGCTCCTGCGCCGCCTCACGCCGCCGGTCAGCCTCCCG
The DNA here is from genome assembly GCA_021605145.1 of Aegilops bicornis. Taxonomy (NCBI): domain Eukaryota; kingdom Viridiplantae; phylum Streptophyta; class Magnoliopsida; order Poales; family Poaceae; genus Aegilops; species Aegilops bicornis. The sequence goes on along the minus strand of JAHIAL010000063.1, from coordinate 1,435,836 downwards.
GGCCTCCTCGACGGCCCAGGAACGGGCCTCCCGTGAGGCCGCCAGCGACACCTCGGCTTTCTCATTGTCGAGGTCACGCTGGTGGCGCGCAAGGGCAACGGCCACCTTCAGCTGGCGCCTCTCTTCAGCTAGGCGCAAGCCCTCAGCTTCAAGGCGTCTTCGTCCCGAACTCGCACTAAGTTGGCTCACTGCGCCAGCCGCCTCTGGAGAAACCTTTGGCGAAGGGCACGACGCTCCGGCGGCCGAGCACATCTTCCGCACCGTCCTCCGCCTCAGGTGTGCGCTGGGGCCGAATCAGCACTCCTCCTGGGCAGGGGGCTGGGGCCGGGCGCCTCGCAATGGCGGACACGCCGCTGTGGCCCGGCCTAGAGCCGGCTCGTCCCCGGCGAAGCACAAGGCCGAGGCTCAGCCAATCGCCGCCCACGACCAAATGAAGAGCCCAAGGCAGGCTGGCTATACCCCGGGTAGGCTCGCGAAGGAGGGTCGCGAGGTGCGCAGAACCATGATGCGCCACAGGATGGCTCACCTCTCCGACCGGCCTCACCACAAGGGCAGTGCTTGAGCTCGGAGCGCTTGGGGACGGTGGAGAGGCGAGGCTCGGGGGATGGCTCCTCAGCCATCTCCGTGAGCTCGGCAGAAGGGCCATGAGCGAGGATCAGCCAAGCAACGGCAAAATAAGGAACTAGGAAAGGGAAGGCTTACTCATCAATGGCGAGAAATACTTCCTGCGCTCAGCAGGGCGACAAGGGTAATCATCACCCAAGGCCTCCCTTCTCTTAGGAGAGCCTCAAGTCCACGCGGAAGCTGCCCAGAGCTCTAAGACAGGGGTCAGCCTGGCGATGAGGAAGAAACACCAAGGTGACCAGCGTCAGGGGCGTCGTCCTGGCGTGCGCCGCCGGTCGTCTCACCAAGAAGGGTAGCCGGGGCCTCAGGGGCCTCTGCCACGGGAGCCGCGGGCCGCGGATCAACGCCTTCAGCTGCAGAGGTGCGGGCCTCGGGAGGCCGCCCAGAGTGCCGGGTCTGACGTCCGCTGCCCGGCGGAGGCCCCCTCAGCCCCCGGTGGCTCTTGCCTCCCTGCTCCACCACTCGAGGAAGGACCGTCGTGGGCAATTGGAAGGGCAGTCACCATGATTGGGTTCTCACGAGGTCCCATGAGGCCTGCGGGGCGCAGCCCCCATTCATCGAAGCTGGGCATCAGCTTCACGAAATCACCCCCTGCTCGAAAGAAGGGTACAGAAGCAGAGCACCCGCTGTCGGGATGTGCCAGGAAAGGGTCCCTAGTCAGATTATGAGAACCTTCCTCGGCACTTTGGCGTCGGGTCCTCCTCCTGGAGCCTCATGCGGTCCTCACGCCCGCTGAAGGCCCACATCCGGTGGGAATGGAGCTGGAGAGGGGCAATGCGGCATAGGAGGAACTCATTCACCACCTTGGGCGTCGTCACGCCGAGCGCCCTCAAGTACGCGAAGCGATGCCAGACGAAGACGAGCCGGGGGCTCGTGAGCGTCTCCTGGCCCCAGCCCGAATTGGGGATAGCGGGCAATGTTGGTTCCGAGAGCAGGGGGCTGGGCACCCCGACATCCACATACAGCCACCGCTCGCGGAACCCGGACGCGGGCGGAGGAAGGCTGAAATCAATCCTCAAGCCATCATTGTCAAGCGGCAATGAAGCTCACGCACCGAGCATTGGGTGGGGTCGATGAGGCGAAAGAGAAGAAGTGGCGAAGCAAGGCGATCAAGGAGGGATGCCCATCATCGCCTCGCAGACAAAGGCAAAAACGGCAAGCGAGTAATGGATTCAGGACCCAAATGCATCATATGGATCTCGGTAATGGGAAAGCACGCAACGAAGAAATTGGGAAAGGGGGAACCAGTCCCGCCCACGTATGCCGGCAAAGTACCGGACCTGGGTGACTATTGCATCAATGGAGAAGTGAGACGCGGGCCAGAATGTCGCCCTCCCTTTTCGTTGAAGATAGTGGCGAGGGCAGAATCGACCTTGTCCAAGCTCTTCTCGGTTGAGTATGATCGACCGACGACGACAGGAGAGCCGGCGACGGGCGAAGCGGGCGGAGGCACAAGCTTTTTCCTTTCCCCTTGTTCGCCGGAGCCATGGCTATGTGAAGGGGAGGATTCGAGATTGGATTGGAAGCGGAGACTGGAGCTCGAGAGGAGGAAAAGTGTGAGACTACGAAAGCGGCGAGAAGAGGGATGTCTGTGTGCAACCACGGGTCCGCTCTAGCTGGGCGCAAAATAAGGAGGCGTGGGGAACAGGACGCCCATACGCCCAATCAACCGCCACGCTGCGCCCGAGGCCGGAGGCTGTTAGGGCCATGGCGCTTCAGACTTGCCCTTCGCTTCTACTAAGCCAAGTCCAGGCGCTTTGGGCCTGTGGGGCTACTGCTGTGTTCGGGAACGGGGTACCTAGACTTGCTCGCTCGGCTGCTGGCGTGGCTCAAGGGTGGCCCAACACGGCCCATCTTCATCAAGACAAGCTCAAGACCTCATGAGGGGCCAAGCCTCATGGGCGGACGATAGGAAGCCTCCCTCGTGCAAGGCCTCGTCAAATGGGCTCGCGAGGAGGCGGAGAGATCAAGGCGGGTACCTCACAAGGTGCCCATGATGCAAGCCATGACGACCAAGGGCGCCAGCGGGCGCCAGCCAGCAGAGGTGTCCTCTGCTTTCCTCTTTGGTGCAAAGGAGGCAAGCGCAGCGAGAGCATCAAGCAAAGGCAGCCATTTCGGTGCAACAAGACCAAGACCAACACAACGGCAGGGAAGGAGGTCATCGTGGAGCCCAAGCCGGCGTCATCGTTAGAGCCTTTCGCAGGCGAGGACCAACTTTAGTCAGGATAAGTATACTAGATGTTCCCCTTCAAAATGCCCAATTGTTGGCGCCCATCCCGCTCAATATTTGGGAAGAGGCCCAGGGCCTTTGTCTATAAATAGGACTAGCCTCCACAGGGTAGAGGGATCCAGGCCCTTGCGTCTGGAAGTGAGCTAGAGATCAACCTTGGATCGAGAGAGAGAGAGAGAGAGAGAGAGAGAGCGAGAGAGCGATCGAACTCCCCCTAGAAGTTCGTCGCACCGGCCAAGAACAGACCCTCGCGAGGCTGTTCTTCCTTGTATTGTTCATCATCAGCCCCTGAGGCAATCCACCACACCACACACTGGAGTAGGGTATTACACCACAATGGTGGCCCGAACCAGTATAAACATTGTGTCCCTTGTGTTGCTCTTTGCGTAGTTTAGATCCTTGTAAGGCGACGAGGTGCAGGTAGGTAGGGGGTGAGATCTCCGCGTGCACCTGTAGTTCGAACCTAGAGGGTCTCCGGAACCAAATCCGACATCCACCGCCTGGTGCTCTCGGTATGACGTGGTCAACGTGGTCAAGGAACGACTTCCATCGGACATGGATCAGACGCCGAGAGGCTTACAGCCTGGGTCCATGGCTGCAAAGAACGGCGCCTCCTTATTACACGGAAAATAATGATTTCTCCACTGACGGCGAGGGACCCACCGGATGGGCCACCTTATTTCGCTGAAAAAACGTTTCTCCTCGACCGCTGGGACCCACCAGCTACATCTTCGCATGCAAAGAAGTGCGTCCGGCAAAAAACAAAACGATTCACCCCTCGACCGCCGGGACCCACCAGCTACATCTTCGCAGTAAGGAAGTGCTCGGCGGTCGGGACCCACCTGGTCAAGCGTACGTGGCGTTGTCATTCGGTCGCGAACGTGTAATGCATACATACCGGTAGATGTAGAGGAGCGCACGGTCGTAGTAGAGGCGGCGCTGTCGATGTAGAGGCGCCGCGACGTAGCATGTACACGCACGCACAGCGTGAGGGTGCAAGAAAGAAAATCTGACCCGCACGCATATACGGGTAGGGTCTCGAACGCTTACTGGCGCATACGACATGGCTAGGTCGGAACGGAGAAACAGCGTCGTCGTCGTGTTCATGGGGAGCCAACTGGCTGGGTCGAAACGGAATGTGTGGTCATGTTCATCGGGAGGGCTTGGACAGAACAGGCGATGGAAACAAGGCCTGGCGTACCACACAACGGAGGAAACGGACCTCCTACGTTCGGAACGGGGTCCTGTTGATCGGGAGGGGTGTGGCGTACCGCAAAACGGAGGAAAGAGACCTCCTACGGTCGAAACGGGGGTCCTGTTGATCGGGAGGGGTGTGGCATGATGTCTACTACCCAACCTTCTTCTTGTAGACGTTGTTGGGCCTGCAAGTGCACAGGTTTGTAGGACAGTAGCAAATTTCCCTCAAGTGGATGACCTAAGGTTTATCAATCCGTGGGAGGCGTAGGATGAAGATGGTATCTCTCAAACAACCTCGCAACCAAATAACAAAAAGTCTCTTGTGTCCCCAACACACCCAATACAATGGTAAATTGTATAGGTGCACTAGTTAATGAAGAGATGGTGATACAAGTGCAATATGGATGGTAGATAAAGGTTTTTGTAATTTGAAAAATTATAAAAACAGCAAGATAACTAATGATAAAAGTGAGCATAAACAGTATTGCAATGATAGGAAACAAGGCCTAGGGTTCATACTTTCGCTAGTGCAAGTTCTCTCAACAATAATAACATAGTTTGATCATATAACAATCCCTCAACATGCAACAAAGAGTCACTCCAAAGACACTAATAGCGGAGAACAAACGTAGAGATTATGGTCGGGTACGAAACCACCACAAAGTTATTCTTTCGGATCAATCTATAAAAAGAGTTCGTACTAGAATAACACCTTAAGATACAAATCAACCAAAACCCTAATGTCACCTAGATACTCCATTGTCACCTCAAGTATCCGTGGGCATGATTATACGATATGCATCACACAATCTTAGATTTATCCAACCAACATAAAAGTACTTCAAAGAGTGCCCCAAAGTTTCTACCGGAGAATGAAGAACGTGTGCCAACCCCTATGCATAAGTTCATGGGCAGAACCCGCAAGTTGGTCACCAAAACATACATCAAGTGGCACATGACATCCCATTGTCACCACGGATAAACACGCAAGACATACATCAAATGTTCATAAAAGACTCAATCCAATAAGATAACTTCAAAGGGGAAACACAATTCATCACAAGAGAGTTGAGGGGGAGAAACATCATAAGATCCAACTACAATAGCAAAGCTCGGGATACATCAAGATCGTGCCATAGAGGGAACACGAGAGAGAACACGAGAGAGAGAGAGATCAAATACATATCTACTGTTACATACCATCAGCCCCGAGGGAGAACTACTCCCCGCCTCGGCCATGGAGAGCGCTGGGATGATGAAGATGGCTCTCCGTGATGGGATCCCCCTCGGCAGGTCTTGAACAGGTCCCGATTGGTTTTGGTGGCTACAAAGGCTTGCGGCGCGGAACTCCCGATCTATCTTCCGTTCCCGGAAGTTTTAGGGCATGCGTGAGGTATATATGGGTTAAAGGAGAACGTCGGTGGAGCTATACGGGGCCCCACGAGGTAGGGGCGCCAGGGGAGGGGGCGCCCCACCCTCGTGAGCACCTCCCGTATCTTCCGACGAGGGTCCAAGTCCATCAGGTGGGTTTCCTTCCAAAAATAACTTCTCCGCTTGATTTCGCTCCGCTTTGACTCCGCCTCGATATTCCTTTTCCTCGAAATACCGAAATAGGCATAAAACAGGAAATCTGGCTGGGCCTCCGGTTAATAGGTTAGTCCCAAAAATAATATAAAAGTGGATAATAAAGCCCATATTCATTCAAAACAGATAATATAATAGCATGAATGCTTCATAAATTATAGATACGTTGGAGACGTATCATGGCGTACCGCAAAACGGAGGAAACGGACCTCCTACGGTCGAAACGGGGGTCCTGTTGATCGGGAGGGGTGTGGCGTACCGCAAAACGGACAAAACAGACTTGTGTTGGAGCGCTAGGTCGAAACATGGGTCTTGTTCATCGGGAGGGGTCTGGCGTACCGCAAAACGGGACTCCACGGGATACTGTTCATCTCCACCGTCGACCTCCTCCAGCCTCCACGGGCTACCGTCGACCTCCTCCAGCCTCCACGGGCTCCTGTTGATCCAGCCTCCACCGCGCGCTACTCCACCGGATACTGTTCAACCACCCCTCCACGGGCACCCCTCCACCGCTCTCACTGCTCATCCAGCCTCCACACCACGGGGTCCTGTTCAACCACCCTCCATGGCCACCCCTCCACCGTCTTCACTGCTCATCCAGCCATCCACACCATGGGGTCCTGTTCATCCAGAGGCAACGCCACCGCCACCTTGCTCATCCAACCCCCCGCCCCGCAACACTCACTTGCTCATCCAATCGATCGACTTCGGATTAGCAGCCAGAGCGAAGGAATCGCTCCATCGGGTTCGCCATCACCATCGATCGATCGCCGGCTTCAAAGAGAACGCCAGAGCTTGCAAGCAATCGCCGGGTTCAGTTAGAGCCCAACGCCTCGCTTCGGGTTCATAGAGCCAACGCCGCACGTGTAATGGCATGTAAACGCTGCATCGCTCGGCCCCCGACCTCCCACCGTAACCGGCAACTCCCCGAAATTTTCCTCCCCCTTGCTTCTACCACGGTTTTTTCCGTCATGGACGGCCAAAAAATGTCATGCAGCTGCGTCTCCGGCCCGCCCAGGACGAAAAGCCCATTTTCTGTCATGATTTTTTGTCATAGAAGTAGGAGCCCACCACATCTATGATGATACCGGGTTTTGTCACAATTATCGTCATAGAAGTGTCATATGTATGAGAGAAAAAAATTTCGTTCGGCCCAAAATGTCACGGATGTGTCTTTTTTTTTGTAGTGTAGATGTTCCCCTTCAAAATGGTCGTTGTTGGCGCCCTTCCCGCTCAATATTTGGGAAGAGGCCCAGGGCCTCTATAAATAGGACTAGCCACCACAGTAGGAAAGAGAGAACCCCCCTGGTCGAGAGGACGCTTGGTCGAGAGCTCATCGATAGAGAGGCGATCGAACTCACCCAAGCAGTTCATCGCATTCAGCTCAAGAACACCTCTCATGAGGCTGTTTCATCCCTTTTATCGTTCATCATCAGCCCCCGAGGCAATCCACCACACCACACACCGGAGTAGGGTATTACACCTCAACGGTGGGTCTTAACCAAGATAAATCTTGTGTCCCTCGTGTTGTTCATCATTTAGCTAGATTCTCGCAGGACGATTGGACGTAGATCGGTAGGGGAGAGATCTTCGTGCGCACCCCAGAGTTCGAACCTTAAGGGTCTGCCGGAACCCAACATCCGACAGTTTCGAGGAAGACTTTGCATACCCAACCAAGATAGTCTGAAGAAGAAAATATTGGCCGAAGCACATGAAGCACCATACTCAATTCATCCCGGTGGTACCAAGATGTATTAGGATCTTCGTCAGATATTTTGGTGGGATGGAATGAAGAAAGACATCGCGTACTTTGTGGCCTGCTGCGATATCTGCAATAAGGTAAAGGCGGAACACCAAAAACCCGCCGGACTCCTCCAGCCTCTCCGCCGTATCCCAATGGAAATGGGACGATATTTGCATGCATTTCATCACCGGATTACCAAGGTCTCATCAAGGAAACAACGCGATATGGGTCATAGTGGACACTCTAACCAAGGTGGCACACTTCCTACCCATCCGGACCACATACTGCGTGCAAATCAACTTGCACACCAGTATGTATCAAGAATCGTGCCCGCATGCATGGAGTACCCAAGACTATCACCTCCGACGAGGATCTCTATTCACATCCGCATTTTGGTCCCGACTTCATCAAGCCTTGGGGACCGCTCTGAAGTACAAAGACGCCTTACCATCCTCGGACAGATGGATGACCGAGCGAGTAAATCAATTACTCGAAGATATGCTCCGGGCATGTACATTGGCCCAAGGAACCCAGTGGGAAGACTGTCTGCCCTACGCCGAGTTTTCCTACAACAACAGTTTCCAGGCCAGCTTAAAGATGTCACCTTATGAAGCCTTGTATGGCCGAAAATGCCGCACCCCCTTAAATTGGTCTCAAACCGGAGATAACCGTGTTTTCGTGGACTGATTTAATGCTCAAGCGTAGAAGCAAGTCAAGGAAATCCGAGATGACTGCAATCGCCAAATCCTCGGACAAAGAGCTATTATGATGCCAAACATCGTCAGATCAACGAACCCGGAGAACACGTATATCTCCGAGTCACCCCTATGAAAGGAGTCAAGAGGTTTGGACTGAGGAAAATTGGCACTCAGATATATCGGTCCATTCCCGTCATGGCGTGAGTCGGACCAGATTGCCTACCAGTTGGAATTGCCACCGGAATTGTCGGTACATAACGTGTTTCACATCTCACAGCTAAGAAGATGCATCTCACCACCGGAGAAAAGGACTGATATGTCAGAGATAGAATTGGCTAAGGATTTGACTTATGAGGAAAAGCCAATCAGAATATTGGATCAGACAGAAAGGGTCACTCGCAGGAAAGAGATAAGATTTTACAAGGTTCAGTGGGAGCATCACATCGAAGAAGAAGCAACCTGGGAAAGGGAGGAATTTTAAGGACCGTGATACCCAGAATGGTTTTACCAACCAACCGAATCTCGAGGACGAGAGTCATCCTAAGTGGGGAGGTTTGTGACAGCCTGGATTTTTGCCTTCTCTTTTTTTACCGGACTTGCCTTCTCTCTCTTTCCGGACTTGGTTTTCATCGTGGTTTTTGCCCTGATTTGATTTGGATTTTTGGATCAATTAAAATGGATTTGTCACTTGGGCATATCCTTGGATTTCACCCAAGTGACCTATCTACCTTATTACTCCCACAAATTCCCAAAATAATAAAATGAATATTTTTCCTAAAAGGAAAATATTCATTTTCTCTCTTAAGCTCATTTCGTAACTTTGTGCTCTAAAGCAATCTCAATTTTTCTTGCTCGAGAAAAATCTGAGATAAATCCTAAATATTCTTAGGACCATGGCACATCTTCCCATTCAAAAATATTGCATCACTTTTTGTAATATTTTTGCTATAGAAAATCTTTTCACTTCTGAACCAGAAATGCACTTTGTACAGCAAGTGCCTTTTTCCTTGAGCTTTTGGTCTTGAGATTTCTTGAGCTTAAAGACCTTCCTAAGAAACCCTAAACCCCAGGAGATTAGCCCTAATGGCCTTATAGAAGGTGGCCAAACTTGGCGACCAAGTTTCGACCGTAAACTTGCCGCCTTGGTAGAGTCGCGTCTGGTCGGCTGGGTATGATCCATCACCTCTCCTAGACGTAGTAATCGCACGGTCGAGCTCAGATACAAGGTTTGGCTGCTCCTCGCCGCCGTTTTGACCATGCCACCTTGGTGGTCACCGAGGACACCGGCGCTGGCAGCCTCTCGACGCCTTCTGCTGGCGCTTATGCGTTACATTTGTGGCGTGTGCATGCAAGCACTCGGCCCGATCGCCGCGAACGTGCACAACCCTTGACCCATCACCCATGACCCCGCACTCGCCGACGCCGGAGCCCCCGTAGCAAGCCCGGTCAAGTCGCGGCCAAAACGGCACCGTGCGCGCGTGTGCTTGTCCCCATCTCAAACTGCCTCCTGTGCTCGTCCGCGAGCATGGGCAAGCGCCGGCATTGACGCTGCACCCTGTCCCCTCGCGTGGGAGCCTCTCGTCGACGTTCGCCGCGTGTCCAGAGCGCTCCAGCGGCGACACGTCACCCCCCACGATTTTCTATTTATTCAAATTTAATTCAGAAATTTGACTAAACTTTGACTAGCCACCATTTCTAAACCATAAGTCCAAATGAATTGATTCTTTTTGCATTGTCTTTGTTACACAAAGCTCTAGCAGCACACCAAAAGGTGGATTTTTCCTTACTGCCTAGAATTTACGGTGATTTTCAGAATGTGTTTTGACATTTATTTTGTGGTTTTAAAATATTTTCAGAAGGAGGATCTTGCCTTGAAGCTAACCAGGAGGAGTGTGACCCTCCTCTGCACCAAGGCAAGCCACAGCGTCATTTGGATGGTGTTATTTCAATATCTATGATTTTCTACTTGAATCTGAGTCTTTATTTGCATTTAAAATTTGATAAATTAGTATGGTTAATTGCTAGTTGTTTTATGATGCTTGATATGCTTGTTTTAGCTTCCGTTGAGTTCATAGAATTGTTTGGCTAAGTAGAGTAAGATTTTGCACTAGATATTTTGTTATGGAAAGTTATGGTAGCTATTTTTGCTAGTAATAGTTTTCAACTAAATGATGAACTAATAAAAATGTTGTTTGTAGATAAAGTGGAGTTATAACCAGAGAAGTTTTTGATCTTAGTATTGCAAGATAGTTATGTTGCTTGTTTTGATCCATGCTTAAGAGTTGCTTGCTCTGTGTGACGAGTAGTTGCATGATTTCCGGTATGATGCCATGTTAGTAATAAAAAGTTTTCCTAAAAGTTAATACTTGATTAAGTTCAACCTGAATACGATGTTGATCACATCATGGTGCCACTGAATCGGGTTTTTAATTCAGTGCGACCACATTTACCTAATGGGAAGGTCTTGATTTGGTCCTTTGTCGTGGCTCTCACCGGTGCCTCCCGCGAGGGAAGGTTATGGGCGTGCATACCCTGGCCCGGTAGGCAGACATAACCTTGTGTGCTCGTTTTGTTTTTATGGTACCTTGTCCCTGTTTGGGACCGTTTTGCCACGACGGTGGCCATTGGTGTCTTTGGTAGACACGGGGCCACCCAAGACCTAGCCCTGAGAGGGAGATGGTCGGAGTGGCCGGGGAGAGTGCATGGCAAAGGGAGGGTTTCGTCGGAATACTTTGGTCCACCCGAATGGGAGTACGAGGCCAGGTATTCCGTAGTGTGGGTAAAGTGCGCTACCTCTGTAGAGTGTATTTAATCTATCGATAGTCGCGCCCTCGGTTATGGGCAAGACTTGGGAGTAAGTCACACCATGGATCAACTTTTATAATTAATCTTGCAAACTAGTAATTGTTGTGATGCATTGTTTCGTGGTGAACCTTGAACACTCGAGGTGTTCATGAGTGATTGGTTTCAGGTGTGACCCCGGTGTGGTCACTGTTTGGTTACGAGGTAACCGTCTGGTAAGCGAGTCCGTGTGACTCGGTGCGCTATTTGGTTGCTTTGCATAGCTTTGCATTTGTAGTAATTTCTCGCACTAATTTAACTCGATTAATTATCATGATATTGTCTGTCATCGGCTTATGTTTGTTGTGAGCTTGCAAGTACATTCAATGTACTGACCTGGCGTGTCATGCCAGCTTTCAGGCAAGTTGATTCGCATCGGAGCGCATCTCGTGTCTAGGCCGTGTCCACGTCGGTGTCCCTGTGCCATGGAGTTCCGCTACGTCGTTCTTCCGCTGCCGCGTAGTTTCGTGTGATCGAGGCCCCAGCCATGTTCATTAAATAATGTACATATTGTCCAGCAGCACCGTGTGTGCCTCTTGGCCTCGAATCTCGATGTAATATCAGACCTTTGTACCACACTAGTATCAATAAAGAGGTTATTTCTGTACCATGTTGTTTTGTATTGCCAGAAGACTCGATCTCTGGGCTGGAAATGCAGGGTAAACCGGTTGCTCTGAGCCACAACGCTCGACCTTTCGGTCTCCAGTGTTCCGAAGCCATATCTCCATATGCTAGGCTCGTCAAGTTTAACCCGAGTATTCTGCGTGTGCAAAACTGTCTTGCACCCGTTGTATTTGAACGTAGAGATTATCACACCCGATCATCACGTGGTGTCTCAGCACGAAGAACTTTCGGAACGGTGCATCCTCAGGGAGAACACTTATACCTTGAAATTAAGTGAGAGATCATCTTATAATGCTACCGTCGATCTAAGCAAAATAAGATGCATAAAAAATAAACATCACATGCAATCAATATAAGTGATATGATATGGCCATCATCATTTTGTGCTTGTGATCTCCATCTCTGAAGCACCGTCATGATCGCCATCGTCACCGGTGCGACACTTTGATCTCCATCGTAGCATCGTTGTCGTCTCGCCAACTATTGCTTCTACGACTATCGCTATCGCTTAGTGATAAAGTAAAGCATTATAGGGCGATCGCATTGCATACAATAAAGCTACAACCATATGGCTCCTACCAGTTGCCAATAACTCGGTTACAAAACATGATCATCTCATACAATAAAATATAGCATCATGTCTTGACCATATCACATCACAACATGCCCTGCAAAAACAAGTTAGATGTCCTCTACTTTGTTGTTGCAAGTTTTACGTGGCTGCTACGGGCTGAGCAAGAATCGTTCTTACCTACGCATCAAAACCACAATGATATTTCGTCAAGTTAGTGTTGTTTTAACCTTCTCAAGGACCGGGCGTAGCCACACTCGGTTCAACTAAAGTTGGAGAAACTGACACCCGCCAGCCACCTGTGTGCAAAGCACGTCGGTAGAACCAGTCTCGCGTAAGCGTACGCGTAATGTTGGTCCGGGCCGCTTCATCCAACAATACCGCCGAACCAAAGTATGACATGCTGGTAAGTAGTATGACTTGTATCGCCCACAACTCACGTGTGTTCTACTCGTGCATATAACATCTACGCATAAACCTGGCTCAGATGCCACTGTTGGGGAATGTAGTAATTTCAAAAAAGTTCCTACGCACACGCAAGATCATGGTGATGCATAGCAACGAGAGGGGAGAGTGTTGTCCACGTACCCTCGTAGACCGAAAGCGGAAGCGTTAGCACAATGCGGTTGATGTAGTCGTACGTCTTCACGATCCGACCGATCCAAGTACTGAACGTACGACACCTCCGAGTTCAGCACACGTTCAACTCGATGACGCCCCACGAACTACGATCCAGCAGAGCTTCGAGAGGGAGAGTTCCATCAGAACGACGGTGTGATGACGGTGATGATGTTGCTACCGACGCAGGGCTTCGCCTAAGCACCGCTACAATATAACCGAGGTGGAATATGGTGGACGGGGGCACCGCACACGGCTGGGCGAGATCAACATATCAACTTGTGTCTAGAGGTGCCAAGGAGGGCGCTCCAAGGGGGGGAGTCCTACTCCCACCGGGAGTAGGACTCCTCCTTTCCTTGTTGGAGTAGGATAAGGGAAGGAAGGGAGAGATGAGGAGAAGGAAAAAGGGGGGCAGCCCCCCTCCTTGTCCAATTCAGACTAGAGGGGGAGGGGGCACGCGGCTGCCCTAGCCGCCCCTCCTCTTCTCCCACTAAGGCCCATGAGGTCCAATTAACTCCCCGAAGGGTTCCGGTAACCCCCCAGTACTCCGGTAAATGTCCGAAACCTCGCGAAACACTTCCGATGTTCGAACATAGTCATCCAATATATCAATCTTTATGTCTCGACCATTTTGAGACTCCTCTCATGTCCGTGATCACATCCGGGACTCCGAACTACCTTCGGTACATCAAAACACTAAAACTCATAATACGGATCGTCACCGAACTTTGTTGCATGGACCCTCACGGGTTCGAGAACAATGTAGACATGACCGAGACACGCCTCCGGTCAATAACCAATAGCGTAACCTGGATGCTCATATTGGCTCCTACATATTCTACGAAGATCTTTATCGGTCAAACCGCATAACAACATACGTTGTTCCCTTTGTCATCGGTATGTTACTTGCCCGAGATTCGATCGTGGGTATCTCAATACCTAGTTCAATCTTGTTACCGGCAAGTCTCTTTACTCGTTCCGTAATACATCATCCTGCAACTAACTCATTAGTTACAATGCTTGCAAGGCTTATAGTGATGTGTATTACCGAGTGGGCCCAGAGATACCTCTCCGACAATCGGAGTGACAAATCCTAATCTTGAAATACGCCAACTCAACAAGTAGCTTCGGAGACAACTGTAGAGCACCTTTATAATCACCCAGTTACGTTGTGACGTTTGGTAGCACACAAAGTGTTCCTCCAGTAAACAGGAGTTGCATAATCTCATAGTCATAGGAACATGTATAAGTCATGAAGAAAGCAATAGCAACATACTAGACGATCAAGTGCTAAGCTAACGGAATGGGTCAAGTAAATCACATCATTCTCCTAATGATGTGATCCCATTAATCAAATGACAACTCATGTCTATGGCTAGGAAACATAACCATCTCTGATTAACGAGCTAGTCAAGTAGAGGCATAGTAGTGACACTCTGTTTGTCTATGTATTCACACATGTATCATGTTTCCGGTTAATACAATTCTAGCATGAATAATAAACATTTATCATGATATAAGGAAATAAATAATAACTTTATTATTGCCTCTAGGGCATATTTCCTTCTGTATCGGGGGGTATGAACCATACAGTAGTTGGAATACAGTAGTTTTAACACCGATATAAATAAATAATGAGGTCATTACAGTACCTTACGGTGGTGATTTGTTTTCTTATACTAACGGAGCTCATGAGATTTTCTGTTGAGTTTTGTGTTGTGAAGTTTTCAAGTTTTGGGTAAAGATTTGATGGATTATGGAATAAGGAGTGGCAAGAGCCTAAGTTTGGGGATGCCCAAGGTACCGCAAGGTAAAATTAAAGGGACAAACCAAAGTTTAAGCTTGGGGATGCCCCGGAAGGCATCCCCTCTTTCGTCTTCGTCTATCGGTAACTTTACTTGAGGCTATATTTTTATTCACCACATGATATGTGTTTTGCTTGGAGCGTCTTGTATGATTTGAGTCTTTGCTTTTTAGTTTACCACAACCATCCTTGTTGTACACACCTTTTGGGAGAGACACACATGAATCGGAATTTATTAGAATACTCTATGTGCTTCACTTATAGCTTTTGAGTTAGATAATTTTGCTCTAGTGCTTCACTTATATCTTTTTAGAGCACGGTGGCGGTTTTGTTTTATAGAAATAATTAATCTCTCATGCTTTACTTATATTATTTTGAGAGTCTTTTAGAACAGCGTGGTAGTTTGCTTTGGCTATAAAATTAGTCCTAATATGATGAACATCCAAGATGGGTATAAAAAAAACTATCATATAAAGTGCATCAAATACTATGAGAAGTTTGATACTTGATAATTGTGTTGAGATATGAAGATGGTGATATTAGAGTCATGCTAGTTGAGTAGTTGTGAATTTCATAAATACTTGTTCTAAAGTTTGTGATTCCCGTAGCATGCACGTACGGTGAACCGTTATGTGATGAAGTCGGAGCATGATTTATTTATTGATTGTCTTCTTTATGAGTGGTGGTCGGGGACGAGCGATGGTCTTTTCCTACCAATCTATCCCCTTAGGAGCATGCGCGTAGTACTTTGTTTCGATAACTAATAAATTTTGCAACAAGTATGTGAGTTCTTTATGACTAATGTTGAGTCCATGGATTATACGCACTCTCACTCTTCCACCATTGCTAGTCTCTAATACCACAAGACCTTTCGCCGGTATCATACACCCACCATATACCTCCCTCAAAACAGCCACCATACCTACCTATTATGGCATTTCCATAGCCATTCCGAGATATATTGCCATGCAACTTACCACCGTTCCATTTATTATGACACGTTTCATCATTGTCATATTGCTTTGCATGATCATGTCGTTGACATCGTATTTGTGGCAAAGCCACCTTTATAATTTTTTCATACATGTCACTCTTGATTCATTGCATATCCCGGTACACCGCCGGAGGCATTCACATAGTCATATTTTGTTCTAAGTATTGAGTTGTAATTTTTGAGTTGTAAGTAAATAAAAGTGTGATGATTATCATTATTAGAGCATTGTTCCAAGTGAGGAAAGGATGATGGAGACTATGATTCCCCCACAAGTCGGGATGGGACTCCGGACGAAAAAAAAGAGGCCATAAAAAAACAGAAAAGGCCCAAATGAAAAACAAATGAGAGAAAAAAGAGAGGAGGGACAATGTTACTGTCCTTTTACCACACTGGTGATTCAAAGTAGCACCATGATCTTCATAATAGAGAGTCTCCTATGTTGTCCTTTTCATATACTAGTGGGAATTTTACATTATAGAACTTGGCTTGTATATTCCAATGATGGGCTTCCTCAAAATGCCCTAGGTCTTCGTGAGCAAGCGAGTTGGATGCACACCCACTTAGTTTCTTTTGTTGAGCTTTCATACACTTATAGCTCTAGTGCATCCGTTGCATGGCAATCCCTACTCACTCACATTGATATCTATTGATGGGCATCTCCATAGCCCGTTGATACGCCTTGTTGATCTGAGACTATCTTCTCCTTTTTGTCTTCTCCACAACCACCCTTTTATTCCACATATAGTGCTATGTCCATGTCTCATCACTACAAAAAAAATACACTTCTGTGATGATACGTGTTTGTCACAGTAGGTCGTGTTTTCTGTCATGCATGTACATCCATGACGCATTTTATGACGTAATCAAGATAGTCATACGCAGGTCTTTGTCGAGAAGTGTTCCATGACATTACCAAAATTATCATCACGGAAGTGTCCACTTCCATGACGATAATCGCGCGTCACAGAAGTGCTTTCGTCAAGGGTGACCGACACGTAGCATCCACCGTAACGGAACGCCGTTAAGCTGTCGGGTCGGGTTTGGGATCTGATAACCCATTAACAGCCCCGACCAATGGGGATTTTCCACGTGTAAAATTATCATTGGCTGGAGGAAACACGTGTCTGCTCATCGTTGGGACAGATGCCATCCACTCATTAGACGTAAGGCGCCTATGATACGTCGACACGTGGCACGGCCCAACAGAGGCCCATTCCTGTGAAAAGGCCGGCCCGTTTGACTTGGTCAAAAGGTGGCAGGCCGGCCCATGGAAAGCCTGTTAACGGCCTGTTCGCATATAGCCCATTTATAGCCCGCTAACCCAAGGCCCGTTACGCCCTATCTAAATTAGGCCCGATAGGCGTCATCCGGGCCATCCAATATGATTCGACCCATTTTCACTTCGGGCGCATGTATGGCCCATGACGCCTTTTCGGCCCATAAGAGGCCCTATGTAACTCTTGGCCTATTAACGGCCCGTGGTGAAACCGCCCGTAATGAATAGTGTATCACTTTACACCCATTAACGGCCCGTGGTGAAACCGGCCCGTAATGAGCAAAGTGTATCACTTTATACCCATTAATGGCCGTTATTCCGTTGGGCCATTTCCAGCCCATGTTATCTTTCGGCCTTCTCGTGAGCCCATTTATTCTTGGGCTCATTTCAAAGATTCATTTACTTACGGCCCGTTCGCCATTTTACGCTTGTGGGCCAAATTCAACCTGTTCTGATTGCCGGCCCGTTTGTGGTCCGATTAATACATTGGGCCGTTTTCATAGGCGTCATCAAATACGGCCTATTAACGATGGCCCGTTATGGTCGACCCATGAACGGACGATTCCAACTTCTAGCCCGCTTACGGCCATAATGCGTCCTGCTTTGTGCCAATCGATCATACGGCCCGTATAAGGCCCATTAATGATATGGCCCAGAAGGCCCATTGTTTCACGGCCCGTAGAAGGCCCATTGTTTCTACGGCCCGTAGAAGGCCCATCGCTTCTGACGGCCAGAGGAGGCCCAAAGGTCACTACAAAGAATATTAGCCCATGGTTATTGTGGCCTAGTTTTAAAAATAGGTTATTGCAGCCACTAGCAAACCGCGGAAAAGAACCGCAATGACTACAAGCAAACAAATAAACAAGACAGCAAGGAAATAAATAAGCAAGCAACTAACGCTAGGCTATCACGGCTATTACACATATTACAACCATTGGGCATCAAAGTTCGCCACCGGTGCAAATATAGGGAACAAAGCGCATATCATATACACTTTGGTTGTCAAAGTTGGCGACCAGCGCAAATAAACGCATACAAAGAAAACAAATCCAGAGCTGAAACCACTTCGGAAGATCTCAAGAAACAATATCCTAGGTACCCATAATGTCGGCAAGATTCTTAGAAAGCTTATTAACTTTCTCTTGTTTGGCGCTTAAATCCTCCAAATATTTGTTGCACAATTCGTAAAATATGCATCTGAATTCTGTAGAACTTCCTTAGTCCTTCACTTCCTCAGCCGCAAAGACATCTCGATCGATGTCTTTCAACTTGAAGTTGAGACTCAAGAAGACGAACTGATTCAGCAAATGAAGTTCAAGAGCTTGTGCCAAAGAAGAGTGGCCAAGAACTCCTCGAACACTACATCAAGACATGACTTTTGGGTTCCCTCACTATCGTCAAGATAGTGTTTATTAGCTTTCTTGGAGACCAACGGGGATGTCTCACTATCTTGAACCTTATCTCATTACATTTCCTTTACCATTGGATAACGCGTATCGTTGTTCTCCAATATTTTGTCCGCATTCTAAAAGAGAAACAAGCAGACACATCACATGTTTACTATGTTGTATATGAAACTCATTTTGGTAAATGAGTTCAAGAGTAAAGTGGACGAGGATAACAAAGATGAAACAAACATATATACGTGTACCATGGTCACTTTATGGTCTATATCATTCTAGTTTTTGTTGCCAAATCAAGATAGAGACACAGTTCAAATAATATTTGTTCAAGACAAAGCAGAATAGATAGAATATAAGTGTGGGTAACGATGGAGCAATAACAACACTTGTAATGTGCATGACATGAGAACATAACTGTTTATTCAATTGAAACTGAAATCAACATAGAGCAGGTTACAACAAAGAAACTAGTTAAAGAAACAGGTCTAAACTTACCTGTTGCGCCATTGGAGTTTCAATTCCATCCTTCAAATTTGAAAATAGTTGGTATGAGTAAATACAAGAAACAAAGAAAGGAGTATGAACCATAGCTACGTAACCCGAGCTGAGAACAAATCTTCTTCTCCTTTAAGCGTTGAGTTGGGATTCAGAGTGGTGGTCCTTGTGCTTTGGGCACCGCAGTTCCCTTACTAACCGCTTCGTGTTTTGGGTGCTCTGTGGTGGAGACGGTGCTGTGTCAAGCTGGGCTGGGTTACTATCTGCCGGGGTTGGGGTTAGAAGGGGTGTAGCTGGTTCTCTGTCCAACTGGGTAGGGGTACAATCTGAGAGAGTCTGGGTTATGTGTGGTGGATCTGGTCCTTGGGCAAGTACAACCGTGGTTCTATCTGCATCAATGGTAGCGATATCTTTTACGAAGACCGTGTTGTTACTCCCTTTAGATACGCCATCACGCTCTCCAATTCAAATGGCTGATAAACAAGAAAAGTAATTGAAAGTATAGACATTGTATGATAGACAGGTGCAATGGATAGTGGGGAATAAAAGAGGGCATGAAATAATTCATATTTATGTTGTCTAACAAAACAGGATAGCATGACACAATTTCACATATATGATGGCTAACTAAACATGATAGTATGACACAATTTCACATTATGATGGCTAACTAAAAAAGATGGAAAGACATAGTTCAAAATATGAGACTATGTAAACAGGATGACATGACATAACTATATAATGTGTTTATTAAATAGGTTGGATGCCCTAATTCACATACATTCACGGATAGAATGCCATAATTCAAAATATGATGATTTGTAAACACTAAACAGGATGAGATGATATAACTATATGATGTCTTTATTAAATGGGTTTGCCATGCCATAATTCGATAGATGATGTGTATGTACTATGTAAACATGATGGCATGATATAATTCAAATATACGATTTATATAGTAAGCAAGTAAGCAGATGGCAATCCATATATGATGTAAAAACTAAGCAATGCAAGACAACATGCATGAGATGGGTAATATAACCCTGCCAAGTTTGAGCATAGACCTCAGGGAAATAGGACCATCATCGGTCTGAATCCTCCTCGAGGAGCTCTCTATAACCAGACAAGATGTCCGCTTGAGCGGTAGTAGCATTGTACTGCTTTCTGAATACCTTTTTTCACTCTAGATACTTCCATCACCGCTTTAAATGGCTGATGCAGGAAGAGTAGTTGAATATACAAACGTTGTCGACAAATGGAACACGTAATACAAAAAATGATAGCATGATATAATTCACATACATGATGATTGGCTAAAACAGCATGGCATTGCATAATTCACATATATAATGCCTTTGCAACAAGATAGCATTGTATAATTCACATATATAATGTCTTGCAACAAGATGGCAATGCATAATTCACATATATGGTAATTAGACACTTTGAGCAGGTGGCATTCACACAAAGCATGTCTAAACTAATCAAATGACATAGCAATGCGAGGACACCATACATACGATATGAGCAACATAACCCCGCCAAGTTAGAGCATACACCTCGGAGGGGGGAATAGGACTGGTCATCCGTCTACGAATCCTCCTCACGAGGAGCTATCCGTGAACCAATGAGATATGCGCTTCATCGAGATAGCATAGTAAAATACGCTCTGAAGACCTTGTTTTCACTCCAGAATTTGCCATCACCGTGTCAAATGGCTGATGCACACAAAAGAAGCAGTTGAATGTACTAACATTGTTGACAAATGTAATATGTAACACAAAAAAGGATGGCACGATATAATTTACATATAAGATGGTAGCTAAGCTGGATGGCATTGCACAATTCACATATATGATGCACAGCTAAACAAGATGGCGTTGCATAATTCACATAAACGATGAATAAACTAAGCAGATGGCATTCACACAAAGGATGTCTAAACTAAGCGGATGACACATTTGATGTATAAAGTAAGCAATGCAAGACACCATATGCATGATATAACCAACATCAGCATGCCAAGTTAGAGCGAAGACCTCAGGGGGTAAATAGGAGTTGTTTTCTCCTTCTGAATCCCCCTCAGAACAGATATCTTCCTCTCGATTACAATCCGAAATGCATGGAGGGGGCTGCCTTTGCGCCTACCATGGAGCTGACGTCTGCATGAAATTTTATTGCTACGCAAGGCTCGTCTCTTTTGCTCTACATGTTCGGTTCCATTGTTTACAATAAGCGTCATGCATAGGAATAAAATATAGTGAGATTATGTAAGGAGTGCATGCAGAAATCCAGTAGTGATGGTAGCAACTGTGGATAGACCCAAAACCAATAATAGCGAGCGATAATGGCTTGATTAAAACTTCTGGATAATGGCTTCTTTACTGTTTGTTTCCCACCCAACATGAAACTCATAGTAGACAATCAAGATTAACCAGATAGTAGATAGATACTATTGATAGCGGCCTCGATATGTACCGCTTTAACCATTTAAAAACTCAAGTTTGACCATTAATTTGGAGTGACTTCAGAGTCTAATCGGCGTAACGGAGACGATAAAGTAGCATGTAATATTAAGCGATGCATAACGTAAGCGGAACCTGCGAAAGAGTGCGACCTCTCTTGTGGACCCGATGTAGTCCTCGAGGTCATCTGCTTTCCGGTTGATGATGGTAATGCAGTTTTCATGGCTTCCGGCCAAGCGGGGAAGAAGATCTGGTGGCGAAGACAGTCTCGAGGCCGGATCTCGCTGTCTTTGGACCTTATACATCGTTGGAGCGGTGAAGCTGGGTGGACGAGGGCGCAAGATGAGCGGGACAAACCACGCAAGGTTTTCTTTGACAACTATCTCTGTAAGAGAAGTAATTATGTAAGTGCTCGTTTGAATTGGAGGATTCCAACAATGCAGGATAGGAAATAGACAGGAATAGGATAGGAATGCACGTGCAAAAGCAGTAGAATTTAAAAACACGGATTTCGCCAATCTGGGTGTTTGATTCACAACAATTGGAAGATCACGAGGATGCAAAGAAGCATGGTGAGATTAAGTCAAACCACAAGGAAAATGTACGGTTATAATGCTATTATGCTACTATCTCTTAGTCTTCTGCTTCATGAATAAGAATTTGAAAAGGAGGACACGTGAAAATTAAAATTCCTACATTTTTTCTTTCAAGGAGACACTAAAGTAACAAATACGTGAGCTCACTTGACAAAATATATAACATCTAGAGTAAAAAAGAGATGCAACAAGTTTAAAACATCTATGGCGAAGCCATGTCGATCTCAGCTTGAATGGGTTGGACGGTGAGGATGCTCGGTGACATTCTTTGTCGGAGGAGGGGAAGAAGATCTTAGGCGTCCGGAGATGGAGCACGAGAGTCTTTGCTCCATTGTGATGGAGGGTTTAGTTGTTGGAGCAGCTCCGGTTGAGTTATCTGCTTGACGCCGAGGCTGAAGGTGACAAGAGAGACAGCGAACAACGTTAACCCGAGTGGAATTCTAGTAGCATCTCCAATACATGACGTAAAATACATAACCACAAAGTGCTAGATGTAAAATACATCAACCGCTCATCTCTGAACTTAAGTGTCAAACTGAACTTAAGCTGTCAAAACTGAACTTAACCGTCAAAACTTAACTTAGCTGTCGAAACTGAATTTTCTTTGTCAAACCGAACGGCACTAGCAAGATGAGGCTACACGTCGGTCGTGACTTTTTCATCTGGTTAGTCGATTTTGCAGCCGTTGGATCACGAAATCAAGGGCTGCGGTTCATCTTCAACCTCCACCCCTGAGCCTTGACCACCGCCAAAACAGCATCCCTCGCCGCCCATGACGGTGGTGCGCCACCACTCCCTTGAAAACCTCCCCACCCCGCCCGGTCCACGCCCAGCCATCCCTCTAGCCCAATGCCGGAGCTATTTCTCCGTGATCCCCACGCCACCGCCCGCCACCGCCAGCGACCACCGCCCCATCCACGAACCCTAAGATAGATAGTAGGGTACCTCTCCGTGAGCCCCCTCCCGCTGCGGCTGGTTCTTCCTTCACCCAATGAGCCCACCCTAGAAAATTGGTGACCCAAAAAGTCAATTCGGTCCAACTGAAGTGTAGCCAAATCGGAGCAACGCCATAAGCAAGAGCAAGCGAGGCAAGCAGTTGAGCAAGAGCAATAACAAGAGCGAGACCAGCGGGGGACCGAGAGCAAGAGCAGAAGCGGCGAAGCGAGAGCTAAAGCAGCAGCAGGTCCTACTGATGTGGACGTCGCGCCACGGGGAGGCGACATCGTGGAGGAAGTGGACGGCGGCCTTGCGCCGTGGATGGAGCAGCGCCGTGTTGGCTTTCGGGACGGCTTTGGCAGCACCATGAGATCGAATCAAGAAGAAAATGCGGCGATTAGTGTACAACCTCTTTGGTCGCGCCGACTAGGTCGCAACTTCATCCGACGAAATAGTGATGATGATGCTCTTCCGGTGGTGCAGGTGAAGACGGTGGTGTGGGAATGGAGGTGGCGCGAAAGACGAGGGGAACGTCGGGGCAGCTCCTTGGAGGTGGAGGGCCGGGGTGGCTGAACCGGCAGACGATGAGATCGACGACGGATCCTCATCGATGCGGTGGATGAGGGGCGTCGAGGTGTTCTTGTGGACGGCGTCGTCGGGGAAGAGGCTCATTTGGTGGGTGGGCCGGAGCAGGGGTGTGAGGTTTAAATCGCCCGGGTATTCAGCGGCCTCGGTGTATGAATGGGTGGGCGGATGGGATGGCGGTGGGGAACCATGGCTTAGAGACGCGCTTTGTCCGAAATGTGGGGTAAGTTACGAAAGTACCCCCGATTTGAGGCGGTTCTTCGATTCAGGGTACCACGGGCATTTCGCGTGTCGGGATTTCACAAGAGGTGGGAGTTTTCCGCAGCGTTGTAATTTCGGAATAGCAAGGCGCGAGTTCAGATGGAGGGAGTTGCCGAACAACGAGACAAAGATATATCTTAAATATTTCGGGCTAACAAAGGCGGCGGGTTGAAATTTCCGGACAAACCTAACGTGTACTGTACCAAATCAATGCGCACTACAAATGTCATTCAAAACTTTGAAGTCATGTTATGTTCAATTAAAAAATTCCGCTACGTGTATAATGCATCCAACCTACTACTCAAATGAACGTTTTAGTGCATTCCAAACGTATATACTACCGCTTCAATATGAACTAAATTTGAATTCGTTTCTCTATTTGAATAAGATCTACGGTAATGATTGTTGTGAAGTCAAAGCATTTGAATTCGTTTCTCTGTTTTAATAAGATCTACAATCATCATTATTGTCAAGTTAAACCATCATTTGTGTATTATCTTCTGACACACACCACATGATTAGTCTCGAGTTACATATGAACTATGTGTACTATATGAACTCGAACTAGATTTTTGAATCCACTTTATTTTGATTTCCAAATCACATTACAATTCTAGCTCTAGCTAGATCTTCATAATCTAAACCATGTCTCATATGTATAATGTGTTTATCACATTATGTAGGGTGCCCTTCCCCTAAGCCTACAAGTATTTAGATGTGAGTTGCAAACACCACACATTACCACAAATTCAAATAAAATGTGAGAATGTTAGATATATAGTATTGTTTAGATTGTTCGATATTTAGTTGTAAGCTGCAAACGCATACACATTATCACAAATTCAAATAAAATGTGAGATTGTTTGATGTATAGTATGGTTTAGATTGTTCGGCATTTAGTTGTGAGTTGCAAGCATATGCATTATCACATTATGGTATAACATGTGCACTGACACATGTATCACCATATATTCATGCATGCAATGTTTAAAACACTATGATCTCCTATTCAAATATATGAATCCGCTTTTCATATCAAATTATGATCTTTGTTAGTCTCTTACACCCACACAATCCTCTAACCTTTGTAGCTACCACTAACTTTCTCTCGTGCATGCACACGCCCTCCTCGCCCTCCCCCTCCCTCGGCATTCTATCCACCGGGCACATTCATTTTTTTCTTTAGGTCGTTCTCCCAGAGTCTCCACAACTCCTTTCCGACACACCGATCGATAAACCTCTCCAGCGATGCCTGCCTACAACATACACACACACCTTCAATCTCCTCCTTTATGTGTCCTTGCCTCGTGTCTCTCATGCAGTGGAGACACACGTGTAAACTCTCGCCTCTTTTCATCGATCTCACAACCACACTCCTCCCCTATCTAGCTAGTAGTTGGGCCTCTCGCACCACCTCCTAGCTCCATTCTCTCTGTCTATCCGTCTCGGCTTGGGCCTTATTTGCCTATAACAAATGGGCGTACACCGACCGGTCTCTCGCTATACATATAGCTAGCTAGGTCCTTATAACTCGTTTTAACCCCACGTCGATCGATCTACCTCATTAGTTGTGTCTCTCCTTCCTCCGAGCAAACAACAATTGATCTACCAATCTAGTTAGGTTTGCTTACCAAACACATGGTTCCCCTTCATCATCCATGGATGCGTCCCGGCAGATCTATCACGCATGCAGGCACACACGAAACACATCCCCACTCTTATTGATAACATTGCAGTTCCACCCTCAGTTTGTCTAGCTGGCCTCTCCCACCATCTCCGAGAAGCAACTCCATCACCCATCCAACACTCTACCCCTCTCCCTCCCTCTCTCTCTCCTCTCTCTCTCTCTCTGTCCCATCATATTTCCCGTCCTTCAGTTATGTATGGATGTCGACCGATCTCCCTCAAGACATAGCTGGGTCTCTCCTTCTCAACACATATCTGAGTCGTTCTACCTCTATAGTTAGGCCTCTCCCTACCCTCCCCCACCCCCCTCCCCACACACACACCGATACATCGGCGCTCTAGTCATGTCTCCACACACAAACTTGACATGTGCCCTCTAACGTTCAGGGTGGCCCGATCGCCCTATATCTTTGACTTGCACACACACACACAATTCGATGGCTCTCTTCATCGATCTCGCACCCACCCACTTGATCCTCTCTTCGACTCTGTCGATAGCTATGACCCCTCCCTCTCTTCTCGTGGATTGCCCGACCCTCTATGTATGATATGGATAGGCCTCCATTTCACACACATTGCATGCAAAATTTTGTTTGAGATGTCATCCACACATATTCCCACAAATAATTCACGAAATCAACCCCCACCCCCACCCCAAAACAAAAAACACTCACGAACGCAGTTTGTATCTCTCACACACACCCAATGAGGTGGGGGCGTGCAGGAAGAGAGAAGAGGTGCATGCACGGCGCACGTACTCCCGTCTCAAACAAAAGGCAGCCAAACCAGCGGGTACTGCGGTGGAGCTCAATGCATGCGAAAAAAGGCAGCCCACGTGGTAAATTGGCGATGTCTTGGTTGTCCACTTGGTGGAGGGAGGATCATCTACCACGGGTGAACAAACAAATTGCGACGTTAAAAAAGGCAAAACCATGTGGGGCCTACCTTAGAGGCAAGACTTTTGATGTGTCCCATCAACTTCATGAAGCGAGGAGAAGCTTGCTTAGTCGCGTCTCCCCGCCCTGGCGCGGTGGCTCATGAGATGAGGTGAAGCTTGCTCAGCCTCGCCCATGTTGCCTCGCCCATGCAGCCTTGGTGGCTTCATGAGACGAGGAGAAAAATTTACCACTCCCTCCATTTACTCCTCGTCCCTACTACCTTGGTTATAGAGATTATATCATATTGTTTTGGAATATATATGTCCTTTAGTAGATTTCAATATGAACTACTAGTACATACTCAAACAACGATGTATATAGATGTATTTTAGAGTGTAGATTCACTCATTTTGCTCCGTATGTAGCACTCTCCCTCGCCCTCGACCCTCGCCCACGTGGTGGGCGTGCAGCAATTCATTAGGTCTCATATAGCGAGCGATATATCTTGCACTACCATTATTGCTCGACTTCGAGAAGGCGAAGAGCCAATCGCAAGGTTAATATTTTGGAGATGCCAAGCGCAAGGTTATAGGAGAACGAGTAGTAGGTGCAGCGTCATTTATAAATAAAGTTTTTTTCTTGATGCTTACGTCACGCAATATGATAGGTTCATATGGAGAGAAAGAAACCGCTCCACTATATACACAATCGGAGACGGGCCAGCCTACCACGGTTGCTTGCTGGGGTTGCTCTCTTCACACTCTCTCGCACAAAAGCGACTATGGCCACATCTCTAACATCCCGGCGGATCACGTCCGCTTGGGGAAGGGTGGATGCTTAGTCTAGATCACGATTGGCCGTCATGGATGTGAAAACCCCTTGTCGGCACGTCCTCATCAGGGGTCCCCGCGTTCTCTCTCACAAAGCCGGTGAGGTTGCCTTCGTCCCTTGCTCCTTTGCCACGGCGTGGGCGATTCACGCCTCCGCCGCCCTCCTCAAGGTTGAGCTACGTCCCTTAGGTAAAACTCCCTTTACAGCCGGCTTGCTGCCTTGCTCCTGCCCACATCACTCCACATGGATATTTCTCTACTTCTTTGCCCTTTTGTACCTCTCTTGGCTTCTACGTCTTTGTATTTGTGATGAGTTTATGTCTCATCAACTAGTCCCGATAATCTTATTCTAATCACGCTTCTTCAATTTCTTTGCCCACCGAGGATGCTCATCTCGATTTTGGTGGCGCACAAAATGATCCGATGGTCAAAAGGTTGCAAACTTCATTTATTAGGAAGCTTTCGAATGTTGCCATCAAATTGAAGCTTTGGTCGGGGGTTCACGGTTCAAGGGCTAGGGACTGCATGGATCATTTTTTCTTTAGCTGCCTCTGTTCCAAAATAAGTGTCAACTTTAGTAGTAGTACAACTTTGTACTAAAGTTTGCACAAAGTTGAGACACTTATTTTGGAGCGGAGAATTACTATATTGCTATGATCATCAATCATTGAGATGCAATAGCATGCATGTTAGTCTCCTTTGTATTTGATGAAATGTTGCAGCGGGCAACCTTGGGCGCATAAGATACATGTAGCAGTGGAAGCTTCATAACATTAATACAAATTTATCTGTTGATAAATTACGGTAAGAACTATACTAGTACTTCTTCCGTTCCTAAATATAAGTCTTTGTAGAGATTTCACCATGAACCACATGCGGATGTATATAGATGCATTTTAAGTGTAGATTCATTCATTTTGTTCCGTATGTAGTTCACCTAGTGGAATCTCTACAAAGGCTATCTACTAGTAATAGCTAGCCCCCACTACTAGGAATTCTCTATCCTCTCCTTGAGCCACATCATCAAAATTGATGTAGCCATTAGATGAAGTAAATCAGTCCATAATAGCCGTCTGATCTAGACGTTGAGAGAGGCTCCGCACTAAGCCACATGCAAGCATGCGAAAGTACCGTGGCACATGCATGTGAGTGGGTTTTAAATCACATCAACATATGCGCATGCAAGCATGCACGGTAGCATGCATGTAAGTGAGCTTTTAAGTCCCATTAACATGTCAAAAAGAAAATATAATCCCATTATGCGGTAGGAGTTGGCTGATCTTTTTCCTTCACGTGGGATGATCTAAATGATGATGGGAGTTTATTTAGTTTGGCTACCACATTTGTCATGCGGTTATAGAGTTTTTTTAGTTCTATGAAATCGATAATTTTCGCGAGAGATATACCGATGTTCATGACAGCAGCGGGGACTCATCTAGTAATATTTAGGAGCGGAGGGAGTACTATGTAAAGAGTTAGGTGTATGCACGGTGATAGTGTGAGGTGGGCCATGTAATCCTTGAGCTCAAGGTGTTTTCCTCACTTGCTCTTGCACTCCTCATTGTAAGAATGGAGAAAATTGTAATCTAGTAGTAGTAGTACCTCCTTCGCCCGGCGTGGGACATCCAGCGATCCTACCACCTCGATAATAAAGACCAATGAAGTCAAATCACATAGATCAGCGATAAGTTGGACGGACGAAGCAACCATCACTCTTGCGCCCGGTGAGAGGTCGCGTCCGCTCTGCTGGGCATGAATGCGGCACCGATTCTTTGGAGCTTGTGACCGTTTGGGCGGGAAGCCTTGGCAGGCGATGGAGGGGCTTTGGGTGGGCCAGGGCTGGTCGAGGCGGGCGTGGCAGCTGTCCGCATGTCCCTACCGGACCACGCCCGGAAATGAGAGGATGCACCGAGCTCTCGCGGCTAAAATCATACACTACACACCATCTCTCTGTAGGAGTTGGTCGATCATCGCACTCTCTAACACACATCTTTATTAAACACACACGCACACACGCACCTTGGTCCCGTTGCACCTTCTAACGTGACTTATTACACCTAGATGGAGGGAGTAGTAAGTATCACGAGATCACAGTGGCACACTAACTTAAGTCGAATACAAGTGCCCAAAATTTGTGTGCATGTTATAATAAGGATTCACTTAAAATAATGCATTGGCGAGCAGGAGGGATCAATTGGGCCGGTGTTCTCGGCGATGGCTTGAGATGTGTGGGGTAAGATACACATTGGCGCTTTTAATTTTCTTATTAATTTGTTTGTTTCACCCTACATTTGGTGGGACCCAGCATTACTCACGTGGAGAGAGGTAAGGTGACTAAGGCTGCATTATTTCTGCACCACTATGGATAGTCTTACCACCAAAGCCACATGATACGATTACGATTGAAATCCCAATGACTCCCACACACACACACACAAAAATACGGCATGCTTGTCACACGAATGCAGGAATGTATAAAGGGTTATTTTCCTCTCGTTGAACATAACGGGAGGGTTGTGTAGCTGGTTATCCTGTTCGCTCATCAAACTTGAGGTCTCGGGTTCGATAACTATACTTGTGCATAATTTTTGCGTGGAGGATTCTTTGGTGGTCAAAATGTTTTCTAAGGTTTGCACGCTTCACACTCTCTCTCCGATATATATATACACGCTCGAGCCTCGGTAGCTTGTAGTTGCTCTCTTCACACTCTCTTGCCCTCTCCCGCTGGAGCCTCGGCGCTTATGGTTGCTCTCTTCACACTCTCTCGCCCTCTCGAGATCCTAAACAAGACTTCGTTGGCCTCTCTCTCTCCCCTCACTACTGCTTAAGAGCCGTGAGAATCCGTCCGTCGGGAAGGAAGGAGGCTTATGTTGTCGCCCGTCGTGAGGAGGGAATCCACTAGGCGCAGCTGTTCACTTTCCACCCAGCAAGCGGCGTGGGAGGGCCTCCGACCCCTTCTTCTTCGCCATGCCGTCCGTCGCCCACGAACCACGCCCCAAGAACCTTAAGGTATAATTTACTTACTCCACATGCATTGCTCTAGATGCATGTATACCATGTATCTAGGATGTGGTTCAAAGAGGAAAGGAGTGGAGGAAAGTAGTGGGAAAAGTTGTACTCCCTCCGTTCCTAAATATAAGTCTTTGTAGAGATTTTACTAGGACTACATACGGAGCAAAATGAATGAATCTACACTCTGAAATGCATCTATATATGTGGTTCATAGTGGAATCTGTACAAAGACTTATATTTAGGAACGGAGGAAGTATATAGCATGAATCTAGGGCGTGGTTCAAAGAGGAAATGAAGGGGAAAGTTGTATAGCATGAATCTAGGGGCGTGGTTCAAAGAGGAAAGGAATGTGGGAAAGTAGTGGGGAAAATTGTATCGCATAAATCTAGGGGCGTGGTTAGAAGAGGAAAGGAAGGAAGCGAAAGTACTAGTTCAAAAGGAAAGGAAGGGACAAGGCTGTAGAGTTTGAAAGCGGGGACTAGATTTCTTTGCGCTCACATAGGGAAAGGTGTCTAAAGATAACAAAGCTGGGACCAACACAAATATGCTCCTTAGTTGTTTGTTCTTTGTTTACCTTGGTATGCATGACCACGATACATCGGTAGATGCACATGGTGCTGAATGCGTTCAGCATCCGTCCTGCAACTCATTAGTTGTTGTTAATCTAAGGCCTGTTTGGTTAAAAACTCCCTAGTCCCTACCTGCTTGGTTCCAGGGACTAAACATGGACTAGAGGTTATTAAATGACATGCTAAAAGACCATGTTACCCCTAGTAATGAACTAATAGAAACAAGGTGCGATGCGTGTCAGGGGCAACTGTTGGAAAAAAATCCCAAAAAGACTCCCTCGGGGTCTTCTTTCTTTAGTCCGAAATGCCCACTTTTAGTCCCTAAAAGTCCTTCTGTTTGGTTTAGATGGGAGTGCGGAGTTTTTAGTCCCTACACCAAAATGTCCACGTAAACAAACACCCTCTAATAATGTCATTTGGAAAATTGATGCAATGCCACAGCTAAAAGCAAATTACATGTTTAGCAATTTTATTGTTAATATAATCTCTATGTTAATATTAATCAATGCCACCGTTTGAGAAATACTCTTTGTCTTGCTTTCTTTCCCATTTAGATAAGGTAGATGCTTCTTTTTATTGGCTTACATGTCATCCACCGTTATTGACCACTAATTGTTTCCTTTGCACCTCTGTGTAAACAGGTTATCTACTTCACCTCGTTGCCATTGTGACCTTTTGTTGCCTTTGCACAAAAACTTTTATTTTAAGAGTGTTTTGTGCGGTTCAACCAAAATATCACACCGGCTAACGTTAGTTTGATTGCTTGATCTTAGTGGAACTCCACAAGAGGAGATCTTACTTCCTATCCGTTAAGGCGAATTTGGTTAAGATCTTCTTCTT
Source organism: Aegilops bicornis (assembly GCA_021605145.1). Classification (NCBI taxonomy): domain Eukaryota; kingdom Viridiplantae; phylum Streptophyta; class Magnoliopsida; order Poales; family Poaceae; genus Aegilops; species Aegilops bicornis. Next base: position 1,404,472 of record JAHIAL010000063.1, on the reverse strand, counting down.
GTGAGTTGTTTGAATTCCACATCATGAGAGGTCGATTACTAGCCTTCTTTCACATGATTCTGCGAGGGTGCTTTCATATGTTGTGCTACTTATGCGATAATGTTGCTTGATTTTAGTGAACTGCACAAATGGAGACAAGACTTCCAATCAGTATGTGCACCGTAATATCCCATTGAGGTAAGATAAGGATATTTCTGGCTAGCGGCACAGATTTTGCCACTTTCATCGAAAATTAAGTTTAGTACTATACTTGTGCTCCCTAATTGACATGACAAATCTTTCATTGAAGGCGAAGCTTATGCATTATTGAACCAAGTGATGAAGGGGAAGAACAAGCGGAAGAAAAACAAAAATCAACTCCCGGTCTTTGTAATGAAGCTAATCGGAACTGTGGATGACACAAGTAATGATATAGGTTTGCATCTTAATTTATTGCTATGGTTTGGAGCGAGCAATTGTTTTGCCTTGATTTGATGCCATACGTAATTATCTCTACTTGTGCAAACAGGGATCTTCTTTGAAGATACCATATATTTTAGTGGAACTGCACAAGAAGATGTTGGAAACATTAAACTAATCGAGGAGTATATAGTAAGCATGGCCACCCGTAGATAGCAAATGAGATGGTTCAGGAGAAGTGCTTCATCTGTATGCTCTACACAATCAGCCTCCGACAAAGGTTGGTACTCACCCACCGATTTCATCCATATGATTGAGCTTTGTCATCTCTATTGGTGTTGTGCTCTTGTTTAGAATCATCATGAAAAAGTGGTATTGTCCTTGAGAAGTGCTTCATCTGTTTTAAATATTTCCTTTCCTTTTTTTGAGCAAACAGGGATGCTAGCATTTAGTTGTCCTCTTGTCTTTACTGCAGGATCATCTTCCTCTGAAGAAGAATATGGAGATGCGTGAAGTGACTAGTTCGATTATACCAGGATGAAGAAGCCTGTCTATCTTCTCATCGAAGGAAGGGCAGTTGAAGGATGGTTACATTACTCCCACAAGACCAAACTAACTTCAGCTCGGAAGGATGACAAATCTCCACTTTTTGCTGTGATCTTGTGAGTACAATATTGTTCTAGGATTCTTTTCGGTGAGTTCCATTTTTCTAAAAGTGTGCTCTACATGGACCATGTACGTACTGTTGAAACTGTCAAATCATAGTATAGTTTGCTTTATACTAATCACTTTTTGTATTTGTGCAAACAGGGGTGCTCAGCTTGATTTCAATGGGAGCGCACAAAATGTTCATGAATACATCGAATCATTCATTTCCACCACAAGAAAGGAGGTGCCGATAAGTTCAAGGTGTTGCAACATATAAAGGCGAAATCATAGAAGCTACGCGTGAATTTGGTTGATTTTGGTGGGCGCACAAAAAGAATAGCTGGTTTATTTAGCACGAGGTGCCATGTCAATGTCCGAACTGATGACAAACCCTGCCCATTCCACAATCGTAGGCATTTGATATTTTGGAATGGGACAACCTTGTCAAATTTTGCTCATTGATTTTAGCAAGACATGCGTTTGATATTTTCGAATGGGACGCCCTTCTTTGTCACAGCCTCGATCAATTTTTCTTTATTCTTTAGTTGTGAAGTAAATATTGCCTCACGACATGTGAGTCATTTGAGATGCATAATCATCGATTGTTTTGAATGTTCTCTATGAATTGCCGGGCATGTGTGTTTGATTGCAATGTCTGAAATGCTAAAAGCTGCTCAAACTCTTTGTACTCATACATTTCCTTTTTCTGCGCACATTGTGAAAGTGCATATTTTCTTGTATAAGATTGGTCAAAGTAGAGATACTTTGATTTGAGATAAAACTTGTATGCAGACTAGAAAGGACGGGAGGGAGTACATGTAAACTGCTGCAAAGCGAGGTGATCACCACAGGAATAATGCTAGTACGTATTGTTTTGCATGTTCATCCAATGCCGATGATACAGAATTGAACTAATCGAAATAAATTCATTAATACACGTTGGATTTCATATAAACATGCGGATTTCATTACATTTCGTACATTCTTCAACTAAAAAGGTGCCTTGGAGGTATAATTAATTAACGAAGCTACCCACGTGTCCCGTAGAGCGAGCAGAAGCTTGATGACTTAGCTGCAGTGCGATTGCGTAATGACATGTGGTCTGTTGGGCCGCGTGTCGATCGATAGCACCGGTGATTAAGTAGAAGCAATGTTCTTCTCGGTAGCAGCTCTCCGACTCCACGTCGCCGCCAAGAAGCTAACGGTCGTCAATGGTCAACGAGGCCTGTGTCCCGGCCGAGGCGAGCGAAAGCCGGTGACTTAACTGCAGAATGCGATTGCGTAAGCCCGACATGTGGCCTGTTGGGCCCATGTGTTAATCGATACTGCACCCGGCGATTAAGTAAAGCAGCGTTCTTCTCGGTAGCGCAGCTCTCTGACTCCACGTCGCCGCCAAGAAGCTAACCGGCCGTCAATGGTCAACCCAGGGTCTCGGTGGAGCAGGGCCTCGTCGACGACAGCGGAGCGGGGACTCGTCGGAGCCGGCATTGTCCTCTGTCGCGGCCTCGGTCTCGCCAAACAGCGCCTCGCCCGCTTCATCGCCCTCTTTACTAGCCTCTTTGTAGGCGGCCGCAGCCTCCGCCACCCGCATGCGTACCGCCAGCGCTTGAGGTGGCCCTTGCGGGCAGAGCGGTACGAGTCGAGCAGCGCCTCCTGCTCCGCCTGCTCCGCGGCGATCTGCTCCTCCGCTGCAGTGCTCTGGAGGAGATGGTAGTGGTTATAAGCGGCGTCGGCTGCGCCTCCGGAACTGCTCCTCACGCACCGCCTCACCTGTCCATATATTGAGCACGCGCCTGCGCCGATGGTCATGGTGCAATGCAGCGGCGAGGATGGCGCGGAGGAGGGGGTTGGCGGCGGATCATCGACTACCATGTTCTCCATTGGGACGTCGTCGTCCTCCGGCTGCCTGCCGGCCAGCCGGTCGGCAGCAATGGCTGCCATCTCCTTGTGGTCCATCGTCCGCCTGTCCCGAAGAGCGCTGGAGCGCGAGGAAGCCATGGTGGGCAGTAGTGGTGTGGACAGGAGAAAGGGAACAGATGCGGATGATGCGGCTATGGCGGCGCAGCAGTTTATATAGCAATGGCGGCGAAGCGGAGGGGACGGGACGTAGGCGCCGAGTAGCCGCCTCAAAGGCAACCGTGATAATTAATGTGGGCGGCAGATGGGCCAGACGGACGGCACTTGTGTCGTTTGAAGGTGGAGCAATCGTAACACCGGGAAGCGGGCGGCACATGATGCTTTAAGGAAGCGGCAGGGCGAGGAGATGACTTTACTTGGAGAGGATGACAATGGGGACCCACCAGGTCCATAGCCTCACGTCACATAAGTGCCTCCTTATTATATATATATATATATATATATATATATATATATATATATATATATATATATATATAGAAAACTATAATTTATTTTTCTTCCTCCTGGTTTCTCGACATCACGGTCCCACACCATTGTCAACCTCTGGAGTAGTCAATAAACGAGAGAATTGCACAAGAAGCGGCCCAATTTGGGACCAAGCAGCTCGGCAGTATTTGTGCAGTAGTTTTTCGATGTTTAGCCCAGATATTAATTTTCCTCCTCTGAACAACAACGAAAACATCGCTGCGGTATTAACTTGGCGGGTTGTGGCGGTCTAGCCTGTGCCGTATGTCCAGCCAGATATAAATTTTTTTCAAAATTTGAAAATGGCTAGCCCAGCTATACTTTTTTTTAGGAATACCCAGGCAAGGTCAAGTTGTTATTCTCTGCCCCGCTGGGCTGCAAATCTTTCCTAGGAGGGATGCATTAGGCTTAACAAGAAAATGGGCTTTAAGAAATAATAAATGGGATGTAATTGTAAAAACTGGGCAGTAACTATAAAAAAATGCACCAAACACGTGATTACTTTATAAATTATTATTTTTGGATATTGAAAATTTTAATTTCAGTAATTGTTCTTGGCGCTAATGTTTAGTTGGATTTTTACGTAATATAAATTTATATTGAAATTGTATTTAATCTAACTAGAAATTTCAGGATAAAAATATTTCGGATCCCATCAAAATGTGGGAAATTTTATTGAATTACATTTTGAACGGTTGGTTGAAATGGGCTGTACTTTTAACAAACTGTAAATGGGCTGTAGTAAATTCCATTAGAATTCAAAATGGGCTACACATTCTTACAAATCTCAAATGGGCTATAAGTTCTACGCCACACACTTACGGCCTTACTAAGTTGACGCGTCCCCTAAAAAACAGAGTTGACAGCAGTATGCAAGGCTTTGTCAACTTATAGTCAACACACGGTTCTAGCAGCAGTGGCCATTGGATGTCCATCCAACGGATGCCGTGCTTCTTCTTCAATCTCAGATATTCTAGCTTCACCCGCCCAAAAAATGATTCCTCCCCTGACATCTGGGGCGCACCTTTCGGAAGCTGACCTGTGGGCCTACTAAGTTGACGTACCAAGGGATTTGTCAACTTAGTCAATATAAACGATTCTAGCTGCAGTGACCATACGATGTCCATCCAACAGCCATTGTGCTTCTTCAACCTCTGGTCTTCTTGCTCCAAATTACCAAAGCAGTAGCGCCCGGTCGTGGCCGCCTGCTTCCTGCCTCCGTGGCAGGCTGTCTTTGCGCCGTGAGGCCTCACCGCCCCTAACTACTCCCACTGCTGGCTGTGCCATCCCTCCACTCACCCACACCCCCTGTTATTCTGCGGTGACGGCAGCGCAGCCGAACCAGTGAACCCTCGTACTCCTCCCCGCGTGTGCATCCACTGACACGTCTTCCCCGGCTCCGCGTCATTCCCTTCCTAGGCCTCACCTTCGTCCACCGCCGTGGTGCTCTCGGCGCGGCGTGGTCAACGTGGTTAAGAAACGACTTTCATCGGACGTGGACTGTACGTGGAGAGGCTGACAACTGGGTCCATGGCAGCTGCAAGGAAGTGCCTCCTTATTACGCGCAAAATAATTATTCCTCCACCTGACAGCGCGGACCCACCGAACGGGCCACCGTATTTTGAGAAAACAATTATTCGCCCCCTGACTGCTGGGACCCACGAGCTACATCTTCGCGCGCAAGGAAGTGCGTCTGGAAAAAAACGATTCACTCCCCTGACTGCTGGGACCCACCAGCTACATCTTCGCACGCAAGGAAGCGCGTCCGGAAAAAATGATTCGCCCCGATTGCTGGGACCCACCTGCTACACCATCGCACGCATAGGAAGTGCGTCCGCAAAAAAAATGATTCGGCTTCGACTGCTTTGGGACCCAGCAGCTACACCTTCGTACGCAAGGAAGTGCGTCCGGGCAAAAAAAGGAAAACGATTCGCCCCCTGACTACTAGGACCCACTAGCTACATCTTCGCATGCAAGGAAGTGCGTCCGGGCAAAAAAAATGATTCGCCCCCCTGACTGCTGGGACCCACCGACTACATCTTCGCACGCAAGGAAGTGCGTCCGGGCAAAAAAAAATGATTCGCCGACCGCTGGGACCCACCAGCTACATCTTCGCGACGCGAAGGAAGTGCACGACGATTGAACCCACCTGGTCGAAGCGTGCGTGGCGTTGTCATTCGGTCGCGAACATGTACGCATTACATATATATCGGTCGATGTAGAGGCGCCGACGTGTCGTAGTAGAGGCGCGTACGTGTCATAGTAGAGGCGCGCACGTAGCATGCACACGTATGTACAGCGGCCAGGGTGCAAGAAAGAAAATACGGCCACGTATGTGTACATACGGGCGGGGTCTCGAGCGCCTACTCGCGCATACGTACGGCGTGGGCTCACGAACATGGCTGGGTCGGAACGCAGAAACAGCGTCGTCGTCGTGTTCATGGGGAGGCAACGGAATGCGTCGTGTTCATGGGGAGGCAACGGAATGCGTCGTGTTCATGGGGAGGCAACGGAACGCGTGGGAGCCAACCGGTTGGGTCGGAACAGAATGCGTTGTCGTGTTCATCGGGAGGGCTTGGATGGAACAGGCGATGGAAACGAGGCCTGGCGTACCGCACAACGGAGAAAACGGACCACTTACGTTCGGAACGGGGTCCTGTTGATCGGGAGGGGTGTGGCGTACCGCAAAACAGAGGAAACGGACATCCTACGGTCGAAACGGGGTCCTGTTGATCGGGAGGGGTGTGGCGTACCGCAAAATGGACAAAACGGACCTCCTACGGTCGAAACGGGGGTCCTGTTGATCGGGAGGGGTGTGGCGCATCGCAAAAGCGGACCAACGGACTTGTGTTGGAGCGCTATGGTTGAAACGGGGTCCTGTTCATCGGGAGGGTGTGCCGCATCGCAAAAGCAGGACTCCACGGATCTTGTTCATCTCCACCGCCGACCTCCTCTAGCCTCCACGGGCTCCTGTTCATCCAGCCTCCACCGGCGCTACTCCATCAGCTCTTGTTCAACCACCCCTCCACAGGCACCCCTCCACCGTCTCATCGTTCATCCAGCCCTCCACACCACGGGTCTGTTCAACCACCCTCCACGGGCACCCTCCATCGTCTATTGTTCATCCGGCACTCCACCACACCACGGGTCTGTTCATCCGGAGGCAACGCCACCGCCATCGCTCATCCAAACCCCACCCCGCAACGCTCACTGCTCATCCCAGAGGCATCGATCGGCTTGATTAGCGCGAAGAGCGGCGAATCGCTCGATTGGGTTGATTAACAGCCATCAATCGATCGCTTGGGTTCGATGAACGCGTGAGGCTGCGGTAATCTGTCGCTAGGTTTTGATTAGAGCCCAACGCCTCGCTCGGGTTCAGTTAGAGCCAACGCCTCGCACACACGCGCGTACGTGTACAAGAGAAACGCGCATCGCTCGGCCCCCGACCTCCCACCGTAACCGGCAACTCCCCGAAATTTTCCTCCCCCTCGCTTCTACCACGGTATTTTCCGTCATGGACGGCCCAAAGAATGTCATGCAGCTGCGTCTCGGCCCGCCGGAGACGAAAAGCCCATTTTACATCATGATTTTTTGTCATAGAAGTAGGGGCCCACCACATCTATGATGATACCGGGTTTTGTCACAATTATTGTCATAGAAGTGTCATATGTATGACAGAAAAAAAATTCGTTCGGCCCAAAATGTCACGGATGTGTCTTTTTTTTGTAGTGCATGCTCATGTATTGCGTGAAGATTGAAAAAGTTTGAGAACATCAAAAGTATGAAACAATTGCTTGGCTTGTCATCGGGGTTGTACATGATTAAATACTTTGTGTGATGATAATAGAGCATAGCCAGACTATATGATTTTGTAGGGATAGCTTTCTTTGGCCATGTTATTTTGAGAAGACATGATTGCTTTGTTAGTATGCTTGAAGTATTATTATTTTTATGTCAATATTAAACTTTTTTCTTGAATCTTTCGGATCTGAACATTCATGCCACAATACATAAAACATACATTGAGAAATATGCTAGGTAGCATTCCACATCAAAAATTCTGTTTTTATCATTTACCTACTCGAGGACGAGCTGGAATTAAGCTTGGGGATGCTTGATACGTCTCCAACGTATCTATTTTGATTGTTCCATGCTATTATATTATCTGTTTTGGATGTTTAATGGGCTTTACTATGCACTTTTATATTATTTTTGAGACTAACCTATTGACCGAGGGCCCTGTGCAAATTGCTGGTTTTTTGCCTATTTCAGTGTTTCGCAGAAAAGGAATATCAAACGGAGTCCAAACGGAATGAAATCTTCGGGAGAGTTATTTTTGGAACAAACGCAATCCAGGAGACTTGGAGTGGACGTCAAGAAAGAAACGAGGAGGCCACGAGGCAGGAGGGCGCGCCCCCCACCCTCGTGGGCCCCTCGTGGCTCCACCGACCTACTTCTTTCGCCTATATATACTCATATACTCTGAAAACATCCGAGAGCACCACGAAACCCTATTTCCACCGCCGCAACCTTCTGTACCCGTGAGATCCCATCTTAGCCTTTTTCGGCGCTCACGGGAGGGAATCGATCACGGAGGGCTCCTACATCAATACCATAGCCTCTCCGATGATGTGTGAGTATTTTACCACAGACCTTCGGGTCCATAATTATTAGCTAGATGGCTTCTTCTCTCTCTTTGGATCCCAATACAAAGTTCCCCTCGATCTTCTTGGAGATCTATTCGATGTAACTCTTTTTGCGGTGTGTTTGTCGAGATCCGATGAATTGTGGGTTTATGATCAAGATTATCTATGAACAATATTTGAATCTTCTCTGAATTCTTTTATGCACGATTTAATTATCTTTGCAAGTCTCTTCGAATTATCAGTTTGGTTTGGCCTACTAGATTGATCTTTCTTGCAATGGGAGAAGTGCTTAGCTTTGGGTTCAATCTTGCGGTGTCCTTTCCCAAAGGACAAAGTAGGGGCAGCAAGGCACGTATTGTATTGTTGCCATCGAGGATAAAAAAGATGGAGTTTATATCACATTGCTTGAGTTTATCCCTCTACATCATGTCATCTTGCTTAATGCGTTACTCTGTTCTTATGAACTTAATACTCTAGATGCATGCTGGATAGCGGTCGATGTCTGGAGTAATAGTAGTAGATGCAGAATCATTTCGGTCTACTTGTCACGGACGTGATCCCTATATACATGATCATGCCTAGATATTCTCATAACTATGCGCTTTTCTATCAATTGCTCGACGATGAATTGCTCACCCACCGTAAATTATGCTATCTTGAGAGAAGCCACTAGTGAAACCTTTAGCCCCCGGGTCTATCTTCCATCATATTATTTTCCCGTTAACTAGCCAATTTCTGTCGCCGTTTATTTTGCAATGTTTACTTTCCAATCTATATCATAAAAATACCAAAAAATATTTATCTTATTATCTCTATAAGATCTCACTTTTGCAAGTGGCCGTGAAGGGATTGACAACCCTTTTATCGCGTTGGTTGCAAGGTTCTTATTTGTTTGTGCAGGTACAAGGGACTTGCGTGTAGTCTCCTACTGGATTGATACCCTGGTTCTCAAAAACTGAGGGAAATACTTACGCTACTTTGCTGCATCACCCTTTCCTCTTCAAGGGAAAACCAACGCATGCTCAAGAGGTAGCAGGCCAGCAGAGACGATGGCGTGGGCGATCGGGCCTCTCCCGCATCTGGGTTGGCGGGCCTGTCGTCACATGGGCGCGTGGATGCGGCAGGACCGGTGGGATCCACCCGGTCGGAGCTGTCGGCCACTAGCCCACATGTGGCCACTTGACGGTGCGAGATCCGCTTTGGGATCGCTGGCCGTCGAGGAGGCAGGCCGAGCCCGAATTTGCACTCGTATCTGGCGTATTAGCGGATCAAGAGAGGGATTTTCTGCGCCTGCTTTGTTTGTTTCCTCATACATAAAATGACACCCTGAATTAGCATATATATCAACAGAATCAGAATTTTCTTTGGATTTTTGCACATGATCAGGTTCAGGTAAGGTGCCCCCGTGATCAGGAAGCGAAACATAGTCTGGTAGAAGAGCGATTTCAGCATGAAGCAAGGCTACTGCGTTGGGATGAAGTTTGGAAAACGGAAAGATAATTTCATCAAAAACAACATCTCGAGATATATAGATGCGTCCAGTAGCAATTTCAAGACACTTATAGCCTTTGTGAAGGTTGCTATACCCTAGGAAGACACATTGGGTGGATCGAAACTCAAGCTTGTGATGATTGTAAGGACGCAGATTAGGATAGCAAGCACATCCAAAAGTTTTGAGATAGTTGTAATCAGGTTTTTGATTGTACAATCGCTCTAAAGGAGTAGATTTGCCAATGACTCTAGTGGGAAGACGATTAATAAGATAAGTGGCGGTGATAAACGCTTCATCCCAATATTTGAGAGGCATGGATGCATGAGCTAAAAGAGAGAGGCCAACTTCAACAATGTGGTGATGTTTGCGCTCGGCAGAGCCATTCTATTGATGAGCATGAGGACAAGATACATGATGGGCTATCCCAATGCTACGGAAAAAGGAGTTGAGTTTCTCATACTCCCCTCCCCAGTCATTTTGGACTGAAAGGATTTTTCTATCAAATTGTCGCTCAACAAGTTTCTGAAATTCTTGGAAGATAGAGAAAACCTCAGATTTATATCTAAGCAAATATATCCATGTGAACTTGCTATAATCATCAATAAAACTGACATAATATTTTTTCTTCCAAAAGAATCTCTGTCATGACCCCATACATCACTGAAAATAAGTTCTAACGGAGCATGAGACACACTAGTTGACTTGGGATAAGGAAGCTGATGGCTCTTGGCACATTGACAAGCTTCACAAATAGACTCACTAATTTGACTATGAGACAAAGGAAGATTGTCTTAATTAACTACTTGTTTGACGATGATTGAAGATGGATGTCCTAATCGTTGATGCCACCGTGCCAAAGAGGGCTTGATGACGGAGTAGACTTGACGACACTTGCAACCTAGTGCTCCAGATGGAGTGGGGTAGAGCCCTCCAACGCATCTACCGTGATGAAGGAGTTCCCTCGTTGCCCAATCCTTGATGAAAAAAATAACGAGGGTGAGTTTTAAAGAAGACATTATTGTCGGTGGCTAAACGAGACATGGATGCAAGGTTCTTGTCAGCTTGTGGAACATGAAGCACGTCTCTAAGAACTAGATCACGTTTAAGTGTAGGGGAATTAATAGAACCTTGACCTATGTGACAAATATCCATACCTCCACCACTTGCGGTGTGAATCTGGTCGTTGTCGTGGTACTGCTCACGAAGGGCAAGCTGCTCGAGCTCATCGGTCACGTGGTCCGTAGCGCCAGAGTCAACGTACCAGACACCATCGCCGCCCTATTCACGCATGGCAGCAGCAACATGGCGGGCGTCGGGCACGTAGTCCTCGTCGAACCGATGCCAGCAATCGATAACCTCATGGCCAGACTTCTTGCAAAGCTGGCAGCGAGGGCGACCACAAGAAGGAGGGCGACGGCTGTTGTTGTTGTTGAAGCCGCCGCCGCCGCTGGTGTTGTATCCGCCCCCGCCATTGGAGCCAGAGCCCCCACCAGAGCGAGCGCCATCGCCCTGGGGAGCGCCGCGTCTGGCCCACCGCCGCGTTGCCCCTGGTGACCGCGCCCACGGCCACGGCCACGGGAGGCAGAGTTGATGGAGGATTGCGAAGGTCGCCGCCATGGAAGAGGGTGGCGGGCATCAAAACTCAACAATGGTCAGAGCTCTCGGACGGTGATGGGCTCCACCCGGCAGGCGGCAGAGACCACCGGGTTGTACTCCATGTCCATCCGGCGAGGATTTTAGAGACGATCTACGGATCGAGAGCGCGCAAAGAAGTCTTGCAACTTCATCGGTGAGGCTTTTGATCCTGCCAAGGTAGTCAGCCATGGTCATATTACCTTTCTTGAGGTTGGTGAGCTCGATGCGAGTGTTGACCGCTTGGGCTTGGCTCTGAGCAGCAAACATGGCGTGGATGGTGTGCCACACCTCGGCCGGCGTCTGGAGCGTGGCGACCTGTGCAAGAAAGGAACCCATCAAGTATCCTTGAAGTTGTTGTTGCTGTGCATACCAGAGGGATCTCGCAAAGTTGACGACTTGTTCTTCTTTGCCGTCCTTGGTGATGGTGAGAGTGGCCGGCGGTGGCGGGCTCTTCTCGTCGAGGTGGTGCTCCATCTGTGCGTCTCTGATCTGAGGTAGCATGATGGCCTTCCAGAGCAGGAAGTTGCCCCTCGTAAGCTTCTCTTGTGGTGGCGTCCGAGGGAGGTGGTGTTGGTGGAGGTGGAAGATGAGGTGGTGGTGAGTGCACCCATGGTGCTTGGCGTCATGGCAGCGGCGGTGGTGGACATGATCTCGGTCGCGGAGGTAGCTAGATGCGATCTCTTTCGATCTAATGAGGAAGAGGCTCTGTTACCATGTAAAATGATATAGGAAGCGTTGAACCCTTTGTCTCGGGCCGCACTTGTATATATAGAAAGGAGGCCCCTGGCTTACAAGACGAGATCGAGAGATGCATCGAGAATGATCGTTACAGGAGAATCATGAGAAGGGAGATAACAGAAGAAGAGATAGAGAAGGGTACAAGTTTAAAAAAATATCTATCCCTATACAACTCTATCTCTAACCAACTATTCTAACAACACAACCATCATTAATGTAGGACTAGGCGCATCCTTGCACTAGCTCTGCTCTTGCATCTCATATGCTATGCTAGTTGCTACTATTGTGCAATGTATGACCATGGTTATTTCCAGTGGCGGAGCTACACCAAAATTCCTGGGGGGCGGAACACAAAATGTGAAACTTTAAGAGGGCAAAGTACTAAATTTTCTCCCAACTAAGTTTTCTTCACAAAATTGTCCAAGGCTTGGGGGGGGGCACAGCCCCTGAGTACCACTAAGCTCGGCCAGTGGTTATTTCCCTGGCCTTTCTTTTATTTATTTATTGTTTGTTTAGGAATCCAAAATAATTTTCATAGCAATGTTTCATTTGTTATTCCATAGGCCGAACCATCGCCGACATGGACAACAAGAAGCTTAATCTACCATACGGGTTGTGCGCCAAACGACATTTATGCACCGGTGATTGCATCTGTTGCCTGACAAGTACGTATTGCTTCGATTCTATTGATCTGTGAGTGTAATACTGTCGAATATTCTGATCTTCAGAAGGCATACTAGCGGCAATGCCGCTCCTTCACCCGCTCCTTTTCCAGCATAGTCAAATTGTCTTTCATATTAATCCGTCCCAGCATGTAATGGGTGATGCGAGCAAAAAGCAGCGTGGAATAAGAGTATTACCATAAGCTAGTTGTTTTGGTTCTATTTGTCATATTGCATTTAAACTATTACTTGTTATATGTCTCATCAAGTTTTTGCGACTCCTATATTAGACTATATGCAGAAAAGAGCCAGTGCGTTGCAACAAAAAAAGTCCTTAAAAACCTAAAAAACATTTTTTGTCAGACACAACAGGGAACTTTAGATTTTGATTTTGATTCCGATCGATTTCTCCTCGTGTGTTGGATACGAGCGACAACTGGTCGAGCAAGGCGAGCATTTGCAAGGAGGAGCCTAGGATTGAAACATGTCGCCGTGTCGGTGACGGATGTCGACTGCTCGACATGATTGTCATTGAAGACGTGAGGCGGCGCCGCACACCACACACATCTTATACATGTCCTTCATTGGACGAGGGGCCAATACTAAATGGGCAGGTGCTGGCACACGCCAGGCCCTGGCTCGAGGAGACCCAGGCGGCGCTGCTGCTAGAAACAGAGGCTGTCTTGTGCATATTTGGTGTACTCTGATTAAATAAAATAAGATGAACAAGAAAGGAGGAAGATCAGTTTATATTCTTTGAAAGGGTTCATGTGCACAATTTTCATGATCATGTTTCACATATAATAAATAATTAAAGTCTTAGAATATTGAAAAACCAAATTATACACTCAAGCTGATGAAGCATGATTCAGGTATCTATGATATTTGTAAAATTGACAAAATAAAATAACAAGAGGTACTCAGAATTACAGAAATTAACCTCGAATCATGCTCTAGAAAATAATCTATGCATATCACCCTTTGTCGTGCTAGAAAAATACTCCCTCATTATTGCTAGCCCGTGCACTAGTTAAAACTACCATCGAAGCATTATTTAATTGAATACCGAACAGACTGGTTCTCTTCTTTAAAGATTAATTTTGCCGCACACAACCCCTCAAATTTTTTTTGCCGCACCCTATTCCATGAATATTTTTTCCACAGTCCTGCTATTTTTTTCTGAGAATTCCGGTTAAGTTAGAGCCAATCAGCCATGTATGTCCTCTTCTTTAAATATTTTGGCCGCAGCCTATACCATCACACAAATATATACATTTTCCACAACCTCTCTTAAATTAGAACCAAATCAGTCATATGTGTTCCACGAATTTAGTTCTGCAGCCGAGCAACGTCGAATCGATCAGCTGACGGATGGATTAGTACCACCTCGGACAACAAACTTTATAGAATGCATAATTGTTGGCGACGAACGAAGAAACCCTATGTGTGGGACGAATGAAAATTTTGAAGAAACGCAGAGTCATTTATTAGTATATATATATAGTACTCCTAGGTAGGTTTAGACATAGATTGCGGGATGTTTATTTGGCTAGGAAAAATTCGACTTTGGAGTGTCGGCCTTGTTAGAACCAGGAGATGCGTGAAGATCTATCAATACAATACAATTAGGTAATCACAAGGTGACGAGACTAAAATTTGTGAACGAGCTTCGGCGAGGTCCCGGCGACAATGGCTACGAACCCTACTCATGGATATTGCGGAAGAATCTCGAGCATTCGATCGATCTGCTAAACCGAATGGGAGAGATGCCGGCCGGACGCGACAGCCGAACCAAACCGCGCGGCACCACCAGTCCACCACATGCATGCAATGCAAACCACTCCCCCACTAACCCTTATCAGATCACGTACACTCACCTTTGCCGCACCACCACCACTACCGCTTGCCCGGTCGATCGCGCCTGCGCGTGCACCGCCAGTGCCAAGACGACACGAACACGATCGCGTCATGTTCCTCTTGGCATAGCGCACTTGGCCTCCCCTATATAACCAGCCGCGTGATGATTCTACATTTCCCAAGGCAACCAACCGAGACACCCGGTGACGGTGGTGAACAACTGGCGATCAGCCATTAGCAGCTAGCCACAGGTGTGCGTGTGTGGTGCTAGATGAGGATGGGGAGCAGCCGGTGGAGCGCGGCAGTCGCTGCCGCCTTCGTGCTGGTGGCCTTCGGGTGCGGCGCGGCGGAGAGCCGGCGCGTGGCCAGGATGGGCCTCGGCATTGACCTGGGCGGCGGGGAGGGTGCCGGGCTCGGCCTCGGCCTTGGTCTCGGCCTTGGGGCGGGCACGGGAGGGGTGTCTGCGTCCGGATCAGGCTCCGGCTCCGGCTCCGTGGCTGGAGCGGGCTCGACCTCTGAGTCGAGATCCGGCTCGGTTTCTGTTGGAGGTGCCAGCTCGTCTGCTGGGTCAAGCGCTGGGTCCAGCGCCGGATCGGCCGGGTCAGGGGCGGGGTCTTCCGCCGGGTCGGCGGCTGGTTCCGGTGGCGGGCAGGGCTATGGCGGTGGAGGTGGCGGTGGTTCTGGTTCGGGGTCTGGGTATGGTGAGGGCGGAGGGTATGGTCGGGGATCGGGGAGTGCATCGGGCTTTGGGTTTGGGGAGGGCCGTGGTTTTGGGTCTGGTTCAGCTGGAAACCCTTGATACGTTGCCATCTTTTGTTACTGCTGTCTCAAAAAAAAAAGTATCTTGTTACTGTATGACACTATTACTCGAGTGCTCTCAGTGGGAGATGAAATAAAAAGAGAAAACTGTTTGAGTCTAGAGAGTAATTTCCTTGAGTCTATTGGAACTTTGCTGCCTCTTTTGACTCATTAGTTGATCTGATATGTGTTATCCTGTAAGTATACAATTACTATGTTCATAAATTAAGAGAGCAATTCATGTTTGTGTGATGAATCACTCGTACTCTTGTTTACCGTCTTTCATTGCTTTTTTGTAACCTCTCAACACCCCCTTTATTAACCATATCACTTACAAGCATAGGAGCGATGGCAGAAGGTGCCGCGTCAAACCAAGAGTTTATGGTTATAAAGTCTAGCTAGTTCATCTCCAATGGCATTGTTCATACCGAACATGAGTGAAATCCCTAGCCACTGTTCGATGATTGCTTTAGATTCGTAGTGGCTCCTCCAAACATCTAGATAGGCTGACTTGATAGAAAATATGGAGTATTTGACAAAAAACTATCACATTAGGGGTATCCGTCCCACAGAACTACGACTTTCAAAAAAGTGACTAATAACTACCGAAAATTTCTAATTTTGTGGCAAAAAACTACCAGGTCGTGTTGATCGTCCATTTAGTCGTTTTTACCGCATAACTGACATGGATGGCCCAATGGCAGGCGGACGGCTGCCCTAACGGCTAACGGACGCCCGCTCGCGGCCGTCAGTGGCCCGGCTCGGTCGGAACCAGCCAGGGGCTAGGTCAAAACGACCGACCGGCCGGCCGACCCTCACTCACTCTCACTCACTCACTCCTCTCCCCGAGCTCTCTTCTTCCTCTATTTCCTCCGGCGACTGCGATGCAGCGGCGCGAGGATGTCTTCCTGGCCCAACAGCAACAAGACATCCGACGCCGACGATGACGAGTACATGGACGAGTACGGCAACATGCAGATGGAGTATTTTGTAAGTGAGCTCACTCCGTTCTCTCCTATGCTAGGGTTAGGGTTAGGGTTTGAGCTCACTCTGCTCTTCCATGTAGTTCTTATGTGTGAGGTGTTGTGGCTGATATATATGGGGTTGGTACTGCAGCAAACTCGACACGCGGTGATAGATCCAAGTTTCGGTGGGCTTGTGGTTGAATCGACCGTAAGTGCATCCTGCATGAGGCAGAGACCAGGCAGGATTGTGGCATTTGAAGCGACTGACACCGGAAGGAGATTCGTTGGATGTGCTACTACGGTAAGAGCAACTATTGTTAGTGGTTTTCATGTGTAGATTTATTTGGTGGTACATAGTGCAAACAACATTGATATTCTTGTTGTTTCAGTATCTGTTAACTGAAAACTGAAGTACAAAGCTTGTAAGCTGGTGTGGTGTTCATGTGTTAGCTAAATCTTTGATAGGAACTGAATCTAGGCAGCATCTAGAATTGGTCTAACTGAATTTCTTTGTTACTGCATTCAGACAAATTGATATGTATGTATGAATCCTGTAACTGAATTTTACTAGATTTAGTTAGCATTAATATTTCACTGCATTTTCAGGATGGTGTGAACTGTGGTGTTACAGGTGGGTAGATGCCCTTGGCGATGAATTCTGCAGAGGTGTTTAACCAAGCTGTGGGATATGTATCATGAGGAGAACCTTGGTAGAGTCCAAGACAAAGAAGATCATGAGATAGAGGTTGAGAAACTGAAGAAGGAGCTGGATTCTCTTGCCAATCAGTCTGATCGACTTGTGGATGATGTATCCAAGTTGTTTGATTACCAGGATGGGCAGAAATCCCATGACATGGATTACACAAGCCAGGCAATCAATGAACTTAAGGAGAAGAAGCAACAACTTGAGGAGCAGGCGAATATTGAGATTCAAATGGAGAAGCTTAAGCTCAAGAAAGAACAGAGGTGCATCCTGCAGAGTCAAGCTGATATCATTGAAAACACCAGGAAGGCCATGAAGGAGATACAAGTGGAGAGAGACCTCCTAAAAGAAGAGAAGAAGAAGTGGAGCATGTCATTTACGAGCTCTTTGAAGGCTGGTCATGGGTGCAAGGAAAAGTGGACAAGATCAAAGAAGTTGTCATGGAGGAGTGATGTTTTTAGGCATGGTTGGTAAGTAAATATGAGGCCTATATATAATTGGCCTAGCAATGAAGGAGTCTGATGCAAATATGCATCTCATCTAATGCAAATATGCATCTCAGTACTAATATTAGCTATGAACTGCCTAAGCCTAAGAACATGCCTATGGTTTGAGATCATTTTGGTTGTGGTGTGGGGTCTTTATTATAATACGATATGTAATGCTCTAAGATGATGTTATCTTTAATGCCACGATGCTAAGTTAAGAACCTTATTATCTAAGCCTTTGCCCAGGTTTCTATCGGCTTTTTATCCTACCTGCAATATGGTCCTGAGAAGTTTGTTGTAACATTTCACAGATTGCACAAACTTGGTAACACTATACAAAGGTAGGTAGTTCACATAGGAGGCACCATAGGTAGCATTACATAGATAGCACAATACTTGCTAACACTGAAGATTCTTGACATCGATTTAAATCGACATAGGTAGTTCAACTATCGATGAAACCGAATCAAACTTATAACACTTATAGTTTGATTCACTTAGTTGTCTCATTCCGCTAAGCGTCCGGATCATCGTACCTCTTGCTTCGCTTGGGTGGGATTTGGCTGCACCTCCACCTCCTTTTCCTCTTCGTCTTCATCGATGATGATGATGGGAGGAGGACGGCGCAGCCTGCACAGCTGGTGTGCGACGATCTGTAGGTAAATCGTAGATGTCTTCGATGCACCTCTGCGTTTGCATTTGATGTAGCTTCTGCTGGAGCGACATAGCGGTGGTCTGCCCACCGCTGCCTCTGCCCAGCATCGCCGAAGTCGGCCTCCTTCATTTCCCATAGGAGAATGTCGATGGGCATGACCACCTTACCTAGGTTTCCATACCGCTACTCCATGCGCTGCTTCTCCTCGCTAGTCGCCTTCTTCCTCACTTCCTCTGCTGCATCTACCAGCCCAATAGCACTGGTGTACCTCATGGCGACCTTCATGTAGTCGAGGAAGAGTTCTTGGTCGCCGCGTGCTGAACCAAGAAGCATGGCAACCTATCCCTTGCCAGTCGGGAATGGGTTTAGCCATGGGTCTGGGGAAGGGGAAGAGGAAGAACCAGCCATGGTTGGAGCTAGGGAGAGCAGGAGTAGTTGTGGGTGCCGCAGAAGTGAGGTGGATAGGTGTTGGAGTAGTAGTTATGTGGAGGAGTTAAGTGGGGGAGGTGTTGTGTGGCAGTGGAGTAGTAATAGTGAGGGGAGGTGGTAGATCTGCTGTATTTAATGTTCACAGTTTCAGTGTGTTGAAACTTGTGATTATTTGCTGCCATTTCTCATCGGGAAAGTGAAAGTTAGGATGGAATGTAACCAAACGCAAAAAAGATCTCTCAAGTATTTACATACATTCATGAACGTAAACCTGATTCATAAACTTAAACCACATTTAGAAACATTCAGCAAGGCTTAGATAGCATAATCCTTAACCAGATTCAGACATAGACAGCGACGAAACATTCAGTACCACGCATTAAAACGCATAAAACATAGATAGTTCGAGCTGATTTAAGCAAACATAGTACTTCTACAGACGACGAAGATGACAATAATTTGCTGCTCCATCTCCATTGTTGCATGCTCTCACACTCTGCAGGGGCATTTGAAGATGACGCCATTCACGAACATTCGACTAATGACAATAAGTGCAGGCAAATGCAGTATAAAGGATGAAATAAGTTCAAAGACATACATAAACAGAAAACACAGAGCATGCAGAGAACATGCAGAGAACTAATCCTCTCTGTTGGAGATATGCCCTAGAGGCAATCATGTATGATGATATTTCCTATGTGTTTATGAATAAAGATAGTCCTTGGACATTATCAATGATGTGTATTAGCAAGTACGTGACTTGTTTGTGGGACTATGCATTGTATGATGACTGTCCTAAAAGGTCCCTAGTCGAAAGGGCTATGTGGACGCGCAGCCGACTAGACTAGCATATGACACGGTCAATGGCTTGGTCTCACTAGCCATGGAGTATTGGATGCTAACCGGATAATATGGACTTGGAAAGGTCTGGTCGGATTCGACGTGAGTCGGATCCGAAGTCAGATAAGGTCCGAGTTGGACAGACCCAACTATGAGACGCTTAGCGATATGTCATCTGTGAGTCTCTAGTACAACATACGTTCTATGTCCTAAGACCCGGTGACGCATGTACTCGGGATGGTGAGAGACTTGCTTTGGGCCGACCAAACGCTACTACGTGGTAGGTAGTTACAAAGGTAGGTTTCGGGTTTGTCGGTCCCATCTTTGCAAGACATGGTCGAGCAAGATGGGATTTGCCCCTCGATCAGAGAGAGATATACTCTGGGCCTCGTGTGATCCGACCAGGATAAGCATGGCCATGCGACAAGGATTATGAGATAATCCGGATAGTGGTCGGCATCACTGGAACGAGAAAGATGTCGGGCTAGCACAAGGATGACAGAATCGCCTTGAGCTCGACAACGTATATCGTGTGGCAAAAGGAATGGAAGTGTGATGTACAGGTTCGCCTAACCAGCTTCATAGTCTGCTTGGTGGTGGGCACGCCTTGCTAGAGGCCGCTACCAACCGTCTTGGTCGGAGGTGATCCAAGCTGTGACCAAGCCGACTTGAACCTAAGGGTCACGCAGCTTAAGGGAAGGAACCTATGAGGTCATTTTGTAGGACACTGGTCGGATGTGATCCGAACTGGACTAGGAACGTGACCGAGTAGACTTTGGGCTTTAGGCTCCGCGCGAGGCCCAAGTGTTGAGCCTGCGACGGACGCCTATATAAAGTGGAGGTGCGGCACACTCACGAGGTTGATCGCTTCGGCGCTGCAACTAGGGTTTGCATATGTTGCGAATAGCCACCTCCACGCGCCGCCGACGGTGTGATCGGACCAAGCAGTCCGCCCCACGGTGTTCCTCCTGCACGCGCAGATACCCTTAGAGGCGGTGCACTTGCGCCACTCCGGCGAACTCGTACGTGGGATCGGACGACTGGCTATTCGAGGGAGATCAAACGAGGAGGAGACGATTCACGCGTCCGACTGGCTATTCGAGGGAGATCGAACAAGGAGGAGACGATCCACGCGGACGCGCTGCCCCAACTCTTCTTCCGCTGCACGGCACTGCGCGTCTAGTGGTAACGAACTGTGATCCATCTCCGTAGCATGTTCTGGATGTTCTGCGGCAGAGAAAATTTTAATTTGCGATCGATGCACCCTACCATAGAACCCAATAGTGGTATCGAGCCTCGCTATAGGATTTGGATTCGGATCGTTATGCATATTAGATATGTGGAGGTGGCGGATGAGATCTGTTGTCCTTGAAGAGATCGGTTATGTGCGGTTGATGTGATCAACTGCACATGGGGATCGTTGAGGCTATGTTTTATGTAAATCGGGATCGATGAGGTCGTGGATACGATCTACCCCTACCGGTCGGTCATCCGCCATCGGGGTTAGCGGTGAAAGCGTAAATCCGAATCGGATTCGCGATGATCGATAAGATCGGTCGGATCGAGAGAATTGGCGTGATCGGCGTGATCGGACCGCCCGTGTGCGTAGCGCCCGTGTATTCGTACCCGACACACAACCGGTAGAATGCGTTTCTATGCATAACTTTGTTTTGCAGGTTTGATGTGAATAGTATGTATCATGTGTATGTGATGCATGTGTGTAATTTATATGTGGCTGCGTGTCATGTTTGTCGGTGGCGAGAGCCAAAGTGCTGTCATTATATTGTATAACGACCTGCGTGTCGACTTGTGACTCTATGTAAAATTCATTACTAGTTGTAGTAGTTGGATAATAGAGATCAGGTTGGTGGCTTGGCGTCGGCGTGACAAACAAGATGGAGTTCCTAGATGGTCATCGGAGTCGGAGTGACCTAGAAGAACGTCCATGAAAGGAGCCATACTATTTCACAATATATGTTTATTTGTGATTGTTATGCTTCTTTGTTTCTATGCATGTTAGAATGATAGAATGATCCTCATGAATATCAAGCGAATTACCATCCCTGATGTTGCACCTTCGCCCGTCAAGTACGTCTAGTGGTGGGCTCATAAAACTGGGGTGTTACTAGGTGTCCTTGAACTGAAGGGTTCGTGTTGGACACGGACATGCACTGCATCACGTTAACTTGACAAGGCTATCAAAAGCGGTTTTGGGCCTTGTGGCAAAGAAGGTTGGGAGCCGGGTATGAGATACCTTCCCGACCGGCGTGAGTCGTATAGAGATTCGTTTAGCTAGGAGTTGCTTACCGGATATGTATGTTGGCTACCAGTGATGCTAAAGCTATGTAGTCGCATGCGCTAGTAGGATCCTGAATCACTGAGAGTTTGCGGAGAGATGCTGACTTCAGTGGGAGTATTTCTGTTTAGGCTAAAAATTACTCTACATAAACACATTGCTTAGTGATTGCATATTTTCTGTTGTAGATCAATGGCACCACCTGCTCAACCCAACTTTGCATTGAAATCAATTCTGGAAAAGGATAAACTGAATGGAACAAACTTTACCACAGTATAGAAATCTGAGAATTGTTCTCAAGCACGATAAAAAGGAACATGTTCTAGAGGATCCACTTCCGTAAGAACCTGCCGATAATGCTAGTGCCAGACTAAGAATGCCTACCGTAAACTTCGTTGATGAATCAACGGAGAGCAGCTGTCTGATGTTGGCTTGTATGGAGCCTGATTTGCAACAGCACTTCGAAAATGTTGAGGCTTACGATATGATCGAGAGTCTCAAGAGCATGTTTGTGACACAGGCTAGCACCGAAAGGTTCAACATCTGGCGATCCTTGATGGATTGCAAGTGAAGGAAGGTGATCCATCGAGCCCACATGTGATCAAGATGATCGGATATGTGCAAGCTTTGGATCGCTTTGGGCTTCTGCTCTTGGATGAGCCGACTCTTGATCGATGTCCCGGGTTCTCTTCCGCCCAGCTTATGGAACGTTCATCTCAAACTATCATATGCATGGCATGGATAAGAAGCTCACTGAATTGCATGGGATGCTCAAGGTGGCAGAGCGGGATATTAAGAAAGGCACGCATCAAGTGTTGATGGTGCAGAAATCGGCTAAGTTCAAGAAGAGTTGGTCCAAGAAAAAGGCTAAGGCAAAGGGCACGGAGACGGTAACCTCCGTCGTTGCGCCAAAGTCTGGACCGGACTCGAAGACCGTTTGCTATCACTACAAGGAGACCGGTCACTGGAAGAGGAACTGTAACAAGTGTCTTGCAGAGCATGGCAAGAAGGCCGGGAATGCTGCTTCAAGCAAAGGTACACTTGTTGCATATGTTATAGACATTTACCTTGGCCGACATACCTAGTAGCTCTTGGGTATTTGATACCGGATCGGTTGTTCATATTTGCAACTTCGATGCGGGGCTGGTAAGAACTAGGCGTGTGGCACAAGGGGAGATTGACATCAGGGTCGGCAACAAAGCAAGAGTTGCTGCGTTGGAGGTCGGCACGATGCAACTCCAGCTTCCTTCCGGATTCATAATGGAATTGAATAATTGTTATTACATTCCTGCACTTAGTCGGAACATTATTTCTGCCTCATGTTTGATGAGTCAAGGTTATGAATTCAATTTAAAGGACAATGGTTGTTCGATATTTTTGAATGGTATGTTCCACGGCTATGCACCCATTGTTGATGGGCTATTTATATTAAATCTAGAACAGGAACCGGTCTATAACGTGAATGTCAAAATGCATAAGCCTAATGAGATAAATCCGACATACTTACGGCATTGCCGGCTTGGACACATTAGTGAAAACGCATGAAGAAGCTCCATGATGACGGGCTCCTAACTTCGTCCGACTTCAGGTCGTTCGAGACATGTGAATCATGCTTGCTCGGCAAGATGACTAAGTCTCCTTTCGCAAAGAGTTGCGAGAGGGCGTCCGAGCTGTTGGAGCTTATACACAGTGATGTGTGTGGTCCAATGAGCACAACTACCAGAGGTGGCTATCAGTACTTCGTGACTTTTACCAATGACTTGAGTAGATATGGATATATCTATTTGATGAGGCACAAGTCGGAGACTTTTGAAAAGTTCAAAGAGTTTCGAGCGAGGTTGAGAATCAGCTCGGCAAGACTATAAAGCCTGCGATCTGATCGTGGAGGTGAGTACATGAGCCGGAGTTTGATGATCATCTGAAAAGTCGAGGTATAGTACCTCAGCTCACACCTCCTGCACGCCACAGAAACGGGCGTGTCGTAACGGAGGAATAGGACCTTATTGGACATGGTCCGGTCTATGATGAGAAAATTGGATTTACCCTTGTCATTACGGGGATACGCTCTAGAAACTGCAGCTTTCACACTTAATAGGGTACCATCAAAATCAGAGACAAGACACCACATGAGATGTGGACCAGAAGACTCCATTTGTCTTTTCCAAAGATTTGGGGTTGTGAAGCATTTGTCAAGAGACTTATGTCGGACAAGCTTACACCCAAGTCGGATAAATGCATATTCGTGGGATATCCGAGGGAAACCTTGGGATATAGCTTCTACAACCGGAAGAGAACAAAGTGTTTGTTGCTCGGGCAGGGGTTTTCCTTGAGAAAGAGTTTCTCAGTCGGGAGGCCCGTGGGAGGACGGTTCGACTCGAAGAACTTCGAGGACCACTCGGGGACGGCTCGGCTAGTGTTGAGATCATACCGGAGTCAGTCAGGGAACCTGTAGTGGAAGCGGCACCGGAACCACAGAGGTCGGAAAGATTGCGCAGAGTGCGTGATGTATTATTGCTCGAAAGCGCATTTAGCCGGCCACGTGATGCAGGCGATGGTGAGCCCATATTCGAGGCATGGCTGGAGGCCATGAGATCCGAAAGTTAAAGTCCATGGAAGAGAATCAAGTGCAGGACTTGGTTGATCCGCCACCGGCGAATCGCCATTGGTTGCAAATGGGTCTTTAAGAAGAAAACCGATGTGGATGGAAATGTTCAGATCCACAAAGCTCGGCTTGTCGCTAAAGGTTATGGACAAGTTCAAGGAATTGACTACGACGAGACTTACTCGCCAGTAGCGATGCTGCAATCGGTGAGGATCATACTAGCTATAGCTGCATATTTCGATTACGAGATATGGCAGATGGATGTCAAAACGGCTTTCCTTTACGGAAATTTGACCGAGGACGTGTATATGATACAGCCCGAGGGTTTTGTCGATCCGACTAGCACTAGTAAGGTATGCAAGCTCAAGAGATCCATTTATGGGTTGAAGCAAGCATCTCGGAGTTGGAACATTCGCTTTGATGAGGTCATCGTGGTCTCGGTTTCATCAAAAGCGAAGAGGATTCTTGTTTATACAAGAAGTTAAGTGGGAGCTCGATAGTGTTTTTGATCTTGTATGTGGACGACATACTACCGATCGGGAACGATGTTTCGATGTTAAACTTCGGTCAAGGGATCATTAAATGGCAAGTTTTCGATGAAGGACCTTGGTGAGGCGATCTATATTTTAGGCATTAAGATCTATAGAGATAGATCGAGGAGGCTGCTCGCCTAAGCCGTAGCACGTGACATAGATAAAGTGTTGAAGCGGTTCAACATGAGTGAGGCGAAGAAAGGGTTCTTGCCGCTCTCACATGGTATAAGGCTAAGCGAGACTCAGAGTCCTTCGACATCTGATGAGCGAA
Organism: Aegilops bicornis; assembly: GCA_021605145.1. Classification (NCBI taxonomy): domain Eukaryota; kingdom Viridiplantae; phylum Streptophyta; class Magnoliopsida; order Poales; family Poaceae; genus Aegilops; species Aegilops bicornis. Next base: position 1,379,430 of record JAHIAL010000063.1, on the reverse strand, counting down.
ACAGGATGAGTAGGACTCCATATGCCTCGGCAATCGGATCCATCATGTATGCCATGATATGTACAAGGCCTGATGTTGCTTTTGCAATAAGCCTAACAAGTAGATACCAGGCCAACCCGGTGAGAGTCACCGGGCAGCGGTAAAGACTATTTTGAAGTACACGAAAAGGACTAAAGAGATGTTCCTAGTTTATGGAGGTGAGGAAGAGCTCGTCGTAAGGGGTTACGCCGATGCTAGTTTCCAAACCGGCGAGAGATGATTATCGATCACAGTCCGGATTCGTGTACGTCCTGAATGGAGGAGCAGTGCACTGGATGAGTTCCAAGAAGGATACGGTGGCTGATTCGACCACAGAAGCCGAATACATTGCGGCTTGTGAAGCTGAAAAGGAAGGTGTTTGGATCCGGCATTTTCTGGATGATCTTGGTATTTTCCCAGCCTCGGTGAAACCGTTGGACCTTTATTCTGATAATTCTGGTGCCATCGCACAAGCCAAGGAGCCGAGTAATCACCACAATTTCAGACACATAGACCGGATATTTCACCTGATACGAAAGATCGTAAAGAATGGTGATGTAGAGTTATGCAAGATTCACACGGATGCAAATGTTGCTGATCCGTTGACTAAGCCGCTTCCACAACCCAAGCATGAGGGGCACGTTAGAGCTATGGGCATTCGATGTCTATTTGATTGACTCTAGTGCAAGTGGGAGACTGTTGGAGATATGCCCTAGAGGCAATCATGTATGATGATATTTCCTATGTGTTTATGAATAAAGATAGTCCTTGGACATTATCAATGATGTGTATCGCCAAGCACGTGACTTGTTTGTGGGACTATGCATTGTATGATGATCATCCTAAAAGGTCCCTAGTCGAAGGGCTGTGTGGACGCCATGATGACTAGACTAGCATATGACACGGTCGATGGCTTGGTCTCACTAGCCATGGAGCATTGGATGCTAACCGGATAATATGGACTTGGAAAGGTCTGGTCGGATTTGACATAGTCGGATCCGAGTCGAACAGACCCAACTATGAGACGCAGCGATATGTCATCTGTGAGTCTCTAGTACAACATATGTTCTATGTCCTAAGACCTGAGCTGACGCATGTACTCGGGATGGCGACAGACTTGCTTTGGGCCGACCAAACGCTACTACGTGGATCGGGTAGTTACAAAGGTAGGTTTCGGGTTTGTCCAGTCCCATGCTGCGAGACATGGTCGAGCAAGATGTGATTTGCCCCTCCGATCAGGAGAGATATACTCTGCCCCTCATGTGATCCGACCAGGATAAGCATGGCCATGCGACAAGGATTATGAGATAATCCGGATAGTGGTCGGCATCACTAGAACGAGAAAGAGGTCGGGCTAGCACAAGGATGACAGAATCGCATTGAGCTCGACAACGTATATCGTGTGGCAAAAGGAATGGAAGTGTGATGTATAGGTTTGCCAAACCAGCTTCATAGTCTGCTTGGTGGTGGGCACGCCTTGCTAGAGGCCGCTAGCAACCGTGCAGGTCAGAGGTGATCCGAACTATGACCAAGCCGACTTGAACCTAAGGGGTCGCAAGGCTTAAGGGAAGGAACCCACGAGGTCGGTTCAGGACACCGGGTCGGATGTGATCCGAACTGGACTAGGAACGTGACCGAGTAGACTTTGGGCTTTAGGGTACGTGCGAGGCCCAAAGTTTCTTCCGCACGGTGTTCCTCCTGCACGCGCGGATACCGTTAGAGGCGGTGCACTTGCGCCGCTCCGGCGAACTCGTACGTGGGATCGGACGATTGGCTGTTCGAGGGAGATCGAACGAGGAGGAGACGATCCACGCGTCCGACTGGCTGTTCGAGGGAGATCGAACGAGGAGGGGGCGATCCACGCGGATGCGCTGCCCCAACTCTTCTTCCGCTGTACGGCACTGCGCTTCTAGTGGTAACGAACTATGATCCATCTCCCGTAGCATGTTCCTGGATGTTCTGCGCGTAGGAAAATTTTAATTTGCAGTCGACGAACCCTACCGTAGAACCCAACACTCTCTTCCTTCGAATGCAGCCAACATCCTAGTCCACCGAGTCCTTGTTACTTGGAATCGATGGAAGCTTGCCCTGTCTCTTGCCCACCAGATGACAAGGTCATCTGTGATGTGCGTTCCTTCTGGGAACGCCTCATTGAACTTCTTGACATCGTTGGCGTTGCGTTCTGGCATAATCCACGGCCAGCCTGCACAGCCGTCGCTCCAACAGGTAGCGCCTGTGATTGGCCCTCGTAGCAGCCCTATCAACCTCCTCAAGGGTATCCACTACCTCTCCTAATGCTGGATCCATCTCTGGCTAAACTAGGGTTCGCGTGCTTCCGCGGCGGCTAGGTTTTGGGTTAGGGGAAAGAGGTTGTACGATCGCTGCATCTTTTGTAGACAGAATGGCGGGCTTGGGAGGGGGGGGGCAGAGAGATCCAATAACCAAGCCCAGTACCAGGCCCAAATTAATAAAGCATAAAAGGGCAGCAGGCCCATCTTAGACAAGTTCAGTTTCAGACAAGTGCAGAAACTAAGTTCAGAAATTAAGTTCAGAAACTAAGTTCAGAAAAGTTCAGAAACTAAGTTCAGACTTACCACTAGTGACCACTTGCATAGAAGTAGTCCTTCAATTTGGAGATTGGATACCTCTTCCTTTCGGTCCCTGCCAAACCTTGTGCAGAAGTTGTGGCAGATCTTGGTGCACTGATAGAATTTCTCCCTCTACCTGCAGGCCTGCACCTTCTGGATGTACCAACAGGGTCAGATGCGTATGGGCCCGGAGCGTAATGTGATGCTCTATTTGTCTGCAGCAGGGATCGATATGGTAGGATTGGCTCTTCTTCCGGTTGTAGCATGGCCTTGAGCTGATGCAATTTGGTGTATTCAAGATAACCGCCTCGCTTTTCCTGCATTCAAGAACTAGGACACATTTAGTGAGGCAAATACCATGGAAAAAGGAAACTTGTAAGTCATGTAATTACCTGATGTTTGTTTTTCCTCATCTGAAGCTTAGGCCTCAGAGCCTTCTGGCAACTTGTATACTTGTGTCCTTCTAGCCACAGTTACTACATGTTATAGTTCCCATCCTACTACTATCTCTTGGACCTGGAACTTCAAGCGCCCTTTCCTCCTTGCGGTTTGTTTTTTCCCCGCTTTTCTTTAAAAACAGGAGGCTCAATGTCTGGTGTGTTTGTTTGAGGCCAGCAATCTAGACCAGGGACAGGGTGTATAATTTCTTTGTATGTCTCAAAATATAATGTCTTCTTGAAAAATTCACTAACATAGTCCACGGGATGCAGTCTTTGCTTTGTCATTGCAGATATGGCATGACTGCAAGGTACTCCTGACATGTTCCATCTCTTGCAATCACAGTTATATTTTTCCATGTCAACAGAATATTGTTTTCTTTCTTTGGTAACTTGCCATATTGTTTCACCCTGCTCTATCACCGCAATACTTGGCATATTTCTTGTTCTCTTCTAAAATCTCTCGCATAGTTGGGTGTGATTGTCCACCGCTAATCTGTAACTTCTCTGCAGTCTGCCGCCTCTTGATCATCTGCTTGGTCCTAATCCCTTCAAACATTGTCCTTGCTTAGCCCTAACATCCAAGATCATCTTGTTGAACACTTCACTCAGTTGTTCACCACTAGATCTGCTTTTGCACGTATGATCCATAGCAAACCTAGCCCAAGCGAAGCATCAATCTTTTGAGCCATTTCCAAGCATCCTCACACCGTGTGCTTTCAAATCTGCCATCCCTAATTCATGACCATGTTTTGTGTAGGAGTAGCTAGCCTGGTCCACACATTTCTTTAGTTCCTGCCCTCTAAATCCAGCTGCTTGGAAATTTGCATATATGTGCCTAAGACAGTACCTTTGAGGTGAATCAGGGAATACCTCATTTATTGCCTTAAGCAAGCCCTGTACATTAACAAATTAGTAATGCACATGATCAAACTTAAATAATTCCAATAGGTACTAAAACCACATTGATCAAACATATTTGTGCATAAGACACTAACCTTTTAACCGTCAGATATGATGGTGTATGTTCCAAACTTGTTGCCACTACCAATGCAACATCTCAACTGAGTTAAAAACCAAGTCCAACTCTCTCCATCTTCCTTGTCAACCACACCAAAAGCTATGGGGTAGATGTTGTTGTTGCCATCCCTTCCTATGGCTGCAAGTATTTGTTGTCCAGTGGTTAACTTGATGAAGCATCCATCAAGACCTGGATTAAGTGACAAATTAGCTACAACATAGAACTACTAGGAAACCACTAATTAATAACAGTTAAATCTTAAAAAAATACCTATAAATGGTCTGCAACCATTAAGGAAACCTTCCTTTGAAGCTGCTAAACAGTAGAAAAGATACTTGAACCTAGGAGTAGGTGCTGGGTTTTCTGGATCTTCAAATGTTGTCACTATACACCTACTCCCAGGGTTCGTATCAAGAATATCTTGAAGATAATCTCTTAACCTCAAATACTGCTGCTTGTGATTACCTTGCACCACATCAACAGCCTTCCTCCTTGCCCTATATGCCACACTCCTTGACACATCCACTGAAAACTTGGTCTTTGTCTTTTTAATTAATGCATCAACAGGAGATCTAATGTCTTCTCTCAATGCTTCTGTCTTGATCTGGACAACCACTTTGTAGTAACCTTTGTGGACTCTGCACATGCTCCACAAGTGTGCACAATATCACACTTCTTGATGCGTAAAGTTTTCTCATGAGCTATTTTAGAGGCGGTGATATAAAAATCACATCCTTGTGCTCTCTCGAGCACCAAACAATAATCCTATCTGGGGCATTTCTATGGTATTGAAAGTTCCTCAATGTCCTAATGTGAAAATCCCTAAGTGCATCTCTGTACTCATAAACACCGGTGAAGCACAATCCCTTACAAAGCTGTTCTTACGGGTTTGGTAGTCTGGGATTGAACCATACCCTTTCCTTCAACTTCATATTCCTTCTCTTCCTACCACTTGGTAGTTTATAGGATCCTTCAGGCTCATCTTCTTCATCACTAATGCCATAATCACCAGGAAAACATTTTTCATCAGCTTCAGGCAACCAATCTGGTTTTTCCATTTTCTCAGCCTCATTGTGTGATCTAATTGTTGGACCAGGATTTCTCACTGGCTTTAGTTTCTGTGCCATTGTTCTATCTTCATCATCAGATGAAGAAACTGCTTGCAGTTCCACACTGTTGCCATCTGAATCAGTGTAAATTCGATACATCGCTGTCACCTTCAAAATGATTGAGGTCAGCTTCTCTCTGAAGAATACTTTTCTTAAGCTCTTCCTTTCTGTCCATGCTTGTATCCACCAACTTAGTGCAACTTTGTTGGGTGTTAATGCAATGATCAACAAAATAATAATCTCTGTTTTCATCTGCATTACACAGCTCATTTGCTCTCACAACTCTTATGTTCACACTCTTTTCATTTAGAGAGTGGAGCAACATCTGCACATCATCTTCAGAAGATATTTTCTCTAAGCCTTCTATCCCTTTATGAGCATCACTAACATAGTACATATAATCATCAGAGCAGCAACCCTCACTCCTAATAAGAGATATCAGAGTCCCAAATGATATGTCTGACTGGTACATGTTTCTAACAATGTAATCTCCGCCTTCTAAATGGAACCAAATTCCCCATTTGGTCATCAATCTTGGACAAAAATGGAATGAATTATTATAAAGAATGCACCTCGCTAAAGTTTCTAACAATTTGCAATTACTCTGTTATCATACATTAGGGGAAATTGACCTAAAATACATCCTGTCAATAAAACTGAAAAAGAAGAAGATATGTTGTACCTGCCACCTCCCGCACGAGGAAGCTTGCGCCGGCCGTGAGTGCACTTCTTGCCGTCGTCGGTGGTGGAGCCGCTGCCAACTCCTGGGATGGCTCGTCGGTGGTCGAGCCGCCGCCGCCAACTCCAGATTCAGGCTGTTGCGCCGCAAAGCTAGAGCTGCCTAGCCACGTATCGACCTCCGAAAGGTCGACGCGGCCCCCAACTACGTCAGGAGGTTGGTCGCCGAACAAATCGCCGTCGGGGTTTTGATCCACCGCTGCCATTACCACCGCCGCCTAGGGATACAGAGGAGAGAGCTCAGGGAGAGAGATGTGGTTCGGTCGGTCGGCCGGCCGGTCGGTCGTTTTGACCTGGCCCCTGGCTGGTTCCGACCGAGCCGGGCCACTAACGGCCGCGAGCGGGCGTCCGTTAGCCGTTAGGGCAGCCGTCCGCCTGCCATGTAGGCCATCCATGTCAGTTATGCGGTTAAAACGGCTAAATGGACGATCAACATGACCTGGTAGTTTTTTGCCACAAAATTGGAAATTTTCGGTAGTTATTAGTCACTTTTTTGAAAGTGGTAGTTCTGTGGGACGGATACCCCTAATGTGGTAGTTTTTTGTCAAATACTCGAAAATATGCCATGTTTCGAAGGGTGCCAAGCAACAAAGCCACGCATCTCAAAAGATGGTAATGGTATATTTAGTATCCGATGAGCGTCCACCAGCCAAAAAGTTCGCTTCACCAAAAAAATGTCCCATTGGCCTGTAGCAGGATCAATCAAGTCCAAAACTTTGGACAGCAAATTGTTACTCTTAAGGCGATCAGGAGTCTCGATGGTGAGGTATCCAAGCATCCGTCCAAATATTTACTTTGTGTCCATCTCCAATTCGCCATATATTAATTGCTATTGCTCGCAGGTTGATTCTACGAGTTCCTATGATTCGAATAGACGAAGGGAACAAAATTATTGCCAATTGCTTGTCTTATAGTGGTACAACCGTTTTCACACGTACCCTTCTGGTTTTACGAATTCCTTTTGGAGATAAAATAATTTTCTCATTTATTAATTAAGAAGAAGAGAACTGTCCAGTTAATTTACAAAAAACTGATACAAATAAACCATAAGCTTGATATATATAAACCATGCATTCATATATGGAGAGCATATGGCAAGAAAATCCTACTATATGTTGGTGTCGAATTCTTTAGTGCAACTACATGCTACCTCTTGAGCACTGCGTTGGTTTTCCCTTGAAGAGGAAAGGGTGATGCAGTAAAGTAGCGTAAGTATTTCCCTCGGTTTTTTAGAACCAAGGTATCAATCCAGTAGGAGATCACGCACGAGTCCCTCGTACCTATACAAACAAATAAGAACCTCGCAACCAACGCGATAAAGGGGTTGTCAATCCCTCAACGGTCACTTACTTAGAGTGAGATCCGATAGATATGATAAGATAATATTTTTGGTATTTTTATGATAAAGATGCAAAGTAAAATAAAAGGCAAAATAAATAACTAAGTGTTGGAAGATTAATATGATGGAAAATAGACCCGGGGGCCATAGGTTTCACTAGTAGGTTCTCTCGAGAGCATAAGTATTACGGTGGGTGAGCAAATTACTGTTGAGAAATTGATAGAATTGAGCATATTATGAGAATATCTAGGTATGATCATGTATATAGGCATCACGTCTGTGACAAGTAGACCGACTCCTGCCTGCATCTACTACTATTACTCCACCGCCGACCGCTATCCAAAGATGCTTCTAGAGTATTAAGTTCATAAGAACAGAGTAACGCTTTAAGCAAGATGACATGATGTAGAGGATAAACTCATGCAATATGAAATAAACCCCATCTTGTTATCCTCGATGACAACAATACAATACGTGCCTTCTTGCCCCTCATCCTTTGGGAAAGGACACACATAAGATTGAACCCAAAGCAAAGCACTTCTCCCATTGCAAGAAAGATCAATCTAGTAGGCCAAACCAAACCGATAATTGAAGAGACTTGCAAAGATAACCAATCATACATAAAAGAATTCAGAGAAGATTCAAATATTGTTCATTGATAAACTTGATCATAAACCCACAATTCATCGGTCTCAACAAACACACCGCAAAAGAAGATTACATAGAATAGATCTCCACGAGAATCGCGGAGAACTTTGTATTGAGATCCAAAGAGAGAGAAGAAGCCATCTAGCTAGTAACTATGGACTCGAAGGTCTGAGGTAAACTACTCACACATCATCGGAGAGGCTATTGTGTTGATGTAGAAACCCTCTGTGATCAATGCCCCCTCCCACGGGGCGCCGGAAAAGGCCCCAAGATGGATCTCACGGGTACAGAAGGTTGCGGCGGTGGAATTAGGTTTTTGGCTCCGTATCTGGTAGTTTGGGGGTACGTAGGTATATATAGGAGGAAGAAGTACGTCGGTGGAGCAACATGGGCCCCATGAGGGTGGAGGGCGCGCCCCCTACCTCGTGCCCTCCTGGTTGCTTTCTTGACGTAGGGTCCAAGTCCTCTGGATCACGTTTGTTCCGAAACTCACGTTCCCGAAGGTTTCATTCTGTTTGGACTCCGTTTGATATTCTTTTCTGCTGAAACACTGAAATAGGCAAAAAAACAGCAATTTGGCTGGGCCTCCGGTTAATAGGTTAGTCCCAAAAATATTATAAAAGTGTATAATAAAGCCCATTAACATCCAAAACAGAATATAATATAGCATGGAACAATAAAAAATTATAGATACGTTGGAGACGTATTACTACATCAAAGAGCTATCGCTTGTTCAAGATTGATTAGGTGTGGTGCGCGCTTGATGCTGGTGCACATCGGACTGAACACATAGGAAGATTGTCATATCAGATTGTTTATGACAAGAAACACGACAAAAAGTTCTTGCTAAACTCTTGAGGAACTCTTAACACCTTATGTGTCTTCGTGATTCTTGTGTTACTCATGTAAATCGCAAACAAAATAAGGTTGGCGATAGCTAGCTAAATTTGGTAGACTTGAAAGCAGAACGATGACTTGGGTTGGTTCTCACCCGGTAGTTTCTTTAGATCCAACCGATGATTATTGTATGGGCACAGTTATTTGAGTAATGCAATGAATGTACCCGCAAAATGAAACTCTTTCAGGAGAGACCTTCGGTGTTAAAAAGCAATATTGCATCGAAGGGTCTGGTACATGAAGTACATGGAAACGTGTATATCTCTTTACTAAAACCGCTCACTCAAAAGCGCAACGAATTTGTTCCGAGGTAAAAATATAAACGGCGTTTCTGGCACACAAATTTCGCAACTTGAACCATAACTTATGCTAGAGAAAAGTCATTTTGTGATTTCTTTACACATACCATGAATGAACGTTCTCTATAAAAAAACGACATTTTTAGAAATGAAAGTTTTTATTACCATGGCCTTTGCACCTAAGATACATCTAGACAACTTTATTGTATTTTGTTTTTACAAAAAATCAATCTTCAATCCTACTAAAAGGAGGGAAATATTTGAAATATTAACCAACTAATATGAACCTGCCAAACAAGGGACAACTCTATAGACTACATAAGCATGTTACTGACAAGCCGTTAAACCCGGACATAAACTACATGATAATCCACTCAAACTTGGTTGAGCCAAGCACCATCCACATAGATAAAAGAGCTATAATGTTTTGAGTCTCAAGTGTGTTTTTTGCCAAGATTCTGAAAATAAGTCATCTCGGCTTTGAAAGTGCTCTCGCACATTGTGAGGTGAACTTTTTAGAACAGTTCATACTACAAGTGAAATTGGGCCACAAAAAGGATAATTTGGTTCCAAATAGGACTATATACCTCATGGCCTATTGAGCCATTTCCCAATCAAACGGAGTAACAAGTCACAACTGTATATGGCGAATTCCTATTCCGGGCATAGGGAGGGGAACACGGAGCAAACTCTCACCTCAACCCCCTCCCTTCCTTCCACCCAGGAATGTATCTAGTGCAGCCACACTTGGAGCTACCGGTGCACCGGATGCCGTAGAACATTTCAAATAAATAAATAAATAAAATCTAGTACATTGGCACAACATCAATGTATGATGTCATAAAAATTTCCAAGTCAAAATTTAAAATACTTCTTGAGATACAATAATAAAAAAGTTGACATTATTGTGATAATGAGCCAAATCTAAAGTTCAACTTACGTTATGTACTATTCAGTGTTAAATTTGTCATTTTTGTTTTCTGAGCTATGTTTCAAATTTTTGACTTACAATTTTGTAACAACCTACATTTATGTTGTGTGAATGTGCTAAATGTCTTTCAAGAATTTTTGAACATTCTAAAATGTGCAACATGAGTTCAGTGCACCAGTAGCACCCGTGCACCTGATATTCTCCCCCTCCCATCCACGCGCCGCGTGCGTGCGCGTTTTTGGACCGGGCCACTACAGCGCATGAGGCCGTGTTTTTTCATTTCCTTTCTTCTGTTTTTTCTTCCTTTCGTTTCTCTTCTTCGTATTTCATTTTTATGTATTAATTGCTTCTTATTTGTGTTTTGAAATTTTTTTTAAATTTTGGAATTCTATAACATATGCAAAATCCATAACTTTTCAACATATATGATTCATGAACATTTTCTGAATTTTGATATTTTTTTAAAAAATGAAAAGTTTGAATCTGATATTTATTTAAAAAATCTGGTTACATTTATAATTTTTGAAAAGAATTCCCATCAATAGCCAGTTTTACACAAAAACCAACTCAATTGGTCAGTCCAGCCTATCTAGCCTTGCCATGGCGACCAAACCCGCCAAACCGAATAAAAATCAGATCACTAATTAAGCCAGCCCACTACACGCGAGGTGCGTGTTTGGTCGCTTTCCAGTGCGGTATGCACAAAACATGCCCTCTCTTCCATAGGGAGCGATTTGGTACCACCTATTGCAAGGCGGAAGGAGCACTCGCATGTCTCTATCAAGACGGAAGGAGCTATATATAAAGCACAGTTATCACTAGGTTCTTTTATCTTGTGTGTTCACTTGCTTCTGTAGCTTTGAATGTTCGTTCTTTATTTCATTTTCATTTTATCCTTTTATATATTTAAAAATGATTATATATATTAAAATATTTTTATATGCTAATTTATAAAGATATTCGCCACCTATTAAAAAAATCATCTCGTACTAAAAATGTTCACTGTGAATTAAGAAATTTGTTATCTTGTGTTAAAAATGTTAAGCGTGTATTTAAAAATTGTTCACTGTGTATCTTGAAAATGTTCAATGTATATAATATCCACCATTTATTGAAAAAAATCGTTTCACTTCTATTTGAAAAATGCTCAACATGTGTTGACATAATGTTCAGCGTGTATTAAAAAATGTTACACGTGTATGCAGAAAATGTTCATTGCGCATTCGATAAATGTACAACATATATTCAGAAAAATGCTTAATGTATATTTAAAAACGTTCAATGTGTATCTAAAAAATGTTCAATCCGTACACAAAAAATGATCAAAGTGTATTTAAAAAGTCAACACTGTATGTAAGGTACAGAAAACACGTTGAAAATGAGAAGCTGATAAAGCTGCAGAAAAAAAAACCAGACCAAAATCTTCCTAAAACTGTATGTAAGGTCTCCTAGACCGATGTAAATGTTTTGTTTGTCTGGCCCAGTAGAACACGGTGGGGAAAACGCTTGAGGAGACACAGTTATCTATCTTGAGACCTCGCAGAAAGGGCGCAGTAACGGGTCGGCCCATTCGCGGGCCTCGAAATAATGAAAAAATGAGATGAAAATAATTGCGCAGGCAGGGAGACGAACTCCCAACCTCAAGCTGAGGTCTGCTAATGGCGAAACACTAATTTAAAGTACTAAGTTAAGCGTTGGGTCCACTTTTTCTTTCTTCCAATTTTCCAACATTTCTTGTAAAAAATGTGAACATTTTTCATACAAAAATATGAATAATATTTTATAAAAAACATGAAGAAAAATTTGAAATTAAAAACATTTCTTGAACTTATTTATATGCAATTAACAATTTAAAAATGTACATTAAAGTTTTTTTAATATGCGCTAAACAATTTATAAAATACATGCTAAACATTTCTGTGATATAGGCTGAACAATATTTAGATATACATTAATTTTTTTGTGATATACACTGAACATATATGCAAACGCACCTTGAACATTTTGTGATCTACAATGAATTATTTTAAAATACACAATAAATATTTTCTAAAAAGTATGTTGAGCATTCTCTTAATATAGTGATCATTCTCTTAATATACTGAACATTTTCACGGAATTCTTCTTAAACCTACGATGAACAATTTTGTATTTAAACCATAATGAAAATTTTGTAATTCACAGAAAAATAAATAGAAAGGAAAAAGTGAAAAATCAATAAAATAAATACAAACATAAAGCGAAAAAAGAAAAAATAATAACAAGAAAAAGAAACAGAACAGAGATGAAACGGCACAGTGGCGGGAGCTCAATCTTCAGTGAAGCCGAGTCGTTTTGACGCTCGAGCGCGTCAAATAGGTATTTCCCTATATCTCGTAATAAGAGTGTGGCTGTTTGGGTCATATTTTCCTTATTTTATCTTTTTGTCTTCGATTTTTGGTTTTATTCCCGCTTTCCAATTTACTTCTCCTGTTCAATTTTAATTATTTTGCTATATTATTTTATTTTTGACATTTTTTGTCTAATATTTACAATTTCTCTACATTTTTTCCCTTCTGTTGCCTCTTTCAATATATCGTTTTACAGGCAAACTAGCATTTTTAGAATACAATAATATTTTTTAAAATATTATGACAATTATGATCATAAGACGTTATCCCTTTAAATAAAATATGTTTAAAATAGAAGAACATTATTTAAAACCATATAAAATAACTATTAAACGATATAAACACTATGTATAACTACACGGTGTTTATTAGAAATAACGTTTATAAACTTCATGATTATCTAAAATGTTTGAGCACATATTTTTGAAATACATGGCTTTGTAAAAATAATATGTAAGCACTTCTAAAATAAAATTCAATACTTTAGAATACCAACACCAATTTTAAATTACATGAATATTTTTTGAGAAATACAAAATTATTACATAGAGAATATGTTACACATAAATTTTAATATAGAAATACATTTACTTATATTATTATTCCGACGTATTTACTTTATATTTTTGTTCAAGTTTTTAAATAGAAAAGAAATAACATTTACTTATGTGTTAATTTATTTTTATAAGATTCCCCATCATCTACATCAATTGCGACCCATGAAGCTGCATTCTTGGCGGTGGCCGGTGTTTTATGATATATATGAACATATTTTAAACATGTAATGACTGTTGTTATGGGGACATTCACAGAAAGACATGAACATTTTGTAAAATTGATCTATTTTTCCAAAATGCATGAACACATTTTTTAAAATACTTGAATAAAATGTAAAACAGGTAAGCACTTTTAAAATCCATTGGATATTTAAATTATACAAACACCGTTCTAATCTTATTTGTATTTTATAAAATAATGGAATGTTTCTAATGGCTGTAATATTTAATTTATTATACGAACAACTTACTTTACTAATTTATATTATTTAAATTTTTTTTTTTCATTTAATGAAATGCTAGAGAAAGAAAAAAACATGTACCCCTTTTCTAAATGGCTGCAAAAATTGCAACCTATTAATTTGCACCATGGGCGATGGATGGATCTGGTGCTAAGGAATTTGTATTCCACACGCAGTACAATATAGCAGGCAGCACTCTTACGAAGTTTGCGGGCTGGAGCGGTGGTTGGAAGGTCACGGGCGAGGGTGACACAGGGGCAGACGGAGGCAGTGGCCTGGTTAAGGGCAATAGGCCGTGTGACTCAAGCCGGAGGTCACCGGTAAAGATGGCAGAGGTGGCCGGTTGGGCGCGGGGCCAAGCGACGCACTTGCCGAGCGGGTGGCGGCTATTGGGTCGCTGGAGAGAGTAAGGATCGAGCAGAGGTTCTGCCAGCGTTTAACTCCTAGTCGGCGCTGCAGGCGCCGATTAGGAGATGCGGTGCTCGCTACAGCGCGGGGTGGGCCGGCCCACGAAGGGGTACTACACAAAAAAAGCGCGAATACTATTCAGAAAATAGTGCCACTGCGGGGAATCGAACTCACGACCCACACAGCGTACTGCACTCCGCTAACCACTCGGACGTGCGGTTAGAATTGATTAAGTGCAACACGAAATCTTTAAAAGCTATTAAAGCCGCTGTTACATGATTTCCTTTAAAAAAACTGAAACATCACAGATTTCGGAAAAAGTTTCTCAACATGCAAAAATACTTTGCCCTATTCAATAGAAGTTCAATGATTCTGAAAAAAGTTCATCAATAATGAAAAATAGTTCACAAAAAATTCGAAAAAGTTCATTGAATTTAAACGTAAACTTTTGGTTCTTTGAAAAATAGTTCATTAATTTTGAAAAAATTTCATTGAATTTGAAAACTAGTTCATCTAATTTGAAAAAAGTCAATGATTTTGGAAAAAAGTTCATGGAAATTGAAAAAAAGTTCATTCAAGAAAAGTTCATCGGTTTTCAAAAAAGTTCACCAAATTTGAAAAAAAGTTCACCAAATTTGAAAAAAAGTTCATAGATTTGGGAAAAAGTTCACAAATTTGAAAAATTTATCGAATTTTCAAAAGAAAAAGTTCACGTATTTGCAAACAATTCAATGAACCAGGATGAAAAAGAAAACAAAAAAGGGAAAAGGAAAAAAAAGGAAAACGATAAATGAAACAAAAATAAAAAAGAAAAAGGGAGGAAACTGGGTAAACGGGAGAATATATAACAAATAAAAGAGAAAGTTCTCATTGTGCAGATCCTGCTGGGGTGGCGCAGTGGTTACTCCAACAAACTTTGTCAGTGGCGCGCTAGTTCGAATCACCACCAGAGCGTCTCTTTCTTTGTCCGGAGTGAAAACACAGAGAAGAAATTGGGCCGGCCCATCGCGGAGTGCCACAGGCGCCGGTTTGCGGAAACAACTAAAACCGGCGCCTGTGGCGCTAAATAGGAAATGCCCGTTTAACGAGGCATCGAATTGGCCTAGGTGGGCTGTGGGAACTGGGCTGGTTTGGCGTAGCGCTGGAAGAAAAAGAGGTAGAGGGTTGGGCAGGCCTTCATGGTATGTGGGTTGCGGCTGGCCTCTCTCTCTCTCTCTTCATTTTCTGCCTTTTCCAATTATAGAAATTGAGAAGAACAAAGGCAAGGAAAATAAAATAGCTATAACTTTTTGAAAAAAGGTGAAACTTACCGACAGGGCTTTCTGAAATATTTCTGAACCTATGGAGGTGTTTACAACAATTTTGGATGAACTTGAATTCAAATTCATTTCAATTAAATTCAATGTATTTGAAAAAGAGGTACAATTTAGATGTGTCAAAAAATCATGGTATTTTTGGTGGAGCATGGGAAAATGATAAATAAATTTTTGGGCAAAGTTTGGAGGCCAAGATTGAAGTAGAAATGGAATGCGATTTTTGAAAAGTTGCAAGTGAAATTGGAAAAGCATTAAATTAAAATAGAGGCAAGGCTCAAATGTTTTTTCTAAAAAATTTATAATTTTAAACAGGTGTAAAATATTTAGTGACATGATGAAATGATAATGCAAAAATTAAAAAAAAAATTAAAAAAATAAGAAAATAATATAGAGAATTGGTTTCAGGCTGTTACATGCGACCCCGTGGAGATTATGATCTTGTTAGCATCGGATGCAGAGATTTGCTGGTAGAGGTGACATGCAGCAGCACGATGTCTGCCCAAGAGCACCGCGAGACGTTGTGGGTAGCGCCGACATTTTGGTGTGACGGTGGTGACGAGGAGCAACCATGTGCTATCGATCTTTGGAACCGCCATCACAGAAGCTTGAACCAGCTACCATTGATGATGGAACCAGTCATCGCTGGTGCTGGAACCGCCAGGGAGGAGCTGCAATCATGCTCGGATCGACAACGCTCGGCGCTGCGACCGCCAAGAGAGAAGCTGCAACTAGACGAAAGGATGCTGGAACCGACTATTGCGAATGTTGGAATCGGCCATCGAGCTACAACTGGCAAGTTGTTTTCCTGGCACCGGCGAGAACTTTGCTACATCCGCCGATGGTGAGCCAATTTTTGCTGGAACCGGGCTTTATTTTTTCTGGGATCGGCCATATTTTTTCTGCAATCTGGTGATGGCGAGTCACCGTCTTGGCTGGAACCCACGAGTATTTTTTTGATGGAATCAAACATTTGTTTTTGTTGGAACCATGCATTTCTATGTGTTTTTGGTTTGTTCAATGCCATTGTGTTTGCGGAACCATGTTTTGGCTTTTGCTGGAAACATGACATATTTTGCTGGAACCACGTAACGATTTTTGCTGCAACCGGCGACCAGGGGGGAGGGGGTCATTGAGCTGCCGCTGGCGAGTCCACCGACGCTGAAGGAGAAGCATGCACTGGATATGGTGGGTAACAGAGTCAAATCCGGCAGATCTCGGGTATGGGTTCCCGAGCTACCGGGGCACGGATTTTTATCTAGGTTCCGACTCTCCTAAGAGATAAACCCTACGTCATGCTTATGTTTGTATTGCTTTGAGAAGGAGTAAAAGTACATGTGGTCAACCGCGAGATCAATGTGTGTCGTCGACGAGCCCCATCGCTCGGTTTATGTAGGTCTAGGGTTACATCCTAGTATGTTGCGTACACGAGTAATGTGTTGTAGACGATTTCTATTGTCTTGGAGTATACGTCGTCTTTGGAAGCCTTACTCTTATATGTTGTGGGTTGCCTATCGACGTGGACAGCTGGTGAATCGACATATGGGGTCCTACGCCATGCCCACCTGGCCGAAGGACGACGTGGTGAGAGACTCCCTAACCGGGACACTTCGATAGGATCTGACCTAGAGCCCAAATAGGGAGTAGCGTTCCACAATCTCCGACGTGAGAATGGGGATACCTTTTCTCGGTGCAGATCATATGTGCCACAAAACCCACGGGAGTCAGCGGAGCACATACCTAACATGGTACCCATCCTAAACCTAGACGGACCAGCGTTATGCCATACCTCGGAACCCAAGCGTCATGCTTTGGGCAAAGAGCCATCCAGAATACCTCTGGTCGACTCGATCCGATATGTTAGAAGCTTGGACATGGTGTCAATCCCTGTCCTGGTATAAAATATGTGTAACTCCTGATACCCTTGCGTTGCAGAAGTAATCAACACATGCCTGAAAGGATCGATTCCTCCGTGACATGTTGGACAAAAAACCAATACGACACTCATGCACTATCTTATTGACTTTCTGGAACGTACTCCGAACATCATTAGTGCAAACATAGGGAGCCTGGTCGAGGGTTGCCCTCCCACCCGGTGATAACCCACAAGTATAGGGGATCACAACAGTTTTCGAGGGTAGAGAATTCAACCCAAATTTATTGATTCGACACAAGGGGAGCCAAAGAATATTCTCAAGTATTAGCAGCCGAGTTGTCAATTCAACCACACCTGACTTAATATCTGCAGCAAAGTATTTAGTAGCAAAGTAGTGTGGAAGTAACGACAACGGTGGCAAAAGTAACAGTAGCAGTTTTGTAGTACTTGTAACAGTGGCAACGGAAAAGTAACTAAGCAAAGATCAATATGTGAAAAGCTCGTAGGCATTGGATCGGTGATGGAGAATTATGTCAGATGCGATTCCTCATGCAACAGTTATAACATAGGGTGACACAAAACTAGCTCCAGTTCATCAATGTAATGTAGGCATGTATTCTGAATATAGTCATACGTGCTTATCGAAAAGAACTTGCATGATATCTTTTGTCCTACCCTCCCGTGGCAGCAGGGTCCTATTGGAAACTAAGGGATATTAAGGCCTCCTTTTAATAGAGTACCGGACCAAAGCATTAACACTTTGTGAATACATGAACTCCTCAAACTACGATCATCACCGGGAGTGGTCCCGATTATTGTCACTTCGGGTTCTTTGGATCATAACACATAGTAGGTGACTATTGACTTGCAAGATAGGAGCAAGAACTCACATATATTCATGAAAACATAATAGGTTCAGATCTGAAATCATGGCACTCGGGCCCTAGTGACAAGCATTAAGCATAGCAAAGTCATAGCAACATCAATCTCAGAACATAATGGATACTAGGATCAAACCCTAACAAAACTAACTTGATTACATGATAAATCTCATCCAACCCATCACCGGCCCAAAGAAGCCTACGATGGAATTACTCACGCACGGTGGTGAGCATCATGAAATTGGTGATGGAGGAAGGTTGATGATGACGACGACAACGGATTCCCCTCTCCGGAGCCCCGAACGGACTCCAGATCAGCCCTCCCGAGAGAGATTAGGGCTTGGCGGCGGCTCCGTATTGTAAAACGTGATGAATCCTTCTCTCTGTTTTTTTCTCCCCGAACATGAATATATAGAGTTGGAGTTGAGGTCGGTGGAGCCTCAGGGGGCCCATGAGGCAGGGGCGTGCCCTGTGGGGTGGTGGCGCGCCTGACCTCGTGGACAGGGTGTGGGCCCCCTGGTTTTGATTCTTTCACAAGATTTTTATTAATTCCAAAAATATTCTCCGTGAAGTTTCAGTGTCATTCCGAGAACTTTTATTTCTGTACAAAAATAACACCATGGCAATTCTGCTGAAAACAGCGTCAGTCCGGGTTAGTTCCATTCAAATCATGCAAGTTAAACTCCAAAACAAGGGCAAAAGTGTTTGAAAAAGTAGATAGAATGGAGGCGTATCAACTCCCCCAAGCTTAAACCTTTGCTTATCCTCAAGCAATTCAGTTGATAAACTGAAAGTGATAAAGAAAAACTTTTGCAAACTCTATTTGCTCTTGTTGTTGTAAATATGTAAAGCCAGCATTCAAGTTTTCAACAAATATTATGAACTAACCATATTCACAATAACATTTAGGTCTCATGTTTACTCATATCAATGGCATAATCAACTAGCGAGCAATAATAATAAATCTCGGATGACAACACTTTCTCAAAACAATCATAATATGATATAACAAGATGGTATCTGATGTCTACTACACAACCTTCTTCTTGTAGATGTTGTTGGGCCTCCAAGTGCAGAGGTTTGTAGGACAGTAGCAAGTTTCCCTCAAGTGGATGACGTAAGATTTATCAATCCGTGGGAGGCGTAGGATGAATATGGTCTCTCTCAAACAACTCTGCAACCAAATAACAAAGAGTCTCTTGTGTCCCCAACACACCCACTACAATGGTAAATTGTATAGGTGCACTAGTTCGGTGAAGAGATGGTGATACGAGTGCAATATGGATGGTAGATATAGGTTTTTGTAATCTGAAAATATAAAAACAGCAATGTAGCAAGTGATAAAAGTGAGCGTAAACGGCATTGCAATGCTAGGAAACAAGGCCTAGGGTTCATACTTTCACTAGTGCAAGTTCTCTCAACAATAATAACATAACTGGATCATATAACTATCCCTCAACATGCAACAAAGAGTCACTCCAAAGTCACTAAGAGCGGAGAATAAACGAAGAGATTATTGTAGGGTACGAAACCACCTCAAAGTTATTCTTTCCGATCGATCTATTCAAGAGTCCGTAGTAAAATAACACAAAGCTATTCTTTACGTTCGATCTTTCCTAGAGTTCGTACTAGAATAACACCTTAAGACACAAATCAACCAAAACCCTAATGTCACCTAGATACTACAATGCCACCTCAAGTATCCGCGGGTATGGTTATACGATATGCATTACACAATCTCAGATTCATCTATTCAACCAACACAAATAACTTCAAAGAGTGCCCCAAAGTTTCTACCGGAGAGTCAAGACGAAAACGTGTGCCAACCCCTATGCATAAGTTCACAAGGTCACTGAACCCGCAAGTTGACCGCCAAAACATACATCAAGTGAATCACGTGATATCCCGTTGTCACCACAGATAAGCACATGCAAGACATACATCAAGTGTTCTCAAATCCTTAAAGACTCAATCAGATAAGATAACTTCAAAGGGAAAACTCAATCCATTACAAGAGAGTAGAGGGAGAAACATCATAAGATCCAACTATAATAGCGAAGCTCGCGATACATCAAGATCGTGCCATATCAAGAACACGAGAGAGAGAGAGAGAGAGAGAGAGAGAGAGAGAGAGATCAAACACATAGCTACTGGTACATACCCTCAGCCCCGAGGGTGAACTACTCCCTCCTCGTCATGGAGAGCGCCGAGATGATGAAGATGGCCACCGTGATGGATCCCCCCTCCGGCAGGGTGCCGGAACAGGGTCCCGATTAGTTTTTGGTGGCTACACAGGCTTGCGGCGGCGGGACTCTCGATCTAGGTTATGTTCTGGGGGTTTCTGTATATATAAGAGGTTTTGGCATCGGGAACAAGTCAGGGGGGGTCTCCGAGGCGACCACGAGGTAGGGAGGCGCGCTCAGGGGGGTAGGCCGCGCCCCCACCCTCGTGGGTGCCTCGGCACTCTTCTGGCCCATCTCCGATACTCCGTGGGCTTCTTTTGGTCCAAAAATAATCTCCGTGAAGTTTCAGTTCAATTGGACTCCGTTTGGTTTTCCTTTTCTGCGAAACTAAAAACAAGGAAAAAACAGAAAGTGGCACTGGACTCTGGGTTAATAGGTTAATCCCAAAAATCATATAAAATAGCATATAAATGCATATAAAACATCCTAGATGGATAATATAATAGCATGGAACAATAAAAAATTATAGATACGTTGGAGACGTATCAAGCATCCCCAAGCTTAATTCTCGCTCGTCCTCGAGTAGGTAAATGATAAAAACAGAATTTTTGATGTGGAATGCTACCTAACATATTTATCAATGTAATCTCTCTTTATTGTGGCAAGAATATTCAGATCCGAAAGATTCAAGACAAAAGTTTAATATTGACATAAAAACAATAATACTTCAAGCATACTAACAAAGTAATCATGTCTTCTCAAAGTAACATGGCCAAAGAAACTTATCCCTACAAAATCATATAGTCTGGCTATGCTCTATCTTCATCACACAAAATATTTAAATCATGCACAACCCCGATGATAAGCCAAGCAATTGTTTCATACTTTTGATGTTCTCAAACTTTTTCAATCTTCACGCAATACATGAGCGTGAGCCATGGACATAGCACTATAGGTGGAATAGAATGGTGGTTGTGGAGAAGACAAAAAGGGAGAAGATAGTCTCACATCAACTAGGCGTATTAACGGGCTATGAAGTTGCCCATCAATAGATATCAATGTGAGTGAGTAGGGAGTGCCATGCAACGGATGCACTAGAGCTATAAGTCTATGAAAGCTCAAAAAGAAACTAAGTGGGTGTGCATCCAACTCGCTTGCTCACGAAGACCTAGGGCATTTTGGGGAAGCCCATCATTGGAATATACAAGCCAAGTTCTATAACGTAAAATTCCCACTAGTATATGGAAGTGACAACATAGGAGACTTTCTATCATGAAAATACGGTGCTACTTTGAAGCACAAGTGTGGTAAAAGGATAGTAGCATTGCCCCTTCTCTCTTTTTCTCTAACTTTTTTGTTTTTTTTGGTTTTTTTGGGCCTTCTCTTTTTTTGGCCTCTTTTTTTTATTTTTTTATTTTTCATCCGGAGTCTCATCCTGACTTGTGGGGGAACCATAGTCTCCATCATCCTTTCCTCACATGGGACAATGCTCCAATAATGAAGATCATCACACTTCTATTTACTTACAACTCAAGAATTACAACTCAATACTTAGAGCAAAAATATGACTGTATGTGAATGCCTCCGGCGGTGTACCGGGATGTGCAATGAATCAAGAGTGACATGTATGAAAGAATCATGAAGGTGGCTTTGCCACAAATACGGTGTCAACTACATGATCATGCAAAGCAATATGACAATGATGGAGCGTGTCATAATAAACGGAACGGTGGAAAGTTGCATGGCAATATATCTCGGAATGGCTATAGAAATGCTATAATAGGTAGGTATGGTGTCTGTTTTGAGGAAGATATATGGTGGGTGTATGGTACCCGCGAAAGTTGCGCGGTATTAGAGAGGCTAGCAACGGTGGAAGGGTGAGAGTGCGTATAATCCATGGAATCAACATTAGTCATAAAGAACGCACATACTTATTGCAAAAATCTATTAGTTATCAAAACGAAGTATTACGCGCATGCTCCTAGGGGGGTAGATTGGTAGGAAAATACCATCG
Organism: Aegilops bicornis; assembly: GCA_021605145.1. Taxonomy (NCBI): domain Eukaryota; kingdom Viridiplantae; phylum Streptophyta; class Magnoliopsida; order Poales; family Poaceae; genus Aegilops; species Aegilops bicornis. Next base: position 1,357,322 of record JAHIAL010000063.1, on the reverse strand, counting down.
CTCGTCCCCAACCGCCACTCATAAGGAAGACAATCAATAAATAAATCATGCTCCGACTTCATCACATAACGATTCACCCTACGTGCATGCTACGGGAATCACAAGCTTTAACACAAGTATTTCTCAAATTCACAACTACTCAACTAGCATGACTCTAATATCACCATCTTCATATCTCAAAACAATCATAAAGAATCAAACTTCTCATAGTATTCAATGCACTTCATATGATAGTTTTTTATCATACCTATTTTGGATGCTCATCACTTTAGGACTAAAATTTTAATCAAAGCAAATTACCATGCTGTTCTAAAAGAATCTCAAAGTAATTTAATTCAAGCATTATAGATTAATAATTTCTATAAAATAAACCACCACCGTGCTCTAAAAGATATAAGTGAAGCACTAGAGAAAATGACAAAACTACTCCGAAAGATATAAGTGAAGATCAATGAGTAGTCGAATAATTATGTAACTATGTGAAGATTCTCTAGCATTTAAGAATTTCAGATCTTGGGATATTATTCAAAAATCAAGCAAAACAAAATAAAATAAAATGAAGCTCCAAGCAAAACACATATCATGTGGTGAATAAAAATATAGCTCCAAGTAAAGTTACCGATGAACGAAGGCGAAAGAGGGGATGCCATCCGGGGCATCCCCAAGCTTAGGCTCTTGGTTGTCCTTGAATATTACCTTGGGGTGCCTTGGGCATCCCCAATCTTAGGCTCTTTCCACTCCTTATTCCCTAGTCCATCGAATCTTTGCCCAAAACGTGAAAACTTCACAACACAAAAGTCAACGAGAAAACCTCGTAAGTCCGTTAGTATAAGAAAATAAAACCACCACTTAGGTACTGTTGTGAACTCATTCTAAATTCATATTTGTGTAATATCTACTGTATTCCAACTTCTCTATGGTTCATACCCTCCGATACTACTCATAGATTCATCAAAATAAGCAAACAACACAATGAAAACATAATCTGTCAAAAACAGAACAGTGTGTAGTAATCTGTATCATTCGAATACTTCTGTAACTACAAAAATTCTGAAATAAATTGGTGGACGTGAGGGATTTATCTATTGATCATATTCAAAAAGAATCAACCTGAAATCACTCTCCAGTAAAAAATGGCAGCTAATCTCGTGAGCGCAAAAGGTTCTGTTTTTTACAGCAAGATCGCATAGACTTCACCCAAGTCTTCCCAAAGGTTCTACTTGGCAAAAACACTAATTAAAACGTAAAACCACATCTAAACAAAGTCTAGATGAATTATAATTACTAAACAGGAGCAAAAATCAAAGAACAAAAATAAAATTGGGTTTCCTCCCAACAAGCGCTAACGTTTTACGCCCTAGCTAGGCATGATGATTTCAATGATGCTCACATAAAAGATAAGAATTGAAACATAAAGAGAGCATCATGAAGAATATGACTAACACATTTAAATCTAACCCACTTCCTATGCATAGGGATTTTGTGAGCAAACAACTTATGAGAACAATAATCAACTAGCATAGGAAGGCAAAACAAGCATAACTTTAAAAATTTAAGCACATAGAGAGGAAACTTGATATTATTGCAATTCCTACAAGCATATGTTCCTCCCTCATAATAATATTCAGTATCATCATGAATGGATTCAACAATATAACCATCACATAAATCATTATTCTCATGATGCACAAGCATATAAATTTTACTACTCTCCACATAAACAAAATTCTTCTCATTCGGAATAGTGGGAGCAAACTCAACAAAATAACTATCATGTGAGGCATAATCCAATTGAAAATTAAAATCATGATGACAAGTTTCATGGTTATCTTTATTCTTTATAGCATACATGTCATCACAATAATCATCATAAATAGGAGGCATGCTTTCATCATAATAAATTTTCTCATCTAAACTTGTGGGACTAAAAATATCATCTTAATCAAACATAGCATCCCCAAGCTTGTGGCTTTGCATATTATTAGCATCATGGATATTCATAGAATTCATACTAACAAAATTGCAATCATGCTCATCATTCAAAAATTTAGTGCCAAACATCTTATAGATTTCTTCTTCTAGTACTTGAGCACAATTTTCCTTTCCATCATTTTCACGAAAGATATTAAAAAGATGAAGCATATGAGGCACCCTAAATTCCATTTTTTTGTAGTTTTCTTTTATAAACTAAACTAGTGATAAAACAAGAAACTAAAAGATTCGATTGCAAGATCTAAAGATATACCTTCAAGCACTCACCTCCCCGGCAAAGGCGCCATAAAAGAGCTTGATGTCTACTACACAACATTTTTCTTGTAGACGTTGTTGGGCCTCCAAGTGCAGAGGTTTGTAGGACAGTAGCAAATTTCCCTCAAGTGGATGACCTAAGGTTTATCAATCCATGGGAGGTGTAGGATGAAGATGGTCTCTCTCAAACAACCCTGCAACCAAATAACAAAGAGTCTCTTGTGTCCACAACACACCCAATACAATGGTAAATTGTATAGGTGCACTAGTTCGGTGAAGAGATGGTGCAATATGGATGGTATATATAGGTTTTTTTAATATGAAAATATAAAAACAGCAATGTAGCAAGTGATAAAAGTGAGCGTAAATGGTATTGCAATGCTAGGAAACAAGGCCTAGGGTTCATACTTTCACTAGTGCAAGTTCTCTCAACAATAATAACATAATTGGATCATATAACTGTCCCTCGACATGCAAAAAAGAGTCACTCCAAAGTCACTAATAGCGGAGAACAAACGAAGAGATTATTGTATGGTACGAAACCACCTCAAAGTTATTCTTTCTGATTGATCTATTCAAGAGTCCGTAGTAAAATAACACGAAGCTATTCTTTCCGTTCGTCTTTCCTAGAGTTCGTACTAGAATAACACCTTAAGACACAAATCAACCAAAACCCTAATGTCACCTAGATACTCCAATGTCACCGCAAGTATCTGCGGGTATGGTTATATGATATGCATCACACAATCTCAGATTCATCTATTCAACCAACACAAAGAACTTCAAAGAGTGCCCCAAAGTTTCTACCGGAGAGTCAAGACGAAAACATGTGCCAACCCCTATGCATAAGTTCACAAGGTCATTGAACCCGCAAGTTGATCACTAAAACATACATCAAGTGAATCACGTGATATCCCGTTGTCACCACAGATAAGCACATGCAAGACATACATCAAGTGTTCTCAAATCCTTAAAGACTCAATCCGATAAGATAACTTCAAAGGAAAACTCAATCCATTACAAAGAGAGTAGAGGGGAAAACATCATAAGATCCAACTATAATACCAAAGCTCGCGATACATCAAGATCGTGCCAAATCAAGAACACGAGAGAGAGATCAAACACATAGCTCTTTGGTACATACCCTCAGCCCGAGAGTGAACTACTCCCTCCTCATCATGGAGAGCGCCGGGATGATGAAGATGGCCACCGGTGATGGATCCCCCCTCCGGTAGGGTGCTAGAATAGGGCCCCGGTTGGTTTATTGTGGCTATAGAGGCTTGCGGCGGCGAAACTCCCGATCTAGGTTATGTTCTGGGGATTTCTGTATATATAAGAGGTTTTGGCGTCGGGAACAAGTCAGGGGGGGTCTCCGAGGCGGCCACGAGGTAGGGGGTGCGCTCAGGGGGGTAGGGCGCGCCCCTCACCCTCGTGGGTGCCTTGGGACTCTTCTGGCCCATCTCCGATACTCCGTGGGTTTCTTCTGGTCCAAAAATAATCTCCGTGAAGTTTCAGGTCAATTGGACTCCGTTTGGTTTTCCTTTTTTGCGAAACTCAAAAACAAGAAAAAAAACAGAAACTGGCACTGGGCTCTGGGTTAATAGGTTAGTCCCAAAAATCATATAAAATAGCATATAAATTATAGCGACCCGACCTCAGGCGGTCAAGTCTCTGTGCTTCAGTGTCATCCCTGGATCGGTAATGCTGACACACACAGTACTCGAAGTATTTATAACAGAGTAGCAATCACACACTTATTACATCGAATGTCTCCAAAGAGAACTTATTACAATAAATATGGCTTAAGGTCATCTAAATAAGATAACAGCGGAAGACTTGGAAGATAAAATGAGTCCATCAACTCCAATGACATAGCTGAGTGCACGACAACGGCCTAGCGAACCTTACTCCTCGTTTGAAAAGTCTGCAACATAATACGTTGCAGCCCGAGAACGGGTCATCACATGGAATATGCTGGCAATATAACACAGTAGAGCAATGAACAGATAAATGCAATCTCTACATGCATATATGGATGGTGGAAGCTCTATGGTTATATGATTTTTGCGAAAAGCCAATTTTTCCCTACAACAAAGGAATATGTTTTATTTAACTATCATGGTGGTTGAAACATCATTGATAAGGTTCCTCCAACTCAATCCCAATTAAAGTAATCATTAGCAACCCATCAAATTTATTTAGAATGATGAGATCAAATCAATAATTCAAGTACCAGATACTCAAGCGTCCATAACCGGGGACACGACTAACCATGATTAGTTTGTACACTCTGCAGAGGTTTGCGCACTTTTCCCCACAAGACTCGATCTCCTCCATTGGATTTCTCGCACTACATGGCGTTTGAGAAGCGGATGGCCGAGACACGATCTTCGTAACCATTAACTCTTTACTCTGGGTGGACAGTTACACCTACTTTCCCTCTACATCTACTAGCCCACCACTGAAAGAGGTCACACAACATACTCAACTATGCCAGAGCCCATACTGGCTTGTGGCTGCACACGGAAGTTTCTAGCATGAATAAGCTTATGATCCCGTTGAGCCTGGATGGCGGACCGTAGGATGATCAGACGGTATAACCCCGGGATATCCTAGGACAACACTGGATTCCCCAGGTGCCCAAAACAAACAATCCACCCAGATATGTATTAAAGTTGCCACCTTAAGTTGAACCATTAATTAACAACCCACATCTATCATGGATACACTCAAACCCAATCCACGTCTATGAGCATAGCATGGCAATATAAGCTTAACATAGAAGTAACTCCCAGGGTTTGATAATTAACAGGGCAATAGGTTCTACCTCATCAACTACTTCCAAATACCCACAAGTTAATCACATCCTAATCATGCAGTGTGTGAGGATTGTAACTAATGCATAAATACTGGGTATGAAAAGAGTATGGTCAATGTGTTACTTGCCTTGCTGACGATCCGCAAAACCTAGGGACTCGTAGTAGCACGCTTCGCACTCCGGGAATTCTATCACCAACAAACAATAGCATACATAAGCAATCAAGTAAGGATGCACGGGTAAAACTCAAATAAGAAGATCTAACCAGAAAGTTCAACTGAAGAACTCCGGTTTGCAAAAAGAATCAAATCAAACGGGGCAATGAAACTCAAACTGCGAAAGAAACAAGATCCAATTACTAATCTGGACTAAAGTCAAATTTTACAGTACCAAAATCTTGTTCAAGTTGGTTAAACAGAAACAGGGCTTCGAGACAAAGATCTAGGCACTTGAATCGCCTGATTCCGATAAACGAGCGAAATGATAAACTAAAACGAAAATCAGGGCAGAAGTCGCGATCGAAAATAATTGCCGAAAAACCCTAGAAAAAGAAAAAACTGACGAACATGCTAACGAACGAACATTCGCTGTCTGCGGCTAACAGGTGAACGACGTTCGTTAAAACAAATGGACGGACGAACGTCCGCAAAATAAATGAACCGACGGAAAAAAAACCGAACTGATCTATTTAAAAAACGAATCTAGGGTTTTTACCAGAAAAACCGAACCGTGAAGAAAACCGCGGCGGACTCAATGAACTTCAAAGCAGCGTGTGGCGGCAAGGCTTAGTGTTGGCAAATATTAGGGTCTTGGCCGTAGCTTAGGGTTCTGGCGAGCTGCTAGGGTTTCGGGCCTCCCGGCTTATAAAGGCCGGCAGCCGGGAGTCCTAAGCGGACATGGCCAAGTTAGTCGGTTACTCTTTTTTTAAATAATCGGATCTTGTAAAAAACGAAGAAAAGAAATACTAAACGGACTCCAAAAATCCTGAAATAAATTTTCCCCGTCCTCTAAAAATCTACCGGACAAGGTGAACATTTATTTAGGACACTAATTCAATTTTGATAAACGCATATTTTTCCTAATTCGAATAAAATAATAACGAAGTCCAAATAAAATCATTCACTTGATTTTAATATTTTTCCTCCAATATTTCATATATTTTGGAGAAGTCATATTATCTCCTCTCATATATTTTAAATTCGAAATATTTTTGGAGAGAAAAATCATTAAAACCAAAATGATCCTTGTTTCAATATAAAATTCAAATATGAAAATCGTGAAATCCCCAACTCTCTCCGCGGGTCCTTGAGTTGCTTAGGATTTCAAGGATCGTGAAACGAAAATGCAATAAAATATGATATGCATGACCTATGTATAACATTCCAAAATGAAAATTTGGGATGTTACAAACCTACCCCCCTTAAGATGAATCTCGCCCTCGAGATTCGGGTTGGCTAGAAAATAGGTGCGGGTGGTCTTTGCGTAGATCATCCTCTCGTTCCCAGGTGGCTTCGTCCTCGGTATGGTGGCTCCACTGAATTTTGCAAAACTTGACAACCTTGCTGCGAGTAACTCGGCTGGCAAACTCTAGAATCTTGACAGGTTTCTCCTCATATGTCAAATCACTGTCCAACTGAATCGCTTCCAGGGGCACTGTATCTCTCAGAGGAATATCGGCCATCTCTGCATGGCACTTCTTCAACTGGGAAACGTGAAACACGTCATGTACTCCCGAGAGTCCTTCGGGTAACTCCAACTTGTAGGCAACCTCTCCCATGCGTTCCAAAACACGGTACAGTCCCACAAATCTCGGGGCCCAAAACGTTTAACTCCTCGAAGAGGTGACACTTGCAGATACGCTCTTTCTCCGATTTCATAGACTACCTCCTTGCGTTTTGAATATGCATAACTCTTCTGTCGGGACTGAGCTACCTTCAGTCTATCTCGAATCAGCTTAACCTTCTCTTTGGACTCCTTAATCAAATCTGGTCCAAACAACTGACAGTCTCCAATTTCATCCCACATCAACGGTGTTCTGCACCTTCTTCCATACAGGGCTTCGAACGGTGCCATCTTCAAACTGGCCTGGTAGCTATTGTTGTACGAGAACTCCATGTAGGGCAAGTTGTCATCCCAACTAGATCCATAATCTAGCGCACAAGCTCTCAACATGTCCTCCGGAATCTGGTTGACTCTCTCGGTTTGTCCATGCATACTGCGGGTGAAAAGTTGTACTGAACTCTAGCCTGGTTCCCAAGGTCTGGTGCAGTTGGTGCCAAAACTTTGAAGTAAACTGTGTCCCTCTGTCTGATACGATGGTCCTCAGAACTCCGTGTAGACATACGATCCTGGTCATATATATCTTGGCCAACTTCGCACTTGTATAAGTGGTTTTTACTGGGATAAAGTGGGCTACTTTGGTCAAGCGATCCACTACTACCCAGATAGAATCATATCCCGACCAGGTCCTGGGTAATCCAGTGATAAAATCCATGCCAAGCTTGTCCCACTTCCATTCGGGTATCGGCATAGGCTGCAGTAATCCTGCTGGCTTCTGATGTTCAGCCTTCACTCTCTAACGTACATCACATATGGCTACATACTCGGCAATATCTTTCTTCATACCAGTCCACCAGAAACGCTCCTTCAAGTCCAAATACATCTTAGTGTTCCCGGGGTGTATCGAGTATGGCGAGTCATGAGCTTCCTATAGTATCAACTTCCTGATCTCTGCATTATTGGGCACATATACACGGTCCTCAAACCACAAGGTGTCGTTCTCATCCTCACGAAAACCTTTGGCTTTCCCCTCACTCGTCTTCTCCTTTATTTCGGCAGTTTCTTTGTCATCTTTCTGAGCTTCTCAAATCTTTCTCAATAATGTTGACTGAACCTCCAACGCTGCAACAAAACCTCTAGGAAATATCTCCAAACATAGCTCCCTGAGATCTTCTACCAACTCCCTTGGCATTCCTCCGCTTACGAGGGTATTGACGTAACTCTTCCGACTCAAAGCGTCTGCTACAACATTGGCCTTGCCCGGATGATAGTGCAACTTCATATCATAATCTTTTATGAGCTCCAACCATCTCCTCTTCCTGAGGTTCAGCTCCTTCTGAGTAAAAATGTACTTCAAACTCTTGTGATCTGTGTACACATTGCAACGGTTAAGAAAATGTCTTCAGGACTTGAGCGCATGCACTACGACTGCTAACTCCAAATCATGCGTGGAATAATTTAGCTCATGCGGCCGAAGTTGTCGTGAGGCATACGAAACAACTCTTCCGTCTTGCATAAGTACTCCTCCAAGTCCTAAGCGAGAGGCGTCGCAGTACACTTGGAAATCCTTGCGTATATCCGGCAGAATCAACACTGGGGCTGTAGTCAAATGTTTCTTCAACTCCTGGAAACTTGCTTCACATTCTTCTGTCCATTTGAACTTAGTGTCCTTCTTTAACAACTCCGTCATGGGTTTCGCAATTTTAGAGAAATTCTCAATAAATATCCCGCGAGTCCAAGAAAACTGCGGATCTCTCCAACTGAGGTGGGTGCCAACCACTGAGTGACTGACTGAACCTTGGTAGGATCCACTGCTATACCTTCTCCTGATATAACATGGCCAAGAAATCCAACTTCCTTCAACCAAAACTCGCACTTGCTGAACTTGGCATACAACTGATGTTCCCTGAGCTTCTCGAGAACTAAACGCAAATGCTCCTTGTGTTCCTCTTCATTCTTCGAGTATACCAAGATATCATCAATGAACACCACGACAAACTTGTCTAAGAACTCCATGAACACTTTGTTCATCATACTCATGAAATAGGCAGGGGCGTTAGTTAGTCCAAATGACATAACCGTATACTCGTATAACCCGTACCTTGTGGTGAAAGCTGTTTTAGGTATATCTTTTTCCCTAATCTTCAGCTGGTGATATCCTGATCGCAGATCGATCTTCAAAAACACCTTAGCTCCTTGCAACTGGTCAAACAAATCATTGATCATTGGCAGTGGATACTTATTCTTGATTGTTACTTCATTCAACGCACAATAATCAACCACCATCCTTAACGATCCATCCTTCTTCTGGACCAAGAGCACTGGGGCTCCCCATGGTGATGAACTTCGTCGAATGTAACCTTTTTCCACCAACTCCTTAATCTGCTTCTTAATCTCCTCCAGATCATTTGCGGCATCCGGTAGGGTCTCTTCGATATAGGCCCGGTGCCTGGCAATAGTACTATTAAGAACTCAGTGTCTCGATCCGGTGGCATGCCTGGTAATACCTCTGGAAACACATCCGGGTAATCCTTCACAACAGGTACTTCCTCCTGAACAACTCCTGAGAGGGAATTTACTTGGGTTCTCCTTGACATATGCCTGGATACATACTTGATCCTTTTTCCCTCCGGGGTAGTGAGCAAAATCGACTTACTAGCGCAATCGATGTTTCCCCCATACATCGATAGCCAATCCATTCCTAGTATCACATCCAATCCTTGTGACTCCAAAATTATCAGGCCTGAGGGGAAAACATGGCTTCCAATGGTCAATGGCATCTGAAAACATCCTTGTCTTGCCATATATTCCGCTCCTGGCGAACTTACTAACATAGGTGTCCTAAGTACCTTAGTGGGCAACTTATACTTATCCACGAATCCCTTGATATGTATGAATGCGATGCACCAAGTATCAAAAAGAACGATTGCGATAAAAGACTTAACCAAAACTTCATCGATAATCGCATCCGCTGCTCCTCAACTTCCTCCATGTTCACGTGGTTCACTTGTCCCCTGTTGAAAGGGTTGGGCTTCTTCCCGAGCTACCATTGCCATTACCGTTCTTCAATTCCGGACAATCGTTGGCGTAGTGCCCAGTCTTCCCGCACTTGAAACAGGTAATGTGACTTTGATCCTTCTTGGCGGGTGTGGCTGGGTTAGAGCGGTTCTGATTGCTGCCTGCTCCATTCCCGTTTCCATTCTTGGAGCCATTGTGGTTGTGAGAACTCCCTCCATTGTGGGTGTGGCCTCCATGGTTATGGATAAGTCCTCCCGAGTTCGGGGTGAAACGAGGCTTCTGCTGAGATCCTGAGTTGTACTTCCCCTGTCCATACTTCCTCTTGCGGCTCTTATCCGCTGCTGCTTTCCCTCCATCATAAGAGCCTTGTCTACCAACTCCTGGTAGTTATTAAATGTTGCCACCATCAACTGCATGCTCATCTCATCATTCAGCCCTTCCATAAACTTCTCCTGTTTCGCGACATCTGTGGCCAAATCATCAGGGGCATAGCGAGACAGCTTACTAAACTCATCTACGTACTGAGCCACAGTACGATTTCCCTGGCGTAAGGTGCGAAACTCACGCTTCTTCATGCTCATAGATCCAGTTGAGACATGGGCTGTGCGGAAAGTTTGCTGAAACTGATCCCAGGTGATATTGGCTATTGGGAAAGTGGTGGTGTAATTCTCCCACCATGACGCTGCTGGTCCATCCAATTGGTGTGCGGCAAAACGCACCTTCTCAGCATCTGTGCGACCTGCGGTGGTCAACTCCCTTCCAATCTTGCGTAACCAGTCATCCGCAACTATGGGCTCGGTGCTACTAGAAAACACCAGCGGCTATAACCTCAGAAAACGAGCTAAGTTGTTAACTGGTGGTGGGTTGTTATTGTTGTTGTTGCCTTGGTTCTAGACTAATATCTGCATCAAGGCATTCTGTTGCTGGATCAACTGGGTGATCTCCGGTGGGAAGACACATCCGGTGTCACGTCTCGGAGGCATCTGATGGGTTTAGATGGGAGAGATTAGAATAGAAAAAGGTCTAGTGAGAAAGCACTACCCATATGCACATGAGACAAACACAATCATATCACTCCATCAATCAAGCAAGGGCATACAATCGGTCTAGAACTATCGTTAAAAGTGCTCAGACTACTACTATATACATGGGGAAATACTACTAGTCATATGGTGGTCATCTAGAAATTTTGATCGGTGGAAGACTCCATGATGTCCGCTCCAGCTTCGTCTTCATAATCATCATCACTATCATCGGGGTCGGAGTCGGTGTCGTTGATGATGATGTAGTTCTCCAGGTAAGTGGAATCGTCGTCCTCTTCTCCTGGCGCGGGGTTTCCCATGAAAACTTCTAGCTTCCTTGTTAGGTCATCATTCTTCTCCACGAGTATTGTCATTTCCTCCTCATATCCATCGCGTGTAGACTTGAGTTCCTCTTCTAGCTCGGTGATCCTTGTCATCGCCATCTTCGAATCTATCATGCTTGCGCACATATGGTTCTCCTAGCGGCGAATGTGCTGGTTTAGCTCCTGGATGAATGCTGCAATGGACCTGTCCCTCCTGGTGCTGACTATCTCCCATTGCTCATCTCGGCGCCCACATATCTGGTAGATAGTATCCTGGAGATCCTTGTGGTAAACTTCACCAATGCGTCCCATGGCGATGTGGGCTTCCATGCTCTTTCCTAAACTCCAGGTTGGTGCATCAAAGGAAAATTCTATGGGCTCAGTAACTGGCGTGAATGTCCTTCCCGGAACTTGAACTCGAATCATCCAGTGCTCCTCTTCTGGTAAAGTGGCGTTGTAGGTCCCGGTGAAGCTTTCGTATTCCAATGTTCAGGTATCTAGTGACTTCCTTCAAGTGTCGTCCAAAGGGGGGTGGTCTTCATCCGGTTGTGCAAACTTGTTCCTCGAGTCGGCCATCCTAAAGAGTAGAAAATGGAGAGGGGTCAGAAATGAGTAGAGAAGAGTGACCTATGGCTTTTCTTAGTGGCCGTGTCCTACATTCAGTGTGTGCTCTGATACCATCTTGTAGCGATCTGACCTCAGGCGGTCAAGTCTCTCGTGCTTCAAAGGTCATCCTGGATCAAGAATGTCTTTGACACACACAAGACTTTGAAGGATTTATAACAGAGTAGCAATCACACACTTATTACATCAAATGTCTCGAAAGAGAACTTATTACAATAAATATGGCTTAAGGCCATCTAAATAAGATAACAGCGGAAGACTTGGAAGATAAAGTGAGTCCATCAACTCCAACGGCATAGCTGAGTGCACGACAACGGGCTAGCGAACCTTACTCCTCGTCTGAAAAGTCTGCAACATAATACGTTGCAGCCCGAAAACGGGTCAGCACATGGAATATGCTAGCAATATAACACAGTAGAGCAATGAACAGATAAATGCTATCACTACATGCATATATGGCTGGTGGAAGCTCTATGGTTATATGATTTTTGCGAAAAGCCAAATTTTCCCTACAACAAAGGAATATGTTTTATTTAACTATCATGGTGGTTGAAACATCATTGAGAAGGTTCCTCCAACTCAGTCCCAATTAAAGTAATCATTAACAACCCATCAAATTTATTTAGAGTGATGAGATCAAATCAATAATTCAAGTACCAGATACTCAAGACATCCATAACCGGGGACACGGCTAACCATGATTAGTTTGTACACTCTGCAGAGGTTTGCACACTTTCCCCACAAGACTCGATCTCTTCCGTTGGATTTCTCGCACTATATGGTGTTTGAAAAATGGATTACCGAGACACAGTCTTTTAGAAGCATTAACTCTTTACTCTGGGTGGACAGTTACACCTACTTTCCCTCTACATCTGCTAGCCCACCACTGAAAGAGGTCACACAACATACTCAACTATGCCAGAGCCCATAATGGCTTGTGGCTGCACACGGAAGTTTCTAGCATGAATAAGCTTATGACCCCTTTGAGCCCGGGTGGCGGACCGTAGGATGATCACACGGTATAACCCCGCGATATCCTAGGACAACACCGGATTCCCCAGGAGTCCAAAACAAACAATCCACCCAGATGTGTATTAAAGTTGCCACCTTAAGTTGAACCATTAATTAACAACTCACATCTGTCATGGATACACTCAAACCCAATCCACGTCTACGAGCATTGCATTGCAATATAAGCTTAACGTAGAAGTAACTCCCAGGGTTTGATAATAAATAGGGCTTCTACCTCATCAACTACTTCCCAATACCCACAAGTTAATCACATCCTAATCATGTAGTGTGTGAGGATTGTAACTAATGCATAAAAACTGGGTATGAAAAGAGTATGATCAATGTGTTACCTGATGATCCGCAAAACCTAGGGACTCGTAGTAGCACGCTTCGCACTCCGGGAATTCTATCACAAAGAAACAATAGCATACATAAGCAATCAAGAAAGGATGCACGGGTAAAACTTAGATAAGAAGATCTAACCAGAAAGTTCAACTAAAGAACTCCGGTTTGCAAAAAGAATCAAATCAAATGGAGCAACGAAACTCAAACTGCGAAAGAAACAAGATCCGATTACTAATCTGGACTAAAGTCAAATTTTACAGTACCAAAATCTTGTTCAAGTTGGTTAAACAGAAAGAGGGCTTCGAGACGAAGATCTAGGCGCTTGAATCGCCTGTTCTGATAAACGAGCAAAAAGATAAACTAAAACGAAAAATCAGGCGTAAATCACGATTGAAAATAATCACGAAAAACCCACGGAAAAAGAAAATCGACGAATGTGCCAACGAACGTAACGCTCACCGCGCTAATGGTGAACGGCGTTCGTTAAAACGAACGTACGGACAAACGTCCGCAAAATAAATAAACCGACAAATTTAAAAAAACGAATCTAGGGTTTTTACTGGAAAAACCGAACCGGCGAAGAAAACCGGCGGTGGTGGCGGACTCGGCGGTGTGGCGTTGACCCAATGGCAGGCCAGCAAAGAAGGCCGGTCATGGGCAGCTTAGGTTTCGGTACTGGGTCTTGGGGTCGGGCCTCCCGGCTTATAAGGCTGGCCGGCCAGAGTCCTAAGCGGACACGGCCTGGTTAGGGTTTCAAGCATTTTTACTCTTTTTAATAATCCGCCTATTTAAAAAAACAAAGAAAAGAAATACTAAACGGACTCCAAAAATCCTGAAATAAATTTTCCCCATCCTCTAAAAATCTACCAGACAAGGTGAACATTTATTTAGGACTCTAATGCAATTTTGAAAAACGCGTATTTTTTCTAATTCAAATAAAATAACAATAAAGTCGAAATAAAATCATTTATTTGATTTTAATATTTTTCCTCCAATATTTCATATATTTTGGAGAAGTCATATTATCTCCTCTCATATATTTTAAATTCGAAATATTTTTGGAGAGAAAAATCATTAAAACCAAAATGATCCTTGTTTCAATATTTGATAAAATTCAAATATGAAAATCGTGAAATCCCCAACTCTCTCCACGGGTCCTTGGGTTGCTTAGGATTTCGAGGATCGTGAAACGAAAATGCAATAAAATATGATATGCATGAATGACCTATGTATAACATTCGAAATTGAAAATTTGGGACTTTACATAAATGCATATAAAACATCCTAGATGGATAATATAATAGCATGGAACAATCAAAAATTATAGATACGTTGGAGACATATCAGTATCTCGCTAGCCCTTTCTGAGACCGCAAAACATAAATGCAGAGCACCACTGAAGATCAAGGACTGACTAAACATTGTAATTCATGGTAAAAGAGATCCGAATATACGGTCATACTCAATGTAAACTAATAGTAATGCATGCAAATGACAGCCGTTCTCTCCAGCTGGTGCTTTTTAATAAGAGGGTGATGACTCAACATAAAAGTAAATAGATAGGCCCTTCGCAGAGGGAAGCAGGAATTTGTAGAGGTGCTAGAGCTCGATTTTTGAAATAGAGATAAATAATATTTTGGGTGGCATACTTTCATTGTCAACATAACAACCGAGAGATCTCGATATCTTACATGCTACACACATTATAGGCGGTTCCCAAGCAGAATGGTAAAGTTTATACTCCCCCACCACCAACAAGCATTAAGCCATGGCTGGCTAAACAACGGTGCCTCCAACTAACAACAAATTCCTGGGGAGTGTTGTTTGCAATTATTTTGATTTGGTTTGAGCATGGGATCTGGGCATCCCGATGCGCCATTTTCTCGTGAGTGAGGAGCGGAGTCCATCGCTCTTGAGAATAACCCACCTAGCATGGAAGATATAGACAGCCCTAGTTGATACATGAGTTGTTCGAGCATACAAAATGTAATTTCATTTGAAGGTTTAGAGTTTGGCACATACAAATTTACTTGAACAGCAGGTGTAGATACCACATATAGGAAGGTATAGTGGACTCATATGGAATAACTTTGGGGTTTATGGAAGTGGATGCACAAGCAGTATTCCCGCTTAGTACAAGTGAAGGCTAGCAAGAGACTGGGAAGCGACCAACTAGAGAGCGACAAATGTAACATGTATTAAAATTAATAAACATTGAGTGCAAGCATGAGTAGGATATAATCCACCATGAACATAAATATCGTGGAGGCTATGTTGATTTTGTTTCAACTACATGCGTGAACATGTGCCAAGTCGAGCCACTCAAATCGTTCAAAGGAGGATACCACCCTATCATAACACATCACAACCATTTTAATAGCATGTTGGCACGCAAGGTAAACCGTTATAAACTCCTAGCTAATTAAGCATGGCAAAAGCAACTATAATCTCTAATTGTCATTGCAAACATTTTTTATTCATAATAAGCTAAATCAGGAACGATGAACTAATCATATTTACAAAAACAGGAGAGGTCGAGTTCATACCAGCTTCTCTCATCTCAATCAGTCCATCATATATCGTCATTATTGCCTTTCACTTGCAACGACCAACAACAGTGTGGACAATAATAATAGTGCACGGCATTGGACTAAATTTGGAATACGCAAGCATTCAATACAAAGGAGAAGACAATGTAATATGGGCTCTTGGTTAAATCAACAATAATGCATATAAGAGCCACTTCAACATTTTCATCATGGTCTTCTCCTCTCGACCCCAAAGAAAAGAAAAAAATAAAACTATTTACACGGGAAAGCTCCCAACAATTAAAAGAAGAATGAGAAATCTTTTTGGGTTTTCTTTTAACTACTACAACTACAGGCATGGAAAGTAAACTAGCTAAAAGCTACAACTAATTTTTTTGGTTTTTCTTAAGGTTTTTCAAACACACAAGAAGAAGACCTAGAAAAGAAAATAAACTAGCATGGATAGTACAATGAAAAAGTATGAGCACCGACAACTAGAATGAGTGTGTGAACATGAATGTAATGTTGGTGAGAAGTATGTACTCCCCCAAGCTTAGGCTTTTGGCCTAAGTTGGTCTATGGCCACGGCTGGCCTGGTGGATATCCGAAGTTGTAACTAGGGTCGTACTGAGATGCAATGGCTATTGCCTGATGAGCTACATCTTGGAGGCGAGCTGCCTCCGTCCTCCTCTTATACTCATTCGCCTCCTCCCTGGTTATAACATATCTCCCTTTTGCCTGAAAGTCAAAGAAAGCAAGAGCAGGGAGAGCAACATGGACAGTGCGGCGTCTGTCAAAGATTAGTCGGTATTGGAGGAACTGTTCATTCCTCTCAACGAACTGATGACGAACCATAGTATTATAATCTAAATAAATAGGAGGCAATTCCATATCATTTTCATGTACAGGTTTCTCAAGATAATTAGCTACACGGGTTGCATAAATTCCACCAAACAAATCTCCACTAATACTGTTATGATGCAACCTTCGTGCAACAATAGCCCCTAAGTTGTATTGTTTATCTCCTAATACAGCACTCTTGAGAACACTAAGTGAAGGAAATATGCCCTAGAGGCAATAATAAAGTTATTATTTATTTCCTCATATCATGATAAATGTTTATTATTCATGCTAGAATTGTATTAACTGGAAACATAATACATGTGTGAATACATAGACAAACATAGTGTCACTAGTATGCCTCTACTTGACTAGCTCGTTAATCGAAGATGGTTAAGTTTCCTAACCATGGACACGAGTTGTCATTTGATTAAGGGATCACATCATTAGGAAAATGATGTGATTGACTTGACCCATTCCGTTAGCTTAGCACTTGATCGTTTAGTATGTTGCTATTGCTTTCTTCATGACTTATACATGTTCCTATGACTATGAGATTATGCAACTCCGTTTACTGTGAGGAACACTTTGTGTGCTACCAAACGTCACAACGAATCGGGTGATTATAAAGGTGCTCTACAGTGTCTCCAGAAGGTACTTGTTGGGTTGGCGATTTTCGAGATTAGGATTTGTCACTCCGATTGTCACAGTAGGTATCTTCCGGGCCCTCTCGGTAATGCACATCACTATAAGCCTTGCAAGCATTGTGACTAATGAGTTAGTTGCGTAGATGATGTATTCTGAACGAGTAAAGAGACTTTGCCGTAACGAGATTGAACTAGGTATTGAGATACCGACGATCGAATCTCGGGCAAGTAACATATCTGATGACAAAGGGAACAACGCGGTTGTTATGCGGTTTTGACCGATAAAGATCTTCGTGAGAATATGTAGGAGACAATATGAGCATCCAGGTTCCACTATTGGTTATTGACCGAAGACGTGTCTCGGTCATGTCTACATAGTTCTCGAACCCGTAGGGTCCGCACGCTTAAAGTTAGATGACAATCGGTATTATGAATTTTGTGTTTTGATGTACCGAAGGTAGTTCGGAGTCCCGGATATGATCACGGACATGACGAGGAGTCTCGAAATGGTCGAGACATAAAGATTGATATATTGGAAGCCTAATATTGGGATATCGGAAGTGTTCCGGGTGAAATCGGGATTTTACGTGAGTACCTGGGGTTACCGGAACCCCCCCCCCCCCCCGCCCCCGGGGAAGTAATGGGCCTATTGGGCCTTAGTGGAGAATAGAGAGGGCAGCCAGGAGGTGGCTGCCATGACCCCCTTGCCCAGATCCGAATTGGACAAGGGAGGCGGTGGCCCCCTCTCTCCTTCCTTCTCCACCACCTACTTCCGCCTTCTCCTACTCCTACTAGGCAGGAGGAATCCTTACTCCGATGGGAGTAGGGACTCCCCCTTGGCGCGCCTCCCCGGCCGCCTCGCCTCTCCCCTTGCTCCTTTATATAATGCAAGGTGGGGGCACCTCTAGACACAACAATTGATCTCTTGATTTCTTAGCCGTGTGCGGTGCCCCCCTCCACCATATTCCACCTCGATAATATCGTAGCGGTGCTTAGGCGAAGCACTGCATCGGTAGCATCATCATCACTGTCACCACCCGTCGTGCTGACGGAACTCTCCCTCAAAGCTCGGCTAGATCGGAGTTCGAGGGACGTCATCGAGCTGAAGTGTGATGAACTCGGAGGTGCTGCGTCGTTCGGTACTCGGATCGGTCGGATCGTGAAGGCGTGCGACTACATCAGCCAGCGTTGTGCTAACGCTTCCGCTTTACGTCTCACGATGGTGCGTGGACACACTCTCCCCTCTCGTTGCTATGCATCACCATGATCCTGTGTGTGCGAGGGAAAATTTTAAATTACTACGTTCCCCTACAAAGTGGCATGAGCCAGGTTTTATGCGTAGATGTTTATGCACGAGTAGAACACAAGTGAGTTGTGGGCGATACAAGTCATAACGCTTACCAAAGATGTCATACTTTGGTTCTGGCGATATTGTTGGATGAAGCGCCCGGACCGACATTATGCGACGCTTATGCGAGACTGGTTCTACCGACGTGCTTTGCACACAGTGTTGGCGGGTCTCGCTTTCTCCAACTTTAGTTGAACTGAAAAGTGGCTACGCCCGGTCCTTGAGAAGGTTCAAGCAACACTAACTTGACGAACTATCGTTGTGGTTTTGATGTGTAGGTAAGAACGGTTCTTAGCCCGTAGCAGCCACGTAAAACTTGCAACAACAAAATAGAGGACGTCTAACTAGTTTTTGCAGGGCATGTTGTGTTGTGATATGGTCAAGGCATGATGCTATATTTTATTGTATGAGATGATCATGTTTTGTAACCGAGTTATCGGCAACTGGCAGGAGCCATATGGTTGTCACTTTATTGTATGCAATGCAATCGCCCTGTAATGCTTTACTTTATCACTAAGGGGTAGCAATAGTCGTAGAAGCAATAGTTGGCGAGACGACAACGATGCTACGATGGAGATCAAGGTGTCGCGCCAATGACGATGGTGATCACGACGGTGCTTCGGAGATGGAGATCACAAGCACAAGATGATGATGGCCATATCATATCACTTATAGTGATTGCATGTGATGTTTATCCTTTATGCATCTTATTTTGCTTTGATTGACGGTAGCACTATAAGATGATCTCTCACTAAATTTCAAGATAAAAGTGTTCTCACTGAGTATGCACCGTTGCCAAAGTTCGTCATGTCGAGACACCACGTGATGATCGGGTGTGATAAGCTCTACGTTCATCTACAACGGGTGCAAGTCAGTTTTGCACACGCAGAATACTCAGGTTAAACTTGACGAGCCTAGCATATGCAGATATGGCCTCTAACACCGAGACCGAAAGGTCGAGCGTGAATCATATAGTAGATATGATCAACATAGTGATGTTCACCATTGAAAACTACTCCATCTCACGTGATGATCGGACATGGTTTAGTTGATTTGGATCACGTGATCGCTTAGATGATTAGAGGGATGTCTATCTAAGTGGGAGTTCTTAAGTAATATGATTAATTGAACTTAAATTTATCATGAACTTAGTACCTGATAGTATTTTGCTTGTCTATGTTGATTGTAGATAGATGGCCCGGCCGTTGTTCCGTTGAATTTTAATGCGTTCCTTGAGAAAGCAAAGTTGAAAGATGATGGTAGCAATTACACGAACTAGGTCCGTAATTTGAGGATTATCCTCATTGCTGCATGTAAGAATTACGCCCCTGGAAGCACCACTGGGTGCCGTGCCTGCTGCAGATGGAACCAGCGACAAGAACGTCTGGCAGAGCAAAGTCGATGACTACTCAATAGTTCGGTGTGCCATGCTTTACGGTTTAGAACCGGTACTTCAACGACGCTTTGAACGTCATGGAGCATATGAGATGTTCCAGAGTTGAAGTTAATATTTCAAGCAAATGCCCGGATTGAGAGATATGAAGTCTCCAATAAGTTCTACACCGCAAGATGGAGGAGAATAGTTCTGTCTGTTGAACATATACTCAAAATGTCCGGTATAACAATCACTTGATTCAAGCTGGGAGTTAATCTTTTGGATGATAGTGTCATTGATGAATTCTTCAATCATCGCCACCAAGCTACAAGAGCTTCGTGATGAACTATAATATGCAAGGGATGGATAAGACAATTCCCGAGCTCTTTCGCGATGCTAAAAGCTGCGGAGGTAGAAATCAAAAGGAGCATCAAGTGTTGATGGTCAACAAGACCACCGGTTTCAAGAAAAGGGCAAAGGGAAGAAGAAGGGGAACTTCAAGAAGAACATCAAACAAGTTGTTGCTCAAGAGAAGAAACCCAAGTCTGTACACTTAAGCCTTGAGATCGAGTGCTTCTACCGCAAGCAGATTGGACATTGAAGCGGAACTGCCCCAAGTATTTGGCGGATAAGTAGGATGGGATGGTGATCTAAGGTTTATATGATATACTTGTTTTTGATGTGTTCCTTTCTAGAGCTCGCAGTAGCACCTGGGTATTTGATACTGGTTCTGTTGCTAATATTTGCAACTCGAAATAGGGACTACGGATTAAGTGAAGATTGGCTAAGGACGAGTTGACAATGCGCGTGGGAAATGGTTCCAAAGTCGATGTGATCGCCGTCGGCACGCTACCTCTACATCTACCTTAGAGATTAGTTTTAGACCTGAATAATTGTTATTTGGTGCCAGCGTTGAGCGTGAACATTATATCTGGATCTTGTTTGATGCAAGATGGTTATTCATTTAAATATGAGAATAATGGTTGTTTTATTTATATGAGTAATATCTTTTATGGTCATGCACCCTTGAAGAATGGTCTATTTTTGTTGAATCTCGAAAGTAGTGATACACATCTACCATTCTTAAGAAGTTGCTCCCCACTAATTCCTATTCTCTCACCATGCACACTGTCCACATCAGCGATGTGCCACGTCATCTACTATATCTACAATCAACAAGTAGCCTTCCACCTAAGCAAATCTGCCACCTCAACATTTTTTTCCTTTTTCAACTTAATGCATCGTGGTGATTTTAATCTCTGTATTTGTTGGTCCCTCTTAGTATTGGCGTAAACTAAAACCAACGATAGTATATTAATAGGAGAGCTGATCTCTGTAGCTATAGGTCCCTCTTCATATTCGAAAACAAAAACCAACGATAGTATCTTGAGAGAAAGCCGAGTGCGAGACCATCCCGCTAATCTTCTCCGTGATTCCGATTTTCTTTCCAATAATTTATCTCCCATGTCATGTTTGCATCTTTCCCACTTCGCACCATCCCTTGGCCTTCTACGAATCCGCGCACAAGATACAAATTCAACTCTTCACGACCCGATGGTTGGCACGGTGGTTTGCATCATCCAAGCTTGCACTTCGCCGCCACCGGATTCAACAACGAGCAGCATGCGACGACCACGCCATCGATGGATTCGATGGCGAGGAGTGCGCCAAAGACACCTCTCGCAACCTAGCTCCATCGCCTTCTCTGTACCATCTTCAAATCTGCTAGTGAGTCGCAGGTTTCGCCTTCCAATAATCAAGACCTTGATGGTGGAACAAATCGGATGAATCTGTTATTTACATCCATTGCCCGCCGGTATCAAGGCGTGTTAGCTGGGAGCCCGGGAGGATGGGACACATCTGCACACATCTGCAGCCATCAACATCGCATGCCCTCTTCTCTGTCCCAAGTTCCCCTCGCATCCTCTTATTGGCAGCGTATGTTGATTAATACCTCGCCCATCCAGCTTTTTACAGTGTTCGCATGAGTTAGGCTGTCGTGGAAAATTCATATGCAGGCGATCCAAAGCTCAATCACAGAATTGTATCCGAGATGTAGGAGCTTCATATCATCTGTTGTTTTAGATTTTTCTCCTAAATTTTACATGCCCCGATATAGAATTTAATCCCATGTCTTTCGCATTAGTTGCAGCATTTTTTTAGTCTATGTCGACAAGGTATTCGATCACAACCCAAGCAAGTCGCAGGTGTGTATGTTTTTGCAGAAAATTTTAATCTACGTCAAAGGATATTTTCTATTTGATCACCGACCACCTCCTCTTACTTTTAGTTCTTGTGTCACACATGTGTTACACAGTCTCATTGTCGACAAGATATTTTACTGAGCTCCTAGCAAATGATCCATGGAATGCATCATAAATTCATAGTAAGATACTGATTTGCCACGATAGTATCTTGTGGAGCATATAGAATGAATAGGCGTCTATTAGAATATGATCTATTATGCGCCTCGCTTCTCTTATGAAGGCGCAAGTATTTACAGGGCAAATAGGAACAATTTGTGTGTTGATTTGTGATTTATATGTCCGTATATGTTGATGTAGTTTTCAATCAAATTGTATCTGTAATCTTTATCGTACTTTTGTTGGCTTTGCAGGAACAGTTTGTTGTGATGCCTACCATTTTCTTGGCAACTTGGACGTTGTGATCTGAAGTTTCAACTCATGTGCTATCACTAATGTTATCCCATGTCAATAATAGTAGTGCTCATTGTCGACAACCAAATCAACTGAGCTTTTATTTTCTCTTGGTCAAATTTAACTTTTTTTCCTAGGTCCAAGAACCATAAAAAATAACATCAAATATGACGAGATTAGCTCTCATAAACAGACACTCATGGCATAGCAATTTGTGTTCGCAATATTTCATCAAGATATTAACATAAAGAGATGCAAACCAACGGACAACAAGAATTGTATGCATCATTGCATCAGAATTTGCAATTTCTTTGTAGCATTTTTATCTACTATGTTCTCTGTCGGCAAGGAAACAACTAAGCTACTCCAAGCACTTGGCACACCAGAGAAATAACACCCATAAATTTTATATTGTTTTCTTAGTGTTTTCAGAAACATACATCTACATTATCTCATAGATAGTTTTACGATACTTCAGTATATGGGTGTAATAAGCTTTATAACTAGCTGTCATATGTTGTCCATTGAGTAAATTGCAAGAAACCACCACTTTGAAGGCTAGGTTTTATGAAAAACGCTACTATACATTTTTTGGCGTAAAACACCATGTCTAAGCGTAATCATTTTGCAAATAACAATCGATCGGTGGATTAGGATCGATTGAGCGCGTTTATGACATGTGGGTCCCGTATTTTGCTGACGTGGCATAACATCATCGGAGATGTCGTTAGAGGGGTTCTTTTTGCCAAAAACACCTCAAAATAACAACCTACCTCACTTGCCCCCACCCGACACCGGATCCGGCGAGATCCGCAGACAAGAGAAGGGGAAGGGGCCGCGGGCAGGTCCTGCTTCCTGCGGCAAGCGGCGCGTGGCGCGAAGCTGCGGTGAGCGGGCGGCGGGGACGAGGCGTGGTCGGGCGGGAGGCGCCTGAGCCGAGGAGCTCGGGCGGGGCAGGCCTTCTTCTGGCAGCTCATGTGGCATGGACGAAGGCGGCTGCCGGCGGCGGAGCACGCCAGGAGGAGCGAGGGCCTTGAGTAGCTGATGCGGCCTCGGGCGGCTAGAGGCTAGATGTGGCTGGCTGCTCGGGATCGAGCCGATCTTGATCTGGAGCTTGGGGCGCCATGGGGCAGCATGAGCTCGGCGACGGGGCCAGACCCGGCAGCCGCGCCGCCGCCTCCTGCACTGGACACAGACCGCCTTGCCGCCTCCTGCACCCGGACGACCGCCGTTTCCGCCTCCCATACCCGGATGGAGCGCCCCCTCGCCATCGATGAGAGCCATCGTCGTGTTGATGTTCTGCTCGCGTGCTTGGATAGGCTCAGGGAGCTGATTGCTTTTTTTGGTTTTCATCTATGGGTGTTCCTTCAAATTACAGGGACTCGTTTGTAAATCTAGATAAATACATCATCTAACACTGTCTTGGCCAAACCGTTACGCCACGTTGGCAAAATCTGGATCCACCTGCCATAACATACTTAAAGCGCTCTAATCCGCCAATCAGTGTTATTTGCAAAAAGATTACGCTAGACATGGTGTTTTCTGCCCAAAAAATGTATAGTAGTGTTTTATGCAAACCTAGCCTTCAAAGTGGTGGCTTCTTGCAATTTACTCGTTGTTCATTAGCATAACTAAACTCCATCAGTGTGCCTACGGTTCTATTTGTTTCTAATATATGATCACATCTATGATTTAACTTTATTGTTTTACATCATGTGCTTATAATGTCCCGCAACAACGGGCACGGCATCATCTAGTATTCATAATGTTGAAGCCAAAAGATGCAGAGTTGATAATGATAGTGCAACTTATTTGTGGCACTGCCGTTTGGGTCATATTGGTGTAAAGCGCATGAAGAAACTCCATCTTGATGGACTTTTGGAATCACTTGATTATGAATCACTTGGTACTTGAACCATGCCTCATGGGCAAGATGACTAAAACGCCGTTTTCGGAACTATGGAGCGAGCAACTGATTTGTTGGAGATCATACATCTTGATGTATGTGGTCCAATGAATGTTGAGGCTTCATGGCGTGGTATCGTTATTTTCTCACCTTCACAGATGATTTGAGCAGATATGGGTATATCTACTTAATGAAACATAAATCTGAAACATTTGAAAAGTTCAAAGAATTTCGGTGAAGTGGAAAATCATCGTAACAAGAAAATAAAGTTTCTACGATCTCGATCATGGAGGAGAATATTTGAGATTCTGAGTTTGGTCTACATTTGAAACAATGCGGAATAGTTTACGCAACTCACGCCACCGGAACACCACCACAGCGTAATGGTGTGTCCGAACGTCATAATCGTACTTTACTAGATATGGTGCGATCTATGATGTCTCTTCTTGATTTACCGCTATCGCTTTTGGGGTTATGCTTTAGAGACTGCATTCACGTTAAATAGGGCACCATCGAAATCCGTTGAGACGACGCCTTATGAACTGTGGTTTGGCAAGAAACCAAAGTTGTCGTTTCTTAAAGTTTGGGGCCGCGATGCTTATGTGAAAAAACTTCAACCTGATAAGCTCGAACCCAAATCGGAGAAATGTGTCTTCATAGGATACCCAAATGAAACTATTGGGTACACCTTCTGTCACAGATCCGAAGGCAAGACATTCGTTGCCAAGAATGGATCCTTTCTAGAGAATGAGTTTCTCTCGAAAGAAGTGAGTGGGACGAAAGTAGAACTTGATGAGGTAATAGCTGTACACTGCTCCCTTTTGGAAAGTAGTTCATCACGTAAAGCCGGTTCTGTGACACCTACACCAATTAGTGAGGAAGCTAATGATATCGATCATGAAACTTGAGATCAAGTTACTCTCGAGCCTCGTGAGGTCGACGAGTAAGATCCGCACCGGTGGTGCACGGTAATCCTATTACGGAGGTCATGTTACTTGGCCAAGGCACTAAAAAACACTTCCGTGATGATACGTGTTTGTCACGATGGAGTCGTGTTTTTGTCATGCATGTACATCCATGACAAATTTATGGCGAGAATCAAGATAGTCATACACGTGTTGTCGTAGAAGTGTTCCATGACATTACCAAAATTATCATCACGGAAGTGTCCACTTCCATGACGATAAATCGCGCGTCCGCGAAGTGCTTTTCGTCAAGGGTGACCGACACGTGGCATCCAAATAACGGAACCTGATTAAGCTATCGGGTCGGGTTTTGGATCCGATAACCGTTAACAGCCCACGACCAATGGGGATTTTCCACGTGTAAAATCATCATTGGTGGAGGAGACACGATGTCGGTCGCATTGGCACAAGTGTCACTCATCCAATGGGCGAGACGCGCTTATGATATGTTGACACGTGGACCGACCCATCAAGTTTAAATGGGCCGGCCCAACTGAAGGCCCACAAGATTTTGCGGACCATAATGGGCCGGCCCAGCTAAAGGCCCACGAGATTTTTATGACCATAATGGGCTGGCCCGACTAAAGGCCCACAAGATTATGCGGGCCATAATGGGCGGCCAGGTAAAAACCCCACAAGATTTTTGTGTGCCATAATGGGCGGCCGGTAAAGGCCCACAAGATTCTTGCGGATCATAATGGGCCGGCTCGACTAAAGGCCCATGAGATTTCGCCGACATTAATGGGCGGCCCCAAATTGTAGGCCCACAAGATTTTGAGGACCCTAGTAGGCCGGCGCATTAACTGGCTGCCATGTTTTTGCAAAATGCCGGCACATATTTGATCCGGTCCATTAATGGCCTGCCACGCTCCGGGCCTAATAGTGGCCCATATGAGATCCGGCCCATTAAAAGCCTACCACGTTCTGGGCCAAATTACGGCCCAGATCAGGTCCGGCCCTTTAAGAGGCTTTGGGCTCAATTATGGCCCATATCAGATTCGGCCCGTCAACTGGACAATGTGCTTTTGGGCCCACTTGCTAAAGGCCCACTTAGTAATTGACACGATATTAGTTTTGGCACATTAAGGGCCCGTTTAACATTTCGGCCTATATTAATTTCAGCCCGTTAAAGCCCGTCATATAGTTGGGCCTAACTACGGCCGGTTTGCATCCGGCCTGCTCATGACCGATATCGATTGGGCCAAACAAGGACCAAGACAATTTTGGCCTGTTAAAAGCCCGTGATTTGATTCGCACAATCATGGGCCGGGGTTCATTTCAGGCTGTTGCCGGCCCGTGAGCTATTCGACACGTTTCAGGCCCAACCTACATCGTGATTGCATGACGGTCCGATTATGTACCGTAATTTTACGGTTTGGCGGTTCTTTGCGAAGGCGGATATATATATATATATAGTAAAATAACTGCAGCATCGTGAATAAGAAAAAACCTAGACTATACAATAAAGAATTATGGCATATTACATCCACTGGGCATCAAAGTTCGCCCCTATGATAATAAAGCACAAGTAGATAGCAGATTACATACACTGGGCATCAAAGATCGCCACCAGTGCAAATAAACACGCCGACAAAATAATATACAAAACCGACAAATGACACTTCAATAGAGTTCAAGAAAGGTTAGCCCTCTATTGGGAGCTGCTATAGCAAGCAATGAGCAAGATGATGAGATGCGCTTGTTCAACACTTATATCTTCCTCACTCACGAAGATAAAAGCGAAGACGGATGACAGGTTTTGCACATAAAAGTATCAAGGTCTTGACAATTCATCACATTTCTTCTTGACGAATAAAGTGACACGCTTTAAAATTGCATTAACACAATATGGTATTGTTGGGTCAAGACATGGCGGGAAATGACATTGTGAAGGATTTGGTAGCTTCACGACACCACCGGATTACAGATCAAGAACTCATAAGTATCAATGGTTAGTGTCTTGTCAATTTATACCATTTGATTGGCAAATAAAGAGACGGTTTAAATAATAGTAGAATGATATGACATTGTTCATAGTTAAGACATTCTTGAGAATATGACATTGTCTTTGTAGTGGGTAGGTTCACCACACCCTTTGGATTACGGATGAAGAAACGAAGCATACATGCGGTGCAAAAAGAAGATCACTTGCTCTTGTATAGTTTAATTTACATGGTATGAAGAAGGAACTTGGTTGTACAACTGAAAACTTAAATTGAGAAAGGACAAACTTTTGTTTATGAACTACATAATAAACTTTAAACAAGCAATTTGATGCAAACACCAAAAATAAACAGCTTGTTATTGCGGTCATGCCTAACCAAATATATACAACAAAGTTTGAAGGCTTGAGATGGACAAACTTACATTATTGGTGAATATAGGCTCTATAAAGGCCTTGTCCATCTTGATGGGGGCAATTCAAGAAGTTTACCACAAAATCTTCTTCAAAAGCATTGCCTTTATTCTACATTACATTAAGAGTAAATATAGATGTGATAATATACGAAAAGAATGGAGAATATTTAAGATAAGATGAAGAGTGATGCTACATAACCAAGTAGCTATAAATGTAAGTGCAGCGTCTGATAGGAAGAGTACAGCCAAGAGCAATGCACAACTAAACTTCTTCAGTACCAACCTTATGGTAAGAGCAAATATAGATCGATGTGTAGAAAATGGAGGGCAAAGGAAAATAAGCTGCAGTGATGGTACATGAACAACTACCTATCATTATAAGTATTAATCGATAAAGGACGGCATGTACTTACAAGAACAATGCAGAGCTAAAATAACATTGGCATTGTATATATTCTACACTAATGTAATCATTCATACAGATGAGATAATTTGGGCGAACAATTGATAAGCAAGCTATCATGCATCTGCTTTGTCACATAATGAACCGGTATGTATGCAAATGCAGGTGATCTGGGACAACGAGGTACTAACAAGAGCAAAGCGGTAGGCGACATATTTGCGATATCTGTCGTTCTTGTCAAACCGAATTCTTCTTGAGCAGATTTCTGCAAAAAGATCCATAAGGCACATGCGGAAAAGTAGAAGTTCAAATTGTCATGTGATTTCATAGACGATTACCTCATCTTGGGAACGAGACCCGATTGCATAACAAGGTTTTTCCATTCAATGTCTTCTAAATTTAGCACGAGGAGACTTCACCGGAAATCGTTTATAGACTTGCCATCAAAGTGTGATTTCCTCGGGTAACACCGATCTTTGCCGCAATGCTTCCTTGAAAAGCACAAGCAAGCTTTTCTCGTCATGACTATCGGATTGACCCTCACCTAGATTACAACAATGTAATGTAAATCATTGATGTGTTCAATCAGCGTGAGAAAACAGGGAAAATAATAACCATGAATAATAGCACTTACACGTAAGTTGGACAGGAAGATGTGAAAATGGTGTTTATCTTCACAATAATCTTCCATGATGGGAATATATGCACGTAGTCCCTAACAACATTGAAAGCATTGTCTTTTAAACTGGGAATAAATGGAATGGGGTTCCAATCTGCATGAAGTGGCCGTCTCTGCAGTTGGGATAGGTCTTCGGCCGGTGGACTTGTTGTACTTTTTCCTGGAGTGGGATTTTTCTATGGTATAGCTGGTGCTATGGCAAATGAAATCGGTATACCTTTTCTTTGGAGTCTTGAGTCCCGTGTGGTGGGGCTAGTGGTGTGGCGATTGAAGTATGGGTAAAGTCTGCTGGAGGTATGGGTCCTACGTTTTGTGTCCTTTGGTTGTCTGACCAATATATAAGTGGGGTCTTGTGCGATTTCTCGGCACCACCATGTTTTCAAGGACTTTCTTTGGTGCTCCTTGAGGTTCGGCAATCACCCTCTTCCTTTTTGATGTATGATGCACAAGAACAGCATTTGAGTGGAAAAACATGGTATGATGATGATGGAATATGTATTGATAATGGATGGGCATGGCATCTCGACATATATGATGAGTAAACTAAGCGAGATGGCGGTGCAACAAAGTAGAAGAAATGCAAGACAACATATGCAAGATACACTTAATCAATAAAACATTGCCAAATTAGAGCGAGGCACCTTGATGGGTGATCGGGGCCGGGCCATCGCCTTTGACTCCTCGAGGTTAGAATAGTCATTAGGTTCATATTACGAACAAGAATCAGCGAGATGGGGGCGTGTGAGTTTCATTGCATCGAGAATGGCACTCAATGCCTTGGTGCCTATTTTGTAAGTCATTAGGTTGTTTAGCTTCAAGAGTGGACTGCTTTGCTAGTGTGACACAAAGCAGCTACGAGATCATAGTGTAGATATAACGGGAAAACCTTAAGCATCGAGAGTAAAATCAGCAGAGTGGAACTTGCTTTGGAATATATGTGCTAGTATTGCGATGCGGCTAGAAAAGGCTTCGGATACCAGCTCTCTTCAAGTGAAGGTGCTTGATGCTCATTAATATCGATGTAACTCTCAAAGGCGACACAGCTCCGCATTTCCTTGCTATTCTTATAGGATTCAAGTGGGCAGGCCACTACAAATCCTATTCCTATGTTTACAAGATCCTCTGAATCAAAGAAGCTCAAAGTGTCCATCGAACCGACCGTATAGAACTCTACCTTTGCAAATGTCCCTGCTCATCTTGGTACAAGGAACATCTTGTACTACTATCATACTCCCTCCGTTCCAAAATATAAGTCTTGGTAGAGATTTCCACTATGGATCACACTACTGAGATGTATCCAGATACATTTTAGAGTGTAGATTCACTCATTTTGCTCCATGTGTAGTCCATGGTGGAATCTATACAAAGACTTGTATTTAGGAACAGAGAGAGTACATATTAAAGAAGAACGGAAGAGGAACATGGTAAAGAAGAGCAAGCAGATTTTGGATAATAAAATGTTGGTTCTTGCGGTGCCCACACATGATGAACCAGAGCGCATTAAGAATGCAACTCCCACTGTCTCTCGACCATTTAGGTGGTTGGATGAAGATCCTACGTCTCCTAACCCTTCTTCTTCTTCCTCGTCTCTGATTCTTCCCATACAGAACACCGCACGGGCCGCCGGCCGGACCACCGGCCCCCACCGCCTGTGTTCCTCCGCCACCCCCACCCCCACCCCCGCCCCAACCCCCACCCGCGTCGAGTTTTCTTCGTTCGGCGAGGCCCCACAACCACCCGAGCCCCTTCGATTGCATGGGTGAACTCCGGCGAGCTCTGAAAAATCGACTAACCCAATTTTGAAATTTAGTCTACTGTGATTTAACTAGTGTGGAATATAAAAGGGGAAAACCATAAGCATTGGGAGTATTGTGTTGAGCGTTCGATGGCGGATCTGAAGGTGGAAACCGGACAAAGGCAACTTCGCAACCAAGACAAGAAATCGAGTAAAGCGGTGGCGATCTATTTTCTTGTCTGCGATAAATAAGTTGAGCAGAATCACGAAAGAGTACCGCCTACAGTGCGGCGCCGATGTCTTGTCTGTAGAGAATTTGTGATGCTGCGATAGCGATGGCTGTCGGCGTGGAAGCGAATCTAAGAGGGTAGGCGGTGGCGGCATGCGCGGTGGACG
The DNA here is from genome assembly GCA_021605145.1 of Aegilops bicornis. Classification (NCBI taxonomy): domain Eukaryota; kingdom Viridiplantae; phylum Streptophyta; class Magnoliopsida; order Poales; family Poaceae; genus Aegilops; species Aegilops bicornis. The sequence continues at coordinate 1,326,298 of JAHIAL010000063.1, read as the reverse complement.
AAGAGCGATCGTGGGAGGCGGCACCCGGCAAGGTGGACGACGGCGAGGATGAAGCGAGAGGACGGGATGCAAGGATCCCGTCCGAAGCCGTGGATGAGAGAGTCGATCTCTTGTAATGGGCCAGCGACATCGGGTATCGAGATCCGGCATGGTGGAGGAGAACGGCGGTGGATGGGGTGGCGGACGGCGGCCAGACGGAGGAGGGTGGGGTGGAGTGGGTGTTTTGGCCCACGAAATGCGAATGGGGAAAAGGGAGGTAGAGAGGAAGGAGGAACCATGTATTCAGTGGCGCGCTTGTCTCAAATGCGAGGAAATTTACAAACTTAGCCCCGTTTCAAATTTCTACTACATCACAGCAACATTAGTCGGTTGGGGATAGGACGGTAATCTAGCATACACGAATATTTGCCGACGAGGGTTTGTTTTACGCCCACCGTGTATGAATATGAATCGGGGAGGAGTCGATTTGACGAGGACACCTTGTGTTTAGGCGCCCACCGTGTATGAATATGAATCGGGAGGAGTCGATTTCGGCAGAGGACACTCTGTGTTTTGGCGCCCACCGTGTATTAATCTGGGTGAGATGCGGTTTCATCACGTTTGTGTGAAATTACAAACATACCCATATCAAAAACTATAGAAATCCAGCAGATAGGATTTGTGTGGCGGGATAGGCGGTAGTGATTTCCATCTCATGATTTTGGTTTCAAGGTGATTCTGCGACTTTCTCCCCGCTTCGTTCAAATTTTGCGAGTGCACGTTTACCGTGCCAACTTAATCGAATCCCGTTTGTATTCTATTTTTTCAAGGGATCCATTTTCAATTGGAATTACATTCTATATACATCATTTTTTTAATATATACTTTCAAAAGCACAACAAAGAATTCTGCTCCTTTATATGAATAATATGATTTACAAATACAACGATATCGAAATCTTAAGGTTGAATTCGAAAAAATTTAACCAAATTATGTTCTACTAAAATGTATGGATCAGTAATATCTACATATTAAATAACATAGATGTGTGTGAATTCATATGAGTATGCATGTTTGATAGATCAATTTTGGTTCGAGTATGGATTACATGTATCATCATCTCGAATTCAAATATTTGAATCCCTTTTTTGTTCACTCCTTTCACGCCCATCTCTCTCGCATGCATGCTCCTTCAGGTAGCTATCACTCTCTTTTTTCTAGCTCATCTGCACGCTCACTTCATGTTTCTCCTATCCTCGCAAACATGGTCTCTCGACGTCTCCCTTGAGAAGTGTCACACTCTCCCTATCATTATACATTACACGATTTTCATTATCTCTCACGTCTCTACTGTTCTCTGGTATCACTCGGTACCTAAGCTTTCTTTTTCACCGCCACACACACAGTCTCCACTCGTCTTTCACTTTGTCTTTCTCTCGATGGGATTCTCTCACACACCCTATATGTCTCTACATATGACTCATACCACTAAAATTACTCTCTCTCTCTCTCTCCTGTAGACACAACATTTGTTGCGGTCTCCTTTCGCTCCATCCTGCATCGACATTATTCATTTGTTTACCGATCAGACAACCTCGACTACCATCTCTCTCTCTCTCTCACAGACACACACACAACTCCTGCTTCCACTCCCTTCCCGACCACCGTCTCTCTCACACACACAAAACTCTCGCTTCCTTTTGACTCGTATTTCTATCACAAACATTTATCGACTAGCTAGCGCCTAGATAGGTTTATACACCCACACACTCGTGCTTCCACCATCGCATACATGTCTCTCTCCGCCTCCTTGTATCTATGTAGATTTTTCTTCCCTTCTTGAGACACGCCTCCCGATCGTGCACACGCACACTATCGCCTCATTTTAAGCTGATACCTATCGCACACACACACTCCTTGTGTCTTTGTCACACATGCACTGGCCTCCTCCACTCTCCCTCTCTCTCTCACACACACATGGGCTTTTTGCAACAACTAGCAAGATGCCCATGCTGTACCTGAACATCAAGATGCATTTGTATGAGTAGTTTATCTTGTGGGGAAAAGGATGAGCAACGGAAGGTCTTATTTGCAAATGTGGAGAGGTGTGGGTATCTTTTACAAAATTGCCATAGTTTCCTTCCTATCCGTCAGGATATAGATCGGACGACCTATATTACAGGATGGCGGGGCACACGATCATCACCGACAATGCTTTTTATAAGAGTAGGGATAAAAATAGAGTTGGTGATGATGGTGGGCCCGCCATCCTGCAATGTAGGTCGTCCGATTTATATCTGATCGATAGGAAGGAAAATATGGCAATTTACAAGACTCTTCACCACATTTGCGTATAAGGCCTTCCCTCGTTCATCCTTTTCTCCCACAAGATCTTGATGATCCGCAACAGCATACGAAGCATCTTACTAGTAAGAGTAGAAATTAGACATATACCACTTCTCGAATCTTGAAACCAACAACATTCCTCCCTTATCTCATCAAAACCGCCAAAGGAATATATTTTTAGTGAAACATAACATATTTTTAGTGATATACTTATTTCAAAACTATAATATTATTCTATCAAATCTTTGAATATGTATTAATATACTTTTATCTTGTGGCAACGCATTGGCACATTGCTAGTAGTTATTATAATTTTTGGACACCGTAAAAACGGTGGAGTACATATACGAAGAGAAGAGGCATACGACGCCTTGGGCCTCTTATTGCTTCGCACACATGAGTGTTATGTAAAGGCGACGTTAACAAATAAACCCTAAAACCCTAGGTGCACGATTGCTTTGCATTCGGCTGTAGGCACCGCAAAGTGCGTGGTGGAGCACCTTTGTAGGAATAGTCAGCCGTGGATAATTTGATCCGCAGGAGTTGATGGTCGGGACCACAGGTGAACGACTTGGGCCTTGATGGCTCGCTTGATTGCCTTGATCGAGTAGCCACGTTTAAAATATCGTTTTTAGCGGGGTTAAGAGTTCCGATTTTCAATGGCGGCTTTTAAGTAGTAAGTAGTTTTAGAACGATTGGTATGGAGCTTAAAATGGAATTCATAGTACCACGTACCTCCTTGGCGTATGGGTGTATGGTTTTTTTATGCGCTAGAGGTTGTAGTTGTTTATGTTGCGAGATGTTGAACCTGGTAGTTCTAGGGCAAATACTATGGTTTAGATTTAGATGCTGGTTTTCAGTAATGAAAATCGGAAGGGGAAACCCTTCTTTGATTAAAGAAAACTACTACCTCCATTCTGGTTTACTAGTCCCCATCGTACTTTGGGTCAAAGTTTGTCCATGAATTTTACTTGTAAAATGTGAATGGAAAACGAGATTTTGTTATACCCAAACAAAAAGGAATTGGAGGAGTGATTGCTCGACAGGACGGCTTCTCATAGCGAACCTTTGAGCGGCCTTGACCAAGAGGGCTGCACTCGGCTGCGAGGCCCAGCTGAGCACGCCTCCTACGCCGCGATGCAACCAGCTTAAGACTGCCCTTTGCCTTCATTGAATCTGCTGCGATGTCTTACAACACATCCGTCCATGAAGCCAGAGCATTTTAGAACACAAAAATGACTAAAAATATAATTAATTTACGCATGGTCTTGACTTGTTGTGCTTTCAGACCGGTAGCGAGGAACTAGTAGAGGATTTTCTTTATTTATAACCCTCCTCACATTTTTTTGGCTTTGAAGTGAATCATGGTTGTGGACATTATGTATGAATGTGGATATCTGTGAACATGAGTTTGATGTGGAAGTTGAACTTGGAATGTCGGGCTTATGGCGTGAACTATACCATGTCCAATGCTTAAATACATTATTGTTTGGAAAGTAATTGATGTTATTACATGACCCGAAAAAAACATTTTGTGCCACATCGGTAGATGCACGGACATCACAATAGGCATCTTGTTGGATAAACATTTGAACCTAGCTATTATGAAGGAAATTTTGTATTGACAACAGTTTTAGATAGCAGGAGACGCCTAGCCTGCTTTGCCTCTGCTAGCTTATTTCGGCTTCTTCCATCTCTTCTTTGGCTTGGGTGAAGAGAGCATCGATTGCTCTTTTAAACTTCTTGAGAACTCAGCTACATTCTCAAGGGCTGCAGCACGCTTTCTTTCAGCCTTTACTAATGCCACGAGGACACGAACAGCTGACGACTCCACCTGGCTTGTGTGTAATCCAGCATCATCTGGGAACTTGCACCTTGTGTCTAACCCAAAATCATTAGGGAACTGGCACCTTGTGTGTAATCCAGCCCCATTTTGGAAACATGATCTCGAGGTTGACCATACTTCCCTCCTCGCAAGAACTGCATCCTGACATGAAGTTACTTCTTTTTTAGATCAATACCGAGCAACCTAGATCCATTTAGTAGAAGCGGATAAATGGAACTCGGAGAAGTGAATTCAAAAGGAAAAAATAAAATAAAAGCAGGACTACAAGGTGAGAACACCCACTTCCTACATCAAGCTAAAACGAAAGAAAGCATTAGGACGATTAAGACTCTTCTTATTACACATCAAAGAACACCACGCTTAAGAGAAGCAGAAACTACAACATATACACATCGAAGAACACGAGGCTACCACGAAAGTAATTGAAAGGGTGTTACTTACCAAAGATCGCTTTTACAGGTGTTGTGCAGCTCCTCTTTAACTTGCCACGCTCCTTGAAGATGTCCCGAATATCCCGTGTTTGGTCTTCATTGCTCCTCTGCATGTTCGCTTTTCGTGGTTTTAAAATCTCAACATGAAAAGAAAAATATACTACTAGTAATACTCGCGCATCTTGTGGGCAACATTAAAGCACTAAATACGCCATGTTAGAGCATCTCCAATAGAATCGCAACGCGCGGCGCTTTCAAAAAACGTTTACAGTGCTGAGATCGAGAAGTAGATACTAGAGTGTAGAGGATAGTTCTCAGCATAGATAGATAAAAAAAGATAATTCAACTACTCCTCATCGTCCGACTCCTCCTCGGTGATGTCCTCCTCCGACGCCCCGGATCAGAGGCGTGAAGATACCGATCATCGCCGGATTCCTGTGGCAACGCTGCTCCTAGCCTCATGTTGAATTGAGCGTCCGCTTTTAGCCTCACGCTTGTCCTCGCGATAGGTGGCTCGCTCCGCCCTCCTCTTATCCCTCTTCGCCTCCTTTGCGTAGTAGAAGTCGCGCTCGTTGATGATGTCCTGCGGGAAGTGTTGGCGCCCACACACCATGGCTTCCTCGTCCATCTCGGCGATCTTTGAGACGGTGCTCCCGCCTCCGGTTGTCGCGACGATCCTCGTCCGGTGCTAAGCCGCGGCAGGCGCTGAAGCTCCTCGCCCGCTTCCAGCGTCGGCACGTTGGGGAAGTTCAATGTTCTATGAGGCCACCGGTGGCGCCACACCGCTGCGTCGTACGCGCGGGCGGCCTCGTTGGCGGTGTCGAAATTGCCGAGGCTGAGGCGCATCCCTCGGAACCGGATCTCGGCGGAGAAGACGCCGGAGGGGCGCGCGTGGACGCCGCGGTATCCCCAAGTTTCCCGGCGACGCGGCGGCGAGGCGAAAAAGAGCGGGGAGAGAGCGGTGGTGAGGCACAGAGCGGGGAGAGAGCGGTGGCAAGGCACAGAGCGGTGGGTGGGCATTGGATTTTATAAGCGCTTTGGACGCTGCCAAGGCTAAAACTAGCACGCCTTGGCCGCTTTTCCCACTGTAGCATGCGATCCTTTCCGACGTCTCGCTATCTCTACTCTCTTCTCTATTGTTATATTTATTTTATATTTAATATTTAATATTTATCTCTACTTCCTTTACTGTCTACTTTTTTTCTCTATACTTTTTTTTCTTCCAATATAGGCCGTCCGATTTATATCTCGATGGATAGGAAGGAAACAAATGGGAATTTTGCAAAAAGATACCCATACCCCTCTTCATATTTGCAAATAAGGCCTTCCCTCGTTCATCCTTTTCTCCCACAAGATAAACTACTCATACAAATGCATCTTGATGCGTGCAACGCATGGGCATCTTGTTAGTTCTAAAAACCTTACCATCATTTGCCACACTCATCGGTTGCGTATGAAAAACATACCCAAGCACGCAGTAGCGATCTGGGCTTGACGCACAATTACAAGCTGATATTCTGTTGGACAATGGAGGCTATAACCAATTACTTTTACGGGAACAATAGCACCTGGAAATTTGAAGGGTAGGTATGAACAAAATTGGAACTGCACATGTATTGCTAAGTGATTCAATACACACATTACCAATCAAGGAGGAGAATGATGGTCGCGGCCGCCTCTGTGCATCATGGTCGGCAACGGGAGTCAGTTCATTGTCCATGACGGTGGTACTTCTGCGCTTGGCGTCGGCTTTCGGGAAGCAGATCCGAGACCGTGTAAGACGATGCCGGGGAAGAGGCTCCGTGTACGACGATGATGGTGGACCGGCTCCAGTGCGGCGTACGAGGTCATTGATGAGGCAGATGCACTGCGGTGGACGAGTGTGCCAATGTAAAGGGGAGGAGCATGAAGGCTGCGGTGCCGTGGAGAAGTCTATTTTGCGGTGGGGATAGAAAATGGGGAGTATTCTGGTGTGCTACTCTGGGAGCGGGGGTGGGCTTGGCTGGGTGGGGTGAACACGAGTTACGAAAACAGCCCCTACTAAGCATCATCCGTAGGCCTGTTCGAAGGCTATGATGGTAACTTCCCATCGCTCGAATCGGGGTCGGGAGATTTTCCGCGACCTCAAAATTTTGTGACACTTTGGACTCCCGTGTGTGGCGTGTTGAGTGATTGACTAAGCAACTAGCGAGTAGTAGTAGTAAACTCTGCATATTAGGTTTGACCGAAGTCAAACTTCCTAAAGTTGGACCAAGTTTATAGAAAAATATAAACATTTACCATAAAAAATATGTATGATGTGAAAGTACATTCAATAATGAATCTAATGGTATTTATTTGTTATTGTATATGTTAACTTTTTGTTATAAGCTTTACGAGAGTTTACAAAACTTGACTTTGACCAATGCTAATACGCTGGACTTAAATAAAAAGAGGGAGTACACATTTGTTTTCTTAGTTTGTAGTGAACTAATCATTTGTTGAAATTGTGAAATAAATATATTAGGCTATTGACTTGAATGTAATGGTCTATACAATTCAATAGTTACAATCATTATCGAATGCCAAGATGTATACAAGGTCTATAGTACTTCACAACATGCTCAAACTCACATAATCCCAGTCAAATGAGAATCTAAATGCATTTCATAGTTATTACTTTGTAGGATGCAACAAAAACAACAATAACTCTACATCAGCCATTATAGAAGCAACATTTTGACATATCCCAATGTGTGAATGAACAGTGCAAAGAGAGCTTTTGAAGATGGAGCAGATAGGGCGGGAAAGATTGTATGTATGTGGACGAGAGAGTAGGAGACAAACCTAACAAGATAGAGAGAGAGATAGAGAGAGAAAGAGAGAGGAAGAAGTTAGGTCTGTGAGAAAGATGGAGACATGTAATATACATGAGATGCGTGTGCATCCGGATTCTGTAGACGTGGAAGGAGAAGAGACAACAGGTTTGATCAGAGAGCTGGAAAAACATGGACGAGAGGGGAAGGATCTCGTGGATTGAGGGATTGACAATTTTGTGCGGGGAGAGAGGGATTGGTAATTTTGTGCAAGAGAGAGAGAGGCGGGGAGGAGTCGGTCGACCATCGTCACATCACCTGCTTCCAAATGACCCCGCATTCTCAAGGCGGCAGGTGTGGTCGCTGCCTTCGATCTGCTCGATGCCCTCTTTGAAGATTGATGTGTTGTGCATGTTGGGGTGCCAAGAAGCACAAGCGAGAGTGGTCGCCGTATAACCTTGGATGGGGATGAATTGTGTGCTCGGCAGAGTGTGTGTGTGTGTGTGTGTTGTGCTGCGTGTGTCTGTGTGTCTGTGTGTGTGTGTGTGTGTGTTAGATATTGAGAGAAAACAAACCTAAGGAGAGAAATGGGTATTCACGAAGAGATTGTGCGGGCCTTGAGGTGGGCAAGGGCCGGTGAGGGTGTCAAAATGTGTAGCGTTGATGCATGTGTTGCATGCGACTGCGTCGAGGGACCAGACGAATCGAGAGAGATGGTTGTTGTGTTACGGATGCTCCTCTCTCTGTCTCTCTCTCCCTCACTCTCTCTCTCTCTCTCACACACACACACACACAAGTAAACTAGAAGATCGTTCTCTCATGTATACACAACGTATCGGCATCTGTGTATGTCTCACTCATGCATGATCATTTGCACATTCACACCTCTCTATGTCTCAGATCACACGCACACCGCTCCACATTGCCCTTCTGCCACAACACACATATGGACACATACACACATTCTCTCTCAGTCACACACACAAAATCAGTATTAAAAAAAAACTAGGGCGCACCTAAACGCGTCCAAATCCAAATAAACACGAACTGGAGCTAAATTCAAATATATGGAAATATTGCAGCGTCAAGAACTTTCACAGGAAAAAAAGTTGAGTGATATTCGAGGATTGTTTTCACACACACAAAAAGGTTCGGTGGATGTCCGTCGAGCGTGACACGGTGATGCACCGTTCGATCGACCGCGCGGCCGCGGTTCACGCGCTTGCACAGGATTCCATATCGTGGCTATGGTACTAACTAATAAAAGCGCTGCCTAAGTCTAACGTTTACGTGTACTAGTACGGTTTTCTTTTAAGTTTGACCGAGCTTATATATAAAACTAAAGTAAGATCCCACACGCGCACTCATCAATATGCCGCCGCCACCGTTGCGCATGCCGGCGCCCGCCTGCTCCGGCCAACAATTTCTCGCCCATCACCGCCGTGTTGCCGCCATCCACATGTGCCATGAAGTCAAGGCTCGCCGCTCACATCGTCTGCTGTCCCTCCTCGCGATGCCGCCATGGCGCCAAGCACGCGAGCAGCTGGTGGAGCAGCGTCTATGCACGCGATGTCTGAAGAGGAGGAGACGGCGCGTGCTCCAAGACGCCATGGCGAGGAACTAGCGTGTAATTGTCGTCTCCGCCAGCGGAGGAGGCGCGATGGTGGCTGTCGCGGCGGAAGCCGGTCAGCGGCGTGTCGAGCCCGCAAACCAGGTGCGGATGCGGAATCTACCTTGAGACCTTGAATGCCACGTGGATCCACGCAATCTGAAGGAGCAATTTGGGTCATCGACTCATGTGAGCCGTTTGATGCAACATGGATGGCTAGAAGGGCTTCTTCCACCTCTTCGCTGCCTTCTTCCTTCGCTCCATCGAACTTCTTTTCACAAATCGGTGACCCAAATTATACTACTAGTACGAACGTATTAAGTACAAAGAGGAACACGAAGATCTGACGATGGTACCAAGCTGCGAGAAGAACAGTAGTAAGACATAGTACTAGTACTACTGCATGCGTACTAAAGAGTTCAAATAACGAGAAAGAACATAAACATAGTTACTGCTTTGGGGCCTCCCACAACACACCCTTGAAAATAAACTAAGCAACTAGTCTGCTTGACACTGCAAGAGAACCAGCATGAGCGACAAAGATCGCCACCTACTCGGAGTCCGAGTCCACGTCCTCGACTTCGTCCTCGTCCCTCTTCCTATTCCTCTTCGCCGACGCTTCTTTGCTTGAACCGGACACTGGGCTCTGCTTCTTCCTCCAACACTTGTACATATTTAAACAAAGGTAGGCATCCATTCCTGCGTACAGGATGTGATCTTCATCTCATGTCTTCGACTCCCATGCATGATGAAACTTCGTGATGAGGTTTCTTCGCTTTAAGCGTCTGAAGGATCAATCATGGCTGCTGCTGGTCAGCATTGAAAGTTGAGAGGAGGACACCAGTGCTTGCATACGGAGATCGAAGGGATGGCCTACAACGAGACCTATCCGACGCAGACATCCTGTCATTCTTAAAGCCTATAGTAACGAATTTCACTCTTTTGTCCTTGAGGAAGTTCTTAAAATCCTGGCACTCAACGCCGGCATGGCATATGTGGTAGACCAAGCAAGCGTTATGTACGCAAACACGGATCACGGCGGGCTTCTTCCTCTCTTCGTCCTTTAGATCCTTCTCTCGTCCCAGATCGTGGTGTACTCAACATCTAGCCCAGCAACCCACTCATCCGTTGAACTGCTGAACATGCCTAGGAAGCGAGCAAGCCATGCTTTCACCGTTATGGATCCACGTGTGTAGATGACGATGAACTGATCACCGGTGATGGCTCTAACTCGGTACTCAACGGCGACCATGGAGATTTGGGAGGCCATGGATTTCGGAGGAGGGTTAGGAGAAGTTGAACTGTTGTACCCATAAAAATGCGGGAGCGAACTAATGTGAAAGGACGGGACGATCGGGAAGCGAATCTATTGTAAGGTAGAAGACGGGACGAGTAGGCGTCTTGAGCAGCGTGGGGTTCGATTGACTTGCGGTGTAACATCCCAAATTTTCAATTTGTAATGTTATACATAGATCATCATTTGCATATCATATTTTATTGCATTTTGGCTTGATCCTAGAAATTTCACATAACTCGAGGACCCACGGAGAGAGTTGAGATTTCGTTATTTTCATATTTGAGTTTTTCTCAAATTTCGAAAATAGGATCATTTGATTTTTTTTATTTTACCCTCAATTATTTCTATTATAAAAATATGAGAGAGGGAATAAAATGACTTTCCCAAAATAAAGAAATATTGAAGGTTTAATAAAAAATCAAATACGATTTTTATTTGGAGTTTATCGCTATTTTATTTGAATTTAGGAAAAAATTGCACGTTTCAAAATTTCATTTTAGGGCCAAGAAAATGTTCACCTCGTTCCAAATATTTTGGTTAGGCGGTAAAAATTTATTTTGGCATTTTTAGAATTTTATTTTAATTTTCTAGAATTTTTCTTGTGTCGGTGGAAATCGGGTTTTTACAAAACGCCCACACCCGACCGGGCCGAAGGCCCAACCAGGCTGCCAACTGGCCATCGCCCGTCGTCTCCCGCTCCGGATCGGGACCGGAGTCCCGATCGCCGCCGCCGCCCGAGTCCGAGAGGACTCCACCTCCCCGCCGCCTCCTCGCCCCCTCCCGCAAGTCGACGCCGCCGCCTCCCCCCCCGCCTCTTTAAAGGCCGACCCGGCCCCGAGCCCCAAGCCGACCGCCGCCCGCCGCGCTCCACCGCCCACTTGACCGCTCGCCCGCCGCCAAGCGCCGCCTCCCCGCCACCGCCGCCCGGCCGGACCCTTCCGGACCTCACCGGAGCCGAGCCGAGGTAGCCGCCCCGTCGCCCGGTTTTCTAAAGAAAACCGATCCGGTTTAAAAAAACCCTAGGTTTTCGTTTTTTAGATCGGTTTTTTTCGGTTTAAGTATTTAGCGATCGTTCGTTCAAACGAACAATTTTCGTCTTTTAGTTTCAGTTAACGAACGTTCGTTCGTTAGCATGTTCGTCCGTTTTTTTCTTTTTCTCGGATTTTTCTGCGATTATTTCTAATCGCGATTTCTGATCCGATTTTCGATCTAGTATAACTTTTTGCTCGTTTATCGGAATCAGGCGATTCAAGCGCCTAGAGTTTCGTCTCGAAACCCTCTTTCCGATTAATCAACTCAAACAAGTTTTTGCCTCTGTAAAATTTGACTTAGGTCCAGATTAGTAAACGAAGCTTGTTTCTTTCGCCGTTTGACTTTCGTTGCTTCGTTCGATTTGATTCTTTTTGCAAACCGGAGTTCTTAAGTTGAACTTTCTGGTTAGATCTTTTATTTGAGTTTTACCTGTGCATTAGGCAGTACTTATTGTATGCTTGTTTGTTTGTGATAGAGTACCGAGTGCGCCGCTTGCTACTTTGAATCGCTAGGTTTCACGGATCATCAGCAAGGCAAGTAACACTTTGATCATATCCCTTTTCATACCCAGTTTTTATGCATTAGATCAATCCTCAAGCATTGCATGATTAGGATCTAATTAAATTGTGGGTTTTGGGAAAGTACATGAGGTAGTACCTATTACCTGCTTATTATCAAACCCTTGGGAGCTACTTCTACGTTTGCTTATTATGCCATGCTATGCTAGTAGACGTGGATTGGGTGAGTGTATCCATGATGATGTGAGATTGTTAATTAATGGTTTATTTAGGGTGGCATCTTAATCACACATCTGGTTGGATTGATGTACCTGGGTTTTCCTGGATTGACTGTTTCTTTTTTGACCTCCACCCAGGCTAAAAGGGATCATGAGTTTATTCATGCTAGAAACTTCCGTAAAAGTGTACCACAAGCTACTATGGGCTCTAGCATAGTTGATTAAGTCGTCTGCGAACTCTTCACGGTGGTAGACTAGCGATGTAGAGGGATGTAGGTGTAACTGTCTCACCCGTTCGTAAGGTGCTAGCGCTTGGGAAGACAATGTCTCGGTCCATCCGTTTCTCAAACACCTTGTAGTGCTTGAGAATCCCAACGGAGGAGATCGAGTCTTGTGGGGAAAAGTGCACAAACCTCTGCAGAGTGTACAAACTAATCATGGTTAGCCGTGTCCCCGGTTATGGACATCTTGAGTATCTAGTTATTTGGATTATCATGTGAATCTGATCATGTTACTTTAATTAATATTGTTGGGTTTTAATGACGATGCTTAATTGGGATTGAGAATGCTGTCAACCATTCTCAATGTTTAACAACCACCATGATAGTTAAATAAAATTTATTTCCTTTGCAGTAGGGAAAAATTGGCTTTACGCAAAACTGTAACCATAGAGCTTTCCACCAGCCATATATGCATGTAGTATAGCATTACTCTTTCATATACTCTCTATGTGTTACTTTGCCAGCATATTCCATGTGCTGGCCCGTTTTCGGGCTGCAACGTTCATGTTGCAGACTTTTAGAACGACGCAGTAAGGTGCCTTAGGTCGTGGTTCTATACTCGATGATGCCGTTGGATTTGATGGACTCGCTTATCTTCCTAGCCTTCCTCTGTTATCGTTATTAGATGGCCTTTAGCCATATTTATTGTAATATCTTCTCTTTTGAGAAATTCGATGTAATTGGTGTGTGATTGCTACTCTGTTATAAATCCTTCGAGTAATGTGGCGTGTCAAGACATCGATCCGAGGATGACATCGATGCACTGAGGTCGATCGCTTGAGGTCTGGTCGCTACAAGATGGTATCGAGCACACGACCGTGTAGGACACGACCACTAAGCTAAAGCCCTAGATCACTACTCTTTCTTCTCATTTCTGACTCCTCATCTTTTCTACTCTTTTAGGATGGCGGATGCAAGGAACAAGTTCATGCAACCGGATGATGACACACCATTTGGACGTCACTTGAAGGAAGTCACTAGATACCTGAACATCGGAGTACCAAGCTTTACCGGGACCTACAATGCCACTTTACCCGAAGAGGAGCGCTGGATGATTCAAGTTCAAGTTCCAGGAAGGACGTTCGTGCCAGTCACGGAGCCCATAGAGTTTTCCTTTGATGCACCAACCTGGAATCTAGGAAAGAGCATGGCAACCCACATCACCATGGTACGTATTGGAGAAGTTTACCGCAATGATCTCAAGGATACTATCTACCAGATTTGTGTGCGCCGAGATGAGCAATGGGAAATGATCAGCACCAGGAAGGATAGATCAATCGCAGCTTTTATCCAGGAATTAAACCAGCACATCTGACGCCAAGTGAACTAGATGTGCACAGGCATGATGGATCTGCAGAAGGCCTTGACCAAGATCACGGAACTAGAGGAAGAACTCAAGGCTACACGTGAAGATTACATGGAATAAATCGAAGTGCTAGTGGAGAAGAATGATGACTTAACCAGGAAGCTAGGAGTTTTCATGGGAGAACCCGCACCAGGAAGAGAAGACGATGATTTCACTTGCCCAAATAACTATATCATCATTGGCAATAATCGACTTCGGACCCATTTACGACAGCGATAATGACTATGTTGATGAAGCTGGAGCAGATATCATGGAGTCTTCATCGGAGTAGTTTTTCTAGTTGACCACCATAACAGTAGTAGTATTTCCCTATGTATCTAGTATAGTCCGAGCACTTTTGTAACGATAGATAGACCGTTGTATATCTTTGTTTGAATTGATTGGAGTGATATTTGTTTGCATTTGTCTCATGTGCATATTGGTAGTTTTTTTCTCACTAGACCTCATTCTATTCTATATTCTCATCTTCTCTAAAACCCTCATATGCCTCCAGAGACGACAATCGGATTTGTTTTCCCACCGGAGATCACTCAGTTGATTCAGCAGACAGTAATGCTTTGATGCAAGCACTAGTACGTAATCAAGGCAAGAACAACAACAATAACAACAACAACAACAACCCACTACCACCACCACCATTGACCATTTGATTTCGTTTCTTAAGGCTAAATCCGCGGTGTTTTCCAAAGTAGCACCGAGCCGATTGTTGCAGTATGATTGGCTCGCAAGGTTGGAAGGGAGCAAGCCCGCTGCAGGATGCACAGATGCGGAGAGAGTGCGTTTTGCCGCACATCACCTGGATGGACCCGCAACATCATGGTGGGAGAATTACACACCACACACCCTATTGACACAAATCCACATGGGATCGGGCCAAAGCAAGCTTTCCGTACTTCCCACGCTTTTCAGCAGGAGCTATGGCCATGAAGAAGCGTGAGTTTATAACTTATGCCAAGGAGGACGACTGTAGGCCAAGATGTGGAGGACTTTAGTAAGTTAGCATGTTATGCCCCGGATGACGTTACATGTATGCAGCTAAGCAAGAGAAGTTCCTGGAAGGACTAAATGATGAGCTGAGCATGCAGTTGATGGTAGCAACTTTCAATAACTATCAGGAGTTGGTAGATCGTGCTCTTATGATTGAAGGGAAGCAGCAACAAATTGAAAACCGCGAGAGGAAGTATGGCCAAGGGAAGTACAATTCTGGAGCACAGCAGAAGCTATGCTTTACCCCGAAATCGGAAGGACAATTCCAGCATACTCATGGAGGAGGTAGCTCGCACAATCATAATGGCTCCAAAATGGTAACGGAATGGAGGAAGCAAACGACAAAACCGCACCAACCCGTCAACCCCAGCCAAGAGAGACCTGAGTCAAGTCACTTGCTTTAAGTGCGGTAAGACCGGACATTATGGCAATGAATGTCACGAAGCTCGAGAATGGAAATGGCAATGGAAGCTACGGGAAGAAGCCAACCCTTTCAACAGGGGGATGTGAACCACATTAACGTGGAGGAGGTTGAAGCCCACCGGATGCGATAATAGGTAAGTTTTTGGTTAAGACATTTATCGCAATCGTTCTTTTTGATACTGGTGCAACACATTCATACATATCACGGGGATTTGTGGATAAGTATAAACTGCCCACCAAGGTTCTTAGAACACCTATGTTAGTAAGCTCACCAGGAGCGGAGTATATGGCTAGTCGAGGATGTTTTCAAGTGCCATTGAGTATGGGTAGGCATGTTTTCCCCTCGGATTTAATCATTCTGGAATCGCAAGATTTGGACGTGATTCTAGGTATGGATTGGCTATCGATGTATGGAGGAAACATTGATTGCGCCAGTAAGTCGATTTTTCTTACCACCCCAGAAGGAAGAAGAATAGAGTATGTGTCACGACATGAGCTGAAGAAGACACAAGTAAATTCTTTATCAGGAGTTGTGCAGGAGGAAGTACCAGTGGTGAAGGATTTCCCTGACGTATTTCCAGAAGAGTTGCCAGGCATGCCACCGGGTAGAGACATTGAGTTTTTGATAGAGCTGTTGCCAGGAACAAGGCCGATATCTAAGAGACCATACCGGATGCCCGCACAAGATTTGGAAGAAATTAAGAAGCAGATTAAGGAGTTACTGGATAAAGGTTTTATTCGCCCAAGTTCTTCGCCTTGGGATCGCCAAAGACTTCTAGTGGAGAAGAAGGATGGATCATTGAGAATGGTTGTTGATTATCGAGGATTGAATGAAGTGACCATTAAGAATAAGTACCCGCTTAGATGATCAATGATTTGTTTGACCAATTACAAGGAGCTAAGGTATTTTCCAAGATCGATCTGCGATCAGGATACCATCAGTTGAAGATTCGAGAGCAGGATATACCCAAGACGGCTTTTACCACCAGGTATGGACTGTATGAGTATACCGTTATGTCATTTGGACAGACTAAGGCACCTGCCTATTTCATGAACATGATGAACAAGGTGTTTATGGAGTTTTTGGATAAGTTCGTCGTGGTGTTCATTGATGATATTTTGGTTTACTCGAAGAATGAAGAAGAGCATAAGGAGCATTTATGCGTTTTAGTACTTGAGAAGCTCAGAGAACATCAGTTATATGCCAAGTTCAGCAAATGTGAGTTTTGGTTGAAGGAAGTTGGATTCCTCGGACATGTTATATCTGGAGAAGGTATAGCAGTAAATCCCACCAAGGTTGTCACTGTGACAAACTGGGAAGCACCAACGACAGTTGGAGAGATCCGGAGTTTCCTCGGGCTGGCAGGATACTACCGGAGATTCATTGAGAATTTCTCAAAGATTGCGAAGCCTATGACAGAGTTATTAAAGAAGGATACCAAGTTCAATTGGACTGAAGAATGTGAAGCTAGTTTCCAGGAGTTGAAGAAACATTTGGTTACATCACCAGTGTTGATTCTGCCAGATCAGCGCAAGGATTATGAGGTGTATTGCAACGCTTCACATCGAGGACTGGGAGCAGTACTTATGTAGGAGGGAAGAGTTGTTTTGTATGCTTCACGACAACTTAAGCGCCATGAGTTGAATTATGCTACACATGATTTGGAGTTAGCAGTCGTAGTACACGCATTGAAGACTTGGAGACATTTTCTCATTGGAAACCATTGTGAGGTGTACACGGATCACAAGAGTTTGAAGTACATCTTCACGCAGAAGGAGTTGAATCTCAGGCAAAGGAGATGGTTGGAGCTCATTAAGGATTATGACATGAGATTGCATTACCACCCCGGAAAGGCTAACGTAGTAGCAGATGCGTTGAGCCGCAAGAGCCATGTCAACACACTAATGACCGGAGATTTACCAAAGGAGTTAGCCGAGGATCTTTGAGAGCTATGTTTAGAGAAAGTTCCGAGAGGCTATGTAGCAGCATTGGACATTAAGTCTACCTTGATGGATAAGATCAGAGAAGCTCAGACGACTGACAAGGAGATTTCCTCTATTAAGGAGAAAATGAGCAAGGGAAAAGCTAAAGGATTTCGTGAGGATGAACACGATACCCTATGGTTTGAGGACCGCGTTTACGTGCCTAATGATCCGGAGATCAGGAAGTTAATTTTGCAAGAGGCCCATGACTCGCCGTACTCAATTCACCGAAACAAAGAAGATGTATTTGGATTTGAAGGATACTTTACGGTGGACCGAATGAAGAAGGATATTATGGAGTATGTAGCCTTTTGTGATGTATGTCGAGAGTGAAGGCGAACATCGAAGCCAGCAGGATCAAGCATGTAGCCACTGCCGATACCCGAATGTAAGTGGGATAAATTAGGCATGGATTTTATCACGGGATTGCCCATAACTCGTTCAGGCTATGACTCGATTTGGGTTGTAGTTGATCACTTGACGAAGGTAGCTCATTTCATCCCAGTGAAGACCACATACAGCAGTGCCAAGTTGGCTAAGATATACATGACCAGGATCATATGTCTGCATGGAGTTCCGAGGAGCATCGTATCAGATAGAGGAACCCAGTTTACCTCAAAGTTTTGGAATCAGTTGGATGAAACTTTGGGTACCAGACTAGAGTTCAGTACAACTTTTCATCCGCAGACAGATGGACAGACCGAGAGAGTCAATCAGATTTTGGAGGATATGCTGAGAGCTTGTGCACTAGATTATGGATCTAGTTGGGACGACAATTTGCCGTATGCAGAGTTCTCTTACAACAACAGTTATCAATCCAGTTTGAAGATGGCACCTTCAAGCCTTATGCGGAAGGAGGTGCGAGAACTCATTTGTTGTGGGATGAGGTTGGAGACCGCCAGTTGTTTGGACCAGATTTGATTAAGGAGTCTGAACAGAAGGTGAAGTTGATTCGCGATAGGCTCAAGGTAGCCCAGTCTAGATAGAACAGCTATGCAGATTCAAAACGCAAGGAGACAGTTTTCGAAGTCGAAGACAGAGTTTATCTTTGTGTATCCCCGCTTCGAGGAGTTAAGTGCTTTGGAGTTAAAGGAAAATTAGCGCCACGTTTTGTGGGACCATACAAAGTTTTGGAGCGCATGGGAGAAGTTGCTTACAAGTTGGAATGTTATACATAGATCATCATTTGCATATCATATTTTATTGCATTTTGGCTTGATCCTAGAAATTTCACGCAACTCGAGGACCCATGGAGAGAGTTGGAGATTTCGTTATTTTCATATTTGAGTTTTTCTCAAATTCTGAAAATAGGATCATTTGCTTTTATTTATTTTACCCTCAATTATTTCTATTATAAAAATATGAGAGAGGGAATAAAATGACTTTCCCAAAATAAAGAAATATTGAAGGTTTAATAAAAAAATCAAATACAATTTTATTTGGAGTTTATCGCTATTTTATTTGAATTTAGGAAAAAAAATGCACGTTTTAAAACTGCATTTTAGGGCCAAGAAAATATTCACCTCGTTCTAAATATTTTGTTTAGGCGGTGAAAATTTATTTTGGCATTTTTAGAATTTTATTTTAATTTTCTAGAATTTTTCTTTTTTCGGCGGAAATCAGTTAAAAAACTCCTCACCCGACCGGGTCAAGGTTCACCAGGCCCGGCTCGCCGCATGTTGCCGAATCTCCGCTCCAGATCGGGACCGGAGTCCCGATCGCCGCCCGCCGCCAGAGTCAGGAGGACTCCGCCTCCCGCTACCTCCTCGCCCCCTCCATAAAGTCGCCTTGCCCGCCTCCCCTCTCTTTAAAAAGCCCGACCAGGGCCCCTGAGCCCCAAGCCGACCGCCGCCGCCGCCCGCCTCCACTTTCGTGGCCAACCCTCGCCAGCCGCCTTGCTTGCCGTCATTGCCGCTTGTTGGCCGCCGCCGCCGCCCGCCACCCCACGCCGCCTCATGGACCACCAGAACCTCGCATGGGAGCCGAGCCGAGGTAGCCGCCCGTCGCTCGGTTTTCTAAAGAAAACCGATCCGTTTTTTTAAAACCCCGGTTTTCTTTTTTAGATCGGTTTTTCGGTTTAAGTATTTAGCGCGTTGCTCGTTCGTTCGCTTTTAACGAACGATTTTCGATATTTAGTTTGATTAACGAACGTTCGCTCGTTAGCCTGTTAAATCCATTTTTTCTTTTTCTCGGATTTTTCCGCGATTATTTCTGATCGCGATTTTTGATCCGATTTTTGATCTAGTATACTTTTTGCTCATTTATCGAAATCAAGCGATTCAAGCGCCTAAAGTTTCGTCTCGAAACCCTCTTTCCGATTAATCAACTCAAACAAGTTTTTGCCTCTGTAAAATTTGACTTAGGTCCAGATTAGTAAACGAAGCTTGTTTCTTTCGCCGTTTGACTTTCGTTGCTTCGTTCGATTTGATTCTATTTGCAAACCGGAGTTCTTCAGTTGAACTTTATGGTTAGATCTTTTATTTGAGTTTTACCTATGCATTAGACTAGTACTTATTGTATGCTTGTTTGTTTGCGATTGAGTACCAGGAGTCGCCGCTTGCTACTTTGAATCGCTAGGTTTCACGGATCATCAGCAAGGCAAGTAACACTTTGATCATATCCCTTTTCATACCCAGTTTTTTTATGCATTAGATCAATCCTCAAACATTGCATGATTAGGATCTAATTAAATTGTGGGTTTTGGGAAAGTAGATGAGGTAGTACCTATTACCTGCTTATTATCAAACTCTTGGGAGCTACTTCTACATTTGCTTATTATGCCATGCTATGCTAGTAGACGTGGATTGGGTGAGTGTATCCATGACAGATGTGAGATTGTTAATTAATGGTTTATTTAAGGTGGCAACTTAAACACACATCCGGGTGGATTGAGGTATCTGGGTATTCGAGATTGCCTGTTTCTTTTGGACCGCCACCCGTGCTCAAAGGGATCATGAGATTATTCATGCTAGAAACTTCCGTGTGCAACCACAATCTACTATGGGCTCTAGCATAGTTGATTAAGTCGTCACCGAACTCTTACGGTGGTAGATTAGCGGATGTAGAGGGATGTAGGTGCAACTGCGCCCGTGCTCGTAAGGTGCTAAGCGCTTACGAAAGACTATGTCTCGGGTCATCCGTTTCTCAAACACCTTGTAGTGCGAGAATCCCAACGGAGGAGATCGAGTCTTGTGGGGAAAAGTGCACAAACCTCTGCAGAGTGTACAAACTAATCATGGTTAGCCGTTCTCAATGTTTAATCTCATCATGTTACTTTAATTAATATTGTTGGGTTTTAATGACGATGCTTAATTGGATTGAGAATGCTGTCAACCATTCTCAATGTTTAACAACCACCATGATAGTTAAATAAAATTTATTTCCTTTGCTTGAAGAGGGAAAAATTGGCTTTACGCAAAACCGTAACCATAGAGCTTTCCACCAGCCATATATGCATGTAGTATAGCATTACTCTTTCATATACTCTCTATGTGTTACTTTGCCAAAGATATTCCATGTCTTGACCGTTTTCGGGCCGCAACGTTCATGTTGCAGACTTTTCGAACGGCAGTAAGGTGCCTTAGGTCGTGGTTCTATACTCAGTGATGCCGTTGGAGTTGATGGACTCGCTTATCTTCCAAGCCTTCCGATGTTATCGTTATTAGATGGCCTTAAGCCATATTTATTGTAATAACTTCTCTTTTGGGACATTCGATGTAATAGGTGTGTGATTGCTACTCGTTATAAATCCTTCGAGTAATCGTATGCGTGTCAAGACATCGATCCGGGATGACACTGATCCACAGAGGTCAGACTGTTTGAGGTCTAGTCACTACACCCGGTGGATAAACGGCTGCAAGCCCCCAAAGAGTTCTCGAGAACTATGCGGGACCCACTAGATGTCATGTCTACTAGACCCATATCGTAGGCCCGACGGTATAGCTTCATTGTCAAGACGCCATCTTGCCGTGGCGTGGATTTAACTTCACTTAATTCCGTCAAACGTCGCGCCTCCCACGACATTCACCTACCTCGCGCGGTCTCCTCCTGACGTGGATTGTTCTTCCAGTATTTTTAATATTTTCCAAAAATATGTTCCGTGGAGTTTTAGGTCATTCCGAGAACTTTTGTTTCTGCACATAAATAACACCATGGAAAGTCTGCTGAAAACAGCGTCAGTCCGGGTTAGTTCCATTCAAATCATGCAAGTTAGAGTCCAAAACAAGGGCAAAAGTGTTTGGAAAAGTAAATACGATGGAGACGTATCACAAAGATAACCAATCATACATAAAAGAATTCAGAGAAGATTCAAATATTGTTCATATATAATCTTGATCATAAACTCACAATTCATCGGATCTCGACAAACACACCGCAAAAAGAGTTACATCAAATAGATCTCTAAGAAGATCGAGGAGAACTTTGTATTGAGATCCAAAGAGAGAGAAGAAGCCATCTAGCTAATAACTATGGACCCGAAGGTCTGTGGTAAACTACTCACATCATCGGAGAGGCTATGGTGTTGATATAGAAGCCCTCCGTGATCGATTCCCAAGATGGGATCTCACGGGTACAGAAGGTTGCGGCGGTGAAAATAGGGTTTCGTGGTGCTCTACATGGGTATATATAGGAGGAAGAAGTAGGTCGGTGGAGCCACGAGGGGCCCACGAGGGTGGGGGGCGCGCCCAGGGGGCAGGCGCGCCTCCCTACCTCGTGGCCTCCTTGTTGATATCTTGACGTCCACTCCAAGTCCTCTGGATCACGTTTGTTCGAAAAATCACGCTGCCGAAGGTTTCATTCCGTTTGGACTCCGTTTGATATTCCTTTTCTGCGAAACACTGAAATAGGCTAAAAACAGCAATTTGCACTGGGCCTTGGGAGAGTAGGTTAGTCCCAAAAATAATATAAAAGTGTATAATAAAGCCCATTAAACATCCAAAATAGAATATCTAATAGCATGGAGCAATCAAAAATTATAGATACGTTGGAGACGTATCAAGCATCCCCAAGCTTAATTCCTGCTCGTCCTCGAGTAGGTAAATGATAAAAACAAAATATTTGATGTGGAATGCTACTTAGCATATTCTTCAATTTAATTTTCTTTATTGTGGCATGAATGTTCAGATCCGAAAGATTCAAGATAAAAGTTTAATATTGACATAAAAATAATAATACTTCAAGCATACTAACTAAGAAATCATGTCTTCTCAAAATAACATGGCCAAAGAAAGTTCATCCCTGCAAAATCATATAGTTTGGTCATGCTCCATTTTCGTCACACAAGATGCTCTCATCTTGCACAACCCTGATGACAAGCCAAGCAATTGTTTCATACTTTAGTAATCTCAAACTTTTTTCAACTTTCATGCAATACATGAGCGTGAGCCATGGATATAGCACTATGGGTGTAATAGAATATAATGATGGGGGTTGTGTGGAGAAGACAAAAAGGAGAAAGTCTCACATTGACGCGGTTAATAAATGGGCTAGGGAGATGCCCATCAATTGATGTCAATGCAAGGAGTAGGGATTGCCATGCAATGGATGCACTAGAGCTATAAATGTATGAAAGCTTAACAAAAGGAACTAAGTGGGTGTGCATCCAACTTGCTAGCTCACGAAGACCTAGGGCATTTGAGGAAGCCCATTGTTGTTATATATAAGCCAAGTTCTATAATAAAAATTCCCACTAGTATATGAAAGTGACAAAACAAGAGACTTTCCATCATAAAGATCATGGTGCTACTTTGAAGCACAAGTGTGGAAAAAGGATAGTAGCATTGTCCCTTTTTATTTCTCTTCTTTTTTTTGGGCCTTTCTTTTTTTATTTGGCCTTTCTCTTTTTTTTAGTTGGGACAATGCTCTATTAATGATGATCATCACACTTCTATTTATTTACAACTCGATGATTACAACTCGATACTAGAACAAAGTATGACTCTATATGAATGCCTCCGGCGGTGTACCGGGATGGGGAATGAATCAAGAGTTACATGCATGAAATAATATGCATGGTGGCTTTGCCACAAATACGATGTCAACTACATGATCACGCAAGGCAATATGACAATGATGAAGCGCGTCATAATAAACGGAACGGTGGAAAGTTGCATGGCAATATATCTCAGAATGGCTATGGAAATGCCATAATAGGTAGGTATGGTGGCTGTTTTGAGGACGATATAAGGGGGTTTATGTGTGATAGAGTGTATCGTATCACGGGGTTTGGATGCACCGCTTAAGTTTGCACCAACTCTCAAGGTGAGAAAGGGCAATGCATGGTGCACCGAAGAGGCTAGCAATGATGGAAGGTTGAGAGTGCGTATAATCCATGGACTCAACATTAGTCATAAAGAACTCACATACTTATTGCAAAAATCTACAAGTCATCAAAAACCAAGCACTAGCGCATGCTCCTAGGGGGATAGATTGGTAGGAAAACACCATCGCTCGTCCCCGACCGCCACTCATAAGGATGACAATCAAAGAACACCTCATGTTTCAAATTTGTTACACAACGTTTACCATACGTGCATGCTACGGGACTTGCAAACTTCAACACAAGTATTTCTCAAATTCACAACTACTCAACTAGCACAACTTTAATATCAATATCTCCATATCTCAAAACAATCATCAAGTATCAAACTTCTCTTAGTATTCAATGCACTTATATGAAAGTTTTTATTATATCCACCTTGGATGCCTATCATATTAGGACTAATTGTATAACGAAAGCAAATTACCATGCTGTTCTAAAGGACTCTCAAAATAATATAAGTGAAGCATGAGAGATCAATAATTTCTATAAAATGAAACCACCACCGTGCTCTAAAAGATATAAATGAAGTACTAGAGCAAAATTGTTTAGCTTAAAAGATATAAGTGAAGCACAAAGAGTATTCTAATAAATTCCGAATAATGTATGTCTCTCCCAAAATGTGTGGACAGCAACGATGATTGTGGTGAACTAAAAATCAAAGACTCACATCATACACGACGCTCCAAGCAAAGCACATATCATGTGGTGAATAAAATATAGCTCCAAGTAAAGTTACCGATGGGCGAAGACAAAGAGGGGATGCCTTCCGGGCATCCCCAAGCTTACGCTTTTGGTTGTCCTTTGATTTTACCTTGGGGTGCCTTTGGGAATCCCCAAGCTTAGGCTCTTGCCTCTCCTTGTTCCATAATCCATCAAATCTTTAACCCAAAACTTGGAAACTTCACAACACAAAACTTAACAGAAAATCTCGTGAGCTCCGTTAGCGAAAGACACAAAACACCACTTCAAGGTACTGTAATGAACTCATTCTTTATTTATATTGGTGTTAAATCTACTGTATTCCAACTTCTCTATGGTTCATAACCTCCAATACTAGCCATAGATTCATCAAAATAAGCAAACAACACACGAAAAACAGAATCTGTCAAAAACAGAACAGTCTGTAGTAATCTCTATCAAACGCATACTTCTGGAACTCCAAAAATTCTAAAATAAATTTCTGGACGTGAAGAATTTATCTATTAATCATCTGCAAAAGGAATCAACTAAATATCACTCTCCAGTAAAAGGTTGTAGCTAATCTCGAAAGCGCTAAAGTTTCTGTTTTTTACAGCAAGATCGAAAAGACTTCACCCTTGTCTTCCCAAAGGTTCTACTTGGCACAAACACTAATTAAAACATGAAAACACATCTAAACAAAGGCTAGATGAAATATTTATTACTAGACAGAACCTAAAAGCAAGAAACAAAAATAAAATTGGGTTGCCTCCTAACAAGCGCTATCGTTTAACGCCCCTAGCTAGGCATAAAATTTCAATGATGCTCACATGAAAGATAATAATTGAAACACAAAGAGAGCATCATAAAACATGTGACAAACATATTTAAGTCTAACATAATTCCTATGCATAGGCATTTTATAGGCAAACAAATTATCAAGACAAGCAAAACCTAGCATATGCAAGGAGGAAGAAAGAAGCAATAGCAATCTCAACATAACGAGAGGTAATTTAGTAACACGAAAATTTCTACAACCATATTTTCCTCTCTCATAATAATTACATGTGGGATCATACTCAAATTCAACAAAATAGCTATCACATAACATATTCTCAACACGATCCACATGCATGCGAAGTTGACACTCATCCAAAATAGTGGGAATATCATTAACTAAAGTCATGACCTCTCCAAACCCACTTTTATCAAAAACTTCATAAGATTGAACGTTCTCAAAATATGTGGGATCTAAAGTTGACAATCTTCCAAAACCACTTTCAATATTATTGCAAACATTATTATCAATCTCATATTCACCATGGGGCTTAAATATTTTCAAGATCATAAGAAGAATCACCCCAATCATGATCATTGCAACAAGTAGTAGAGATAGCAAAACTAGCATCCCCAAGCTTAGAGTTTTGCATATTATTAGCACAATTGACATCAAGAGAATTTATAGTAAAATCATTGCAATCATGCTTTCCATTCAAGGATCTATCATGAATCTCTTCATAAATTTCTTCATCACAATTTTTAGATTCACGAATTTCAAGAAAAACCTCATAAAGATAATATAGTGCACTCAAATCACTAGAAATTGGTTCATCATAATTGGATCTCTTAAAAAGATTAGCAAGGGGATGAGGATCCATAAACTTTTAGAAAGCGAAGATGCAAGGAAAAAGAAGGCACATGGTAACGCAAGATCGAATGGAAGGAGGGCGAGGAAAACGCAAAGGGTGAAATGGGGGAGGAAAACGAGAGGCAAATGGCAAATAATGTAATGCGAGGGATAAGAGTTTGTGATGGGTACTTGGTATGTCTTGACTTGTGCATATACTCCCCGGCAACGGCGCCAGAAATCCTTCTTGCTACCTCTTGAGCATGCGTTGGTTTTCCCTTGAAGATGAAAGGGTGATGCAGCAAAGTAGCGTAAGTATTTCCTCAGTTTTTTAGAACCAAGGTATCAATCTAGTAGGAGGCCACACGCAAGTCCCTCGTACCTACACAAACAAATAAGAACCTTGCAACCAACGCGATAAAGGGGTTGCCAATCCCTACACGGCCACTTTCAAAAGTGAGATCTGATAGAGATGATAAGATAATATTTTTGGTATTTTCATGATAAAGATTAAAAGTAAAGATTGCAAAATAAACGGTGAAATAAATGGCTCGTTGTCGGGAGATTAATATGATGGAAAATAGACCCGGGGGCCATAGGTTTCAGTAGTGGCTTCTCTCAAGAGAGCATAAGTATTACGGTGGGTGAACAAATTACTGTCGAGCAATTGATAGAAAAGTGCATAATTATGAGAATATCTAGGCACGATCATATATATAGGCATCACGTCCATAACAAGTAGACCGACTCTGCCTGCATCTACTACTATTACTCCACACATCGATCGCTATCCAGCATGCATCTAGAGTATTAAGTTCATAAGAACAGAGTAACGCATTAGGCAAGATGACATGATGTAGAGGGATAAACTCAAGCAATATGATATAAACCCCATATTTTTATCCTCGATGGCAACAATACAATACGTGTCATTTCCCCTTCTGTCACTGCGATCGAGCAACACAAGATTGAACCCAAAGCTAAGCACTTCACCCAGTGCAAGAAAGATCAATCTAGTTGGCCAAACCAAACTGATAATTCGAAGAGACTTGCAAAGATAACCAATCATACATAAAAGAATTCAGAGAATATTCAAATATTGTTCATAGATAATCTTAATCATAAACCCACAATTCATTGGATCTCGACAAACACACCGCAAAAAGAGTTACATCAAATAGATCTCCAAGAAGATCGAGGAGAACTTTGTATTGAGATCCAAAGAGAGAAGAAGCCATCTAGCTAATAACTATGGACCCGAAGGTCTGTGGTAAACTACTCACACATCATCGGAGAGGCTATGGTGTTAATGTAGAGGCCCTCCGTGATCGATTCCCCCTCTGGCGGAGCGCCGGAAAAGGCCCCAAGGTGGGATCTCACGGGTACAGAAGGTTGCGGCTGTGGAAATAGGGTTTCGTGGTGCTCCTCGATGGTTTTGGGGTACATGGGTATATATAGGAGGAAGGAGTAGGTCGGTGGAGCCACGAGGGGCCCACGAGGGTGGGGGCGCGCCCAGGGGGCAGGCGCGCCTCCCTGCCTCGTGGCCTCCTCGTTGATTTCTTGACGTCCACTCCAAGTCCTCACGTTTGTTCCAAAAATCACGCTCCCGAAGGTTTCATTCCGTTTGGACTCCGTTTGATATTCCTTTTCTGCGAAACACTGAAATAGGCAAAAAAACAGCAATTTGCACTGGGCCTTGGTTAGTAGGTTAGGCCCAAAAATAATATAAAAGTGTAAAATAAAGCCCATTAAACATCCAAAACAGAATATATAATAGCATGGAGCAATCAAAAATTATAGATACGTTGGAGACGTATCAATATTCTTAAATATTCTATAAAAAATCATATTTCATTTTCGGGACATTTGGAGAACTTTTATTTTCAGGGTATTTTTTATTGCATGGATAATTCAGAAAACAGACCGAAAATACTATTTTTGCTTTATTTATTCTAAATGACAGAAAGTAAAAGGAGGGTACAGAGAGTTGTGCTTTCTAACTTCATCCATCTCATGCTCATCAAAAGGAATCCACTAACAAGGTTGATCAAGTCTTGTTAACAAACTCATTCCGAATCGCATGAAACCGGAGAATTTTTGAATAGCACTAGGTTACCTCAACGGGGATATGCACGTCCCCAACAATAAGAATATCATATTTCTTCTTGACAGTAGGAAGAGGGAATTCAAAACCTCCAATAGTAATCGTTGGAATTTTTCCAATAGAATTTATATAGTGTGGACTTGAGGTTGTTTCCTCGGAAGTGTACCGTATGCTCATTACCATTAACATGAAAAGTGACATTGCCTTTGTTGCAATCAATAACAGCCCCTGCAGTATTCAAAAAGGGTCTACCAAGGATAATCGACATACTATCGTCCCTCGGAATATCAAGAATAACAAAGTCCGTTAAAATAGTAACATCTGCAACCACAACAGGCACATCCTCACAAATACCGACAAGTATAGCAGTTGATTTATGGGCCATTTGCAAAGATATTTTAGTAGGTGTCAACTTATTCAAATCAAGTCTACGATATAAAAGAGAGAGGCATAACACTAACACCAGCTCCAAGATCACATAAAGCAGTTTTAACATAGTTTCTTTTAATGGAGCATGGTATAGTTGGTACTCCTGGATCTCCAAGTTTCTTTGGTATTCCACCCTTAAAAGTATAATTAGCAATCATGGTGGAAATTTCAGCTTCCGGTATCTTTTTTTATTTGTCACAATATCTTTCATATACATAGCATAAGGATTCATTTTAAGCATATCAGTCAAATGCATACGCAAAAAGATAGGTCTAATCATTTCAGCAAAGCGCTCAAAATCCTCATCATCCTTTTTCTTGGATGGTTTAGGAGAAAAGGGCATGGGTTTCTGAACCCATGGCTGTAGCGACCCGACCTCAGACGGTCACGCCTCTGTGTATCCGTGCCATCCCTGGATCGGTACGCTGGCACACACAGTACATCAATGTATATATCAAAGTGCAATCACATGTATAAATAACGTAAAACTGATATACCTCATAATTCTCGTGGAAACAATCAAACGGGTGTGGAGTCCCATCAACGCCATCGGCAGGTCGAGTGTAGACCGTAACCACTGCAAATACTCTTACTGCCGGAAGAAAAGTATACGCAACATGAGGCGTTGCAGCCGTGTAGGTCAAGACATTGAATGTACAAGCAAGATCACAATAAAAAGAACAGATGATAAAACTATACTATATGCAATATGGCTTTGTGGCTCGTGTCTCGAAGTTTTGTTTTGCATAAAAGCTGGTTTTATTTTCCCTACATTAAAGGAATAACTGGAGTCTGTACTATGGAGTTTTCTATCATGACATGGTTCCGCCAACCGATGTCTCATAGCCCAAATCATCGTAAGTTTCCCACAATTAAGTTATCAGTTCGGTGTTGAGAGTTCCGAGATAGATCCAAGTCCAGAGGCTCAAGTTGTCCGTAACCGGGGACACGGCTAATCGATTAGGTTTTAACCCTCTGCAGAGGTTTGTACACTTTACCCGCAAGATTCGATCCCTCCTTTTACGTTCTCGCACTTCAGGGTGTTTGAGAACAAGACGGCTCAAACATGGTCTTCGAAGAGTTCCTCGACCACCGTCCGGTGCTCATCCAATCCTACCGTAGTTCTACATCTCGCTAGCACCGTCCCAGCCGAGTCACAACTAAGGTCAACCAAGCGAGCCCATAGTGACTTGCGGTTGCGGTGGTAAGCTTCCGGGCATGAAGTATTCTTCCGTCTCTTTGAGTGGGTGAAGCTTTCCGCAAAGATGTCATGGCGCTTCTCCATGCATCCCGGCCATCCACTGGTTTCTCCAGGGGTGCCCGTCAACCATCCTTCACCCAGCGGTGTGTATTGAATTCTTGTCTCGAGTCTTGAAGTCTTGAGGCCTTGAAGATGGATCCTTGCAGATGCCATCATGGAGTTGTCGTCATTGACGAGAGTCCTCCTTCTTCACACCACTCTCGAGCACTCATACCAACCCGTCTACTATAGGGTAGCATTAAAATAAATGACGCCCCGGCTTGGTAATGTGGAGATGGGTTCCTACCTCATGCATACTACTCAACTACAAGAATTCAGTATCACTACTGGAGAGTTGTTACAAAGACGCCACTAAATTCAATAAAAACATAGGTATGAAAGCATGGTCAAAGTGAACTTACCTCGTACATTGATGAAGATAACAACACTCTCACAAAATTTGATAGAACTATTCGTCACTCTCCGAAGAAAATCTATACAAGTCAAACATAGCATTCACATAAGCAATCATTCTAGCAAGCAATACTAACACTCAAAATAACAATTAAAACAAAAAAACTCAATAATAAAACTCCAACAAAGTCCAAAGAAGCTTCAAATAAAACTAGAAAGAAAAACTACTAACGAGAATCTATGACTTTGCTACAAGCATCTAACATAGTTTTGCCCTAAGTAAAAAAAAACTTAACAGCAATTAAAACACTAAACTAACAATTTAACAGAAAATAAAAAGTAAAACAACTAAGTTAACAGAAAGTATTTTTCATAAAATTTTATTTGCAAAAGAAACAAATAAAAAGCTTTTATAAAACTCTAACTATGACCTATAGAAGGTTTCATACAAAACTAAGGAAAATAAATTTTTAAAATAAAATAAAATTTTCTCCTGTTGTCTAACAAAACACAACTAATTTTGTCAAAGTGACAAAAATAAAAAATAAAAATAATAAAGAAAAGGCTAAAACAGAACTATAAGTAAAACAGTACTGTTTTGCTAAAATCCTAATTTAAATTAACCTAAAAATAAAATACTAAATACTACTGGATAAACAAAGGTCCTAGAGACCAGGAGCAAAAAGAATCGGTTGGAAATAATATTCCTAACTCAAAATAGCTCAAATCTACTGATTTGAGAAAATTCATACAAACACAAATTTAAACTGGTCAAATATGAAATACAATTGAACTAACAGAAACTTCATAAAATTTGTGATCCAAGGCAGTTGGAATCACTCAAAAATACCTCGTAGATAATTAACTATGGATTTTACAAGATTGAAACTATTCCGTTTTAAAAACAGAACGAAAAAAAAATAGGTCGGGATTTACTGTCAGAGCAGTTCCGATGATGGGGTTCAGGTGGAGCTCGTGACGTCCTCTGGTGGCCCTCTGGCGTCGGGGAAGGGATGGTCGAGGCGGCAGAAGGCGGAGGCGGTGAGTGAGCTACGTGGGTGGCGGGGATGGCCGGAGCTGGTGGGCGGGCGGCAATGGCGGTGGAGGTCCGCGAACTCGGCGAGGTGGCGCGGTAGTGTGGGGCGAGGCGGCTCTAGGTGCGGGAATGGAGTGCGGGAGGTGGCCATTTATAGGTGGGAAGGTCGG
The DNA here is from genome assembly GCA_021605145.1 of Aegilops bicornis. NCBI lineage: Eukaryota > Viridiplantae > Streptophyta > Magnoliopsida > Poales > Poaceae > Aegilops > Aegilops bicornis. The sequence continues at coordinate 1,295,167 of JAHIAL010000063.1, read as the reverse complement.
TTTGGAGGAGGGGCAAGGGATTTCATGAATCCCGCGATTCAGCGATGCTCCGGCGGTGGATGGAGATCTGCATGACATCGTCGAGAGGAAAGAGATGATTCGGTAAGGATCGGGCCGGATTTGGCCCAAAAAACAGTACCTTCCTTTTTTAATAACTCATGAAGAAGAATCATTTTAGGAAATAAAATGAAAATAAAATATAGGAGTATTATATATCAAAATGATCGGAAAAATAAGCCCAATTTAATGGGATATTTTCCGGGAGGCAAATAAAATACTTTTGAAAAATCATTTTTTTCAAAATTCAAACAAAAATCAAAATGACTCTCAAAACTATATGGAAAATTTATTCCAGCATTTATGGGGTGTCATGTTACTCCCTCTCAACACTTTTGTTAAAGTGTTCTTTGTCAGAAAAGTTTTTGAATAAAACTCAAATGCCACTTTGAGTTAAAAACAAAATTTAAAATGACAAATTCAAAATGAAATTTTTCTTCACTTCCCACTCTCTTTCATTGAAGAAATCATGAGGATCATTGAGTGGCATGAAGTTTGAAATATCTCCAAATTCAAATATTTTCAAGCGAAGCATTTTTTTGGGAAGTCCTTTTATTCCTCTCAACAAAACTTCAAAAGTTTAAAATTCCAATCAATTTCACTCAATCGATCACTCAACAATCAATCAAACAATCATATATTTTAATTATTATAACATTCCAAAATTTAGAATTTTGGGATGTTACAATGGCTCTCTTTCTTTACCGTGCTTTCTAGCAACAAAGTCTCTCTTATCATAATGTTGATTCTTTGATTGCGGGTTATCAAGATCAACAACAGGTTCAATCTCTACATCATTGTTATTGCTAGGTCAAGCATCAACATGAACATCATCATTAATATTATCACTAGGTTCATGTTCATCACCAGATTGTGTTTCAACATCAGAAATAGAAATATCATTGGGATTCACAGGTGTGTCAACAACAGATTCACTAGAAGCATGCAAAGTCTTATCATTTTTCTTTTTATTCTTCTTAGAAGGACTAGGTGCATCAACATTAGTTCTATGAGAATCTTTCTCAATTCTCTTAGGGTGGCCCTCAGGAAACAAAGGTTCCTGAGTCATTTTGCCCCCTCTAGTCATAACTCTAACATCATTATCAATTTTCTTATTATTTTATTCATTGAGCAAATCATTTTGAGCATTAAGCACTTGTTCTACTTGAGTGGTAACCATAGAAGCATGCTTACTAATGAGTTTAAGTTCACCCTTAACTCTAGACATATAATCACTCAAGTGTTCAATCATATAAGCATTACGTTCCAATTGTCTACCAACATAAGCATTGAAGTTTTCTTGTTTAACAATAAAATTATCGAACTCATCTAAGCATTGGCTAGCAGAGTTATAACGAGGAATATCACCTTCATCAAATCTATAGAGAGAATTTACCTTTACTACCTGTGTCGGGTTATCAAGACCATGTATTTCTTCAATAGGTGGTTAATTCTTAACATCTTCAGCTTTAATACCCTTCTCTTTCACAGATTTCTTTGCTTCTTGCATATCTTCACGACTAAGAAATAGAATACCCCTTTTCTTCAGAGTTGGCTTAGGAGTTGGTTCAGGAAGTGTCCAATCATTTTCATTACTCAACATATTATTCAATAGCAATTCAGCTTGATCAACAGTTCTTTCCACGAAAACACAACCAACACAACTATCCAGGTGGTCTCTGGAAGCATCAGTTAGTCCATTATAAAAGATATCAAGTATTTCATTTTTCTTGAGAGGATAATCAGGCAAAGCATTAAGTAATCAGAGAAGCCTCCCCCAAGCTTGTGGAGACTCTCTTCTTCAATTTTCACAAAATTATATATTTCCCTTAAGGCAGCTTATTTCTTATGAGCGGGAAAATATTTTGCAGAGAAGTAATAAATCATATCCACAGGGACTACATACAACCAGGGATCAAGATAATTAAACCATGTTTTAGCATCACCCTTTAATGAGAACGGAAATAACTTAAGGATATAGTAGTAACGAATTTTTTCCTCATTAGTGAATAGGGTGGCTATATCATTCAATTTAGTAAGATGTGCCACAACAGTTTGAGATTCATAGCCATAAAAGGATCAGATTCAACCAAAGTGATTATCTCAGGATCGACAGAGAAATCATAATCCTTATCGGAAATACAGATAGGTGAAGTAGCAAAAGTAGGGTCTTATTTCATTCTAGCATTCAAAGATTTTTCTTTCAGCTTAGCTAATAATTTCTTAAGATCTGAAAGTGCGTTATATCGACTAGAGGGGGGGTGAATAGGCGATTTTTATGAATTCTTCACTGAGGAATTTGCCGGTGAGGAAATTCCTTAGTGAAGAAATACTTGCAAATGAATAAGTACTCGTAAGTAAGCGTGACAGATTACAAGCATAGTCATCATGATGATATGAAGACAATCACAGAGTACGAGAAAAGCGTAATCACAGGATAACACAAGATGAAGACAAACGGATGAAGAAATAGAGTCGAGGAAATTGAGAAAGTCTTGAACAAAGTCTTCAAACACAGATATGAACAAACAGTTAACTCAAGAATGAGGAAATGAATAGGTTGAGGAAATGGAACCATTAGGTTGGTGAAGACAATGATTTGGTAGACCAGTTCCAACTGCTGTCTCGGTTGTACGATGTCAGTTGGAGCGGCTGAGTATTTAAACTCGAGGACACATTCCGGACACCGATCCATCGAAAGCACGCAGCTCAGACACCAAGTCCTCACCGTATTCTCCTTGAACTAAGGTCACACAGACCTCGTCCAATCACTCGTGGTAAGTATTCAGCGACTTCCAAACCTTCCACAGACTTGGTCACTCGGCAATCCACAATTCCTCTTGGATGCTCTAGACCTTGACGCCTAACCGTCTGGAAGAAGCACAGTCTTCAAAGGTAACAGCGTCCGGATCCACGAGGATCAATTTCTTGATGATGCTCAATCACTTTGGGTTTGTTGGGGTTTTGGTTTTTGGGTTTTCCTCACTTTTGGGTTTTTCCTCACTTGATGATTTTCGCTCAAAGTCCTCGAGAGGATGGGTTGCTCTCAAATGACAAGTGTCAAGTTCTTCGAGCAAAGCCAACCAGCTAGTGGTTGTAGGGGCGGCTATTTATAGCCTAGGAGCAGCCCGACATGATAAGACATAAATGCCCTTTAATGATATGACCGTTAGGTGGATAAGATATTTTGGGACAAGGGCGCCAAGAAAGACAAAGAACGGTCGGAAATTTGACTCTTAAATTCCTCGGGGCTATCATGTTCCTCATCGTAGGCAATTCCTTTGGCGAATTCCTAACTCCTCGGTCGAGAACAAATTCTCAAATGACTGTAAGAGCTTCGTCTCACATCCTTGAAGAAATTGACTGAATCGTATGAGATTTCAAAGGCTTCACTCGAAGGAATTGGTAGGTGTAGGATTTTGAGTTGAGCATCAAATGGAAATTTTTCCTTAGTATTTCCTCGACCCCTTTAACAAAGACGGTGTTTCCTATGACTCAAGAAAGAGAAAATGAAACTACGAAAACAAAAGTCTTCACGCTTCATGTTCCTCAAATGAATATCAAAACTTCAAGGTCACACCAATTTCTTCACTTTCAAAGTCTTCAGATTATCAAAGTCTTCAGTTGAAGAACTTCATTTTTAGGGGTCGACTTTCACTGTGAATATCAAACTCCTCATAGACTTATAGATCTGTGTACACTCTCAAACGCATTAGTTACTTAACCTATAAGTCTTCAATACACCAAAATCACTAAGGGGCACTAGATGCACTTACAATCTCCCCCTTTTTGGTGATTGATGACAACATAGGTTAAGTTTTCAACGGGGATAAACATATGAAGTGTAAATACTGATAATGAGGAATTTGATTGCAAGATATAGAAGAACTCCCCCTGAAGATGTGCATAGTGAGGAATTTGCTTTTGAGGCAATGCACATTTGAAGAATTGAATCATGGAGATCTCCCCCTATATCTTGTAATTCATACACGCATTTGACATATAATATGAGGAATTTGAAATGCATGATGAAATATGGTGCTTGATGTTATTCAGAGCATGCAAAATAATTTATAAAGAGTATCGAGCCCAAATCGATTTGCTATGAAGATTTTCAAAGAGCTCACGAGAATCGAGAGCATAACTCATCGTAATTAGTGCATAGAGTAAGAGCATAATGCATCAAAAGTATCAAAGCACCATCGGGTTTAAGATTACAACTCGATCCAATAAAAGGTTTCGGAAGAACGAGAGTTGTAACTTAATAAAATACTGTATATAGACAAAAACTAGACCCGCTTGAAGACTAACTCAAATTTCTCCCCCTTTGTCATCAAATGACCAAAAGGATCGAAACTGAGGACTAACGCTCTTGAAGAATTTCAAGTTGAAGACGGAGCGCCTTGACATTGTCGGGGTTGTTTGTTGAAGTAGGACCAGACGGTGTCTTCCAAGTCTTCATTTTCATCGATGTCGCGAGATGAAGAATAGGAGCTAGCCACCAAGGAAGGAACTTTGACTTTCTTGAATTTCTTGGAGGAGGTGCAGACCAGTCAAATTCTTCCTTGAGACCCATTGAAGTCGGTTCTTCTTCACTATAGACATGTGAAAGAACAGCCCAGTGCGCTTGAAGGTTTCATGAAGGTAGTAGTGGTTTTCTTCTTTGCATTGTGTGTTGAGGTCATGTTGTGAAGAAGAGTACCAAACTGACGTTTGACCCACTTATGATTGCGATCAACCTTCTGATGAAGACTGAGGAGTAATTCACGATCAGTCATCACCCTGGGTGCAGTTCCTTGAGGATTTTGCTTGACTGAGGTATTTGCTGCTGAGTCATGTGTGGCAGAGTCATCATTGGTGGAGTAGGATGCTGCTTTGCGAAACTATCCATCCAATGGACGAATGCCTTCATCTATCACAGCAGTAGCCTTGCCCTTGTCATCAGCTGAGGTAATTGTCCGTTTGAGGACTTCAATCGGGGCAAGTAGCCGCAGTGGTTCAAAGTGTCGACCTTGTAATTGAGTGAAGACCTTGACCGATGAATCTCATAATCCACATGATAAGGCTTCAAATTTCAAACGGTGACATAGCAATGTTTGCCAGAGTCCTCATGAAGAAATCATGGAAGTTGACAGGAACGCCATGGATGATGTTGAAAAGCATATTCTTCATGATGCCAACGACTTCTTCATCGTTCGAGTCGTGGCCTTTGATAGGACTCATAGTCTTCGTCAGAATCCGATAGACTGTCCGAGGCACATATAATAATTCCTTGACGAGGAATTTTGTTCTTGGGGCCTGCCTTGGCTTCAAAGGCTTCATCAGCACTTGCATATAGTGATTTGAAAGTTCTTTTCTTCATAGATACGACGTGCACCATCAAGCGGAGGATCGAGTGGTAGGGCACGAAGCAATTCACTTCTTTGGTGCCTTATAGTGGGTATTTTCGGTCATCCAATCTAAGACCCATGAATTTACGTCTTGCGTCTCCGGTGATGTGCAGGGTTGCATAGAACTGAAGAATTAGCTCTTCATTCCAGTCCACAAATATCGGTCAGAAGTTTAGAAGTCTTGCGTCGTGAAGAACAACGAGGATCGGCTCAAAGTTCGGCAGCGACTCCATATCCACATGAGGAATATGAGCATGATCGAAGATTTTGTCCTTGTTAAAAAGCACCGAGGAATAGAAGTTGGCTTGGCCGGCAGTCCGAAGCGCCTCTTCCTAATGCGAAGCGTAATCATAAGGATTATATTCAGTGAAGAACACGTGCTCGGCAAAGAAATCTTCATCCTTGAACTTTTGCTTGGTTGAGAACGGATTCTTTTGCTTGGCGAGAGGGGTGTCGATGAGTTGCATCACCACCTCCGGAATCACAAGTTCAGGTTCTTCACTGAGGAATTTCTTGTTCCTCAACTTGTATGCAGTCCCGAGGATTAGCAAAGAGGCAGCGGTTTCATCGGCACTAGCGGCTGGAATTTCTTCATGCACAGAACCGATTGGGTTGATTTTCTTGAGAGTCTATTTGAACAGTTTGTGCGGGGAGTGAGGAACTTGTTGGATCGGGGTGAAGAGAGGAGTATTGGGATCTTGACTTTCCCAAAAGTCATCATTGATCACCGGTGTGGTGCATCCAATATCCACATCTTCATTTTCGATTTCCTCAAAGACTAGCTTGAGGAATTTCATAGTCTGATGAGGAAATAAAAGTGGTTGAAGGGATTGCTTCCACTTCAATTTCTTCATCAATTTTCTCTGACGAAGCAGCAGATTGATGTTCTTCATCAGATCCGATTGGGATCTCATAGTCTTCTCCAAAAGGAACAACTTCCTTTGATGGTATGGAGGAAATTGGAACAGCATCAATTGGGTTTTCAAGTGAGCTGGTCATTGGCTTCATTTTCTTCGCAGCCGAAGAATCTGACGCAGCTGATGCTTTCCTTTTCTTCACAGCAGCTCGTTCTGCAGCCTTGGTTTTCTTCACATCAGAAGCAGATGGAAGAATTGGAGTTGGAGTTGGTGCAGGAGGAGGCGAGGAATTTGGTGCGCTTTCTTTAGGAGCAACTGATGCAGTTCCTGGCTTGAGCAATTTCTTGAGCACGCACCACTAGTGGGTGCCTGGCAGATTTCTTGTTGGCTGGGATGGGATCATCACCCTGGAATCAACATTTTCTTCAAGAGCTTTGAACGACATCAGCCGGTGCTTGGTATTTTCTTCAAGAGGGTGAGTGAGGCTCCGACTGAGGAATTTCATGTTGCAATCAAGGCAGCAACATTTGTGAATTTCTTCGTCGGTGGGCCGAATCTGGTCTTAGCTCCTTGCCAATGAGCATAGTATGAATCAAAGTTTTGCTGAGGTCTTGAATTTCAGTTTGGATTTGGAGAAGTTCCTCGGTGTCATCTTGAAAACGTTTTTCTTGGTACTTCTCCTTCTGTATTGAGCCTTTTTGATTTCCCTCGCCTTTTCATACTTCCATTTTTCTTCAGCTATGAAGTGAGTCAACATATGACTTTGTCCGGTGTCAAATGAAGGTCAAAGGAGGGGTATTGGGATCATTGTGCCAGAGATCAATAAAGTCGAGGACTTTCTTGGGTCCAATAGCAAAGGGCACAGATGTTCCTTTGGCTCTAGCGGCCTTTACTTGCCAGCGGTCTCTAATGATTCCCGCAAGTTCTTCATCAGATGCCTCATCATCGGATGGTACATGGAATGCAACCATTTTCTTCTTTGGGCTAGGCCGAGGACCTCGTCCAGCGATTGCCTTGGTCTTCAATTTGAGCCGGGCGGATGAGGAAGTTGGAGCAGCCGAGGAACTTGCGAGAGATGCTGAGGCAATTGAGAAACCAGTGGTCCTTTGACAAGTAGCCGGATGCACAGAGGCTGAAGGTTTTGACAGAGCTGTTGAGGACTTTGATGAAACAGCAGCGGTGTGAGAATTTGCTTGGAAGGTCTTTGAGGAGCATTGGTAGTGGTAGCGAGATAATGAAACACTTGGCTTATTAGCGAGCTTCTTTTGCATTGATTTCCTCGGTTTGACCGAGACCTCGATGTTGATAGCAGCAGCGAGAATCTTCATTGAATTTCTTCACTGCTTCCTTTGCTTGCTTTGCCAATTTTTCTTGGCGTTTAGCCCATTCATCGTGAAAGTCCTCACCGCGTTTGGACGCTAGTGGGATCAACTATTTGGCCAGTGCCAAAGGAGCTCTTGGGCATGGAGGATTTAGAGCGAATTTCTTCATGTACTTAGGAGTTACATATCTGTATTCCTTCCATTCCCGTGCCCATCTCCGTTCAATCTTGAATACGCACCTTGCGTTGATTTTTGTTTTCTTCATCCGGTGCAAGAGTCAAAGATAGATTTCCTCGTGGATTTCAAATGCTGTCATAACCTCGGGTTTCTTTCCTCCCTTCTGCGGCTTCTTACCATCTGCCATTTTCTTCAGTTGAGGAAATTGAACAATTGAGTTCTCTGAAGAAGTGTGCAGTTTTTCTTCGAGGAACGCTGCAAATGAGTTAAGTTGATGAGAACTTAGGGATTCAGTAGCAAACATTTGTACCTGTGAACAGAGTATAGGTGCGAGGAATTTGGAGAGGTCATATGCGTTCTCAGAAGGTTTTTCAAAAAGAACAAGTTTTGAGGATTTTGACCAGATGAGCCTTGAAGAATTTCAATAAGCGTTCTTTGTCTTAGGTTCCAGAGTTGTATAGATCGAAGATCCACACAATTGAGGAATCTTGAAGAAAATCATAGCGCGAGTCAAGAGATTTGAGGTGTTCATATGTGTGAAGATTTGAAGAATAAACACCTTTGAAGAATTTGAAGAAAAATTTGAGAATCAAAGCGAGTAATAAAAGTAACTTTTAATTTATCGAAGTGAAGAACACGAACTGAGAAGAACAGTTGGGAAGTTCGTCTGCTCAGATCTTCCACGCCCTAACTTGGCAGAGGAAATCAGCTACGGCGACGGCGGAGTGAAGATTTCCGCGGTCGGCGCGAGTACGTCGGCGAAGAGGTCAAGGCAGTGAAGCTTTTCCTCACCGGCGACGATGGAGTAGCGGCGGCGCTAGGGTTTTGAGGAGCTCGAGCGGGAGAGAGAGATCGAGCGCAGTAAAAGAGTGAGGAAGGGAGAGAGGGTATTTATAGACACGGTGAAAAAAGCGGATCGTCTCAAGATTTAGGACGAACAAGCCTCGACCGCTTCCTTCTCACGACATGTGTCACCCACGTCTTTATGTAGTGGAGATCGTGTCTGATCGTGGGTGAATAAAGTAATGCATCATGGGATGCAGAACGGTTTGAGCGGCAAAACCGAAGGTTTGGATAAGATTCGTTTAAAGTTCCGTTTCAATTTCTTCAACTGTCAAGGACACGATTGAAGAATTTGAGCGAGTTTCAAAGTAGAACGCACATGAAGAATTTGTGAATGGATTGGGTTGAGTATAACATAGAGGGAAAGGGTCCGATCACATTCACTTAGCGAAAAAACGACTTGAAGAAATAGCCATAAGTGAATCTGTAGAGGACATAAATCCATATATATATATATAGCCAATGAAGAAAGGCAACGGAAATAGTGAAGATTTTGCAAAGTTGAAGAATTTGAAAAACTGAAGAATTTCAAAAGCGAGGAAAAACTCAAATTGAAGATTTTCAACTTTGGTGGTGGCGTGACCCAATCATTATAAGAATGATGATTTCAGACACCGCATACAATTGTCGTAGGGTTACGAGAATCAAATTCTTCATTAATTTCTTCACACTAAGAGTGTAATTCTTCATTGATTGAAGAAAAGCGTTTCTTCATGTGTTGCACATCTAAGTCATCAATTTTGCATAAGTGTTAGGATGTGTGTCCTTTTCAAAGAACATTGAAGATTCTAAGATATTTAGCTCACACCGCAACTTGCTAAATCTCTTCTCATCCAAGGGCTTAGTGAAGATATCAGCTAGCTGTTCTTGGTCTTCACGTGCTTTCGATGGAGATGTCGCCCTTCAACACATGATCACGGAGAAAATGATGACGAATTTGAATGTGCTTTGTCTTCGAGTGCTGAGGCGGGTTGTGAGCAATCTTGATGGCACTCTCATTGTCACAATAGAGAGGCACATTCTTCACGTTGATGCCGTAGTCCTTGAGGGTTTGCTTCATCCATAGTAATTGAGCACAACACGAGCGGTGACAATGTATTCACTTCCAGCGATAGAGCGGATGATCAGTTCTGCTTTCTTCGAGGACCAATGGACCAAAGATCGTCCGAGGAAATGACAAGTACGGATGTTGACTTGCGGTCCACACGATCACCAGCATAGTCGAGTCAGAATATCCAATGAGATCAAAAGTAGAGCCCTTGGGGTACCATAATCCTAGTGTTGGTGTGTGAGCTAGATATCGAAGAATATGCTTCACCTTATGGTGTGATTCCTTCGGTGTAGCTTGAAATCGGGCACACATGCAAACACTAAGCATTATATCCGCCTAGATGCACATAAGTACAATAAAGAACCAATCATGGAGCGGTATACCTTGTGATCAAGTCAATACCATTTTCATCGATTGCATAGATGGCCATTTGTGGGCATAGGAATTTTGACACCTTTGCAATCTTGCATGCCGAATTTCTTCAGGACATCTTTGAGGTATTTCTCTGAGATATGAATATGCCATTGTGTTGTTGACGAATTTGAAGACCTAAGAAGAATTTCAACTCTCCCATCATAGACATTTGATATTCTTCACTCATCATGTAGGCAAATTCATCACTATAACGTTGGTCAGTACAGCCAAAGATAATATCATCAACATATATTTGGCACACAAACAGTTCACCATCATAAGATTTAGTAAATAGAGTAGGGTCGAGTGAACCGGGTGTGAAGCCATTCTTCACGAAGAATTCCTTCAATGTATCATACCACGCCCGAGGGGCTTGCTTAAGGCCATAGAGGGCCTTATTTAGTCTGAAGACTTTGTCAAGATTCTTTGGATCTTCAAAACACGGGGTTGAGCAACATATACTTCTTCCTCAAGCTTACCATTGAGGAATGCACTTTTCACATCCATTTGATATAAGGTGATATTGTGATGGTTGGCATAGGCGAGTAATATGTGAATAGACTCAAGTCTAGCAACAGGTGCGAAAGTTTCATCGAAATCAATTCCTTCAACCTGTGTGTAGCCTTGAGCTACTAGTCGTGCCTTATTCCTCACCACAAGACCATTTTCATCTTGCTTGTTGCGATAGATCCACTTTGTGCCAATGATATTATGCTTGCGAGGATCTGGACGTTTGACCAGTTCCCAGCACGTTGTTGAGCTCGAATCGATGTAATTCTTCTTGCATGGCCTGAATCCACTCCGGCTCCAGAAATGCTTCATCTACCTTAGTGGGCTCTGTGATAGAGACAAAAGCATAGTGCCCACAAAAGTTAGATAAATGTGAAGCTTTTGAGCGTGTGAGAGGACCTGGCACTTCAATGTCATCGATGATCTTGTCAACTTGCACTTCTTTTGCAACGCGAGGATGAGCTGGTTGTCGTCGAGGAATTTGATCATTTTCCTCAGCACCATTTTCTTGACATTATCTTGGTGCATCGACTTGACGTTCTTCGCATCGGAATGAATTCTTCAGCAGATTCTTCAAGAGGAATGACATCCTCGGTTGCCTTGAACCTGATAGAATCCTCGGTGCTGGTTCATCTAACACGGAAGGTAGGTGCTCTCTTTGCGAGCCATTAGTTTCATCGAATCGACATCTACAGTTTCAACAACCTTGTGAAGGGCGATGTTGAAGACTTTGTAGGTGTCACGAGTCCTTTCCGTAACCAAGCATAAAACCTTCATGTGCTTTCGGTGCAAATTTAGAGTTATGGTGAGGATCTCTAATCCAGCATTTAGCAATCAAGACTTTGAAATAACTTACATTGGGTTTCTTATGCATGAGGAGTTCATAGGCAGTCTTTTGAAGAATTTGTGAAGATATACTGTTGATTATGTGGCACGCGCGGTGTCAATTGCTTCAATCCGTAAGCTTGACTAGGCGTTTTGTATTCATCAAGCATAGTGCGAGCCATCTCAACAAGAGTTCTGTTCTTGCGCTCCACGACGCCATTTCTTTGAGGAGTATAAGGAGCAGATAACTCATGAGTAATACCAAGTTCATCAAGATAGTCATCAAGACCGAATTCTTGAACTCAGTTCCATTGTCACTTCGATGTGCTTGATCTTCACACCAAAGTTGGTTGAAGCCCTCGAGGAAAATCGCTTGAAGACTTCCTGCGCACTTCATGCTTGTAAGTAACAATGTGTACCCATGTGTAACGAGAGTAATCATCAACAATAACAAAGCCATATAGTGATGCTTCATTAACGGCAATTTGAATAATGATTGGGACCAAAGAGGTCCATGTGAAGCAATTCGAAGGGACGAGTAGTGGTCATGATAGTCTTATTTGGATGCTTGGCCTTGGTCATTTTCCAGCTTCACGGGCTCCGCATAGGTGATCCTTGAGGAATTTGACATTCTCAATGCCAATGACATGCTTCTTCTTCGCAAGCGTGTGCAAATTCCTCATGCCCGCATGACCAAGTCTTCGATGCCATAGCCAGCCTTACGAAGCTTTTGCAAGTAGACACACGGCTGGTTGTGGTCCTGTGGAAAAATCAACAATATACAAGTCTCCTCTCCTAAAGCCTTGAAGACTTTGGAATTGTCACTTCCATAATCACAACACAATCGATACTTGCCAAAGATAACAACCATATCAAGATCACAAAGCATTGAGACTGACATGAGGTTATATCCTAAAGACTCAACAAGCATGACTTTGTCCATGTGCATGTCCTTAGAGATAGCAACCTTACCAAGTCCCAATACCGACTTTTGCCTTTGTCAAGAAAAGATGATATGCTTCAGATGTGACGGTGATAAGGTAGCATCCATCAATAGATTCTTGTCACCGATCATGTGATTTGTACATCCACTATCGAGAACCCACTCGGTAGCTTTGGGGTTGATCATCCTGCATATGAATTAGTGCAACTTACGATCTCATATACTTCATCAGTGAAGAATATGATATCAAGTTCATCAGATGAATTTCATCAGAAAGTATAACAGATAAGCAGTATGAGGACGTGTGAAATGAAAGTTCATTTCATCATGATTAGCCTGCGTCCTTTCAGGCAATTTTGTCAGGCCCCCAGCAAATTCTTCAGACGTTAAGGCACGTCTGGAGACCTGACCCTGCAGAAGAGATTAGTTCTTTTTCTTCACCACCCACATCTGAAGGGGTGGCAAAGAGTTCATCATTCTCATGAAAGCACCATATGAGAATGGTGGCATAGAGGCCAAACCATTTCGTTTCACATAAGAGGGGTTAGGGTAAGCATATGAATAAGCGGAGAGAAATTCTTCGAGGACTTATGAACATAATGGTTTGAAGAATAATGCACATATTCATAGCCCTTAGCTCTACCTGCGAAAGCAGAGTTGTTATACGATGATAATCATATGAGGACTTTGATCCTTTTGAGGAATTTGATCCATGTGAGGAATTTGGTCCGTATGAGGACTTGGATCCATATGAAGAATTTTGTCCATATGAAGAATTTGATCTGGGGTTCCTTTTCTTCACGGTGGTGTCATGAGGACATTCACTGAAGACTTTCAAAGCACTTCTTGGGAACCCAGATTTTCTTCATAGGGGAACCGTTCTATGCAGCTTAGTACCAACATATCTAGCAAATACTTCACCATTCTGATTTTTGAACAGTTTATAGTTGGAGTCAAATGACTCATCAGAAGAATGAGGAGATTCACATGTAAAACCAGATAAGTTAGATGGATCAACTGGAGGTCCCTTTGCAACAACCCATGAGGTTTTGGGGTACTGCTCAGGCTTCCAATATGTTCCATCAGCATTGAGTTTCCTCTCAAAGGAAATACCCTCTTTTCTAGGGTTTCTGTTGAGGATCTGCTTTTTGAGCACATCACAAAGAGTCCGATGCCCTTTGAGGCTTTTGTACATGCCTGTCATGTACAATTCCTTCAGTCCTGCATCGTCGATGATACTAGCAATGTCCTCGGATGAGGAATTAGTGATAGCGAGAGGCAGGTGAAGAATTTGTAACAGTTGAAGCATTTGAACATTCAGGTGAAGAATTAAGCGATTCACGTTCAATGCACTTTAAGCATGGAGGAACAAATTCTTCTTGAGAAGCGCTGATTTGTTGAGCAAGTAATGAATCGCGCTCATACGAAAGATCTTCATAACTCGCTCTTAGCTTCTCAAGATCTTGCTTTCTTTGAAGAAATTCATAAGAAAGTTTCTCATGATCGAGATAAGAGAGTGTTATGATGACCTATGAAGGTTATGAAGCCTAGACTGAAGTCTACGAAGATTTTCGGTCAGGGCTTTAGTGCGATCCATTTCTTCACGTAACATATCATCACTTTTACCTAACATGTTTGAACCTTTTCCAAGGCATGTTGTTGTTGTTTGGTGGCAAGGCAAACAAGTTTGGTATAGCTAGGTTCAATATCATCATCGATTCACAGCCACTATATTCGGATGAGGAACATTCGGTTACCTCGTCACCCTTTGCCATGAGACATGATGCGAGATGATGATGATTACGGCTCGAAAGTCATCGTTTTGAGAGATTCCTTGAAGTCCTCAAACCAGGGATCATGACGGGTTCGATGACCTTCATAAGCGTCGGAGATTCGGTCCCGAGATAAGCTTCGCATTGCAAAGATGCATAATGCGCTTGAATTCATCTCTAGATGAAGCGAGAATAGATGATATCCTTAGCCATGATGTCAAGTCGAGTGAACTTGTGAATATCATCGGTGTTCACCGCCTTGCATAGATCGATAAAGGCCAATTTGATGTGACGGTCCATTTCATGGCTGTCCATTGCCATGAGGCGCTTCCTCATCATGGCCTTCCACTTGGGATAATCGTGGCCGGAATCAAAGATAGGGCATGTCACCTTCTTCATACCGTGGTCGACATAACTAAAACTCCAGGTGGTTAAACCAAAATCACACAGAACAAGGGAGTACCTTGCTCTGATACCAATTGAAAGTGCGTTATATCGACTAGAGGGGGGGTGAATAGGCAATTTTTATGAATTCTTCACTGAGGAATTTGCCGGTGAGGAAATTCCTTAGTGAAGAACTACTTGCAGCGGAATAAGTACTCAGAAGTAAGCGTGACAGATTACAATAATAGTAATCATGATTATATGAAGACAATCACAGTACTGAAAGCGTAATCACAGGATAACACAAGATGAAGACAAGCAATTTGAAGAAATAGAGGCTGAGGAAATTGAGAAAGTCTTGATCAAAGTCTTCAAACACAGATATGAACAAACAGTTAACTCATTAATGAGGAAATGAATAGGTTGAGGAAATGGAACCAGGTTAGGTTGGTGAAGACAATGATTTGGTAGACCAGTTCCAAGCTGCTGTCTCGGTTAATAAATCTGGTTGGGCCGGTGAGTATTTAAACTCGAGGACACACTGATCCGGACACCCGATCACTTGAGCACGCAGCTCGGGACACCAAGTCCTCACCGTATTCTCCTTGAACTAAGGTCACACAGACCTCGTCCCAATCACTCGTGGTAAGTCTTCAGCGACTTCCAAACCTTCACACAGACTTGGTCACTCGGCAATCCACAATTCCTCTTGGATGCTCTAGACCTTGACGCCTAACCGTCTGGAAGAAGCACAGTCTTCAAAGGTAGCGAGCGTCGGATCCACGCAGGATCAATTTCTTGATGATGCTCAATCACTTTGGGTTTGTTGGGGTTTGGTTTTGGGTTTTTCCTCACTTTTGGTTTTTCCTCACTTGATGATTTTCGCTCAAAGTCCTCGGAGGATGGGTTGCTCTCAAATGACAAGTGTCAAGTTCTCTCGGAGCAGCCAACCAGCTAGTGGTTGTAGGGGGCGCTATTTATAGCCTAGGGAGCAGCCCGACATGATAAGACATAAATGCCCTTTAATGATATGGACCGTTAGGTGGATAAGATATTTTGGGACAGTCAAGGCGCAAGAAGACAAAGAACGGTCGGAAATTTGACTCTCAAATTCCTCGGGGCTATCATGTTCCTCATTTGTGTAGGCAATTCGACCGGCGAATTCCTAACTCCTCGATCAGAACAAATTCCTCGGCGACCGGAAGAGCTTGCGTCTACATCCTTTGAAGAAATTGACTGAACTGTATGAGATTTCCAAAGGCTTCACTCAAAGGAATTGGTAGGTGTAGGATTTTGAGTTGAGCATCAAATGGAAATTTTTCCTTAGTATTTCTCGACCCCCTTTAACAAAGATTGTTTCCTATGACTCAAGAAAGAGAAAATGAAACTACGAAAACAAAAGTCTTCACGCTTCATGTTCCTCAAATGAATATCAAAACTTCAAGGTCACACCAATTTCTTCACTTTCAAAGTCTTGAAAGTCTTGATTATCAAAGTCTTGGGTTGAAGAACTTCATTTTAAGAATTAGAGCTTTCACTGTGAATATCAAACTCCTCATAGACTTATAGATCTGTGTACACTCACAAACGCATTAGTTACTTAACCTATAAGTCTTCAATACACCAAAATCACTAAGGGGCACTAGATGCACTTACAAGATCATATCTATCATTGCAAGCAAGAAAATCTCTAGCAGTTTCTTCATCCATAACATAACCCTTGGGCACAACAGGCAATTCGTATCTAGGGGGAGAATCTTCATCATCACTTTCATCAATATTATCAGTTTTAATAATTTCATTCTCTCTAGCCCTAGCAAGTTGTTCATCAAGAAATTCACCTAATGGCACGGTAGTATCAAGCATAGAAGTAGTTTCATCATAAGTATCATGCATAGCAGAAGTGGCATCATCAATAACATGCGACGTATCGTAATTAATAGCGTATGGTTTAGGTGTCACAAGCTTACTCAAAACAGAAGGTGAATCAAGTGCAAAGCTAGATGGCAGTTCCTTACATCCCCTCGTAGTTGAGGGAAAAATCTTAGTTCTTCCATCTTTCAAGTTCCTCATAGTGATCAACAGATATAAATCCCAAGTGACTCAAAGAATAGAGCTATGCTCCCCTGAATCAAGCGCTTTTAAAATAGTCTTGATAACCCACAAGTATAGGGGATCGCAACAATTTTCGAGGGTAGAGTATTCAACCCAAATTTATTGATTCGACACAAGGGGAGCCAAAGAATATTCTCAAGTCTTAGCAGCTGAGTTGCCAATTCAACCACACCTGGAAGACTTAATATCTGCAGCAAAGTATTTAGTAGCAAAGTAGTATGGAAGTAAAATGCTT
The DNA here is from genome assembly GCA_021605145.1 of Aegilops bicornis. Taxonomy (NCBI): domain Eukaryota; kingdom Viridiplantae; phylum Streptophyta; class Magnoliopsida; order Poales; family Poaceae; genus Aegilops; species Aegilops bicornis. The sequence continues at coordinate 1,278,272 of JAHIAL010000063.1, read as the reverse complement.
GGTGGCATAAGTAGCTTGATAGCAGTTTTGTAGTACTTGTAATAGTGGCAGCGGAAAAGTAACTAAGCAAAGATCAATATGTGAAAAGCTTCGTAGGCATTGGATCGGTGATGGAGAATTACGCCGAATGTGATTCCTCATGCAACAGTTATACCATAGGGTGACACAGAACTAGCTCCAGTTCATCAATGTAATGTAGGCATGTATTCCGAATATAGTCATACGTGCTTATGGAAAAGAACTTGCATGACATCTTTTGTTCTACCCTCCCGTGGCAGCGGGGTCCTATTGGAAACTAAGGGATATTAAGGCCTCCTTTTAATAGAGTACCAGACAAAGCATTAACACATAGTGAATACATGAACTCCTCAAACTATGGTCATCATCAGGAGTGGTCCCGATTATTGTCATTTCGGGTTGCGGATCATAACACATAGTAGGTGACTAATGACTTGCAAGATAGGATCAAGAACTCACATATATTCATAAAAACATAATAGGTTCAGATCTGAAATCATGGCACTCGGGCCCTAGTGACAAGCATTAAGCATAGAAAAGTCATAGAAACATCATTCTCAGAACATAATGGATACTAGGGATCAAACCCTAACAAAACTAACTCGATTACATGATAAATCTCCAACCCATCACCGTCCAGCAAGCCTACGATGGAATTACTCACGCATGGCGGTGGGCATCATGAAATTGGTGATGGAGGAAGGTTGATCATAATGACGACGACGGATTCCTCTCTGAGCCCGAACGGACTCGGATCAGCCCTCCCGAGAGAGATCAGGGCTTGGCAGCGGCTCCGTATCGTAAAATGCGATGAATCCTTCTATCTGATTTTTTTTCCCGAACGTGAATATATAGAGTTGGAGTTGAGGTCGGTGGAGCCTCAAGGGGCCCATGAGGCAGGGGGCGCCCCCCAGGCGGGTGGGCGCGCCCTGGACCCTCGTGGACAGGGTGTGGGCCCCCTGGTGTTGATTCTTTCGCCAATATTTTTTATTAATTCCAAAAATATTCTCTGTGAAGTTTCAGGTCATTCCGAGAACTTTTATTTCTGCACAAAAACACCATGGCAATTCTGCTGAAAACAGCGTCAGTCCGGGTTAGTTCCATTCAAATCATGCAAGTTAGAGTCCAAAACAAGGGCAAAAGTGTTTGGAAAAGTAGATACAATGGAGACGTATCACCCGACCAGCCTCTCACGGCCGTTCTCACTTCCCCGACATGCCTTTTAGGCGATGAAACGCAGCGGAGTCCTATCAATGGTAAATCAGGCCACCATACGCGACGCTCCTCAGCTGAAAAAAGTACACGTGATCTGTCACAAGACCATTGTGTGTCGTCTATGAGCCCCACCCCTCGGTTTATATAGGTATCAGTATTGTCTAAAGTCACATCCTAGTCGGTTTCTACCACAAGGATGGATACATCGGTGCATTCTACCACAAGGTCTGGAACATCATAGAAAAGGACATTATGGTGGCTCTTCTCAAAAATTTCATTGGGGATTGTCGAGGATTTGCCAAATTGAACCGGGCGTTGATTGTGCTCATTCCCAAGAAGGCGGATGCAGACACGGTGCACGACAACTTTCTTCTTGTGCGGCGAGTTGCAAGAAAAATCTCTGCAAGAAAGAGCAAAGGTGTTTTCCTCAATGTTGACATCTCTAGGGCTTTACTACCTCTTGAGCATGCGTTGTTTTTCCCTTGAAGAGGAAAGGGTGATGCAGCAAAGTAGCGTAAGTATTTCCCTCAGTTTTTGAGAACCAAGGTATCAATCCAGTAGGAGGCCACATGCAAGTTCCTCGTACCTACACAAACAAATAAGAACCTTGCAACCAACGCGATAAAGGGGTTGTCAATCCCTTCATGACCACTTACAGTGATGAGATCCGATAGAGATGATAAGATAATTTTTTTGTTATTTTTATGATAGAGATTTAAATTAACTATTGAAAAATAAACGGCGATAGAAATAGCTAGTTGACGGAAGATTAATATGATGGAAAATAGACCCGGGGGCCATAGGTTTCACTAGTGGCTTCTCTCAAGATAGCATAAGTATTACGGTGGGTGAACAAATTCTTTGTCGAGCAATTGATAGAAAAGTGCATAATTATGAGAATATCTAGGCATGAACATGTATATAGGAATCACGTCGTGACAAGTAGACCGACTTACACTTTTGCATCTACTACTATTACTCCACACATCGACCGCTATCCAGCATGCATCTAGAGTATTAAGTTCATAAGAATAGAGTAACACATTAGGCAAGATGACATGATGTAGAGGGATAAACTCAAGCAATATGATATAAACCCCATCTTTTTATCCTCGATGGCAACAATACAATACGTGTCGTTTCCCTAACATCCTTTGGGATCCAAAGAACGAAAAAATTGAACCTAAAGCTAAGCACTTCTCCCATTGCAAGAAAGGTCAATCTAGTAGGCCAAACAAAACTGATAATTCGAAGAGACTTGAAGAGATAACCAATCATACATAAAAGAATTCAGAGAAGATTCAAATATTGTTCACAGATAATCTTGATCATAAACCCACAATTCATCGGATCTCAAAAAACACACCGCAAAAAGAGTTACATCGAATAGATCTCCAAGAAAATCGAGGAGAACTTTGTATTGAGATCAAAAGAGAGAGAACAAGCCATCTAGCTAATAACTATGGACCCGAAGGTTTGTGGTAAACTACTCACACATCATCGGAGACACTATGGTGTTGATGTAGAAGCCCTCCATGATCGATTCCCCCTACGGCGGAGCGCCGGAAAACGCCCCAAGATGGGATCTCACGGGTACAGAAGGTTGCGGCGGTGGAAATAGGGTTTCGTGGTCCTCCTGGATGGTTTCGGGGTACGTAGATATATATAGGAGGAAGAAGTAGGTCGGTGGAGCCACAAGGGGCCCACGAGGGTGGGGGCGCGCCCAGGGGCGGCAGGCGCGCCTCCCTACCTCATATCCTCCTCGTTGATTTCTTGATCTCCACTCCAAGTCCTCTGGATCACGTTTGTTCCAAAAATCACGCTCCCGAAGGTTTCATTCCGTTTGGACTCCGTTTGATATTCCTTTTCTGCGAAACACTGAAATAGGCAAAAAAATAGCAATTTGCACTGGGCCTTGGGTTAATAGGTTAGTCCCAAAAATAATATAAAATTGTATAAATAAGCCCATTAAACATCCAAAACAGAATATATTATAGCATGGAGCAATCAAAAATTATAGATACGTTGGAGACATATCAAGCATCCCCAAGCTTAATTCCTGCTCGTCCTCGAGTAGGTAAATGATAAAAACATAATTTTTGATGTGGAATGCTACCTAGCATAATTCTCAATGTAATTTTCTTTATTGTGGCATGAATGTTCAGATCCGAAAGATTCAAGATAAAAGTTTAATATTGACATAAAATAATAATACTTCAAGCATACTAACAAAGCAATCATGTCTTCTCAAAATAACATAGCCAAAGAAAGATCATCCCTACAAAATCATATAGTTTGGCCATGCTTCATTTTCGTCACACAAGATGCTCTCATCTTGCACAACCCCGATGACAAGCCAAGAAATTGTTTCATACTTTAGTAATCTCAAACTTTTTCAACTTTCACGCAATACATGAGCGTGAGCCATGGATATAGCACTATGGGTGGAATAGAATATAATGATGGGGGTTGTGTGGAGAAGACAAAAAAGGAGAAAGTCTCACATTGACGCGGCTAATCAATGGGCTAGGGAGATGCCCATCAATTGATGTCAATGCAAGGAGTAGGGATTGCCATCCAATGGATGCACTACAGCTATAAATGTATGAAAGCTCAAAAAAATAAACTAAGTGGGTGTGCATCAACCTTGCTTGCTCACGAAGACCTAGGGCATTTGAGGAAGCCCATTGTTGGAATATACAAGCCAAGTTCAATAATGAAAAACTCCCACTAGTATATGAAAGTGACAAAACAAGAAACTCTCTATCATAAAGATCATGGTGCTACTTTGAAGCACAAGTGTGGAAAAAGGAAGCACTGTCCCTTTTTATTTCTCTTTGTTTTCCTTTTTTTTGGGCCTTTTTTTTTTATTTGGCCTTTCTCTTCTTTTTTTATTTGGGACAATGCTCTATTAATGATGATCATCACACTTCTATTTATTTACAACTCAATGATTACTACTCGATACTTAGAACAAAATATGTCTCTATATGAATGCCTCCGGCAGTGTACCGGGATGGGCAATGAATCAAGAGTGACATGTCTGAAATAATATGCATGGTGGCTTTGCCACAAATACGATGTCAACTACATGATCATGCAAGGCAATATGACAATGATGAAGCATGTCATAATAAACGGAACGGTGGAAAGTTGCATGGCAATATATCTCGGAATGGCTATGGAAATGCCATAATAGGTAGGTATGGTGGCTGTTTTGAGGAATATATAAGGAGGTTTATGTGTGATAGAGCGTATCGTATCTCGGGGTTTGGATGCACCGGCGAAGTTTCCACCAACTCTCAAGGTGAGAAAGGGCAATGCACGGTACCTAAGAGGCTAGCAATGATGGAAGGTTGAGAGTGCATTATAATCCATGGACTCAACATTAGTCATAAAGAACTCACATACTTATTGCAAAAATCTACAAGTCATCAAAAACCAAGCACTACGCGCATGCTCCTAGGGGGATAGATTGGTAGGAAAACACCATCGCTCGTCCCCGACCGGCACTCATAAAGATGACAATCAAAGAACACCTCATTTTTCAAATTTGTTACACAACATTTACCATACGTGCATGCTACGGGACTTGCAAACTTCAACACAAGTATTTCTCAAATTCACAACTACTCAACTAGCACAACTTAAATATCACTATCTCCATATCTCAAAACAATCATCAAGTATCAAACTTCTCCTAGTATTCAATGCACTTATATGGAAGTTTTTATTATATCCATCTTGGATGCCTATCATATTAGGACTAATTTTATAACCAAAGCAAATTACCATGCTGTTCTAAAGGACTCTCGAAATAATATAAGTGAAGCATGAGAGATCAATAATTTCTATAAAATAAAACCACCACCGTGCTCTAAAAGATATAAGTGAAGCACTAGAGCAAAATTGTTTAGCTCAAAAGATATAAGTGAAGCACAAAGAGTATTCTAATAAATTCTGAATAATGTATGTCTCTCCTAAAATGTGTGGACAGCAACGATGATTGTGGTGAACTAAAAATCAAAGACTCACATCATACACGACGCTCCAAGCAAAACACATATCATGTGGTGAATAAAAATATAGCTCCAAGTAAAGTTACCGATGGACAAAGACAAAAGAGGGGATGCCTTCCGGGGCATCCCCAAGCTTACTCTTTTTGGTTGTCCTTTGATTTTACCTTGGGGTGCCTTGGGCATCCCCAAGCTTAGGCTCTTGCCACTCCTTGTTCCATAATCCATCAAATTTTACCCAAAACTTGAAAACTTCACAACACAAAACTTAACAGAAAATCTCGTGAGCTCCGTTAGCGAAAGACACAAAACACCACTTCAAGGTACTGTAATGAACTCATTATTTATTTATATTGGTGTTAAACCTACTGTATTCCAACTTCTCTATGGTTCATAACCTCCGATACTAGCCATAGATGCATCAAAATAATCAAACAACACACGAAAAACAGAATCTGTCAAAAACAGAACAGTCTGCGGTAATCTGTAACAAACGCATACTTCTGGAACTCCAAAAATTCTAAAATAAATTTCTGGACGTGAGGAATTTATCTATTAATCATCTGCAAAAAGAATCAACTAAATAGCACTCTCCAGTAAAAAGTTGTAGCTTATCTCGTGAGCAGTAAAGTTTCTGATTTTTACAGCAAGATCAAAAAGACTTCACCCAAGTCTTCCCAAAGGTTCTACTTGGCACAAACACTAATTAAAACTTAAAACCACATCTAAACAGAAGCTAGATGGATTATGTATTCCTAAACAGAACCAAAAAGCAAGAAACAAAGATAAAATTGGGTTGCCTCCCAACAAGCGCTATCGTTTAACGCCCCTAGCTAGGCATAAAGGCTAGGATAGATCTAGGTATTGCCATCTTTGGTAGGCAATTCTTCAATAGAACACTCATAACCCTTAGGAGTTTCCTTCTTTTTATTAATGATTAAACTCCTAGGCAAGAAATCAAGAAAATCATTTGTAGCAAAAGGTTCCTTAATGATAGCGAGAAAGTTGGGGTGAACACTTATGGATTTGAGATCCGCATTTCCCTTAGTAGAAGTTTCACCCTTATATTTAGGAACATACATCAATTTGGAAATTTTAGCATTAGACGGTTTTGGAGTATTTTTCACGGAAGAAAAGGCAGACCCTAGGTTGGTAATAATATCCTCAATTTTATCAATTCTAGTGGAATCTTGATCTATCTTTTCGTTAACCACGGGTTCCTTTTCTTTAAAAAATTTAAGAGCAACTCCTACCTTAGATCCGTATTGGGTAATTTGGTTGTGGATCTTTTTATCTAAATTTTCAATCAACTCTATGGTGGCAACTTTATTTTAATTAATTTCAAGCCTTTGCATCACATGTTCCAAATTTAAAATAGTTCCATTAACCAAAAGAGGTGGTGGGCCAAACAAATCTATCATAGCATTATAAGAATCAAAAGTATGGTTACCCAAGAAATTTCCTCCAGTAATGGTATCAACAGTAAATCTATTCCAAGGAGTGATGCCTACATAAAAATTGCGAAGAAGAAGGAAGTAGATTGCTTCCTAGTAGATCTATTTTGCGCATTGCAAATTCGTTACCAAGCATCTTTTAGATTTTCTCCCTCCCTTTGTTTAAAATTAAGAACTTCATTCTCGGGAGACAAAGGATTAGATAGAGGACTAGCCATGATGGCATACGGGACACAAGAGGGAAGCGAAAAAGAGGCGAACGGAAAGAGAGGGCGAATAAAACGGCAAGGGTGAAGTGGGGGAGAGGAAAACAAGAGGCAAATGGCAAATAATGTAATGCGAGGGATAAGAGTTTGTGATGGGTACTTGGTATGTATTGACTTGTGCGTAGACTCCTCTAAACAGCGATTGCGAAATCCTTCTTGCTACCTCTTGAGCATGCATTGGTTTTCCCTTGAAGAGGAAAGGGTGATGCTAGCAAAGTAGCTTACGTATTTCCCTCAGTGTGTGAGAACCACGGTATCAATCCAGTAGGAGGCCACAAGCAAGTCCCTCGTACCTACACAAACAAATAAGAACCTTGCAACCAACGCGATAAAGGGGTTGTCAATCCCTTCAAGGCCACTTGCAAAAGTGAGATCTGATAGAGATGATAAGCTAATATTTTTGGTATTTTTATGATAGAGATTAAAGTAAAGATTTCAAAATAAACGGCGAAATAAATGGCTCGTTGTCGGTAGATTAATATGATGGAAAATAGACCTGTGGGCCATAGGTTTCACTAGTGGCTTCTCTCAAGATAGCATAAGTATTACGATGGGTGAACAAATTACTGTCGAGCAATTGATAGAAAAGTGCATAATTATGAGAATATCTAGGCACGATCATGTATATAGGCATCACGTCCGCAACAAGTAGACCGACTCTGCTGCATCTACTACTATTACTCCACACATCGACCGCTATCCGGCATGCATCTAGCGTATTAAGTTCATAAGAACAGAGTAACGCATTAGGCAAGATGACATGATGTAGAGGGATAAACTCAAGCAATATGATATAAACCCCATATTTTTATCCTCGATGGCAACAATACAATACGTGTCGTTTCCCCTGCTGTCACTAGGATCTAGCAACACAAGATTGAACCCAAAGCTAAGCACTTCTCCTATTGCAAGAAAGATCAATCTAGTAGGCTAAACCAAACTGATAATTCGAAGAGACTTGCAGAGATAACCAATCATACATAAAAGAATTCAGAGAAGATTCAAATATTGTTCATAGATAATCTTGATCATAAACCCACAATTCATCGGATCTCGACAAACACCCGCAAAAGAGTTACATTGAATAGATCTCCAAGAAGATCGAGGAGAACTTTGTATTGAGATCCAAAGAGAGAGAAGAAGCCATCTAGCTAATAACTATGGACCCTAAGGTCTGTGGTAAACTACTCACACATCATTGGAGAAGCTATGGTGTTAATGTACAAGCCCTCCGTGATCGATTCCCCCTCCGGCGGAGCGCTGGAAAAGGCCCCAAGATGGGACCTCACGGGTACAGAAGGTTGCAGTGGTGGAAATAGGGTTTTGTGGTGCTTGTGGATGGTTTCGGTGTACGTAGGTATATATAGAAGGAAGAAGTAGGTCGTGTTAGAATAGTTGGATAGAGATAGGACTTGTGTTTAAACCTGTAATCCTATTCTATCTCTTCTTCTCTCTCCCGTAGCAATTCTCCTCTGTCTCCTATAACGATCTATCAGATCGATCTCTCCTAAACTTTTACGCCAAGGCTTATGCCCAATATATATCAATGCGGCCCGAGACAAAGGGTTCAACGCTTCCAACCTATTTTACATGGTAGTCAAACCCTCTTCCTCAAAGATCATAGATCGCATCTAGCTACCTCCCAAAACTATACCAATCTTCCCCCTTCGACCGAGAGCATGTCGACCACCGCTACCTCATCGTTGTCCAGCACCGCTGGCGTGCTCATCACCTCGTCATCTTCCGCCTTCGCGTTGTCTTCCTCCACCACCACCGCGGGGTCTCTCGGATTGCCACCACAGGAGAAGCTTACGAGGGGAAACTTCCTTCTATGGAAGGCCATTGTGCTGCCTCAGATCAAATGCGCTCAGATGGAACACCACCTCGACGGGACGAGCCCGCCACCGCCGGCCACCCTCACCGTCACCAAGGACGGCAAGGAAGAACAAGTCTTCAACTACGCCCGATCCCTCTGGTACGCACAATAGCAACAACTTCAAGGGTATTTGATGGGATCTCTTTCCCGCGATATCCTCGCTCAGGTCACGACGCTACAGATGCCGACCGAAGTTTGGAACGCCATCCATGCCATGTTTGCAACCCAGAGTCAAGCCCAGGCCATCAACACCCGCATCGAGCTCACCAATCTCAAAAAAGGTAACATGACCATGGCTGACTATCTTAGCAGGATCAAGAGCCTTACTGATGAAGTCGCGTGAACTGCCGTGGCACTCTCCGATCCGGAAATCGTCTCCAAGATCCTTGCTGGTTTGGACATGGAGTACAATCCGGTGGTTTCTGCACTCGCCGCTTGTGTGGAACCCATCACCGTCCAGGAGTTGTACAATCAGCTTATGAGTTTTGATGCCCGCTGTCGGTGTCAAAACCGGCGGATCTCGGGTAGGGGTCCCGAGCTGTGCGCCTAAGGCGGATGGTAACAGGAGGCGGGGGACACAATGTTTACCCAGGTTCGGGCCCTCTCGATGGAGGTAATACCGTACTTCCTGCTTGATTGATCTTGATTATATGAGTATTACAAGAGTTGATCTACCACGAGATCGTAGAGGCTAAACCCTAGAAGCTAGCCTATGATTATGATTGTTGTTGTCCCTACGGACTAAACCCTCCGGTTTATATAGACACGAGGAGGGGCTAGGGTTACGTAGTCGGTTACAAGGGAGGAGATCTACATATCCGAACTGCCAAGATTGACTTCCACGCCAAGGAGAGTCCCATCCGGACACGGGATGAAGTCTTTAATCTTGTATCTTCATAGTCCAACAGTTCGGCCAAAGGATATAGTCCGGCTGTCCGAGGACCCCCTAATCCAGGACTCCCTCAGTAGCCCCTGAACCAGGCTTCAATGACGATGGGTCCGGCGCGCAGATTGTCTTCGTCATTGCAAGGCGGGTTCTTTCTCCGAATACTCCATAGAAGACTTTGAACATGAGGATCATGTCCAACTCTGTAAAATAAATTCCACATACCACCATAGAGAGTATAATATTCCACAAATCTAATCTGCTAACAACTTTTCATAACGTGACATCACGCCATGGTCCGGTCATTACGAACCGTTTTTCCCAGCCTGCCACTGCACGTGTTGCGAGGCGGTTTTATTGGCACGTCTTGTCGAAGCAGAGATCGTGTTCCCCTTATCACGGGATTCTCATCAATACGGATATGGGTAACCCAATCGTGCCTGCTGGTACGACTCCTCAATTTTAGGCAAGTTCCAAACGGCCACGCGGAGGACGCTTGATATCCATCGGCGTCTTTTCTTCTCGCGCTCGATCCTTGCCTTCCTCCACCTAGAATTCCAACACCCAAGGCTCAGGCTAAGCGCTTTCGGACCTTCAATCATGTCCGGATCCAACCTTCAAGGCCGGTGGATGGCCTCCTCATCACCAGAGGAGGACATCAAGAAGCTAAGAGAAGCTGTGTCGACCGCCGAAATCTGCGACAGGCTGCCTGCTCAAGGGCAGGTCATCCCCACTCCCGAACCCAACGAGAGTGTCGTATTTCTTTCCCACTTCCTCCGAGGGCTAGGCTTTAGTCTTGATCCCTTTGTTAGAAGGCTTATGTTCTATTATGGGCTCGATTTCCATGATCTGGCTCCGGATTCCATCCTTCACATCTCGTCGTTCATCGTCGTGTGTGAGGCCTTCCTCCGCATCACCCCACGACTCGGCTTATGGCTCAAGACCTTCAATGTGAAGTCGCTGATCGATGGGCGACACGCAGAATGCGGAGGTGCCATAATAAGCAAAGGCGCCGATGCTCAGTGGTCAAAGGGTTCCTTCCCGGAGATGCCCAACTTATGGCAGTGGGAGTGGTTTTACATCACGGCTCCCCGAAGTACTAAGTGGACAGCTGCCCCCGCCTTCCGTTCGGGCCCCCCGCCACAACTGGCGTCATGGGTCAACAAGGGGCTGGACTGGGGGCCAGTTAATGACGTGCCGACATTGCAGAGTCGCATCTGAGATCTCCTCAAGAGAGATGTCAGCCTTGTCAAGGTAATGCAAGTCATGCTAGTTCGTCGGGTCCTGCCATGCCAACGTCGTCCTCTCCATATGTGGGAGTTCAACCCAGAAGGACCGCGAACTATTCAGCAATTCTTCGGTGTAACGCTCGAAGGGATGTATGGATTATTCTTCGGATCACGAATAAAGTGTCCGGACACCACCGAGGATGCGAGTCTAAACTGCAATCGTCCAGATACCCATGTAAGTAATTCTGCGACCGAACACGCTGTCTTTTTATTTATCACGACATCATTCTGAAAAGTCGCTCTTTGACCAGGACTGGATAAAAAAGGCGAAGATGATCAGGTGTTCGGCCCCCCTTCCCGAAGGCTCACCGGATCCTGTACTAGCCAGGATGCTTGAGCTCGCACCTTTTATCAAGCGCCATCAGGGGAAGATAAAGGGAGGAATAAAGAGGTCCCAAGCAGGCCTCACGCATTACTCATCCAAACCAGGGGAATTAGTGTCTCCGCGAAGGAGGATAATCGGGGAGAAGAATCTGAAATTCCCTCTGCCCAAGGAAGGAAAAGGACCGCCCCTGAAGACTTGGGAACAAGGGTTTCCAAACAAGGGAAGAAACCTTCGGGGGCCACCTTTACGGGAGGGCACCCTTACCGCATAGTGCCCGAAAGGGGATCAGCCCTCCACCGAGCTGTAAGTAAACAAGAATACTTTATAGTAAATATTTCCTGCATTATTTCTGAGGACAATAACCGAGACGTATGTCTTGTAGTTCGGATCATAGCCCTTCTCGTGAGTTCGTCTTGAGGGGGATCTTCTTAGGAGATGATGGAAAGCGAAACGCCTCCCCGTGCCTCCCCGCCTCATGAGGCGGATGACCCTGAGGTGTCGTCACGGAGGATTTCTCCTGATCCACCAAGGCCAGAAGGTAACCCTTAGGCCCCCCGAAGTCCGGAGTATTCGGCTCCTAAGGAGAGCAACGGAAAGAGTCCCGGACTGTCCGGTGCACGACCGGACGCACTGATGAGTCTTCTGAGCAAGGTGTGCCCTGTGCAGATAGTAACCCCTGAGACTTTGGTTGCTGTCCAAAGGTGGCAAACAGAGGATCATAGTCCCAGGTCATTGATCATGCTGCTTTCGTGTGCAGGCGGCTGAGGGTCCGGTGGCTAGCCGGGCTGCTGAGTTTGACGAACTGAGGAGGCAGCTTGATGCGGCAGATGCCGACATCATGCTTGTGAACAAGCGGCTTGACGAGGCACAGGGTATGTATTTTCGGGTGGTCAACGGATATTAAGAGGAGCATGATGCTAATATCTATAATATGATGTGACTGCAGATGGAGCTGCCGCTGTGGAGACCCTTCAGGCGGAGCTTGCCCGAGCCAAGGAACAAGCCAGGAGAAGCGATGCGGCCGCCCTAAAGGCGGCCGAGGAATTAAAAGCCGAACAGGCTGCTCATCGCCAGAGCGAAAATAAAATAGCCAAGATGGCTGTTGAGCTGAAGGATGCCACCGACCGGTATGAGCTTCTTGAAAAGGAAAGCCAGGCGAAAGCGGTGGACCTGAAGAAAGCCATGGTAGCAGCCAAGGAAGCCCGCTCTAAAATCAGAGCGGTGAAGGAGGAGCTTCGTCAAGCCAGAGATATTATGGCTGGGAAGCCCTTTTTGTTGCGGACGAAGTTCGGAGATCCGAAGTATGCCCTCTGGATCAATTATGGAGTGTTGCAGATGCGTATCTGGAGTTGGCAACAAGTCTTGCCGATCTGTTGAGTTTTTCAAAGATCGAGAAAAGATCATGAAGTGGAAAAAGTTGTTGCAGTTACATGATTCGGTGCTCCAACGCGGCGTCCTTCTGCTGTTAAATGAACAAATGGGGGAGTGGGCTGAACTCCATAGATTGTCCGGACTTGCCATGAGGTCTGTTGTGGATCATCTTTGGCCGGAAGGACCAAGGCCGAATAGTTATTTTAGTTTAGTGCAACGATTCCTTGGTGTTGTGACGCATATCGACGCTGTAAAGAGGTCGGCGTGCATAGAGGGCGCGCGGATGGCTCTTACCCGTGTTAAGACATACTGGGCAGAGATGGAGGCCACCGCTATTGCAACCCAGGGTCCGGCCGTAGGCTAGGTCTCGGCCGAGCACTATTTTGAGGAAGTCCTAGAAGGTGCTCGTTTAATAGAGGCTCAGTGCTCGAAGAGTATCATGTTTGAGTGACATGTATCCCAATTGTAAGAACAATGCTATTTGTATTATAAAGGTTGTGTTTATACTTTTGCCTGAAAGTATTATGATGCCTCCTGTGCGACCGTTTATGTATGTATATAACCTGAATGTTTGCAGTCGTCGGCTTCAGCCTCCACGCATTTAATGGGGGGGTGTTCGGAAAAGCACGTATTCACACTTGATCCAACGTCTTGGTCCATTAAGGAGGTGAGAGCGCGGCGAACAAGGCAATTGGACTATATTGCTTTAACACTTTCACTTAGCCATAGGAGTTTGACAGTGGGGCTACTATATAGCCCCTGGTACTTCTACGCTTATCCGAGTACGGTGCGCGTACATACATGACCGGGTGACCGATGTCCTTCGTTAATGCGGAGGAATCGCGAAGATTCCGCTGAGTCATCGAGTGGTTGACCAGTGTTGCGCTTTATCATGTGATCGGTTTCGGATTTCTCTCGAGGTGCTCATCCGGATGAACCAGGGCTGTCGCGGTAGTTCTCCGGTGCCACCTTAGCCGATAGGGCGGAGCGTAAGGTAGCAAAACACGGAGCGGGCAAACCCAACTATTGACCAAAGACAAGATCCGAAGCTGATGCATATAAGGCCAAACTTCGCTGACGCGAACACTCCCTAAGGTATTCGGTCTTTACAACATATGCTGGGCTAAATGCGCCCTCGATAATAAACCCTGAATTTCCGAATGCGTGCATTAGTCGGCGTGGCGAAATGTCAATAACGCCATCATCCCTCCCGGTTGCGTTGAGTATCCGGAGGGTGTGAAGCAACAAGAGACAATAAAAAAGGTTTACGCAGGGTCTTAATCTAAAAAGAAACCTTTGAACGGGGCCCTGCTGCACGTCTGCGCCTGTGTCTCCGTTGTGCCATATCCTGGAAGGGTGTAGCACGATGGTCATCTGCAAAAGAGAAAAACCCAGGTGAAAGTCTTCGTGCGAAAAAATTGGTTATTCTTAATGAACCATTAAAATTCAACCTAAATAAGGACAAGCCGAACTGTAGTTCTTTTTACATGTGGGAAGCCCCTAGCACCACCTATGGGGGTAGATCCATCGACCCGATCTCAGGTTTATCTGAGCTATTACAGCCAGTGGTGCGTCGGACTCGTCTAGCCGTGTCCGCGGTCTTGACGACCGATCATTTATTCTGGTTCAAGAGGTTGTTCAGTGTTCTGCTGCTAACGCCGCTACACATTCTTCTGCACGTAAGGAACGCTCTGTATTTCCGCTAACTATGATGATGCCACGTGGACTGGGCATCTTAAGCTTAAGATAAGCGTAATGTGGTACTGCGTTAAAATGAGCGAAGGCCGTTCTTCCGAGTAGTGCTTGATAGCTGCTTCGGAATGGAGCGATGTCTAAGGTCAAGTTTTCACTTCGGAAGTTGTCGAGAGAACCGAATACAACCTCTAGTACTAGAGAGCCCGTACAGCGGGCCTCTGGGCCTGCTATTACTCCTTTAAAGGTAGTATTGCTTTGATTGATTCTTGCCAGGTCTATCCCCATTTTGCGGACTGTGTCTTGATATATCAGATTAAGACTACTGCCGCTGTCCATAAGGACGCGGGTGAGATGGTATCCGTCAATTATTGGGTCTAGCACCAAGTGTTAGGGAACGTAGTAATTTCAAAAATTTCCTACGCACACGCAAGATCATGGTGATGCATAGCAACGAGCGGGGAGAGTGTGTCCACGTACCCTCGTGAACCCGAAGCGAAGCGTTTAGCTATGAGGTTGATGTAGTCGTCGTCTTCACGATCCGACCGATCAAGTACCGAAACGTCTGGCACCTCCAAGTTCAGCACGTTCAGCCCGATGGCGTCCCTCGAACTCCGATCCAGCCGAGTGTTGAGGGAGAGTTTCATCGGCCGCGGCTGGCGTGGTGACGATGTTGATGTTCTACCGATGCAGGGCTTCGCCTAAGCACCGCTACAGTAATATCGAGGTGGACTATGGTGGAGGGGGGCAACGCACACGGTTGGGAGAGATCAACTTATCAAATTGTTGTGTCTAGGGTGCCCCCCTTCCGCGTATATAAAGGAGCAAGGGGAGGTGCGTACCCGGCCAGGAGGAGGCGCCGGAGGAGGTCCTACTCCCACCGGAGTAGGACTCCCCCCCTTTCCATGTTGTACTAGGAGAGAGAGGGGAAGAGGTTGAGGGAGGAAGGAAGAGGCGCCGCCTCTCCTTGTCCTATTCGATTTGGGAGAGGAGGGGCCCTACCCCTGGCCTCCTCTCCTCTCTTCCCAAGGCCCACTAAGGCCCATTAAGTTCCCGGGGGTTCGGTAACCTCCGGTACTCGAAAAATCCCGATTTCACCGGAACACTTCCGATATCCAAACATAGGCTTCCAATATATCAATCTTCATGTCTCGACCATTTCGAGACTCCTCGTCATGTCCGTGATCACATCCGGGACTCCGAAAAACCTTCGGTACATCAAAACATATAAACTCATAATATAACTGTCATCGTAACATTAAGCGTGCGGACCCTACGGGTTCGAGAACTATGTAGACATGACCGAGACACGTCTCCGGTCAATAACCAATAGTGGAACCTGGAAGCTCACATTGACTCCCACATATTCTACAAAGGTCTTTATCGATCAGACCGCATAACAACATACGTTGTTCCCTTTGTCATCGGTATGTTACTTGCCCGAGATTCGATCGTCGGTATCTCAATACCTAGTTCAATCTCGTTGCGGCAAATCTCTTTACTAGATTACGTAATGCATCATCCCGTAACTAACTCATTAGCTACATTGCTTGCAAGGCTTATAGTGATGTGCATTATCGAGAGGGCGGAGATACCTCTCAGACAATCGGAGTGACAAATCCTAATCTCGATATCAGTAAACTCAACGAGTAACTTTGGAGACACCTGTAGAGCACCTTTATAATCACCCAGTTACGTTGTGACGTTTGGTAGCACACAAAGTGTTCCTCCGGTAAACGGGAGTTGCATGATCTCATAGTCATAGGAACATGTATAAGTCATGAAGAAAGCAATAGCAACATACTAAACGATCAAGTGCTAAGCTAACGAAATGGGTCAAGTCAATCACATCATTCTCCTAATGATGTGACCCGTTAATCAAATGACAACTCATGTCTATGGCTATGAAACATAACCATCTTTGATCAACGAGCTAGTCAAGTAGAGGCATACTAGTGACACTATGTTTGTCTATGTATTCACACATGTATCATGTTTCCGGTTAATACAATTCTAGCATGAATAATAAACATTTATCATGAAATAAGGAAATAAATAACAACTTTACTATTGCCTCTAGGCATATTTCCTTCAGTCTCCCACTTGCACTAGAGTCAATAATCTAGTTCACATCGCCATGTGATTTAACACCAATATTCATATCTGTATATGATTAACACCCATAGTTCACATCATCATGTGACCAACACCCAAAGTGTTTACTAGAGTCAATAATCTAGTTCACATCGCTATGTGATTAACACCCAAAGAGTACTAAGGTGTGATCAGGTTTTGCTCATGAGAGAAGTTTAGTCAACGGATCTGTCACATTCAGAGCCGTATGTATTTTGCAAATGTTATATGTCTACAATGCTCTGCACGGAGCTACTCTAGCTAATTGCTCCCACTTTCAATATGTATCCAGATTAAGACTTAGTGTCATCTGGATCAGTGCCAAAACTTGTATCGTTGTAACCCTTTATGATGAACCTTTTGTCACCTCCATAATCGAGAAATATATCCTTATTCCATAAGGATAATTTTGACCAATGTCCAGTGATCTACTCCTAGATCACTATTGTACTCCCTTGCCAAACAAGGGCAGAGTATACAATAGGTCTGGTCCATAGCATGGTATACTTTTATAGAACCTATGACTGAAGCAGGGAATGAATTTCATTCTCTTTCTATTTTACTGGCCGTGGTCGGGTTTTGAGTCTTACTCAATTTCATACCTTTGCAACACGAGGCAAGAACTCTTTCTTTGACAGGTTCCATTTTGAACTACTTCAAAATCTTGTCAAGGTATGTACTCATTGAAAATCTTATCAAGTGTCTTGATCTATCTCAATAGATCTTGATGCTCAATATGTAAGTAGCTTTCTTGAGGTCTTTCTTTTAAAGAACTCCTTTCAAACACTTCTTTATGCTTTCCGGAAAACTTTACATCATTTTTGATCAACAATATGTCACTCACATATACTTATCGAGAGAAAGGGTGCAAAGGTGCTCCCCACTCACTTTATTGTAAATCTGAGGCTTCACTTTGCAAGTCCGTATAAAACTATATGCTTTGATCAACTTATCGAAGCATATATTCCAACTCGAGATGCTTGCACCAGTCCATAGATGGATCATGGAGCTTGCACATTTTGTTAGCACCTTTAGGATTGACAAAACCTTCTCGGTTGCATCATATACAACTCTTCTTTAAGAAAACCATTAAGGAATGCAGTTTTGACATCCATTTGCGGATTTCATAAAATGTGGCAATTGCTAACATGATTCGGACAGACTTAAGCATCGCTCTGATTGGGAAAATCTCATTGTAGTCAACACCTTGAACTTGTCGAAAACCTTTTTGTGACAAGTCGAGCTTTGTAGATAGTAACACTACTATCAACGTCCATCTTCCTCTTGAAGATCCATTAATTTTTTATGACTTTGCCGATCATCAGGCAAGTCCACCAAAGTCCACACTTTGTTCTCATACATGGATCCTTTCTCAGATTTCATGGCCTTCAAGCCATTTCGCGGAATCTGGGCTCATCATCGCTTCCTCATAGTTCGTAAGTTCATCATGGTCTAGTAACATGACTTCCAGAACAGGATTACCGTACCACTCACAGTGCGGACCGTACTCTGGAAGACCCTCGAGGTTCTGTAGTAACTTGATCTGAAGTTTCATGATCATCATCATTAGCTTCCTCACTAATTGGTGTAGGAATCACTTTGGAACTGATTTCAGTGATGATGAACTATTTTCCAATTCGAGGAGAAGGTACTATTACCTTATCAAGTTCTACTTTTCTCCCACTCACTTCTTTCGAGAGAAAACTCCTTCTCTAGAAAGGATCCATCTTAACAACGAATATCTTGCTTTGGGATCTGTGATAGAAGGTGTACCCAATAGTTTCCTTTGGGTATTCTATGAAGACGCACTTACGTGATTTGGGTTTGAGCTTATCGGGGTTGAAACTTTTTCACATAAGCATCGCGATCCCAAACTTTAAGAAAGCGACAACTTTGGTTTCTTGCCAAACCACGATTCATAAGGCATCGTCTCAAGCGGATTTTGATGGTGCCACTGTTTTTAAAGTGAATACAACTGTCTCTAATGCATAACCCCAAAATGATAGTGGTAAATCGGTAAGATACACCATAGATCGCACCATATCCAATAAAGTGCGGTTATGACGTTCGGACACACCATTCTGTTGTGGTGTTCCATGTGGCGTGAGCTCAAAACTATTCCACATTGTTTTATATGAAGGCCAAACTTCGTAACTCAAATATTCTCCTCCACGATCAGATCGTAGAAACTTTATTTTCTTGTTACGATGATTCTCCACTTCACTCTGAAATTCTTTGAACTTTTCAAAGGTTTCAGACTTGTGTTTCATTAAGTAGATATACCCATATCTGCTCAAATCATCTGTGAAGGTCAGAAAATAACGATACTTGCCACGAGCATCAACACTCATTGGATCGCATACATCGGTATGTATTATTTCCAATAAGTCGATGGCTCGTTCCATTGTTAGGAGAACGGAGTTTTAGTCATTTTGCCCATAAGGCACGGTTACATAAGCATCAAATGATTCATAATCAAGTGATTCCAAAGTCCATTTTTATAGAGTTTCCTCATGTGCTTTACCGATATGACCCAAGCGGCGATTACCACAAATATGTTGCACTACTATTATAAACTTTTGCATCTTTTGGCATCAATATTATGAATATGTGTATCACTACGATCGAGATCCAACAAACTATTTTCATTGGGTGTATGACCATTGAAGGTTTTATTCATGTAAGCAGAACAACAATTATTCTACGACTTTAAATGAATAATGGTTTTGCAATAAACATGATCAAATCATATTCATGCTCAAGCATAAGCGCCAAATAACATTTATTTAGGTTTAACACTAATCCCGAAAGTATAGGAGTGTGCGATGATGATCATATCAATCTTGGAACCACTTCCAACACACATCGTCACTTCACCCTCAACTAGTCTCTGTTTGATTCTGTAACTCCTGTTTCGAGTTACTAATTTTAGCAACCGAACAAGTATCAAATACTAAGGGCTACTATAAACACTAGTAAGGTACACATCAATAACATGTATATCAAATATACCCTTGTTCACTTTGCCATCCTTCTTATCCACCAAATATTAGAGAGATTTCCGCTTCCATTGACCATTTCCTTTGTAGTGTAAGCACTTTCGGTTTCAGGCTTTGGTCCAGCTTTGGGCTTCTGCGGGGAGTGACAACTTGCTTGTCATTCTACTTGAAGTTCCCTTTCTTTCCCTTTGCCCTTTTCTTGAAACTAGTGGTCTTGTCAATCATCAACACTAGATGCTCTTTCTTGATTTCTACCTTCGTCGATTTCAATATCACAAAGAGCTCGGGAATAGTTTTCGCCATCCCTTGCATACTATAGTTCATCACGAAGTTCCAGTAACTTGGTGATGGTGACTAGAGAACTCTGTCAATCACTATCTTATCTGGAAGATTAACTCCCACTTGATTCAAGCGATTGTAGTACCCGGACAATGCGAGCACATGCTCACTAGTTGAGCAATTCTCCTCCATCTTTTAGCTTCTGAGAACTTGTTGGAGATTTCATATCTCTCAACTCGGGTATTTGCTTGAAATATTAACTTCAACTCCTGGAACATCTCATATGGTCCATGATGTTCAAAAACGTCTTTGAAGTCCCGATTAAACCATTAAGCATGGTGCACTAAACTATCAATTAGTCATCATATTGAGCTAGCCAAACATTCAAAACGTCTGCATCTGCTCCTGCAATAGGTATGTCACCTAGCGGTGCATCAAGGACACAATTCTTCTGTGCAGCAATGAGGACAATCCTCGGATCACGGATCCAATCCGCATCATTGCTACTAACATCTTTCAACATAGTTTTCTCTAGGAACATATCAAAATTAACATATGAAAACAACAACGCGAGCTATTGATCTACAACATAATTTGCAAAATACTACCAGGACTAAGTTCATGATAAATTTAAGTTCAATTAATCATATTACTTAAGAACTCCCACTTAGATAGACATCCCTCTAGTCATCTAAGTGATCACATGATCCAAATCAACTAAACCATAACCGATCATCACGTGAGATGGAGTAGTTTTCAATGGTGAACATCACTTTGTTGATCATATCTACTATATGATTCACGCTCGACCTTTCGGTCTCCAGTGTTCCGAGGCCATATCTGCATATGCTAGGCTCGTCAAGTTTAACTTTGAGTATTACTGCGTGTGCAAACTGGCTTGCACCGTTGTAGATGCGTGAGCTTATCACACCTGATCATCACGTGGTGTGCAGGCACGACGACAAACTTTGGCAGCGGTGCATACTCGGGGAGAACACTTTTATCTTGAAATTTAGTGAGAGATCATCTTATAATGCTACCGTCAATCAAAGCAAGATAAGATGCATAAAAGATAAACATCACATGCAATCAATATAAGTGATATTGTTTGGGAACGTTGCAGAAAATAAAAAATTTCCTACGATTTCACCAAGATCCATCTATGAGTTCATCTAGCAACGAGTGATAATAGTGCATCTACATACCTTTGTAGATCGCGGCGGAAGCGTTCAAGAGAGCAGGGTTGAGGTAGTCGTACTCGTCGTGATCCAAATCACCCGATGACCAAGTGCCGAACGGACAGCACCTCCGCGTTCAACACGTGCGTCTGGGCGGATGGCGTCCCGCGCCTTGATCCAGCAAGGAGGAGGGAGAGGTTGATGAAGATCCAAAGGACGACGGCGTGGTGGTGGATGCGGCAGGACTCCGGTGAGGGCTTCGCCAAGCAACTACGGGAGGAGGAGGAGGTGTAGCGAGGGAGAGGAGGCACCAAGACTTGGGTGCGGCTGCCTCCTCCCCCTTTATATAGGCCATTGGGCGCCAGCCCAGGAGATGGGATCTCCTAGGGGGCGGCGGCCAAGGGAGGCTTTCCCCAAGGCAGAGTGGGCGCCCCCTCCCTAGGGTTTCCCAACCCTAGGCGCATGAGGGACCCATGGGGCGCACCAGCCCACCAGGGGCTGGTTCCTCCCCACTTCAGCCCACAGGGCCCTCCGGGATAGGTGGCCCCACCGGTGGACCAAGGACCCTTCCGGTGGTCTGGTACAATACCGGTGACCCCTGAAACTCTCCCGATGGCCGAAACAGAACTTCCTATAGATAATTTATTACCTCCGGACCATTCCGGAACTCCTCGTGACGTCCGAGATCTCATCCAGGACTCCGAACAACTTTCGGTTTGCTGCATACTCATATTCATACAACCCTAGCGTCACCGAACCTTAAGTGTGTAGACCCTACGGGTTCGGGAGACATGCAGACATGACCGAGACGGCTCTCCGGTCAATAACCAACAGCGGGATCTGGATACCCATGTTGGCTCCCACATGCTCCTCGATGATCTCATCGGATGAACCACGATGTTGAGGATTTAAGCAACCCCGTATACAATTCCCTTTGTCAATCGCTACGTTACTTGCCCGAGATTCGATCGTCGGTATCCCAATACCTTGTTCAATCTCGCACCGGCAAGTCACTTTACTCGCACTATAATGCATGATCCCGTGACGGACACTTGGTCACTTTGAGCTCATTATGATGATGCATTACCGAGTGGGCCCAGATACCTCTCCGTCATACGGAGTGACAAATCCGATCTCGATCCGTGTCAACCCAATAGACACTTTCGGAGATACACTGTAGTGCACCTTTATAGTCACCCGATTCACGTTATGACGTTTGGTACACCCAAAGCACTCCCTACGGTGTCCGGGAGTTACCACGATCTCATGGTCGAAGGAAAAGATACTTGACATTGGAAAAGCTCTAGCAAGCGAACTACACAATCTTGTGCTATGCTTAGGATTGGGTCTTGTCCATCACATCATTCTCCTAATGATGTGATCCCATTCTCAATGACATCCAATGTCCATAGTCAGGACACCATGACTATCTATTGATCAACGAGCTAGTCAACTAGAGGCTCACTAGGGACATATTGTGGTCTATGTATTCACACGTGTATTACGATTTCCGGATAATACAATTATAGCATGAATAAAAGACAATTATCGTGAACAAGGAGATATAATAATAATCCTTTTATTATTGCCTCTAGGGCATATTTCCAACAGTCTCCCACTTGCACTAGAGTCAATAATCTAGTTACATTGTGATGAATCGAACACCCATAGAGTTACGGTGTTGATCATGTTTTGCTTTCATGGAAGAGGTTTAGTCAACGGATTTGCGACATTCGGATCCGTATGCACTTTGCAAATTTCTATGTCTCCATCTTGAACATTTTCCACGAATGGAGTTAAGCGGCGCTTGATGTGCCTGGTCTTCTTGTGAAACACAGGCTCCTTGGCAAGTGCAATAGCTCCGGTGTTGTCACGGAAGAGTTTGATCGGCCCCGACGCATTGGGTATGAGTCCTAGGTCGGTGATGAACTCCTTCACCCAAATTGCTTCATGCTACCGCCTCGAGGCTGCCATGTACTCCGCTTTCACATGTAGATCCCGCCACGACGCCTTCGCTTGCAAAACACTGCATCCAGCCATCGCTTCCACCATTCAACATATACACGTATCCGGTTTGTGACTTAGAGTCATCGGATGCGTGGTCGAAGCTAGCATCGGCGTAACCCTTCTGACGAGCTCTTCGTCACCTCCATAAACGAGAAACATGTCCTTAGTCCTTTTCGGTACTTCAGGATATTCTTGACTGTCCGGTGTTCCTTGCCGGGATTACTTTGGTACCTTCCTACCAAACTTACGGCAAGGTTTACCTCAGTGTCCGGTACACAAAGCATGGCATACACAATAGACCCTATGGCTTTTGAGGCATAGGGGATGACACTCATCTCTTCTATATCTTACATTGCGGGTGGGACATTGAGCCGAGCTCAATTTCACACCTTATGTAATACAGGCAAGAACCCTTTCTTGGACTGATCCATTTTGAACTTCTTCAATATCTTATCAAGGTATGTGCTTTGTGAAAGACCTATGAGGCGTCTCGATCTATCCCTATAGATCTTGATGCCTAATATGTAAGGCAGCTTCTCCAAGGTCCTTCATTGAAAACTCTTATTCAAGTAGGCCTTAATGCTGTCCAAAAGTTCTATATCATTTCCCATCAAAAGTATGTCATCTACATATAATATGAGAAATGCTCACAGAGCTCCCACTCACTTTCTTGTATACGAGGCTTCTCCATAAGTCTGCAAGATAAAACCCAAACGCTTTGATCATCTCATCAAAGCGAATGTTCCAACTCGAGATGCTTGCACCAGCCCATAAATGGATCATTGGAGCTTGCATACCTTGTTAGCATTCTTAGGGTCGACAAAACCTTCCGGCTGCATCATACAGTTCTTCCTTAAGATAGCCGTTAAGGAATGCCGCTTTTGGCGTCCATTTGCCATATCTCATAATCATAGTATGCGGCAATTGCTAACATGATTCGGACGGACTTGACTTCGCTCACGGAGAGAAAGTCTCATCGTAGTCAACCCCTTGAACTTGCCGATAACCCTTAGCGACAAGTCGAGCTTTATAGATGCTAACATTACCATCCGCGTCCGTCTTCTTTCTTAAAGATCCATTTGTTTTCTATCGCTCACCGATCATCGGGCAAGTCTGTCAAAGTCCATACTTTGTTTTCATACATGGATCCTATCTCGGATTGCATGGCTTCAAGCCATTTGTTGGAATCTGGGCCCGCCATCGCTTCTTCATAGTTCGAAGGTTCACCGTTGTCCAACAACATGATTTCTAGGACAGGGTTGCCATACCACTCTCGCGTGGAACGTATCCTCGTGGACCTCTGAGTTCGGTAGCAACTTGATCCAAGTACCTTGATCATCATCATTAATTTCCTCCCGGTCGGTGTAGGCACCACAGGAACATTTTCTGAGCTGCACTACTTTCCGGTTCAAGAGGTAGTACTTCATCGAGTTCTACTTTCCTCCCACTTACTCCTTTCGAGAGAAACTCTTTTCCGAGAAAGGATCCGTTCTTGGCAACAAAGATCTTGCCTTGGATCTAAGGTAGAAGGTATACCCAATGGTTTCCTTAGGGTATCCTATGAAGACGCATTTTTCTAACTTAGGTTCGAGCTTTTAGGGTTGAAGTTTCTTGACATAAGCATCGCATCCCCAAACTTTTAGAAACGACGACAGGTTTCTTCCCAAACCATAATTCATACGGTGTCGTCTCAACGGATTTAGACGGTGCCCTATTTAAAGTGAATGTCGCTGTCTCTAGAGCGTATCCCCAAAATGATAGCGGTAAATCAGTAAGAGACATCATAGATCGCACCATATCCAATAGAGTGCGATTACCACGTTCGGACACACCGTTACGCTGAGGTGTTCCAGGCGGCGTGAGTTGTGAAACGAATCCACATTTCCTTAAGTGTGTACCAAATTCGTGACTTAAATATTCTCCTCCACGATCTGATCGTAAGAACTTTATTTTTCGGTCACGTTGATTCTCTACCTCATTCTGAAATTCCTTGAACTTTTCAAAGGTCTCGGACTTGTGTTTCATCAAGTAGACATACCCATATCTACTTTAGGGTCAGTTCGTGAGAGTGAGAACATAACGATATCCTCCGCGAAGCCTCTTTAACGGGCCATTGGACCGCTTTTACATCGGTATGTATGATTTCCAATAAGTTGGTTGCTCGCTCCATTGTTCCGGAGAAGCGGAGTCTTGGTCATTTTGCCCATGAGGCACGGTTCGCATGTGTCAAATGATTCATAATCGAGAGACTCTAAAAGTCCATCTCGCATGGAGCTTCTTAATGCGCTTGACACCAATGTGACCAAGGCGGCAGTGCCACAAGTATGTGGGACTATCGTTATCAACTTTACATCTTTTGGTATTCACACTATGAATATGTGTAACATCACGTTCGAGATCCATTAAGAATAAACCATTGACCATCGGAGCATGACCATAAAACATATCTCTCATATAAATAGAACAACCATTATTCTCGGATTTAAATGAGTAGCCATCTCGTATTAAACGAGATCCTGAGTACAATGTTAATGCTCTAACTTGGCACTAAATAACAATTATTGAGGTTTAAAACTAATCCCGTAGGTAAATGTAGAGGTAGCGTGCCGACGGCGATCACATCGACCTTGGAACCATTCCCGACACGCATCGTCACCTCGTCCTTCGCCAGGTCTCCGCTTATTCCGCAGCTCTGCATGAGTTACATATATGAGGAACGGCACCGGTATCAAATACCCGGGGAGTTACAACGAGCAATCGTAAGGTACACATCAATTACATGTATATCAAATATACCTTTAGTGTTGCCCGGCCTTCTTGTCCGCTAAGTATTTGGGGCAGTTCCGCCCAAAGGACCCTTCCTTTGCAATAAAACACTCAGCCTCGGGCTTGGGTCCATTTTCGACTTCTTCCTCGCAAGTAACCGGCTTACCGGTAGCGGCAACATCCTTACCATCCTTCTTGAAGTTCTTCTTACCCTTGCCCTTCTTGAACTTAGTGGTTTTATTGACCATCAACACTTGATGCTCCTTCTTGATTTCTACCTCTCACGACTTTCAGCATTGAAAATACTTCAGGAATAGTTTTCACCATCCCCAGCATATTGTAGTTCATCACAAAGCTCTTGTAGCTTCGGTGGGAGCGATCAAGGATTCTGTCAATGACCGCCTCGTCCGGAGGTTAATGTCCACCTGGGACAGGCGGTTGTGCAACCCAGACATTTTTGAGTATGTGCTCACCGATGTAACTATTTTCCTCCATCTTACAACTGTAGAACTTGTCGGAGACTTCATATCTCTCGACCTGGGCATGAGCTTGGAAAACTAGTTTCAGCTCCTCGAACATCTCATATGCTCCGTGTTGCTCAAAACGCTTTTGGAGCCCCGGTTCTAAGCTGTAAAGCATGCCGCACTGAACGAGGGAGTAATCATCAGCACGAGACTGCCAAGCGTTCATAACGTCTTGGTTCTCTGGGATGGGTGCTATTGTTTCTTGGCAGCTATGATGATGATCCTCAGGTTCCGGACCCATTCCGAATAGTTGCTGCCATCATCTTTCAGCTTGGTTTTCTCTAGGAACGCGTTGAAGTTCATGGTGACATGAGCGTTGGCCATTTGATCTACAAGACATTTTGCAAAGATTTTAGACTAATGTTCATGACAATAAAGTTCATCTAATCAAATTATTTAATGAACTCCCACTCAGATTTGACATCCCTCTAGTCATCTAAGTGTTACATGATCCGAGTCGACTAGGCCGTGTCCGATCATCACGTGAGACGGACTAGTCATCGTCGGTGAACATCTCCATGTTGATCGTATCTTCCATACGACTCATGTTCGACCTTCGGTCTCTTGTGTTCCGAGGCCATGTCTGTACATGCTAGGCTCATCAAGTTAACCTAAGTGTTTTGCATGTGTAAAACTGTCTTACACCCGCTGTATGTGAACGTAAGAATCTATCACACCCGATCATCATGTGGTGCTTCAAATGACGAACTTTAGCAACTGTGCACGCTTAGGGGAACACTTTCTTGAAACTATTATAAGGGATCATCTTATTTACTACCGTCGTTCTAAGTAAACAAGATGCATAAACATAATAAACATCACATGCAATTATATAGTAGTGACATGATATGGCCAATATCATCTAGCTCCTTCGATCTCCATCTTCGGGGCTCCATGATCATCTTGTCACCGGCATGACACCATGATCTCCATCATCATGATCTCCATCATCGTGTCTCCATGAAGTTGCTCGCCAACTATTACTTCTACTACTATGGCCAACACGTTTAGCAATAAAGTAAAAGTAATTTACATATGGCGCTTTCTCAATGACACGCAGGTCATACAAAAATAAAGACAACTCCTATATTCTCGCCGGTTGTCATACTCATCGACATGCAAGTCGTGGATTCCTATTACAAGAACATGATCTCATACATCACATATATATCATTCATCATTCATCACAACTTTGGCCATATCACATCACAAAACACTTGCTTGCAAAAACAAGTTAGACTTCCTCTAATTGTTGTTGCAAGTTTTAGGTGGCTGCAATAGGGTTCTAGCAAGAACGCTTTTCTTACCTACGTGAAAGCCACAACGTGATTTGTCAACTTCTATTTACCCTTCATAAGGACCCTTTTCATCGAATCCGCTCCAACTAAAGTGGGAGAGACAGACACCCGCTAGCCACCTTATGCAACTAGTGCATGTCGATTCGGTGGAACCTTTGTCTCACGTAAAGCGTCACGTGTAAAGGTCGGTCCGGCCGCTTCATCCCACAATACCGCTAAAGCAAGATAAGACTAGTAGCGGCAAGAAAGTTGACAACATCTACGCCCACAACAAATTGTGTTCTACTCGTGCAATAGAGAACTACGCATAGACCTAGCTCATGATGCCACTGTTGGGGAACGTTGCAGAAAATAAAAAATTTCCTACGGTTTCACCAAGATCCATCTATGAGTTCATCTAGCAACGAGTGATAATAGTGCATCTACATACCTTTGTAGATCGCGAGCAGAAGCGTTCAAGAGAACGGGGTTGAGGTAGTCGTACTCGTCGTGATCCAAATCACCAATGACCAAGTGCCGAACGGACAGCACCTCCGCGTTCAACACACATATGGAGCGGATGACGTCTCCCACGCCTTGATCCAGCAAGGAGGAGGGAGAGGTTGATGAAGATCCAAAGCAACCTGACAGGCGTGGTGGTGGATGCGGCAGATTCGGCGAGGCTTCGCCAAGCAACTACTTGAGGAGGAGGAGGTGTAGCAGGGAGAGGGAGGCGCCAAGACTTGGGTGCGGCTGCCCTCCCCCCCCCTTTATATAGGCCCCTGGGGGGGCGCCGGCCCTAGGAGATGGGATCTCCTAGGGGGGCGCCGACCAAGGGGAGGCTTGCCCCCCAAGGCAAGTGGGGCGCCCCCTCCCCTAGGGTTCCCAACCCTAGGCGCATGAGGGGGGCCCAGGGAGGGCGCACCAGCCCACCAGGGGCTGTTTCCCTCCCCACTTCAGCCCACGGGGCCCTCCGGGATAGGTGGCCCCACCCGGTGGACCCCCGGGACCCTTCCGGTGGTCCCAGTACAATACAGTGACCCCGAAACTCTCCCGATGGTCAAAACAACACTTCCTATATATAATTCTTTACCTCGGACCATTAGGAACTCCTCGTGACGTCCAGGATCTCATCCAGGGACTCCAAACAACTTTCGGTTTCCTGCATACTCATATTCATACAACCCTAGCGTCCACCGAACCTTATGTGTAGACCCCTACGGGTTCGGGAGACATGCGACATGACCGAGACGGCTCTCCGGTCAATAACCAACAGCGGGATACGGATACCCATGTTGGCTCTACATGCTCCTCGATGATCTCATCAGATGAACCACGATGTCGAGGATTTAAGCAACCCCGTATACAATTCCCTTTGTCAATCGCTACGTTACTTGCCCGAGATTGAACAAGGTATTGGTTCGATCGTCGGTATCCCAATACCTTGTTCAATCTCGTTACCGGCAAGTCACTTTACTCGTACCGTAATGCATGATCCCGTGACCAGACACTTGGTCACTTTGAGCTCATTATGATGATGCATTACCGAGTGGGCCCAGAGATACCTCTCCGTCATACGGAGTGACAAATCCCAGTCTCGATCCGTGTCAACCCAATAGACACTTTCGGAGATACCTGTAGTGCACCTTTATAGTCACCCCGTTACGCTATGACGCTTTGGTACACCCAAAGCACTCCTACGGTATCCGGGAGTTACACGATCTCATGGTCAAAGGAAAAGATACTTGACATTGGAAAAGCTCTAGCAAACGAACTACACGATCTTGTGCTATGCTTAGGATTGGGTCTTGTCCATCACATCATTCTCCTAATGATGTGATCCCGTTATCAATGACATCCAATGTCCATAGTCAGGAAACCATGACTATCTATTGATCAACGAGCTAGTCAACTAAAGGCTCACTAGGGACATATTGTGGTCTATGTATTCACACGTGTATTACGATTTCCGGATAATACAATTATAGCATGAATAAAAGAAAATTATCATGAACAAGGAAATATAATAATAATCCTTTTATTATTGCCTCTAGGGCATATTTCCAACAGATATGATATGGCCATCACCATCTTGTGCTTGTGATCTCCATCTCCGAAGCACCTCCATGATCACCATCGTCACCGGCGCGACACCTTGATCTCCATCGTAGCATCGTTGTCGTCTCGCCAATCTTATGCTTCTACGACTATCGCTACCGCTTAGTGATAAAGTAAAGCATTACAGGCGATTGCATTGCATACAATAAAGCGACAACCATATGGCTCTCGCCGATTGCCGATAACTCGGTTACAAAACATGATCATCTCATACAAAAATATAGCATCACGTCTTGACTATATCACATCACATCATGCCCTGCAAAAACAAGTTAGACGTCCTCTACTTTGTTATTGCAAGTTTTACGTGGCTGCTACGGGCTTAGCAAGAACCGTTCTTACCTACGCATCAAAACCACAACGATAGTTTGTCAAGTTGGTGTTGTTTTAACCTTCGCAAGGACCGGGCGTAGCCACTTTTCAGTTCAACTAAAGTTGGAGAAATTGACACCCGCTAGCCACCTTTGTGCAAAGCACGTCGGGAGAACCGGTCTCGCCAGAAGCTGCACGCATAATGTCGGTCCGGCCGCTTGGGTCCAACAATACCGCCCGAACCAAAGTATGACATCTGGTAAGCGGTATGACTTATATCGCCCACAACTCACTTGTATTCTACTCGTGCATATAACATCAACGCATAAAACCTAGGCTCGGATGCCACTGTTAGGGAACATAGCAATTTCAAAAATTTCCTACGCACACGCAAGATCATGGTGATGCGTAGCAACGAGAGGGGAGAGTGTGTCCACGTACCCTCGTAGACTGAAAGCGTAAGCGTTTAGCACAACGCGGTTGACGTAGTCGTATGTCTTCACGATCCGACCGATCAAGTACCGAACGTACGGCACCTCCGAGTTCAGCACACGTTCAGCCTGATGACGTCCCTCGAACTCCGATCCAGCCGAGTGTTGAGGGAGAGTTTCATCAGCACGAAGGCGTGGTGACGATGATGATGTTCTACCGACGCAGGGCTTCGCCTAAGCACCGCTTCTGATGTATCGAGGTGGACTATGGTGGAGGGGGCACCGCTGCGGTTGGGAGAGATCAACTGATCAACTTGTTGTGTCTAGGGTGCCCCCTTCCCCATATATAAAGGAGCAAGGGGAGGTGTGGCCGGCCAGGAGGAGGGCGGGCCAGAGGAGTCCTACTCCTACTGGAGTAGGACTCCCCCCTTTTCCATGTTGGACCAGGAGAGACGGGGGAAGAGGTGGAGGGGAGGAAGGAAAGGGGGGCGCCGCCCCCTCTCCTTGTCCTATTCGGGCTGGGGGGGAGGGGCGCGGCCCTGCCACAACCTCCTCTCCTCTCTTCCACCAAGGCCCACTAAGGCCCATTAAGTTCCGGGGGTTCCGGTAACCTCCGGTACTCCGGAAAAATCCCGATTTCACCCGGAACACTTCCGATATCCAAACATAGGCTTCCAATATATCAATCTTCATGTCTCGACCATTTCAAGACTCCTCGTCATGTCCATGATCACATCCGGGACTCCGAAAAACCTTCGGTACATCAAAACATATAAACTCATAATATAACTGTCATCATAACGTTAAGCGTGCGGACCCTACGGGTTAGAGAACTATGTAGACATGACCGAGGCACGTCTCCGGTCAATAACCAATAGCGGAACCTGGATGCTCATATTGGCTCCCACATATTCTACGAAGATCTTTATCGGTCAGACCGCAGAACAACATACGTTGTTCCCTTTGTCATCGGTATGTTACTTGCCCGAGACTCGATCATTGGTATCTCAATACCTAGTTCAATCTCGTTACCGACAAGTCTCCTTACTCATTACGTAATGCATCATCTCATAACTAACTCATTAGCTACATTGCTTGCAAGGCTTATAGTGATGTGCATTACCGAGGAGAACTCAGAGATACCTCTCGACAATCGGAGTGACAAATCCTAATCTCGAAATACGTCAACTCAACAAGTACCTTCGGAGACACCTGTAGAGCACCTTTATAATCACCCATTTACGTTGTGACGCTTGGTAGCACACAAAGTGTTCCTCCGATAAACGGGAGTTGCATAATCTCATAGTCATAGGAACATGTATAAGTCATGAAGAAAGCAATAGCAACATACTAAACGATCAAGTGCTAAGCTAACGGAATGGGTCAAGTCAATCACATCATTCTCCTAATGATGTGACCCCGTTAATAAAATGACAACTCATGTCTATGGCTAGGAAACATAACCATCTTTGATCAACGAGCTAGTCAAGTAGAGGCATACTAGTGACACTATGTTTGTCTATGTATTCACACATGTATCATGTTTCCGGTTAATACAATTCTAGCATGAATAATAAACATTTATCATGAAATAAGGAAATAAATAATAACTTTATTATTGCCTCGAGGGCATATTTCCGTCACCAAGGCGGTCGATCCTCCGTGCCGGATACTAGTCGGGTGATCCCTGCGATCAAGTGATCAGGCAGACCGACCAAGGGCTTAACTTGGGGGCGACGGGCTCAATGGCGCATACGTCTCGGTGTGCGCATTTGTTCCTCCTCTTCGTTATGTGAATCATGTTCACTGTTTTGACCTCTGGTGGGATTTTTCTCGTCCCCGGTGTTTTCTTTGGCGCAGGCTCACCTCGCCTTCACTTGGTGTCTCCCCTCCTTGTTTTCGGCGTTTAGCTTGCCGGCCTGCTTGAAGACCCAGCATTCTCTGTTGGTGTGATTTGCAGGTTTGTCGGAGGTGCCATGAATCTCACATAATCTGTCTAGAATCTTGTTTAGGCTGGACGGTCCATCTTTGCTGCCTTTGAATGGCTTTTTCCGTTGACCGGGTCAAGAGCCCCTGAATCCGGCGTTTACCGCCGTGTTATCTTGGCTGTCTTCATTGTGTCGACGCTTACTTTTATTGCATCGTGGTTTTCCATAGCCATCCCTAACTTCGGATGTGCCCGGGTCAGCTGGTGCCGCCACTGAATGACCAACTATCTTCGCCAGCATAAGCGGGTCATAAGGCTTGTTAGGGCTGCCATTGTCCTCGGTTTTTCCTGGCGAGGTGTCTGGCGAGCCATTCGTCCCCGGACATCTGTGTTTGAAAGCCGCTTAAGGCTTTGCGTCAAGGCGATTGACAATTTGATTCTTCTTAGTGAGGAATCTGTTCCAAAGCTTTTGGTGACTCTCCGGGGCTGTTGAGTTATGTGACTTAAATCGTCTGCATCTGGAGGTCGGACATAGGTCCCTTGAAAATTAGCCCTGAAAGCATCTTCAAGCTCCTCCCAACTTCCAATTGAGTTTTCGGGGAGGTTCTTCAGCCAGTGCCGAGCTGGTCCCTCCAACTTGAGGGGAAAGTATTTGATGGCGTGGAGGTCATCTCCGTGAGCCATGTGGATATGAAGGATAAAATCCTCAATCCAGACCCCAGGGTCTGTCGTTCTGTCGTATGCCTCTATGTTCACGGGTTTGAATCCCTCTGGAAATTCATTATCCAGCACCTCATCGGTGAAGCATAGGGGGTGTGTGGCACCCCTGTATTTGGATGTGTCATGGCATTCTGACGGTTGTAGTGTTCGGTTTTGCATCTGTGCTGGAGCTCGCTTCCTAGATCCGTAGATGGACCTGGTCATACCGGATTTTTTGTGCAAGTCCTCACGTAGATCGTATGTCTGACTTATCGCGCGACATCGTTAAGCGCCTCTATCGCGACCCGGGGTTGTCGATCCGGCTGATCGGCCATTTTATTTTCGTTTGTATAGGCTCTAAAGCCTTGTCATCGAATTCAGCTGACTTGCGCTTTGGATAGCTTTTTGTGCGGCGACTACCATCGTATTTCTTTTCTTGATGTCGAGCACTTTGTTCCATCTACTTGTTGAGTGTATTTTGCGCGCCCTTAAGCCTTTATACCTTCTTTAGACTCCTTGCGATGGCAATAAGCCTTCTATGGAGGTTCTCTTGCTTCAAGTGCCTTTCCGGGATGATGTGTGCATCGTCGTCCGGACTGTTCTCCTCTCCGGAGACAGGTTGATTAGCTTTACCCTCGGCGTCGCCGTGATCGGACGGCGGCTCCGTACTATGTTCGCCGTCCGCTGGTTCATCCTGCTCTGTCGCTGGATCTATGTGGTCGTCGTTTCCTTTGGAGTCGACCGGGGTATTATTTTTTCCTGCGCTGTTGTCGCTATTTTTGCCGAGGCGGGATTTGAAGCGGCGTCTGCGTCATTGCTTTGGTTGCTTCTCGAGGGAACTATCCTTCGCTGCATCCTTCTGTTCCTCGTCATTGTCTTCTTTGGGTGTATCCACCATATATATATATCGTGTGATGAAGTGGTACATCCCGGTATACGTAGGCGGTGGTTCTCGTTCTCTCCTCCATCATCGTCCATACCGTCGATGTCTTCGAGTCTAAATCGAGCACATCGGTTAAGTAAATGCGACAAGTGGCTATTAAGTGGGTGGTGGGCGGGAGCGAATTTCTTCGCCGTCCGCTTCCACTTAAGCCGCATATAGTTCGCCAAGGGTCTCCCGACAAGGAGAGAGACCTTAATAATTTAGCACGTCGCCCGGGCGAAAGTGCTGAAAGATATCCGCGAGGAAAACTCCATGATCGGCGCCCAATCAGATTCGATAGAATGCAGACGCAGGCGGTTTGAGCCCGTGGCCGAGGGACGAATCAAGTGTCCGCAACACAGGTCTCATAGGAGGTGAAATCAGTATTCAGCTCTATACATCGCCTTTAGTCTTGTGACCTCCGTGGCGGGGTCCATCCACCCATCCTCGGACGGCGCACTTTGCTCTGGATTTAGGGCCGGGGTAGCCACAGGTGTGATCTCCTGAACACCACCCAACGGTAGAGTTAGGTCATGCTCGTCGTGACTGTGTGCCGCACCTGACATAGGCTCGAATCCGTCAAAGATCAAGTCTCCGCGGATGTCGGCAGTATAGTTTAAATTTCCAAACCTGACCTGACGGCCAGGGGCGTAACTCTCGATCTGCTCCAGATGGCCAAGCGAGTTGGCCCGCAGTGCGAAGCCGCCAAATACGAGGATCTGTCCGGGGAGGAAAACCTCACCCTGGATTGCATCGTTGTTGATGATCGAAGGAGCCATCAAGCCTTATGGTGACGGCACATTGGAACTCTCAATGAAAGCACCAATGTGGGTGTCAAAACCGGCGGATCTCGTGTAGGGGGTCCTGAATCAGGCGTCTAAGGCGGATGGTAACAAGAGGCGGGGACACAATGTTTACCCAGGTTCGGGCCCTCTCGATGGAGGTAATACCCTACTCCTGCTTGATTGATCTTGATGATATGAGTATTACAGGAGTTGATCTACCACAAGATCGTAGAGGCTAAACCCTAGAAGCTAGCCTATGATTATGATTGTTGTTGTCCTACGGACTAAACCCTCCGGTTTATATAGACACCGGAGGGGGCTAGGGTTACACAGAGTCGGTTACAAGGGAGGAAATCTACATATCCGAACTGCCAAGCTTGCCTTCCACGCCAAGGAGAGTCCCATCTGGACACGGGACAAAGTCTTCTATCTTGTATCTTCATAGTCCAACAGTCTGGCCAAAGGATATAGTCTGGCTGTCCGAGGACCCCCTAATCCAGGACTCCCTCACCCGCCTCACTCTCCTTCATGGTGGCGATCTTCGGCAGTCATCTGCTAACTCTGTGTCCGTGGTCACGTTGACGTGGCGCGATCACGACGAGGGGTCGTGGCGGTGGCCGCAGACGCTGTGCTCCTCGTATGCGGCGCTCTCTCTGGTGGCACCTACGGCTACAACAACGGGGGCGGCTACAACAACAACAACGACGGCAACTTCACCAACGGCGGCGGCTTCAACTCCAACAATGGCCGACGTCCCCCTGCCGCCCGTCCTCGCCCACGCTGCCAGCTCTACAAGAAGTCTGGCCATGAGGTTATGGATTGCTGGCATCGCTTCGACGAGAACTTTGTACCTGACGCTCGCCATGTTGCTGCTGCCATGCGTGAACAGGGAGGTGATGGCATCTGGTATGTTGATTATGGCGCCACCGACCACATTACCAATGAACTTGAGCAACTAGCTCTTCGTGAGAGGTACCATGGCGCTGATCAGATCCACACCGCAAGCTGAGGAGGTATGGATATTTGCCACATTGGTCAAGCCTCAATTAATTCCCCCAACCTTAAACGTGATCTAGTTCTTAAGGATGTCCTTCATGTTCCACAAGCTGACAAAAATCTTGCATCCATGTCTCGTTTAGCCACCGATAATAATGTCTTTTTTGAAACTCACCCTCGTTATTTTTTCATTAAGGATCGGGCAACGAGGGAACTTCCTCATCACGGTAGATGCATTGGGGGTCTCTACCCCATCACATCCGGAGCACTTAGTCGCCGGCGTCGTCAAGTCTACTCCGCCATCAAACCCTCTCTGGAAAGATGGCATCAACAATTAGGACATCCATCATCGGTCATTGTGAAACAAGTAGTCAATAAAGATAATCTTCCTTTGTCACATAGTTCCATTAGTGAGTCTGTTTGTGAAGCTTGCCAATGTGCCAAGAGTCATCAGCTTCCCTATCCTAAGTCTTATAGTGTGTCTCATGCTCCTTTAGAGCTTATTTTTGGTGATGTATGGGGCCATGCCCGTGATTCCTTTGGACAAAAAAAATATTATGTCAGTTTCATTGATGATTATAGCAAGTTTACTTGGATTTATTTGCTTAAATATAAATCTAAAGTTTTTCTATCTTCCAAGAGTTTCAAAAACTTGTTGAACGACAATTTGGTTGAAAGATTCTGTCAGTCCAAAGTGACTGGGGAGGGGAGTATGAGAAACTCAACTCTTTCTTCTGTAGCATTGGGATTGAGCATCATGTGTCATGCCCTCATGCCCACCAGCCGAGAATAGCTCTGTGAGCATAAACATCGCCACATAGTTGAAGTTGGCCTTTCTCTCTTAGCTCATGCCTCTATGCCTCTCAAATATTGGGATGAAGCTTAGATCACTGCCACTTATCTCATCAATAGGCTTCCCAGCAAAGTCATTGGCAATTCCACTCCATTAGAACCTTTGTGTCATCAAAAACCTGACTACAACTATCTCAAAAATTTTGGGTGTGCTTGCTACCCCAATTTGTGTCCATACAATCATCACAAGCTTGAATTTTGATCCCCTTAGTGTGTTTTTCTTGGTTATAGCAACCTCCATAAAGGGTATAAATGTCTTGAAATATCCACTTGACGCATCTATATTTCACTGGATCCCGTGTCGACAACCTGCTGCCGCTGAAATATAGAATCGTCGATGGATATTTCACCTAATCAATTTGGCAAGCGGCTGAAAGCTGAGCGTCGCGGATCCGCTGGGATCGCGTCTTTGTCACCGATTCCAAGTCACATCGATCTAGCGGTAACACCTCATATCACTTTATGCGGCCTCACGCACGGTATTCCCATGGGTGTCTCCTTACCATGGCCGGGACCGTTTGGCGCTTTTGGCTCACGTATATGATGGTGTCGCTAGCATCCATATGACAGAGAACCCGGGCCGACATGGCTAGTCGTGAACCCAAAGCGGCACTAACCCATGGGGACAGGCGTACATGAATCACATCGAGCATGTCGGTCAACAGCGTCGTGCGAATCCGGAGAACTGTAGCAGGCTAACAGAGACTCAGGGAACCCGGGCTTTGTAACAGCTAAGCGGGACTCGAATGTCACCGTGACATTTCCCGAAGGACAGAACACGAACGAAGTGAAACACATGCCGGCCGATCAAGTGTCACGAGCGTTAGTCTTTGGGCTAGCGGGACTCCGATGAACCGGGTTTGTAGCGGACTACTATGGCTCAAGGAAGCACTAGACTACATTTCCCCATAAGAGAGGCTGCCAAGGATAAACAACTAGATTGTCGGATCCCACACATACCAAGCATTTCAAACATACACACAATATGCTCGATATGTGTAAATACAACATGGCATCACAACATAACTCTCACGACTCAAGTATTTATTCAATAGGCTCAGGAGGCGAGATATTACAAACATGGGTCTCATGACCCAACTTTCGAGAGCATACAAGCAACAAGCACAAGCGGAAGCTTAACATGTCCGAGTATAGACATCTACAAATGAAAAAGGCTTGGAAGCGACTATCTACCGAGATCTCCGCCGAGGCGTAAGATCGTAGCTGAGGTAACAAGCTAAACGTCAAGTCCACGCGGAACTACTAGCGAGACTGACATCTCTACGCAAAACATAAAAGAAGCAAGCGTGAGTACAAATGTACCCAAAGCAAGACTTACATCGAGAACTAGCTACATATGCATCATTATCAACAAAGGGGTGGTGGAGTTTGACTGACAAGCCAGCTTTGACTCGGTGGCTATCCTAAACTACGACTGCAAGTAACTCTTTTGAGGTGGCGCACACGAGTCCTCATATTCACCATATCAATACACCACTATGGATCCTCTCCCGTCTCCCTACGAGAACGCCATCCATAGTACTCACGCTTGCGCATTTTAGAGTATCCACTTTCACTTGTCTATGAACTGTTATAGGCAACCTAGAAGTCCTTCTCCGCGGACACGGCTATTCGAATAGATCATATTAACCTCGCAGGGTGTACTTCTTCACACACGCTCTCACCACTTATCGCCGTTTACATGACATGTACTCGGCAACCTTCAAGCGGAAGCCCAGCGAGGGTGTCGGCCACGGCCTACCTAAACACTCAAGTCCCTAGTCCAGGTTTATCGCCTATTCGGGTTCCATCCGCAGGGAGTCCGGCCGAGGTTTCCCCTAACGGCCCCGAACGATGTGTGCAGGGTTCCCGAGACACCAAACGGGCGAATCGATACACCGGGCCACGGTGTATCTACCGCATCATAGCCCACCCCTAGGGTTCGGCGCTTCACGCATGACCTCCAACACATATCCTACAAACACGTAAACTAGTTGCAACTCACAGACCCGAGAGAGAACAAGGGTGGTTAAGAAGCCGAGAGAGTCAATTAAGGATCCCAATGTGTGGTAGTAGCTGTTCATGGATCACAAACACAGAACTTCAGTTCACGAGGACGGCTACAATGAGACAACCCACCATGTACTCCTACATGGCCTCTCACCGCTACCTTTACCAAATCATGTTCACACACTTAGCTCACACACATGAGGACATGTTCACACACCTCGATTCATCCTCGATGAATGGACCTGACTCAACTCTAAGCGATGGCAGGCATGACAAACAAGCATGAATGAATAGGCACAACAGGGCTCAAACAACTCCTACTCATGCTAGTGGGTTTCATCTATTTACCTTGTGGAATGACAGTCATGCAGAGGATAAAGGGGTTCAACTACATGACAAATAACAGATGAATCGTTGTTGTCCTAATGCGATAAAAAGAGCAGGAGCCAGAGAGTGGGATTGTATCGGAATGAACAAGGGGGTTTTGCTTGCCTGGCACTTCTGAAGATAGCATTGAGTCTCCATCAGTGTTAATGATCACAGCGTCGGGTCAACATCTACCGAGGGGAAACAACACCGGCAAACAGAGAAGAAACACAATCAATGCAATGCACAATATGATGCATGCTATGACATGGCATTATATATGTGTTTTGACTAATGCATACTAGGACAGGTTGATTTGAACCCATTTGAATCAAAGATTCAAATGTAAGCTCATGTATATAGTCATAATGGTGCATTATCTTGTTTCACTTGAACAGCATGGTTAAAGTGTTAACATGCATGCAAATGGTACAGATGGATAGATTGGATTTTTCTGATCATTTTTCATATATAAATCTTTGCATTGTGAGCTACGGTTGAATTTCTATGATTTTTAGAAGTTTTGGCTATTTTCTGCAATTTTACGAATTATTAATAAATCCGGAAAATGAGTTATTAACGTCGATCAACTGCGTCAACTTGTGACATCAGCTGGTCAATAGCACCTAACGAGTCAAACCCGTGATGGGACCCATATGTCATCGACTCAGCTAACTAATATAGTTAATTAGCCTTAAGTTAAACCTAACTAAAATGTCAGTGGGGCCGGGGCCCACATGTCAATGACCCAGGGGGGTCAAACTGGGGTCAACTCGGGTCAAATTCGCCGGAGTTGACCCGGGGCTCGTCGCCGGCAAGGCCAGGGACGGCGGAGAGGTGCGGGTTTCCTCCTCCGGCGACCAAATGGCCGGCGGAGGGCGTCTACGTGTGTGGCGCTCGTCACTTGTCGAGTAGTGGCTGGTGGGCCTGAGATGGCCGGAGTCGTCACCGGCATCAACCTTGGCGGTCACCGGAGCTCGGGCGAGCTCGGGGTCGATGCTACGGTGGCTGGGGAGGCTCGTGCGAGGCACCTACGTGCTCTACGCAGCGTGGGGAGGGAGCTGAGCACGACGGCCGGGCCATTAGGTGGCCGGAGGCACGTCGTGGCGGTCCTGGCGGCGGCGTTTGATCATCGGCGAGGCAGTGACTAAAAGCTAACAAGCGTCGCGAGGATAAGGGGACATGGTGTAGAAGCTCAGGGGATGGTGTAGGGCGGGTCGGCGAGCTCGGGGAGGGGCGAACAAGCGGGCGGCGACGGCGATCTCGACGGACCGAGGTTGAAGAAGACAGCGTGGCCACTGTTCGGGGGCGTCCGGCGGGGCATGGCTCGGTGAGGAGGTCGAACATGAAGTGGCGGAGCTTCTGGTCACGTCGGTGAGGCATGGGATGGCCGGTGGCAGCATGAGGCAGCGGCCTTGACAAGGCGAGTTGGCGGTGCTCGTGAGAGAGAGGCAGAGGAGGGAGAGTGGTGTCCAGGGGTCAAGGCAGTGTGAGGAGAAAGCGAGGTGTCGCGGTGGCGAGCCAGGCAGCGAGCAACTGGTGGTGGCGTGCGCCAGCATGGCCAGCCGTCGTCGACCTGCCTTTATCCTCTGGCAAGGAGGAAGGCTGACGAGGGGAGGCTAGGTGGGGCTGGGCGTGGCTGGGCCAAGCCAGGTGGGCGCCAGGTAGTTCCTTTCTCTCTCTCTCTTACATTTTTGATTTATCTTTGTTCTGTAAGTTTGTGGCATTACTAAAAATCTCTAGACACTTTCAAAAATCACCACACTGTGCATGCCCAATGTTTAGAATATAACCAACATGGAACATTTTGGTTTGGGATTATTTGGGCATTTAAAATATTTTATAGCATTTAATGCCCAAATGCAAATTCAATACGAATTAATTGAATAAATCCAGAATGGCCTAGAAAATGTGCACCATTTTTGGGAGAGGTTCTAACCCAATTTAAAAATGATGAACTTTTTCTGAAAAGCATTCTGGGTTCATTGAAAATATTTTATGATTGATCCTATTTGATTTAATCTTAGTGCTAGGGTTTATCATCCCCATTTCAAGTTTCAAAATAATTTAAACATGATGCAACGAGACAAGTGCTAGCCTAGTGCAAGATAAGGCTAGGGATGTGACAACTCACCCCACTAAACAAGAATCTCGCCGAGATTCAAGTCGTGAGGTAAGAAGACAGAGGGGGCACAAGCTAACACGGTCTTCACGATCCAGGTTGCACTTCATAAGAACGTTGACATGATCACCATCTTTGTCTCGATGTCTTGCTCCGAGAACTACATCCAACACGATAACGGGAAGAAAAGAAACTCTCGAAAAATCGATCTTCTCGAAGGTCGAGCAATACAAAATTAACTCACGGAATGGAACATAGAAACATTTATGGAGCTGAGAAGCAAAACATGCATCAGGAGGGGCGGAGGAAACAATTTGACGAGGGTTTCAGAATAGCGAGGAAGAATTGCCATGAATCCATAACGGGGCACCTTAAAGGAGGTGACCCGTAGAACTATTCCCTTAAGTGGCAAAAAGAATTACTTTTGATACAAAGATCATTGAAACTCTTTATACCAGCCTAAGGCAATCACAAACGATCGTGTGAACAAACTCGAAAGAATGGCATACTCATACCAGAATGGATGATGTGGACTACCTTGTTGAAGACAAAGCAATAGATGATTTTGCTTATCGTCGGAAATGGATGGGACCCATAGTGGGACCACTTTTGGAGACGATCCTAAACAGCAATTACTGAGAGGGCAGCCCATGGAAAAATTGGCACGATGGGGTGCATGCTGGGAATAACATACAAATGTTGGAAATGTTCCAACCGTCATACCTGCCCGAGATTCAGATCCGATTGGGGATAGGATACTTCAGACTCAGCATGTCTGAACGAAAGTTTGTAACACGATTCGACGAGATGGCGTTGCGAGATTCCCGAGGAATGAACTAAGATAGCAAGCTCCAAAACATGAGCTGGTTCTGCTAAACACATATGAACACGCTATCCCAGACAAGCATGACCACATGGTAGTCTTATGATAAAACACTACCAAGTTCAGGTGGGGAACCATCATTGCGGATAACGAAGTCCTTGCATAAGTCATATGATTAGCTCTTATGAAGAAACTTCTTCTCCTTGAACAGATCAGTTAGTGGCTTGGTGTGCTAGAGAATTCATATGGAATGAAGATGATCGATCCTATCGGACCATAGAATACTTCGCACATGCATGGCTGACTTGGGATGATTACAGAGGAAGCAAAAACAAACTTTCTCGGATCCACGGCGACAACTTACATCAAATGCATGTGAATTAGAGGAAGTCACTTCTTCCATCCAAACATAGGCTTCATGAACGAAACACGAAGGTAATGCTTACAAAGTTTCCAACACTAGGTTGACGTTCAACATGAATCATGGGGGAGACAAAATGCTACTGATGGGCTCAACAGCAACTCATCGGAATTCCCATATCACTGGACTTCCACCATCATGTGAACACGGTGATAGCATTGGTCAGACCAAGAGATGTAATGGTGTATGCTCGAGGGATCAACCACGAGTAAGACAACATTACGAACATCGTTGGTTCTGATTTGACTTGACAATAGCCCACACATAAGTCAAAGTTTTGACAAGGCAATAGGTCCAACAAGCGATCCACGAGGACCAATCGATGAAGATATCATCTTTCTTCAACACACACACCAGGATATCCCTTGGAGATGAACTAAGTCGGACAAGCTTTTATCTTCCAACTCTCCAAGTTGTTGTTTAGCTCAACCAACTAGCTCAGGGTATCCAACACAGATTTTTGGAGAAAAGATGGTTCACAAGAAACCAACTTGATCACGAGCTCAACATAACAGTCAGGGGACAACCTGGTAATACTTCCAAGAAGATATTCGAAAAATCACGAACCACCGATATGTTATTAAGTTCGAGAACAATCTTGCTTTTCAAGGCAAGACGACATGATCAGAAGAGCAAGGAATGGACACAGTCCTAACTCATTGATCGAAGGGTGCACCAGGAAAAACGGACTAGGTAGCACGATCAGTCTTAGGATGATGATTCAATAACCAACACGCTAAGAATGAAATTATTGTCCATTTACTACCAAGCAATGAGGTTGCTAGGAGTATTGATTTCACACATCACAATTCATTTGTCGGTATTCCGGTTGCAACAACACGGAACCGAGGGATGAATAATGATGTTGAGAAGTATCACTACGTCAAAAATTCATAAGAGATGGTGCAATTCTTATGACATTCTTGACATAAAGAGGGTAACACTCCAAGGTGGAACAGAATAAAAGCTGGATTAGCATTTGATCTGCGGGGTACGACTGCTTTGACCCAATCCTAGATATGGACAAGGTACTGGAGTTTGTTTCTCCTAGTCATTCTGGAATAGAATGGCTTGACGGACCGCAAGGATAATATGCATCGATAAACACGATCGCACACATACCCTTGACTATCAATTGATAGATGGGGTCAGAATACAACTAAGGAGGAACAACTCGAGGAACATATAACTTTCTGAGTTGTGGATGCATAGATTAGTATGTCAAACCAAGTTCAACATGTTTCTTCCGGATAACCCATGCGGAAAGGTAGAACTGGAAGATTCACCATTATGAATGGAGAACTCCTCAAGAGTACTCTGATTGTGATCTTTCGGTTCAAAAGAACTTCTGCCAAAATGGTTCATGGTATTTGGAAGAAGGAAATACCACGGACCTCGAGGACTATCGCAAAGTTACTAATATCCTAAAGGAACTCGCAAACACTATCAACATGAATGACTAGAGTGAATCTCGGGTTGAAGAACCCAGGAGTAGAATGCCTACTAACTAATAACATCACGGGATG
The DNA here is from genome assembly GCA_021605145.1 of Aegilops bicornis. NCBI lineage: Eukaryota > Viridiplantae > Streptophyta > Magnoliopsida > Poales > Poaceae > Aegilops > Aegilops bicornis. The sequence continues at coordinate 1,234,391 of JAHIAL010000063.1, read as the reverse complement.
CTTTCAAGAATAATGGCCAGAATCATCACACTGAGGATACAAAAGCATTGCTAAATTACTAGGTGACTTCCTAAAACACCTAGGGTCATAATAATAACTCCAACATATATGTCGAGGCAGCAGAGTACCTCAACACACTAATTTGTGTGATTAATCTGGACCAGATGAACATTAGAAACGGAGAGAAGGGATTTGCAAATGCATCAGATAGTTTTGAAACCTGGGATGACTCGGAACAGCATAACGGCTGTAAATGCTCAAAATGATTTGAGACATCCTGCAAAATGGTGGCATATCCACTCAAAAGCACAATATCAAGGTTCCGAGACCAACTATGAGCACACGAAAGTAGTAGAAAGCTGGGTGAGATTTGAAACTATCAATTCTATAAGTCTATGGATTAGTAACACGTCATCACGATAGATAGATGAGAGGGCCTAGTTCTTAATCCCGTAGAAGGAGAAGAGGATGACTCGGATCGTAAGGCCATGGGGTATAAGGAGTAAAAAGAGCCTTACGTTCCCTTCCACAATCAATTCCCTTACATAACTAAAAGCATTTCTAGACTCAACTTGACCAGTTTGGCTTGGTAATCCCTCACAGTGATCAGGGCTCGATACCAAAGCTGTCAAGACCCGATTCCAAGTCACATCGATCTAGCCGGTAACACCTCATACAACTTTGCTGACCTCACGCGGTATTCCCACAGGTGTCGCCTTACCATGGCCGGGACCGTTTGCGCCTTTTGGCTCACGTATATGATGGTGTCGCTAGCATCCATATGACAGAGAACCGGGCCGACATGGCTAGTCGTGAACCCAAAGCGGCACTAACCCATGGGGACAGGCATACATGAATCACATCGAGCATGTCGGTCTTGACGTGCGAATCCGGGCTGTAACCTTTGGGCTATGAGGACTCCGGGAACCCGAGTACATGGCAGAGCTAAGCAGGACTCGGATGTCACAGCGTGACATTTCCCGAAGGACGGAACCTGAGAGCGAAGTGAAACACATGCCGGCCCGATCAAGTGTCCCGAAGCGGTAGTCTTTGGGCTAAGCGGGACTCCGGTGAAGCCGGGCTGTAGCGGACTACTATGGCTCAAGGAAGCACTAGACTACATTTCCCCATAAGAGAGGCTGCCAAGGATAAACAACTAGATTGCCGGATCCCACACATACCAAGCATTTCAAACATACACACAATATGCTCGATATGTGTAAATACAACATGGCATCACAACATAACTCTCACGACTCAAGTATTTATTCAATAGGCTCGAGGAGCGAGATATTACAAACATGGGTCTCATGACCCAACACTCAGAGCATACAAGCAACAAGCACAAGCGGAAGCTTAACATATGCGAGTACGAGACATCAACAAATGAAAAGGCTTGGAAGCCCCGACTATCTACGAGATCTGCCGAGGGCACAAGATCGTAGCTGAGGTAGCAAGCTAAGCGTCAAAGTCCACAGCGGAACTACTAGCGAGGCCAGCGTCTCTACGCAAAACATAAAAGAAGCAAGCGTGAGTACAAATGTACCCAGCAAGACTTACATGGAACTAGCTACATATGCATCACTATCAACAAAGGGGTGGTGGAGTTTGGTACTGACAAGCCAGCTTTGACTCGGTGGCTATCCTAAACTATGACTGCAAGTAACTCTTTTGAGGTGGTGCACGAGTCCTCATATTCACCATATCAATACACCACTATGGATCCGCTCCCGTCTCCCCTCACGAGAACGCCATCCATAGTACTCACGCTATCTTGCGCATTTTAGAGTATCCACTTTCACTTGTCTATGAACTGTTATAGGCAACCCGAAGTCCTTCTCATGGACACGGCTATTGAATAGATCATATTAACCCTGGGGTGTACTTCTTCACCTACGCTCTCACCACTTATCGCCCGTTTACATGACATGTACTCGGCAACCTTCAGCGGAAGCCCAGCGAGGGTGTCGGCCACGGCCTACCTAAACACTCAAGTCCCTAGTCCGGGTTTATCGCCTATTCGGGTTCCATCATGAGGAGTCCGCCGAGGTTTCCCCTAACGGCCCCGAGCGATGTGTGCAGGGTTCCCGAGACACCAAGCAGGCGAATCGATACACAGACCCACGGTGTATCTACCGCATCATAGCCCACCCTAGGGTCAGCGCTATATGCACGGCCTCCAACACATATCCTACAAACACGAAACTAGTTGCAACTCACGGACGAGAGAACAAGGGTGGTTAAGAAGCCGAGAGAGTCAATTAAGGATCCCAATGTGTGGTAGTAGCTGTTCATGGATCACAAACCACAGAACTCAGTTCACGAGGGGCGGCTACAATGAGACAACCCACCATGTACTCCTACATGGCCTCTCACCGCTACCTTTACCAAATCGTGTTCACACACTTAGCTCACACATAGTAGGACATGTTCACACACCTCGATTCATCCTCGATGAATCGGACTGACTCAACTCTAAGCGATAGCAGGCATGACAAACAAGCATGAATGAGTAGGCACAATAGGGCTCAAACAACTCCTACTCATGCTAGTGGGTTTCATCTATTCTTGTGGAATGACAGGTCATGCGAGAGGATAAAGGGGTTCAACTACCGCAGCAAATGTGAGATGAATCGTTGTTGTCTTAATGCAGTAAAAAGAGCAGGAGCGAGAGAGTGGGATTGTATCGGAATGAACAAGGGGGTTTTGCTTGCCTGGCACTTCTGAAGATAGCATTGAGTCTCCATCAGTGTTAACGATCACAACGTCGGGTCAACATCTACCGAGGGGAAACAACACCGGCAAACAGAGAAGAAACACGATCAATGCAATGCACAATATGATGCATGCTATGACATGGCATTATGTATGTGTTTTGACTAATGCATACTAGGACAGGTTGATTTGAACCCATTTGAATCAAAGATTCAAATGTAAGCTCATGTATATAGTCATAATGGTGCATTATCTTGTTTCACTTGAACAGCATGGTTAAAGTGTTAACATGCATGCAAATGGTACAGATGGGTAGATTGGATTTTTCTGATCATTTTTCATATATAAATCTTTGCATTCTGAGCTACGGTTGAATTTCTATGATTTTTAGAAGTTTTGGCTATTTTCTGCAATTTTCTGAATTATTAATAAATCCAGAAAATGAGTTATTGCGTCAGCACTGCGTCACTGTGACGTCAGCTGGTCAATAGCGCCTAACCAGAGTCAAACCTGACAGTGGGACCCATATGTCATCGACTCAGCTAACTAATATAGTTAATTAGCCTTAAGTTAAACCTAACTAAAATGTCGATTGGTCGGGGCCCACATGTCAATGACCTAGGGGTCAGCCAGGGGTCAACTCAGGGTCAAATTCGCGGAGTTGACCCGGGGCTCGTCGCCCGGCAAGGCCAGGGGACGGCGGAGAGGTCTGAGTTTCCTCCTCCGTGACCAAATGGCCGGCGGGCGTCTACGTGTGGGCGCTCGTCACTTGTCGAGTAGTGATGCCGACCGGGCTGAGATGGCGGAGTCGTCCACCGGCGTTGACCTTGGCGGTCGCTTGGCTCGGGAGATCTCGGTCGGCCTTCACGGTGGCCGGGGAGGCTCGCGCGAGGCACCTCGTGCTCACGCATGGCCGGGAGGGAGCCGAGCACTGACGGCCGGGCCATTAGGTGGCGGAGGCACATCGGCGATCACAGCGGTAGCTTTGGTCATCGGCGAGACGGTGACTAAAGCTAGCAAACGTCGCGGGGATAAGGGGGACATGGTGTAGAAGCTCACGGGGATGGTGTAGGGCGGGTCGGCAAGCTCGGGGAGGGGCCGGAGCAAGCGGGGCGGCGACGGCGATCTTGGCGGACCGAGGTTGAAGAAGACAGCGTGGCCGGCGTTCGGGGGCATCCGGAGGGCCGTGGCTCGGTGAGGAGGTCGAAGATGAAGTGGCGGAGCTTCTGGGCACGTCGGTGAGGCATGGGATGGCCGGTGGCCGCGGGAACGGGCGGCCTTGACAGGCGGGTTCGGGTGGTTGGCGTGAGAGAGACAGAGGAGGGAGAGTGGTGTGGGGTCGAGGCGGCGCCCGAGGAGAAGACGCGAGGCGTCGCGGTGGCGACGCAGCAGCCCGGTGGCGTGGCGCACAGCCGCTGGCGTCGTCGTCCACGCTACATCCTCTGACAAGGAGGAAGGCAGCAGGGGAGGGCTAGGTGGGCTGGGCTGGTGGAGCCGGGCTGTGCGTGGGGGCGCGGAGTAGTTCCTTTCTCTCTCTCTTACATTTTCTATTTATCTTTGTTACGTAAGTTTGTGGCATTACTAAAATATCTAGACACTTTCAAAAATCACCAAACTGTGCATGCCCAATGTTTAGAATATATCCAACATGGAACATTTTGGTTTGGGATTATTTGGGCATTTAAAATATTTTTATAGCATTTAATGCCCAAATGCAAATACAATACGAATTAATTGAATAAATCCAGAATGGCCTAGAAAATGTGCACCATTTCTGGCAGAGGTTCTAACCCAATTCAAAATGATGAACTTTTTACGAAAAGCGATTACGGGTTCATTGAAAATATTTTATGATTGATCCTATTTGATTTAATCTTAGTGCTAGGGTTTATCAACCCCATTTCAAGTTTCAAAATAATTTAAACATGATGCAACAGACAAGTGCTAGCCTAGTGCAAGATAAGGCTAGGGATGTGACACTGAGGGCCGTGAGATCCGTCTCGGTGCACTCGTGTTCATCGCTGACGACTCCGCTTGGCTTCAGGAGGCTCCACTCGACGTCGATGCACTCCCCGTCCGCGGGGCAACGCATTTTCAGCAGCGTCGTCGCAAGGCGTCCTCCTAAGGCAGCCCGTCGACCCAAGATTTGGTCGACCTGTGGCGTCCTCCCGCCCGTCGCCGTCACGGGCGCAAAGCGCCCGGTCGGTCAAGGCTTCAGCATGGGTGAGGGCACGCGGTGGCTCGCCATGACAGCCACCCCAAGTCGCGGTGATCGAGCCCGACGAATCTCTCTCTGATCTGCTCGACTGGCTCCATGATCGCATCCGAAAAGCGACAAAGATGATCCGGCAAGCGGAGAGTCACGATGGTCGATGGACCTCATGATCCTCCGGCTTCCCTCGCGCTGTGTGACGGCAGAGGCGATCCGTCGCATTCCCATGAGGAGTACCTCCGGAACCCATCTCTTCGGAGCAGAGGAAGAGCTTCGCTTTGGAACATGGATGCTCTTCACACTCCTATCGTTGGAGAAACGCCCGAGGCCCGGCCTTGGAGGACGCGCTACCGCCAATCTGGGTGAGCGCACTCATTTGGAAAATCTCCAAATGAGTACTCGACGAAGCGTCTTGTGACAAAGGGTTCAAGAATCCAGTCGATGCCAGCCTTTTCCACCTCCGACTCAGGTATATCGAACTCAGATCCAAAATCTTATAGCTGCAGCTCGAATAGCAGAGTCAATTCAGCCCTCCCAGTCAGAAGCTGGCAGAGGTTTAATGCAGATCAGAGCTTTATTCCGAGCAGCAGGACAGCAGAATACGGCTGTGTCACAATCACGGAATAGGATCCATAGCAGGTCCGTTGTTGCGAATCTGATCCGATCGGCTCACAGCCCAAGATCACCCCCGAGGCGTGAGGGACATGGTGACCGGCGTGATCAGTACAGAAACCGTGAGCAGTATGATCACCGACTCGATCGTCATGATCGTCGTCGAGTGCCCACACCTCCCCCAAGTAGTGGATCATACGTGCCTCGGCAATGAGGGATGATGAGCGCCCTCATAGTATTGGCGAAGGGTTCCGGTCGACCCCGAGTGGTGCGAGGCTTTGATGCGAGATCCATTCTCGTTCGAGGTTTGGTCGACAGAACAGAGCTCACCGAGAAGGTCATGGCGAGATGTACCCACCAGCAGCAGAGTGCACATCTCAGGTCCGTGAGTGCTTCACAGAGCCATCGGGGCGCGGTGATTCCTCCCAACGTCGGGTTGGCGAATCGGAGTCGATAAGTTCGCTGGTGAGTCCAAGCTTGATACTTGGCTTGAGGATTACCGTGGCTGTTCAGATTAGCGGCGGCAATGATGAAGTGGCTATGAAACACCTGCCTCGATGTTGGAGGGTTCGGCGAGCATGGCTGAATCAATTAGCACCGGCAAAGAGCATTTACACTTGGGAAGATCTTGCCCGAGTGTTTGTCAAAACGTTTGAAGGGACATGCAAGCGACCAGCGGGATTGTGAGCTGCAATCTTGTGTGCGAAGACAAATGAAACTTTGAGGGATTATATCGAGAGATGGATCACATCGCATCACCACAGTGGAGAATGTGTACGATCACCAAGCAGTTTGTGCCTTCAAGGAAGGCGCCAAATATCGAGAATTGAACTTGAAGTTCGGTCGGACCGGAGACATGTCTCTGAGTCGAATGATGGAGATTGCCACCAAGTATGCTAATGGTGAAGAAGAGGATCGGCTCCGGAGTGGCAAGCACAAATTAGTCGCCCATGAAACCGGAGGAGGAAACTCCAGTCGGAAGCAGAAGTGCAAAGCCGAGCCAGCTGCTCCTAGAGAAATCTTAGCCGTGACTCAAGGAAAATCCAAAGGGAAGCCCAAGGGGCCATGGAACCCTAAGAAGATAAAAGATCAAGATGGAAATGATGTGCTAGATTTGCCATGCCATATCTACACAAATAAAGATGAAGAAGGTAAAGTCATTTATCCGAAGCATACCACTCGGCAGTGTCGGCTCCTAATCCAGCAGTTCCGAGAGAAACAGCCCAAAGACAAGGAAAAATAGTCAGACAAGGTTGAGGATAAGGAGGAGAGTGATGATGGTTACCCTCACGTCAATTCCACTCTGATGATTTTTGTTGATGTTGAGAGTAAGAGTCGACTGAAAGTGAACAACAGAGAAGTGAATATGGTCGCTCCGGCGACACTCGATTATTTGAAATGGTCTCAGATCGCCATCACATTCGACCAGTCCGATCACCGACGCACATAGCCACCCACGGGAGGCAAGCTTTGAGTGGTCGATCCGGTTGTCGAAGGCACTCGGTGACTAAAGTTACGATGGATGGTGGCGTGGCACGAACATTACGTATGCGAAAGCGTTGAAAGAGGATGGGCATTCGATCTCGGACTCGGTGAAAGCGGTATGAGTTTCCATGGAGTCATTCCAGGCAAGAAGGCTGAATCACTCGCCAGATTGCTCTTGGCGTGGTTTTCGGTGATTCCAAGAATTACCGCAAAGAAAAGTTGACATTTGAAGTTGTGGAATTCCGGAGTGCTTATCACGCCATTCTGGGCAGGCCGGCTTATGCACGTTTTATGGCTCGACCATTCTATGTGTACCTCAAATTGAAGATGCCTGGTCCCAAAGGTGTGATCACTATCGCGGCAATCGAAAAGAAGGCAGAAGAGTGCTTCTAGAATGGCTCGAAGATCGCCGATCTTGTTGAGATGGCGATAGTGGAATTGCAGGAGTATCGAAAACTGCAGATCCGAGTGATTTCTTTGCGAGCTAAGAAGCATAGCGGACTCGACATTTCAGTCGTCACGGTGAAACGAAACCCGATTCATATCCACCCGACTGACCCCAATGCTGCTCCGACCCACATTTCAACAACACTCGACTCCAAATAGGAAGAAGCGCTCATCCAGTTCCTCCGTGAGAACTGGGACATCTTTGCATGGAAACCTTCTAACATGCTGGGTGTTCCCAGGGGACTGGCTGAGCATCGTTTGTGAGTCGACCCAAAAGTAAAACCGGTCAAGGAACATCTTCGACGGTCCGCCTTACAGAAGAGAAAAGCAATCGGTGAAGAAGTGGCTCGGCTCACGGCAGCTGAGTTTATTCGAGAGATTTACCACTCCAGTGGTTAGCTAATGTTGTCATGGTCCCTAAGAAGGACGATTAACCGCATGTGCATCGACTTCAAGCATATCAATCGGGCCTGCCCGAAGGATCACTTTCCTCTCCCTCGCATCAATCGGATAGTCGATTCATTGCGGGGGTGTGGCGTTTGTCCTTTTGGACGCCTATTCCGGGTATCATCAGATGCATGCGTATGGACCCGATGAAATTAAAACAGCTTTCATCACCCCATTCGGTGCTTACATTATGTCACTATGCCATTCGATTCCGAAGAACGTTGGAGCCACATTTATGCGAGATGATTGAAGTGTTTACTCACTCAAATCAGTCGGAATGTGGAAGCGTACATGGATGACATTGTGGTCAAGTCACGTAAAGGTTCCGACCTACTGGTTGACCTTGCTGAAATCTTTGCCAACCTCAGAAGGTACGATATCAAGCTTAATCCATCAAAGTGCACGTTCGGAGTTCCAGTAGGAAACTTACTCGGTTTTCTTGTTTCAGAACGAGGGATCGACGCTAACCCCGAGAAAGTTGGTGCCATACTCCGAATGAAACGCATACATGCGTGTGCATGATGTCGAAGCTTCTTGGTTGTTTGGCCGCCCTAAGTCGATTCATTTCGGACTTCGGTGAGAAGGCGCCTCTCTACCGTGATGAAGAAGTCGGATAAGTTCGAGTGGACTCCGAAGCTGATGCAGCGTTTGTAGAGCTAAAAGCCACCTTTCCACCCAGCGGTGCTTGCTGCCCCAATCAGCAAAGAACCTCTCTTGCTTTATATAGCAGCCCTTTGGACAAGTCGTCGATCTGATTACTTATAGTCGGCGAGAAGAAGAGGGAAAAGCCTATAAAGTTCAGCGCCCGGTTTATTATGTTTACGAAGTTACGACTCCGTCGAAAGCAGAGATATCCGCTTTTCTCGAAACTTGTTTATGGGATTTACATGACCACGAAGAAGGTTGCACACTATTTCTCGACCACTCTGTTACGATCGTCGGCTGACGCTCCATTATCGAGAGATTACACTGTGAGAGATGCAAGCGGTCGAGTGGCAAAATGGGCGATTGAACTCCTTCCCTTAGATATTTAGTTTGAGGCAAAGAAAGCTATCAAGTCCCAAGCAATAGCTGATTTCCTCACCGAAGTGGATCGAACACAGAATCGCCGACTCAAGTTCACTCGAACCGGACCATGTTCTTTAGCGGTTCCAAGATGTTGAATGGTTACGGTGCCGGGTGGTACTAGTATCCCCGAGGAGACAAGCTCGGAATCATTACTCCAGATTCACTTTGATTCCTCCAATAACGAAGCAGAATATGAAGCACTCTTATATGGGTTGCGCATGGCCATTTCACTCGGCGTCCGTCGCCTCATGGTCTATGGTGACTCTGATTAGGTAGTCAATCAGGTGATGAAAGAGTGGGATGTCAGAAGCCCAGCCATGACTGGCTACTGCAATGCGGTGAGAAAGTTGGAAAAGAAGTTTGAGGGGTTAGAGCTCCATCATATACCCCGACTGAAAAATCAAGCAGCCGATGATTTAGCTAAGATAGGTTCCAAGAGAGAAGCCATTCCCGGAAAATGTGTTTGGAACACATTCACACCGTTAGTTCAAGAAGATCCTTTTCTGAAGAGCCCCGCAACCTAAGAGCGCCACAGATCTCGGTGAAGTCGAGGTCCCAGCCGTGGTCGACCTAATCATGGAGGTTCTGGTCATCACTCCCGGCGGGCCGATTGCCTTACATTGCGTACATCCTTAGGAAGGAACTCCGGAGGATGAAGAAGAGGCTCGACGGATCGTCCGTCGATCCAAGGCCTTTACAGTGATAAGGGGACAATTGTTCAGAGAAAGTGTGACTAGGGTCAGTCAGAAATGCATAACACCAGAAGAAGGTCGAATGATCCTCAAAGACATCCACTCGGGGACCTGTGATCACCATGTGTCCTCTCGGGCCATTGTGGCTAAAGCATACCGAGCCGGATTTTATTGGCCACGAGCAAATGAAATGGCGAAAGATATAGTCGACAGATGTGAAGGTTGCCGCTTTACTCGATATGTCTCACAAGCTGCATCAGCCACGAAGACCATTCCTAAATGCGGCCCTTTGATGTTTGGGGATTGGATATGGTTGGACCGCTGAGAACTGGTAGGAGCGGATTTACTCATGTGCTTGTAGCAGTCGACAAGTTTACCAAATGGATCAAAGCTAAACCTATCAAGAATCTTGAAGCCAGCACCGCAGTCAGCTACATCAGAGAAATGACATTAAGATATGGAGTTCCACGGCATCATCGACAACGGGTCGAACTTCGATTACGATGAGTTTAGAGCTTTCTGCGCTTCTCAAGGCAATAACGAGTGGACTATGCTTGATCGCTCACCCAGTCAAATGGACAAGCGAGAAAGGGCAAATGGTCTAATCCTCAAAGGTGAAACCCCGGTCGATGCGTGATCTCAAACCTTGTGAGCGCTGGGTCGATGAACTTCCATCAGTTCTTTGGGGTTTGAGGACAACTCCCAATCGGTCGACTGGACGAACTCCTTTCTTTTTGGTCTATGGAGCCGAAGCTGTTCTGCCAAGTGACCTGCTCCACAACGCACCCCGAGTCGAGCTCTTCTCTGAAGAGGAAGCGGAACAGGCCCGGCAGGATTCAGTCGATCTCTTAGAAGAGGAAAGAGAGATGGCATTGATCCGGTCGACCATTTATCAGCAAGATTTGCATCGATTCCACGCCAGAAACGTGAGGGGTCGAGCCTTTCAAGAGGGAGACTTGGTTCTTCGAGTGGATCAACAAAAGCCACACAAGCTTGCCCCTACTTGGGAAGGCCCCTTCATTATCACCAGAGTTCTCCACAATGGAGCATGTCATCTTTACAATGTCGAGCATCGGAAAAGGCAGGCCCGAGCTTGGAATGCGGAGCTGCTCCGCCCTTTTATACTTAAGTACTCACTCGGATGAGATGTAATAAGAAATACCTTTGTAGTTTATTTATCAAAGACAAGAGCTTTATAATCTTCCTAAACGATTGTTGTTGCTTTTGTTTCGTTTGAAATCCCCGATGGGTGACTTCAGCTGCGAATCCGTTTAGCCCAAGTCTGAAAAATCCTACCGAGTGGTGAGCAAGCCTCTCACTCGGGGAGCTTAGCTAACGAATCCGTTTAGCCTAAGTTAGAAAAAATCCTACCAGTGGTGAGCAAGCCTCTCACTCGGGGCTTAGCTGCAGTCCAAGTACTCGCCTAAGTTTGAAAAATCCCACCGAGTGGAGAGCAACCCTCCCACTCGGGGGCTTAAGCTGCATGATCCGATGCTAAGCTAAGTTTGAAAAATCCTACCAAGTGGAGAGCAACCTCCCACTTGGGGGCTAGCTGCTGATCAAGACTTGCCTAAGTTTGAAAAATCCTAGCGAGTGGAGAGCAACCTCCCACTCGGGGGCTTAGCTGCGATCAAGTACTCGCCTAAGTTTAAAAATCCCACCGAAAGTGGAGAGAGCAACCCTCCCACTGGGGCTTAACTGCAGATCCGATGCTACGCCTAAGTTTGAAAAATCCCACCGAGTGGAGAGCAACCCTCCCACTGGGGCTTAGCTTCTTGATCAAGTACTCGCCTAAGTTTGAAAAATCCCTACCGAGTGGAGAGCAACCCTCCCACTCAGGCGCTTAGCTGCAGATCCAAGACTCGCCTAAGTTTGAAAAACCATACCGAGTGGAGAGCAACCCTCCCACTCGGGGCTTATTACAGTCAAGTACTACGCCTAAGTTTGAAAAATCCTACCGAGTGGAGAGCAACCCTCCCACTCGGGGCCTTAAGTGCAGTGATCCAAGACTACGCCTAAGTTTGAAAATCCCTCCGAAGAGTGGAGAGCAATCCTCCCAATCGGAGGCTTAGCTGCAGTCAAGTACTCGCCTAAGTTTGAAAAAATCCTACCGAGTGGAAAGCAACCCTCCCACTCGGGGGCTTAGCTGCAGTCTAGAACTCGCCTAAGTATGGAACCCACCCCTATCCGCAAGGACGACGAGGTGCAGGTCGACTGCAACCTTCTCCTTGGGAGCTACGCCACAAGTACAACGTATGCTCCATCGCTATCAGCAAGGACGATGAGGTGCAGGTCGGCTGCAACCTTCTCCTTCGAGCTACGCCACAAGTACAACGCTCGCTCCATCCCTATCCGCATAAGGACGACGAGGTGCAGTCGATCGCAACCTTCTCCTTCGGAGCTACGCCCACACAACGCGTTCGCTCCATCCCTATCCGCAAGGACGACGAGGTGCAGGTCGACTGCAACGCGCGCCCCATCCCTACTTGCAAGGATGATGAAGCGCAGGTCGGTTGAAATCACTACCTCAGAGCTGCATCTCAAACACAAAGATTATTCCGAGTGAAAAACAAATTCCACTCGAAGGCAAACGCAAGCATATTCGGAAATAAACCTAGTTCGGATAAATCCTAAGGTTCCGGACGACGGATCAAAAGTATTCGAGCATCAAGCCCGAATAAGTTTAACGGTTACACAATCACTCAGCATTCCGAGGAAAATAAAAGTGAAGCTTAATGTTTTTTCGGTCACGCATCAGGAGAAGGACTGGCTGGGTCGCAGAAACTGTCAAGGTCAATGTTGTCTACAATGCGAGTGGCGGCGGCAAGGAAGGTGTCCATGAAAGACTGGAAAGTGTGCTTCTTCGTGTTAGCAACCTTGAGCTCCACCAGCTTGTCTTTTTTGGCATCCTTGCAGTGCACTTGGACCAGAGACAGAGTGACGCCAAGACCACAAATGAAATGATGACTTCTTCCATTCTTACTGCACACGTGGATTTGATTCGGTCGAGCCATCAGGGACTCGATATCTTGAGACAGTTCCGCCTGAGGCCAAAGTTCTGCATCAACACGGGTCATTGCAGCTTTCAGACGGGCCAGATAAGCAACAGCGCTGTCCATACGAGACTCCAACCGCATCACGTTCATCGCAACATCATCCTTGATCGACGGTTGATGGGATCAAGACCCGTCTCGACCCGCTTGATTTACGCTTCAAAGTCTAGGCAAAATTCTGCACGGTCAGTGAATGATGAATCGTGGCGCAATTAGAATTGTCGGTCGACGAAATAAGACAGATTAATCAAGACCTTCAAGTTTCAAGACCAGCTTAGCAGCAAGTTGGCTCGAGATAAGACTCTAGCTTGCCATTCTTGACCTTGAGACTTCCAAGTTCGCTGGTCGATTTCTCCTTGTCCTTCTTGATCGGCTCGACCTCTTGATTGGCGTCGTAAAGCAGCCGGTCTTCATTTGGAGTTTTCTTCTTCTAACTTGCGGTGAAGCAAGCTTCTTGTCGCCAACCTTTGTCTTCTCGCGCACCTCCTTCTCGAGCTGCGGCTAGATCCAGATCCTTCTGCTCCAAAGCACCTTCATTTTCTCTAAAGAAATAACATTCTTGAGACGGGCTTGAGTTGGCGGTTTTCACTACATACATCCGCTCGAGTGGAGTCACTCGGTTCAAAAAATGGAAAGGAAAAGTGCGGCAGTGGGATAAACAAATGGCAATTGATTACCTCCCATGGCAGCTACTTCATCACGAGCGCTCTGGAGATTCTTCTTGGCCAATTCCAGATCAAGGTTGAGGCTGATTTGTTGCTTGTTCATTGCAGAGAGCTGAGCCCCAAGATCACAAGATTTCTACAGTCACAAGCCATATTAGTCGACCGATACAAAAAGACATCACAATGCTAGCTACTCTAAGACTACCACCGAATCAAACATTCAATGGCAGTCTCGGGGACTACACCCAGTGGGTGCACTTAGCGTGCCCCCACTGATTTTGCAAAAAAGAAAAAGAAAGGTTCTCGAGACCACGATCGATTGCCGCGGTCACCTATGGTCTCGGGACTACACCTTGGGTGCACTCAACATGCCCCACTGGTTTCGATTCCACTCGGCGTGGTGCGCCCAGCTCGAGTGGCAAAAAAAAGAGGTTCCCATTCTCAGACCACGATCATCGCCTGCGGTCACCTATGGTCTCGGGGACTACACCCTGGGTGCACTCGGCATGCCCCCACTAATGCAAAGATTGATTCGAATCGACACAAAGAAACATCTGACATCAAAACAGCCACACCCCAGTGGGTGATCAGACAAGAAATATGGTCGATCGGAAAGTCAACTAACCTAGACATTGGCTTGCAGAGCAGCTCTGGCGTTGAAGGCTACCTGACTAGCCTCATGCACCATTTTCATCTGTCCCATCACAAGATTCAACTAAAGAAGAGCTTCCTTGGCAGCAGCCGGCGGATCGTCTGGAGTTTGATATGCAGTAAAAAGTGATGGAGGCAGAGCAATCGAAGCAGCCGCCAGATCTGAAGCAGAGAGTTGTATTGGTGCAGCAGAAGTCTGAGCAGCTGATCCTGAGGGGAAATCAGTAGACAACGGAACAACGAAGGTGACGTTGGTTCGAGCCGGATCTGTCGATCGCTCGACCGTCGTCGAGCATCATCCTGATCGGTCGAGGAACTTGGACCTCGGGCACCTTCCGCCCAGTTCCTTGTCCTTCTTCCTCCTCCCTCTCGCCGCACCTCTTCGTCATCGTCCGGAAGCGCAGCAACATCTCGTGGATCTGCAAGAACGAGAGAAAGCCATAAAGATAATCGACAAATCATTCGATCGACTAGATGAATTGAATCGACGGACTTTCGGCTTTGGGGGTAAGATCGTCGACTTCCTCGTCAATTTGGAGTCTTGTCGATATCCATGTCGATGTCGTAATTGAGGTCGGGCTACACAAATTCATCATCCACTCGGTCAGAATAAGAAAACCGGTCGGAACAGAAAAATTGATCGGAACAAAAAGATATGAGAAGAGCATTTACCCAGAGGCAACAGGGACGTCCATCTTAATCCTAGGCAAAGTCTTCCGAGCCTTCGAAGGATTAGCTTTGGGCTGCTTGGTGACCTTCTTAGTCAAATCACTGAGTCGGGACCGAGCGCTTGTGAGATGGAGCACTCGGACGCCACAGCCTTGCCGCTCTGTTCAAGGGATCATGCCGCTGCTTGGATCGGCGTTCGAGCGAGGCGGTGAGTCGGCTACCTCCTCATCGTCGACTCGTCACTCTCATCTTCATCATCATCAATTTGGGGACTCCCACTCGCGCTCTCCTCAAGACTGTCCTCGCCCTCTTGGTCTTGCTCGAGCTTGTTCACCATTGGGCATCGAATGCATCTCCGTGTAGATCTGCAAAACAAGAGACCGATCCTAAGTCGGTCGAAACAACAATCGGTCGGACAATACGTTCAAAAATTCAGTCATGATGACCCGGACCTTCTCTGGCGGGTTCTTTATTCTTTGAAAGGATTCGACTCTCCTAGCGCCCTAGGGTTGTCCTTGTTCGGTGATACCCATCAACCACTGGGCTATGGTTTTGGCCTCCACCTCCTCCGGATGAACCCGGTAGCTGTCACCAGCCCCAGTACATCCACATGGAATGGTCACGAGCTTGGAGGGTTGGATCCGCTGATCGAGGAACACCTCGAGCAGGTCCATGCCGGTGACACCACTGGTTGATCGGTGGACTACTCTCTCAACTAGCATACCTGTCTCCGCCTTTCTCCGCGTCACTTTCAAGGAAGATGGAGTTTGAACAGTCGAAAGAAAAGGAGGAAGTCTTGCCGACCGGCACGGGGTCGCGATGTCTGGCAGTAGAACCAGGTCGATTGCCAGCCTACGACCGACTTCGGGAAGAGTCATCGGAGGAAAAGAGCCTCCTCTTCCTCTTACGAATACCTGCACCCCCACACATCTGAATGACATGGGTTTTCTCATCTTTCGAGTTTGCTTTTTTCACAGTTTGGGATCGGATGGTGAAGATGTGCTTGAAAAGACCCCAGTGCGGTCAGCACCCCAAGAAATTCTCATACATGGAGACGAACGCAGCAAGATATGTGATAGTGTTGGGAGTGAAATGGTGGAGTTGGGCACCAAAGAAATTCAGGAAACCGCAAAAGAAAGGATGCGGGGGAAGCGAAAAGCCACGGTCGACGTGGGTAGCGAGCAGGACACACTCACCCGGCCGCGGCTGTGGCTCCGTTTCTCCCCTCGGCAGAACGATCAGCCCTAGCTCAGCCATATCATCCAAGTCCTCTTGCCGGAGCGAAGATCGGATCCAGTCTCCCTGGATCCAACCCGACGGCAGCCTCGAGCGCGACGAAGACCCCCGATTCATTTTCTTGCTCTTCGCCGCCCCCGTCGCCTTCTTTGCACGCTCTAGCGCCGCCATCTTGTCCTTCCCCATGGCGGCGGAGCGACGGCGTCGAGAGTGGTTGGTCTGGGCGAAGCGGAGTTGCGAGAGGAAGAAGAAGGGGAATGGGCACACACAGTGCAAACGCTTCGGCCTCGCCGCTTTTAAGGGCCTACTTCCGAGTGGCTGACGCGTGGGCACGAGCGATCTTGTCAAATCCCCCAGCGATCGGCGCAAGACGGGATACGTGGCGAAAAAGGTGGCGCGGAAATCGAAAAGTCCTATTTATCTACTCCACTTACCGCGGGGCGCTCCGCCTGGCGCGCTTCTACCGAAATTTCGAATCCCAGGAAATCCGGGATCCTTCGCAACCGATCACGCCAAAGATTTCATGTCAGAGATATCATTCGACGGATGTAGTGGTATAAACCAGTCGGCAATTTCTGAATCGATCAAGGCGACTGAAACGAACCTGAAGTTCTAACAACTGGCCTCCACTTGGAGATGTAGACAAGGCAATCAAGAGTAAAAGCAAGGTCAACTCCATCCTTGTTTTTCACTCAAACCTCGATCCATTAGGGGCTAATGATGTAGACACAAACCTAGGGTAGGGTAATAGGCCTGACCTATACATCCTGCCTAAGGTCCTTGTCCTAAGAACAAAGAAGTTCAAGAATCAGAAGAAGGGGTCCAGCAAAGGCGTCGAGTGAAGTCCACTCGACCTACCATCCACTCGGAGATCCCACTTTATCCAGGTCACTCGACCATCAAACCACTCGACAATAAGAAGACCTAAAGCGCTCCATGCAAAGAACGGTCGGGCATTTAGTCGATATTTAATGATCATTTGTAGCACTTTAATCTGAGCGTACTGTAATGCCGCCTCTTTATGTACCTTGAATCCTATGTAACGGAGGGGTGCTGGGTCCTGGCGCACTCTATATAAGCCACCCCCCCTCCTCTGGGACAAGGGTTCGCACCCCCTGTAACACACACGCATATAATCCAGTCGACCGCCTCCGGGCTCCGAGACGTAGGGCTGTTACTTCCTCCGAGAAGGGCCTGAACTCGTAAAACTAGCGTGTACAACTCCTCCATAGCTAAGATCTTGCCTCTACATTCCTACCCCCCCTATTCTACTGTCAGACTCAGAACCACGACACTTGGCGCGTTCCACCTATGCCACTCTTTGCCATGGCTTAACCTATTTCCCCCAAGCTAACGCGATTTGGCGGAGTTGGGCACCTCTCAAGTGCAAAATTTTCTCTTGGCTGGCGACGCAAAGGAGAATCTGGACTTCTAATCGCCGAGCTCGGCATGGCCTCCAAGACTCGCCTTCCGCGTGCTACACTTGCCTCCAGGAGGCGGATACTGTTGATCACATCCTTTCTCAGTGTGTTTATGCCCGCGAGACTTGGCATCGCTGCTTTGATATTCTAAACCTGCCCACTACGGTGACGCCGCCAGAGGATTGCTTCCTGGAGTGGTGGGTGACACAGAGACAAACTTTCCAAAAGGAGGATAAGCGTGGGTTTGACACTTTGGTTATCTGTGCCACGTGGTCAATGTGGAAACAAGGGAACGCCCGTGCCTTCAACCGGATAGAGCAACAATTAGATGCGCATGCCCTGGCTAACAACATCTTAGATGAAGTTAAGGAGTGGCATCAAGCTAGAGGTTGAGTAGGTGGTTTACAACGTTTTATGAGAGTGTAGTTTCTTTTTTTTTGCGGCGTCGGTGGGCTAACGGTTGTGTTCGCACTACTGTCGACTTCTTGTAATCAATTTTCTTCCTTCTATAAAATTATGGTACGCAATTTGCGTACTCTTGAAAAAAAAACACCCTAGCCAGTTACGTACAAGAAGAACATGTTGTAGACTATTCCTACTGTCTTGGGGTGTACTTCAAATCTTCGGAAGCCTTTCTCTTATACGTTGTGGGCCGCCTCGACGCGGCCCACTAGTGAACCGACATGGGAGTCCTTGGCCGGCCCACTTGCCCGAAGACAAGGTGGTGAGCGACCCCTAGCCGGGACTCCGCCATTGATAGGTGTGGGGAGGAGGGGCAAAATTTCGTGTTTTGACCATTTTCTGATATCTATTCGAGATCTGACCCTAGTTTAATTTTTTTTGAGATCTGACCCTTTTGCTACCGCCAGGGTCCATGGCGGTAGGGTGTAACAACCTACCGCCAGGGACCTTGGTGGTAGGAAACGTCCCTACCGCCAAACAGAATGGCGGTAGCATGTACAACCCTACCGCCAAGGTGCTCGGCGGTAGGCACGAGCATGCACTGTGTTCAATACTTAGCAAAATTTCGCGATAGGACATGCAACCCTACCGTCATGGACTTTGACGGTAGGCAGTTATATCCTACCGCCATGGACCCTGGCGGTAGCAAAAGGTCAAATCTCAAAAAAAAAATTAAACTAAGGTCAGATCTCGAATAGCCGGGAGGAGGACCTGCCGTGAGCGTCCAGGAGCTGATGAAATAGCAGGGGCCGCGTGCGTTGACTCGGTCAAGGGCTAATTGTGTGGCTGATACGAACAATCAAGCGGCTGCTAGGCGGCCAGCCGAAAATTGGGTCGGTCAGCCGCCGCCTAGCGTCGCTCTTTAAAAAAAAGAATCTACTGTTCGTTGCCTTTATTTAAGAAAAAACATTTTGAAGCTTTGAGAACGATGGATGGACGACATGTGGTCCTCCATCCATGATTGGTGGCGCGGGCTAGACTAGAGGCGATTTCACATGATTGAACGTGGACTAGGGGAGGGCTCTTCCGTGTTCGGGTGCAACGATACTAGTATAGCAGCACGGTAGCGTCGTTGGCGTCCCTAGCTTACGAAAGAGGCAAACGCAGTGCAAACAACAAACGAGTCAGGCAGGAGGCGCCGCGTAGGATGGATCCCATTTATTATCGCTGCTTGGTTTAGAAGCAGCCCCCGTGCGTGCCTTCTTGACGAAATCAAACCGGGCGCAGCGAGCGAGAGGGAAATCGTAGTCTTACCAAACGACACTTCCCGCACACGCACTGAAACCTCGTAGCCACTTCGACGCGGCAAAGGCAGACAAGTCAAACCCGCTATCTGCTTCGTGCAACACCGCGCGCCCCGCGGAACCTTTTTCGACCGATGTGATATTTGCCGGGTTTTGCTAGTAGTACTAGAATTGACGCAGATTGCAGTCGTCTGTGGATCTCTTGGGTGTAAAATGTGAAACGAGAATAATACTTCTCGGTGAGCTGACGTGCGTCCGACGGTAATTTTAGCACGACCGCGTACGTGGTGCGTGTAGGGGCGTGCCATACTTTTCTTCAGCGCGTCGGTGTACGGTTCATACACATTTCGCTGTCGTTTTTTTTTGGGTTACGTCGTTAACAAGTCGGTGATCGGCCGGAAACGCGTGATCTGAAGAACAGTAGCGTCCCCTAATAGCCACAACCTTTTTGATTTTTGAACCCTTCGTCGAGACCCCGGAGAAGGACACGAGCCAGGCGTTCCCCGGTCAATACGCTTGCGTGCGCGTGTGCAGACCCCTGGTGCGAGTCGCGGTCAATAGTTTCCGTGCCCAGCAACGATCCATCCATCAGCAACCGCCACGCCCCTCTTTTCGCTCCCACACGAAAAGGAAAAGCCCAAGAACTTTCCTCCCGCTCTCCCCACCACGGCCCAATCCAATCCTCACGCGCACACTCCACTCTACAAATACCACGTCCAGCCCGTCGTCCACCACCATCATCACAATCCCAAACCACGCACCGTGCGCCACCTCACCCCCAAAACCTTTCTGAAAACCGCCGCGCCAACCGCCACCAACCCCGTCCAAGAAACCGCACGCCGCCGGCGCCTGGCCAAGATGGTGCGGCTGAGCAACACCATGATCGGGATCCTGAACGCCATCACCTTCCTCCTGTCGGTGCCCATCCTGGCGGGGGGCATCTGGCTGCGGGCCCGCGCCGACGGCACCGAGTGCGAGCGCTACCTGGCGGCGCCGGTCATCGTCCTGGGGGTCTTCCTCATGCTCGTGTCCATCGCGGGGCTCGTCGGCGCCTGCTGCCGCGTCACCTGCCTCCTCTGGTTCTACCTCGTCGCCATGTTCCTGCTCATCGTCGTCCTCCTCGGCATCACCGTCTTCGCCTTCGTCGTCACGCACAAGGGCACCGGCGAGGCCGTCTCCGGCCGGGGGTTCAAGGAGTACAGGCTCGGGGACTACTCCACCTGGCTGCAGAGGCGGGTGGAGAACGACAAGAACTGGAACAGGATCAGGGGGTGCCTCCAGGACGCCAAGGTCTGCAAGTCGCTCGAGGACAGGAGGGAGACGGTCCAACAGTTCATGTCCTCCGATCTCTCCCCCATCCAGGTAATTCATTTCACTGCCAATTCACCCTGGATATATTTGATGACCCGAGATGAATTTGATCAAGTACTTAATTTTCCCTGGATATATTTACCTTTTCACGTGTCTGCGTATGAGCATGCCAAGATATTTCTGACCAGCGGGAGGATAAGATAGCACTTGCTCCTGCCCAAAGTCAACAAATTGCAGTTTGAGAAACTGTAGTTGCACAACTTGATCTAGTGTGATGTTTACGTGTACGGTTGTGCCAGAGGTCAGCATCATGTAGAGAGGGTCAATCAAATTGCCCCACTTGCTCACTAGCGCAGACAATAATCAACTAGTCCCGACTTCATTACTATTTCCACATGATAGCTGCATGCATGGTTAAAAAGTAAAGAAATCATCAAGGGCAGACCAACGTTTTGAATAGCAGCAATGTTTGATACGATCCTCCCGATTGTCAACGGATTGCTCCTGATTTATACTGATTTTCTTTCAACCCAAAGCAACCCTCAGGGCTGCTGCTTTGCATTAAATTCTTTCCAAACGTTCTGACCGTTGCAACGTGGAACCAGACCACGAGTGTGGCAGTGGCACCTCCATCTCAACGCTTGGGTGCCATTTTACCAAACTTTCCTATTATTAGGTCGCACAATTCAACTGCTCCATGACCAAATTATCTCTTTCTATCTTTTTTTTTAGCATCAGTACAGATACGGCCATATACGCGCATACACTCACCCCTTTTATGAACGTACACACGCACACTTACTATGAAGACCTCCGGTAGTAGCATATCATCTTGAAATTTCTATCTATAAAAATAAAAACGAGGACCGAGCCATTGAACCTTTTTTTCCTGGTCAGAAAAGAAATAATTTACTCGACTATTCTATTTGCGATGGCGGCTGACTGACCATTTCATCTTTCCCTGCCCGCAGTCCGGCTGCTGCAAGCCTCCGATCAGCTGCGGCTTCACCTACGTCAACGGCACGCAGTGGACCGGCCCGGCCAAGTCGACGGAGCCCGACTGCGGCGCGTGGTCCAACGACGACGGGGCGCTCTGCTACGGCTGCCAGTCGTGCAAGGCCGGCGTGGTGGCCACCCTGAAGCGCAACTGGAAGCGCTCCGCCATCATCAACATCGTCTTCCTCGTCTTCATCGTCATCGTCTACTCCGTCGGCTGCTGCGCCTTCAGGAACAACCGCCGCGACCACCGCAACGGCGGCGGGTACAAGCAGCAGGGCGCGTACGCCTGATCGCTCAGCTCGATCGATTATTTATTGCTTGGATGGATGCGATCGTCGTGTCATCTCATCATCGTTCTCTTAGGGTGGCCTGATCTAGCTTTGTACAGGCGAGATTTATTATTCTGTGCTCTGATCACCTACTAGTTAGGTTTTACTCCGTGGTCATGAGGAGGGTTTTGTATATATATTTTCTGTTCTTTGATATGTCAGACCATTATATATGTAACGTACCTGGAGTTATTTATTTCATACAGTATTATATTTACTTTTGTCCATTTCTTCAATTGATCTGCTCTGTTGATTGTTTCTCTTCACTCACAAAGTCACCAGCATATTCTGGAAATTCGCGCATTCATTTTGACATCAAGAGTTTTCAATGGTTGATGAAATCTCTTTTGATGCGTTTCTCATTCAGTGTTGTGACAGGACTGACAGCAGCGTGCTGTACAATCCATTTGATTTTTAAAACTTGGACCTTATCTAAAGATTGTAATTTTCCTGGATGGCTTTTAAGCGCGATGGGCACATGCATGCTTTCGAACGGTCTGTGTCACCTTCACTTTCTTGGTTCTCCGGCGTGTCACCCTACATCAACTTGTTCATTATCAGTAAAGGAGAAACTGCCTGAAGTTGTTCACCTAATTACCATCCCATTTGCATACAAGGTGGCAGACAGACGCGCAGGCATGCTCTCAATCTTCTCGACTATTTGTGCCATCCTTGCCACCGAAGTATTACTAGAAAGGCAAGCTATGAAGACAGATGTGTTGGATCATGATTCATGAGAGAGGCAAAGTCCAGCCCACCACAACCAAGAAGGTATCCTCCTCGTTTCACTTTCGTTTGCAAACAGCAGTTATAGCTAGGCATCGCACCGCCTTCTTGATGTCGTTTATGCGCGACTCTTTCGTGTGGACTAGTAGCCCTTCTTAACATAGGCCTCACTGTCTTAATAGCTGTAGTAACTGGCATCTTCCGATATATACCATCCTAGTAATGACGGACAGGGATGGGTTCGTGGCTACCTGGGTCAAATCTGCTCTGCAGATCATATGCGTTCAGCAGATTGCCAGACACGGTGTCTGCCATTTTGGCATGGAAAAGGACTACAAAGTCACAAAGTATTTTTTTCCTTGGCCAACGAACAGTTCAAGAAACTATGTGTGGGAGGCAGCTGACCATCAATTGAAAGGCTAGAGGCTGATCTTTAGAGTAGAGGACTGCAATATCATTAGCTTGTCGAAGTATCAGCGTTTGTGTTTTTTCAGATAATAATAATGGTTCTGCAATATTGTTCTCACTTCACTTTTACACTGATACCATCTTGTTCTACAACGCTTTCAGAATCATTAGAACGATGGCCGAGGATGACGGTGATAGCACCTAATACGCTGTGTGACAGAAAACAAATCTCTGTAAACATCATCCACAGCACGCAGTGGTTATGTACTCAACACAACAGACTTCAGTCGACCTGATGAGGAATGAAGTTAGCACATATACCTCCCAGTACATAGTTCTACATGAAGGGAGGACGTAGATAAATATTGTCGCTAGGAAACAATGAAGAGATATCCTCCCAGTTTCACTTTCATTTGCAAGAATAGTTCTACATCGGCATCGTCTTCTTGTCGTCTATTTTGTGTGACTCTCTTGTTAGACTAGTATAGGTCTCAGTCCTTTCCAATTGGCATCTTCCAATTTCTTCCATGTTCACTGATTAATCTTAATAATGGCAGACAGTGATGGGTTCCTGACTGGTTGGGTCAAATAAATGCTCACCCAATTAGGCATTGTAAAGACAGCCAGACTCTGTGTTTCATTTTTTTATTTTTTTTGCATTTCATAATATAGCATGGTCATTGGCCAAGAACTATCAAATGGAAAATATATGCACATGTTTTGGCAACAAGCAAGTAGTGAAAGAAGTATCAGAAAAGGGGATCATTATAATTCAAAGGCTAGAAGCTGATTCTAAAAAACTGCAATATCATTGGCGTGTTGAAGCATCAGCGTCCATGCTTTCAGATAACAATGGTTCTGAAAGATTGGTCTCAGATTCTACTTTTACACCCATACAATCTTGCTCTAAAATGGTTTCAGAATCATCAGAACAGATGGCCAGCCCCTCACTGCTTGCATCATCAGCTTTACCCCACAGCACGACATACAGGCCTAGGATGATTACAATAGCACCTAATACGCTGCACACAGACAGTTTCATTGTAAACATCATCCACGGTAGCAGTGATTATGCACCAAGCAGAATAGGAAGTTCAGTCGACATACCTCCCAATATGCAGTTCCTCGTGAAGGACGAGCGTAGACAATATTGTTGTGATGACCGCGCTCAGCGGTGTAAAAATTGCGCTGTAAAGGGGGCCTTTCACTGATATGCACCAAGATTGCATGAAAAAGTTTGCGCCCGATGCGAAAACGCCCTGCAAAAATTGTTCAATATGTTCAGTGTCCAAACTCATTATATATCAACGCAGTTCAGAAAAAAGAATGTGAATCACCACGTCATACGCGCATTCAGATGGAGCAAAACTTACTCCGTATAAGATGCAGGGGAGTTCCCAAATAGAAGCAAGCTTCCAGATCTCAATGTAGTTTGCTTCTAGGAAGAAGGCCATCACCGCGCATTGCAAGGTCGCTAGGAAGCACATCCAGGTTGCCAAGGACAGTGGATCAAGGTAGGATTTACAGACGGGTACCTGAAAATGACTGCGAATCATCAATATTCAGAGACCAATCAATTATACTGCTATTCCTTTTCTTCGATCCAGCACAGAGCATACACATTTTGTCCAATATCTAACAGAAATGGGATAAATGTTTTCAAGCCAAGGTTCCTGCAATGCTTGCCTGCAAGATGTACCAGATGGAGAAACAGAAGGCGTTCCCCATGAGGTAGATGCCACCTTTCACCCAGTCATCGGTCGCTGGCAGGAGGAGGGCGCCGAGAAGCTTTGGGCCCTTGAAGAACGCCATGAGCATTGCTCCGGCGAGGCAGACGACGGTGCCGACGATCTTGGCGATGCTTCTTGAGCTCCTCAAGTCCACCTTCTCCAGCCTGCGAAAAGCGTGGGAATGGGATGATCGGTCAAGCGTTTCGAGTCACTCCACTAGTGGGCCGAAATCGAAATGGAGGAGTCGTGGTGGACCAGACGAAACCCACAAGCCCAAACCTTCAATGGGCGGGCCTGATGGGCATATGTCTCATTGCTGGTGGGCCTAAAATAAATGAGTACTGTGGCTACAAGCGGGACAAAAAAGAAGGAAATCGGACGGCCAGCGGGCTCTGTCTGACGCACCGGCGACGGACACATGACGTGAGGCGGAGAAAGGGGAGGAGGAGCGAGTACCCGATGACGGCGGCGATGGCGAAGGTGATGCCGGGGGCGAGGTTGGTGGTGGCCCGGGCCATGGACGGCGACGCGAGCTGCAGCCCCATGAAGTAGAAGTACTGCCCGGTCGCGCTGCAACATCGATCCACATGTATCAGCGCAAGGTGCCGGAATCGAGCCCCATCATCAGAGCCAGAGGTGTAAAGGACGAGATGTGTGTGCGTACCTGGCGAGGGAGGCGAGGAAGAGGAGGGCGAAGGCCCGGGAGCCGACGGCCATGGGGCGCAGCGTGAGCCCCCTGGCGGCGAGCGAGGCGAGGAGGAGCGCGGCGGCGGCGATGCCCTGGCGGTAGGCGACGAAGACGATGGGGCGCATGCCCAGCCCGTAGGCCGTCTTGAGCGCCATGTCCACCAGCGAGTAGAAGAGCTGCACCAGCACCATGGCCACGCACGGCTTGTGCCGCTCCGCCCACGCCCGCCAGCCGCCGCCCGTCATCGCCATCGCGCGCGAGAGATCCGCCGCGCTCTCGGCAGCCGCCGGCTAAGTAGGAGCATCCATGTGCGGCGGACAAGCCAGGTTTGGCGTGCTAATTTTGTTTATGGTTCGGGGTTTGCAGTCAGACCAGTTTACCAGTTGATGGGATAAAGAATTGCCGGCTGCCTGTGGTGATGCGGCGAGCATGCGTGAATGAATCGCCAGGCTTGGAATTTTCGCCTTAAAGTATGCACAGTGATCATGTTCTCTTGCCCTTCTCTTCGGTCCTGTGACTCATGTTCCCCTCTAATCAATTGGTTTCTGCGGCATTCGTGCCCGAGTTCTCCTCTCCTATCCTGAATTGGCTGGCACCGTGTCGTCGGCGGCACTATTTTTCCTGTTTCTTTAGCACCTTTCATTTTCATCCGTTAGCTCGCCGCCTGGCGTTAGTCCTCACTGAAATGCACAATGACTGCAGGTGCGCACTGCCAGTGTCAGTCAAGAAGCCAGATTCGCCTCTCAAGTTTCTGCGTGATCAAGCGGAAATCAAACCCATGACACGGTGAAAGTACGATTGATTGTAGCCACCGAATTGTGAAGATAGTGTTGCCGTAATTGGTAAGCACCCCCTGACTCATCTTAAATCTGTGGGACTCAACAACATTCACGGGCATTATCTTTTTGTACATTAGCGGCGACATGATGCCCATGCCCCATGCTCCACCAGCACACTAGTACTCTCCGTCAAAAAACAACCCTGAAGCTACAAAAACACATGGGACCATGAGCTGGGAAAGATCACTGGCCATTCCAAAATTGTAGAGCCCCTACTTCTCCATCGGGTTGTCGTCCGCTAGGAGCGGCTCGGTGATCGTGCTTTCCGCGTCGAGTAGCTGCGAGTCCAAACATGTCTTCTCCAGATCATCGGCGTGCTCCGCCGCCCGCCGGGTCTTGGCGTCCCCTGCTTTGCCCCACAGCACGATGTACAGCCCGGCGACCACGGCGAATGCACCCAACAAGCTGGACAAGCAGAACCGGTTTTCTCAAGTAAGTTGAGAAGTAATAAAATGGCAGGATCAGCAAAACCGAACAGCTGAAGTTGCAGACAGTAAGACGCACCTTCCGATGTGTGGCTGTTCGTGGAGGATGACGGTGGCGAGCACGGTGGTGACGACGGTGCAGAGGGGGTTGAACATGGCGGAGTAGAGAGGGCCTCTCACCGTTATGCACCACGACTGCAGGTAGAACGTCACGCCTGACCCGACCGCGCCCTGCATGCCCAACGATCCACATTGTTCAACAGTTATATGGTTGTTTGTCCGCGGAGACGGCGGCGACACGGGAAATACTGAAAGTGGATGGGACGACGATGAACTTACGGCGAAGATGCAGCCCATGAGCTCGAAGAGCGAGTTGATCTTCCAGGTGTCGAGGTTGGGCAGCACGAAGGAGTTGAGCAACGCCATCTGCGCCGTGGACAGGAAGCACATCCAGGCCGACAGCGTCAGGGGATCCACGTACGATTTGCAGATGGGCACCTGTGAAATAGTACAAGGTTCAAGTGCTCATGCCTCATGGTTAATATTGTGCTCCTCTTCCCGGGAGATCTCCTTGGCTGTCTGACTGAGACTGACCTGCAGGATGAGCCATAGCGACCAGCAGGAGCTGCTGCCGACGAGGAACAGTGCGCCCATCACCCATTTCCAGCTCGCCGGCGAGTTGAGAAGCAGGTCTTGGAGGTCCAGCCCGGCGCCGCCGACGCCCAGCGAGTCGTGCAGCAGCCTGGGGCCCTTGAGGAAGGTCATGACCATGGCGCCTCCGACGCAGACGGCGGTGCCGAATATCTTGGCCACGCTTCGCGGCTTTCTGATCTCCACGCTTTCTAGACTGCGTTCATGAGCCGGCGGTAATTTTAGTTATTAACTAATTCCACTTTTGTAATCCAGCGTTTCAGTAAATACTCCTACTTTTTTGACTAAAGAGCAAGAAGCCCACTTATTTAGAATGCCCAGCCCCACTAACACTCATAGTGATGGAGAAGAGAGCGTACATAAGTGGCAACGTGGGGGTGTGATAGTACCAATTATTTGCATTTTGTCCCAAGGGTTAATGATGCCCCGTACGCAGCCCCCCACGTACATAGTCGGCACTACTGTACTGGTGTCCTAGAAAGACAGCCTTCATTGCAATCTGTAGTAGCCAAGTGGAATGTGGAACTGCTACTGCTTGTCACAGATCTGTGCTTGATGAACCAGGGGTCTAGGGCAGATGATTTCTGTTACTAGCATTTTTCTTACAGGTAGTATATAGTGTTTAGCACGTTGGAACAGAGAAACATGCTAGACCTGAATCTTTTAGCCCTCTGTACCCAGGTGTTTATTTGTTTCAGAGAATGTTCGATCTGCACGATCAGTGGGAAAACTGACAGAAACAGGAAGAGCACAAGTTGCCGACAGCCCCGGGGAATCGTCGTTCACACACAGAGGATGATGAACACCGCACACATGTTACGTATTCAAGCCACACACGCCCACACCAGATAACATTTCACGTCTACGTCTACCATGCAGGCACGAATACTGCGCTAGCTCCAAGCATCGATCAGTCACACAGCGCAGACATGCGTGCGCTTCCCGCACTTACCATTATAAGCTCGAACACTGACAAAATTGGATTACTTAGTGGTTGAGGACACAAGTTGTCTTGTTAGCCACAGTTAATTGTACCCATAGGAATAAGATATTCTCTGGATCTATCCCACCTACATACTGTAGAAGTACATATATATACTCCCTTCGTTCCAAATTACTTAGACCCATATTTATCTAGACACGAATGTATCAAGTATAGATACATCCGTATTTAGACAAATTCAAGTCAAATTAATTTGGAACGGAGGAAGTATATATTATGACCCTAACTTCCCCAGTAGTTAATTTCATAATTATCGTCCCCAATACCCTTCAGCTGACTAAGCAGTGACGCGAGAGATCTACAAAATGCGCGCACGCTCATGGCCTGATTTCAGTTTTAGACCACAGATGATGAAACTTGCATGATGAGGAACTGTGAACACATGATGTGAATGAGAAGTGCAATGCCGGCTGCTTACTGCTTGCAGTTCCAGGAACGGTACTCACCCTACTGACGTCGCCAGCACGAAGGTGATCGCCGGTATCAGGTTCGTCATGGCCGTCGCCATGGACGATGATCCCAGGTAGATGCCTTGGTAGTACATGTACTGATTCGCCGTCGCCCTGTTAACTCGTTGAAATGATCAGTAATGTAAACAAGACTGGTCGATCGCTTCGGCGCTCAGCTCAGTACGTGACCGTTCACAAGGTCGCGAGAAGGCATATTTTTTTAGAAAAGCGCGAGAAGGCATATATGGACGTACCCGACGAGAGAGGCCAAGAACACCAGCGCGAAGCCTGTCGTCCCGATGCAAACAATCTCCCTCAGCCTCTTCCTGGAGAAAACACAGTTTACACCAGCGGATGTCTGATCTATGGAATGGGAGAGAGAGAGGGATCGACGATCTTGTGTTACCTGTTGGCAAGCAAGGTGACGGGGACGAGGACAAGGGTGGCGATGGCCTGCCTGTAGACGACGAACACCATGGGGCTCATGCCGCGGATGAACATGGCCTTGGCCCAGAGCGCCATGGCCGCGTAGATGCACTGCACCACCACCATGGCCGCCAGCGGCTTGTGCTCCTCCATGGCCATGGCAACGCCCGCCACCGCGCGTACGCAGGTACTAGCTAGGTAGCTTGCCGGGCGCCGGAGAGAATACTACACTGCGAAGGTAGGATGGTTTATATACGCTGCGAAGGTAGTAGTTTCGCACAAGGTTCTGCAGTGCTTCGTTCATGTGCTGCCTCATGTATTGACGGGCCCACGGTGTTGTCGTACCTGGTGTTGGCCTCGCGTGGCAGGATGGGTACAGGTCAGCTAAGCTAGCTGGTTTTTGACAAATCTTGACTGCTGAGAACGTGATTTATGGTCTCATGCAGCGTGCTTATGTGGACATTATTCTACTCCTGTGTCAGAGCTCCGTCAGTCTAATCATACTCCCTCGGTTCGAAATTACTCGTCGCATAAATGGATGTATCTAAAATTAAAAATACGTCTAGATACATTCATTTCTACGACAAGTAATTTAGGACGGAGTGAGCATAATTCTGTCCTAAGAAAAAAAAACGGGTTCGTCACGAGGTGTTCCTTTGCCTGGCCCTTGCGACCACGCCGTCTCGTCGGTTCCCTACTCTCCACCATCGGACAGTTCATCGGTTGCCAAAGAAGTGGGGACTCCTCTCTTTCGTTTTTCAGGTTCTAGTAAGTTCTTACCACTAGTAGAAAACAGGGCTTTGGTTCGGGCCTGGCCAGCCCATTAGTCCCGGTTCTGCACGAACCGGGACCCATGGGGGTATTCGTCCCGGTTCATGAGCCCGAGGGCGGTAGAGCTTCGTGGGCATTGGTCCGGTTAAATGCAGACCCATTTGTCCCGGTTCTTGGCATGAGCAAGGGACCAATGAAACAGCGCTCTGACCCCGACCATCGGGTCCCGGTTACGTGACTAAACCGAGACGAGAAGGGGAGATTTAGTCGGTTCCCACCACGAACGGGACAAATAAGTGCCTATATATATACCCCCATCGCATGGCAGCACTCCACGGTGCTCTGTTTTTCTGCCCGGCGAGGGAGGGCATTTGGTGCTCTAGCTCACCTCCTATGCACATGAGATGTTCGATGAAATGCCCGAGCCACACTAGTTAAGCTTTCTCCTCTCAAGCTCGACCTCCGAGCCCATTTTCTCAAGATTTGTCTAGGTTTATATTAGCGGTCCGTCACGCCTGCCCCGTCTTCACTGGCCGATCGCTCAAGGCTGATCTCCGCCATGCACTGGCACCGTGGTGAGCCTCTTGTTCTTATCTTCTTTCCGAAAGAAAAAATTCAGTACTTTACATAGATACTTGTCTAATTTTCTTACTTTTGACACACATAATTATATATAATGCATGCGAGATGAACCGCAATGGATGTACGGTGTGAGACACACCTCCAAGTACATTAAGGGCGTGCATAATTTTCTCGAAGTATTTGAGGCAAACAAGCAGAATGGTTTTATGTGTTGTCCATGCCATAAATGTGGGAATACGAAGTCTTACTCTGACCGAAAAATCCTTCACACCCACCTGCTTTACAAGGGTTTCATGCCACACTATAAGATAATGTTTGGACGAGGCACGGAGAAATAGGGGTTATGATGGAAGACAGTGAAGAAGAAGAGGACGATGACAACTATGTGCCCCCTGAATACGGTGATGCTGCAACGGGGAAGCTGCTAAAGATCAAGAGGAACCAGACGATCTGCCCGATAATGATGATCTCCGCCGGGTCATTGTCGATGCAAGGACGCAATGCGAAAGTCAAAAGGAGAAGCTAAAGTTCGATCGCATGTTAGAGGATCACAAAAAAGGGTTGTACCCCAATTGCGAAGATGGCAACACAAAACTCGGTACCGTAACTGGAATTGTTGCAGTGGAAGGCAGAGAATGTTGTGCCTGACAAAGGATTTGAGAAGCTACTTAAAATATTGAAGAAGAAGCTTCCAAAGGATAACAAATTGCTCGACAGGATATACGCAACAAAGAAGGTCATATGCCCTCTAGGATTGGAGGTGCAGAAGATACATGCATGCCCTAATGACTGCATCCTCTACATGGTGCGTCTGAGATTTGAACTCATGCCCGGTATGCGGTGCATTGCGGTATAAGATCGAACGAGATGACCACAGTGATGTTGACGTGAGCCCCGCAGAAGAGGGTTCTGCGAAGGTGATGTGGTATGCTCCTATAATACCACGGTTGAAACGACTGTTTAGAAACAAAGAGCATGCCAAGTTGATGCGATGGCACAGTGAGTGTTGGGGAACGTAGTAATTTCAAAAAAATTCCTACGCACACGCAAGATCATGGTGATGCATAGCAACGAGAGGGAGACTGTTGTCCACGCACCTCGTGAGACCGAAAGCGAAGGCGTTATATCAACGCAGTTGATGTAGTCAGACGTCTTCACGATCCGACCGATCCAAGTACCAAAGCACGGCACCTCCGAAGTTCGCACACGCTCGCTCGGTGACGTCCTCGCCTTCTCGATCCAAAGAAGAGGGCTAAGTAGTAGATGAGTTCCGGCAGCGACGGCGTGCAGGACGGTGTTGATGAAGAACAATCTTCGCAGGCTTCGCCTAAGCACTACTGAAAACTATGACGGAGGATAAACTAGAGGAGGCGGGGTTGCCGGCACACACGGCTTGGTGTTTCTTGATGTCTCTTGGGTGCTAGCCCTACCCTCTATTTATATGTTGAGCCTTGGGGTCGAAACTTGGAGTAAAAGCCTCCACAAAAGTCGGTTTCACCCGAAGGCAAGAGTCCTTCTCGGGACTCGGGGCGTGACATCAGGGGTTCCCGGCTCGACCCGACGCTCAGACTCCACAAAACTTCCTTTGCGCTTTCCAAAACCTCGTGGGCTTTCCCTTTGGCCAAGATAAAGTGTTCTCGTGCCCAAACATTTCGGAAACATTCAGAACCCCTTCCGATGGATTAGGAACCTTTAGGAGATCAAACACTACTATCCATATATCAATCTTTACTTAGGACCATTCCGGAGTTCCTCGTCATATCCGTGATGTCATCCAAAACTCGAACAACATTCGGTCACCAACATACATAACTCATAGTACTATATCGCCAATCGAATGTTAAGCGTGCGGATACTACGGGTTCTAGAACTATGTAGACTTGACCGAGACACCTCTCTGGTCAATTACCAATAGCGGAATCTGGATGCCCATATTGGCTCCTACATATTCTACAAAGATCTTTATCGGGCGAACCGCATAACAACATACATTGTTCCCTTTGTCATCGGTATGTTACTTGCCCGAGATTCGATCGTCGGTATCTCAATACCCAGTTCAATCTCGTTACTGGCAAGTCTCTTTACTCGTCTAAGTAATACATCATCATAACTAACTCATTATTTGCAAGGCTTATAGTGATGTGCATTACCGAGTGGGCCGAGAGATACCTCTCCGAGCAATCGGAGTGATAAATCCTAATCTCGAAATCGCCAACCCAACAAGTACCTTTGGAGACACACAGTAGAGCACCTTTTATAATCACCCGATTCGTTGTGACGCTTTGGTAGCACACAAAGTGTTCCTCCGGTAAACGGGAGTTGCATAATCTCATAGTCATAGGAACATGTATAAGTCATGAAGAAAGCAGTAGCAGAATACTGAACGATCGTGTGCTAAGCTAACGGAATGGGTCAAGTCAATCACATCATTGTCCTAATGATGTGATCCCGTTAATCAAATGACAACTCATGTCTATGGCTAGAAAACATAACCATCTTTGATCAACGAGCTAGTCAAGTAGAGGCATACTAGTGACACTCTGTTTGTCTATGTATTCACACATGTATCATGTTTCCGGTTAATACAATTCTAGCATGAATAATAAACATTTATTCTGAAATAAGGAAATAAATAATAACTTTATTATTGCCTCTAGGGCATATTTCCTTCAGTGAGGACCGTAAGAAAGACGGGAAGTTGAGAGCACCCGCTGACGGGTCGTAGTGGAGAAAAATCGAGAGACAGTATGGGCTGAGTTTGTAGGTGACCCAAGGAACGTATGGTTTGGTTTAAGCGCGGATGGCATTAATCCTTTTGGGGAGCAGAGCAGCAATCACAACACCTGGCCCGTGACTCTATTTATATATAACCTTCCTCCTTGGATGTGCATGAAGCGGAAGTTCATTATGATGCCAGTTCTCATCTAAGGCCCTAAGCAACCCGGCAACGACATTGATGTGTACGTAACGCCATTAGTTGAAGAACCTTTACAACTGTGGAATGGAAACGGTGTACGTGTGTGGGATGAGCACAAACAGGAGGAATTTAAGCTGCACGCGTCGCTGTTTGTAACCATCAACGACTGGCCCGCTCTTAGTAATCTTTTAGGACAGACAAACAAGGGATAACATGCATGCACGCACTGTTTAGCTGACAACAAAAGTATATACCTGGACAAATGCAGGAAGAATGTGTACCTGGGCCATTGTCGATTTCTTCCGATCAACCATCAATGTCGAAAGAAAGGCAAGCATTTCAAAGGCGAGGCAGATCGCCGGAAGAAGCCCGCCATGCGTACCGGTGATCACGTACTTGCTATGGTCAATGATTTACACGTAATCTTTGGAAAGGGTCCCGACAGACTAGCTATTCCGAATGACACTGAGGGACGTGCACCCATGTGGAAGAAGAAATCTATATTTTGGGACCTACCCTACTGGAAAGACCTAGAGGTCCGCTCTTCAACGACGTGATGCACGTGACGAAGAACCTTTGCGTGAATCTGCTAGGCTTCTTGGGCGTGTATGGGAAGACAAAAGATACAGCTGAGGCAGGGAGGACCTGCAAGCGTTTGCACAAAAAAGGCGCATGCCTCCAAAGCAAAGATGAAGGTCCTGCTAGGCTACGCTCTTACCAAAGAAGAGAAGGAAATCTTCTTTGAATGGCTAATCGATATGAAGGTCCCGACCGCTTCTCACGAATATAAAGGGAATAATAAATATGCTAGAGAAAATTTTCAGAACCTAAAGTCTCATGGCGCCACGTGATTATGACACATTTGCTTCCGGTTGCATTGAGGGGGGCTTCTCTTAGGAAAAGCGTCCGATTAGCCATTGTGAAGCTATGTGCATTCCTTAATGCAATCTCTCGTAAGGTGATCGATCCAGAGAAATCATACCAAGGCTAAGGAGTGATGTGGCGCAATGTCTTGTCGGTTTGAGCTGGTGTTCCCACCATCCTTCTTCAATATCATG